>CM070033.1:148976978-149014169 GCA_036250615.1 Ptychadena robeensis
AGTCCCAACCTTGAGCAGATGGGAAATCATTTGTGTATTGGGGGCCAAAAAAGTTATCCTTAATAGATGGATCGCGGCGTCACCACCGCGCCTCAGGGACCTTACCTTGCTACTGAAACAGTACATGTACTATGACAAGTTCTATACGGAGCAGGACCTAGACAAACGCACTGTGCTTTTCTTCCGAGTCTGGCGGAGGTTCATCCTGGAGGAATTCCCTGACCCCCAGTTACACGCTTTTATGAAACTGTTCCAACAGACGGAGTGGTATCTTAAGGGGCAAATAGCGGGCTCGCTGGGAAGACTAGCCATCCCTACCGACTGAGGGACGAGTAGGCCCTGGGGCTAGGGTACCTGTGAGATTTCTGGGATGCCAGCGCAGCATGTAGCCGGACAGGTCAAGTAGCGCATACGCCAGGATCCTTACTTGACTGGGAGTTCGAAGAGGGGGGGGGGTCATGGGGGGGGGGGGGGGGCTTATGGGTAGGTTACTGGGGGGTGGTGGCTTTGACAGTACCGGTACGGTTACGGTTTGCTTTATTGGCACGTTATGTTTGTTGTGCCTTGTATATATTTTTGGTTCTCTCTCTTACGTGATTTGTGTCTATAATTCACTGTGCAGCTCTGTCCCAACCTTTGGCAGGGGCGGGTGGCGTAGGGCGGGACGGCAAGTGGCCGCCACTGGTGACCACGTGTAAGATTTGTCGATGTAATCTTTAATATGCTTCCTCGCTACAGAGTCCGTATGTATGCATTAGAAACCGGTGCACGGGGTGGGTGCGGCACTGTTTTTCTTGTGAATTTGTATTGCAAAATTCTTTTCAATAAAAATGATTTTCAAAAAAAATAAAAAATAAATTAAAACGAATAATCTTTTACCTAGTACACACAAAATACATTTTCATACCCTTGTGGGTAATTTGAGATCACAGATATTCCACCCTAAATAATTCATATATTGTTTTTTTTTAAAAAACAATTGTTCCTAGTTCAATGACAGTTAATTTGATGGAAGAAAAAGATTAATGGCAGTTGAAAGTTTTTGCACTCAAAGTCAGTGTAATCAACAGTAACTTTCAAACCTTATGGCCGGATAAATCATGAGTGCTTTTATCTGATTGCATTTGTTCATTGTAGCTTAGTGCAAGTCATTCAAAACTCCTTTGTAGTTGACAAATGGCCTTAAATGAAGGAAAGGAAAAGATGGAGGATCTTTTTATCTACGTCAATACTGTCAAAGGAAAAAATATATATTGTACCGTATGTACAGTTTAAATCCCAGGAAAATCTTTGATCTAATTTTAGTTATTTAATTTTACTATACTCTCACTACTTGTAAAACCTACATGATGGTTAAATTGTATTAAACTAGAGCTTCAGGTGAATGCTAATAGTACTGGTCATAATAATGACAATATAAATTAAACATATATTCTAATTTCTTTTGCTCCCATTTATATTAAATCTGCCAGAAATCCAGAGCTGTCCTGATCCCTCTGCATCATGTCTTATCCCAATCAGTTTTCACTAATTCTTTTAACCTCCCTAATGATGTGGTAGGGCAATCAAAGCAGTGTACATAGTACTACCTCCCTCCTCCCCTCTTCACATTGATGATGCCAGGGAGTTAAGGCACGGTTAAACAGTGCTGCCTCCTTTAACATGGAAGTCACCGATGACACCCAAGAGGAGGTGTCTCAAGCTATTGGGTAGTCTGCTGAGATTTAGAATTATCACAGGCTTGCAGAGGATAGGTATGTATTCCCAAGTGTAGCTCGGTGAGTATGTTTTGTAAAACAAACTTACCCGAGCTACGGTAGGAGTACAGTCAGGGAGGTTAAGCTGGACATACACAATAAATCTTTCCATTCGATCACCTTAAGAAACAATCATGTTAAGTCGATTGTTTGAAAATCAAGTCCTTTTTTTGGATCAAAATCAAATTGGATCCAAAAATTCTACATAAAATTGCTCCAGCAATGATTGGACATGTTGGTAAATTTCCGTCAATCAAAAGTATTTGACAATGGAGTGTGTGCACAGGACTAATAAAAGGAATAGATCTGTTTGGAATCTATTATCTTGTGGTGCTAAAAACGATCCAAATGTAATATGATCAATTTTTTTATGACCGTATTTTAAGTCGATCAAACAAAAAATCGAACAGTGTATGCCCAGCTTACGTGTACTAAAGAACACTGCTAAACTATGTTGGATATAAAAAAAGGTTACATCATTAAAAAAGTGAAAGTTATTTTCAGACAAGTCCAATAGGATTTCAAATTTACTGTCAGATGGATAAAATAAGAGGCTTATTTTGTGAAAAGCTTTATAAATTGACAATATAGTCTTTTAAAGTTGTTATTTAATATAGTAACGAAATGCAAAAAAACAAAGTACATCTAACTGACGCACATGATAAAAAATATCTTTTATTTCTCAGATATCTGTCATACCATCATCTGGTAAAGAAATTTCTTTTTGGCAAACTTTCCATTCATTTTATTACACACATCTACTGTATTTTCGATATATCTTACATTATTAATAAGAATATGGTGTGTAATTTGAGAAAACCTCAAAATCCCTTGAGAATGCATTGGATGGCGGAAAATCTCTCAGGAGTTTGTGTTTAGTGCTTGTATTTGGAATCGGTTCTGCTGCATATCTCCATATCTCCATATATGTGAAAGCAAGGTCTGCATGAAAAATTGACTCATGGACAATAAATATCCTCGGTATGCATTCTTTGGTTTAGTTTCAAGTGTTACGGACATCAATCTTTTATTTCTCCTTCCACAGCACAGAGAAGCCTTATTCAGTTTTATGGTTGATGCATCAGTTTTTCTTGGTGCCAACAAAACAAGAGCAGAATCTGATATGAAAGCATTGCTTGAGCTGGAAACTAAGCTTGCTCATGTAAGTAACTTTAAAAAAATATTTTTGGGCTTTGGTTTTGGATTTAAAGAATGCCTATATGGCTAATGGATACAAAAAATAATTAGAAATCCACAATTATACAGTTTTCACTAGATAAAGAAGGATACTCTTCTCATGCTGCCACTGTTGAGTCTTGAACTCCAACTTTGTTCAACTTCATGTTTCACTGTTCACTGTGCATTTGAGGGCTTGTGTCCCCTGTGGCAAAACCCCTGGGTGTAGATACTGTCCCATTAAATAGATTGAGATTTATTGTGTGAACACAATAAATCTTAATCTATTTAATGGGACAGTATCTACACCCAGGGGTGCTCGTGATGTAAGACTCTGCTACAGACTCTATTCAAAGTGCACTCTATTCACCACCCCTAACCCCCCCCCCCAGAAAGCATCTCCACTCCCAGGGAGAGAGAACATGGGTAGAAGGTTGAGTCTCCTCTACTGCAGTGCATTGGTGTGAAAGAGCCATGAGTTTGGTGGTGGACAAGGAAGCTGAAGTACTACAAAAGGATTCTTCCTGTCTCCCTGACTTGTTTTATCAAACAGCATTGCAGCAGTAGCTAGTTTTGGTCTATCTTTTTCTTTATAGCTGTTGTCAAAAGAATTAGACTCTCATCAATACAGATTCATATATTTTTTCAGTTTTGTACAAAACACATTTAGTAATTTTTTAAACATCCATAATTGGATTAAATGGTGTTGTAATAACTGCCTGCAGTTGAGATTTCATGTTGGTTTGGACATTCATATTTATAGAGTGCTTTTAAAACTCATTAAGAAACATACTGGAAGATGCTGATTTGGTGTGAAAAGCCATTCTGCCGAGGACAAGGCAAAAGACATTGCTTAGAGGTCACATAGAAAAAAAAGGATTGAACTGTACCTAGTCCCTCAGAACAGTGAAACAATGCACTATATTCCCTTAAGTCTCTTCTAATGTTCCTCATATGATTTCACATGCCAATTAGCCTGAGTCTCAGGCTCCAGAAGATAACATATATATTAATTTACAGTTTGCTTGAGATGAAACGAATCACGTTGGGATGGAGTAATCATAATACAATTTTAATACGGACATTTTCACTCTAATATCGGCTCTATAATTACTTAGATGTCAGCATTGGTACTAGTTCAATGAAATATATGGGATATACTATATATTTTAACATGTAACATATGTAATACATTGTTAAAGTGTAACATAGAATTTAAGTGTCAGAAAATCTTGAAATCATGAAACACTTGTAAAATGTAATCTTAGGTCATATCTTTCTTTATTTCTTTGTTTCTCTTTTCTTTTCTTTTAAAAAAGTAAACTCCACACACTAAAATTGTTATGTATGAATAATTTACCTGTCAATTAATTGGTAACTGTCTTTATACAGTGCTCAGTTACCATACATCAAGGCTAGGCCATTAAACTTCAATGCATTAGCATCATAACCTGTTTAAGAACATACCCCTTGGTGGTGATTGGACAACTAGGAAGCAGCAGAACAATTTAGTTGTCACCCATCATCTCATTTTCCACTCACCACAATGTTTGTATGTAGGTAACTAGCATTTACATGAGGATTGGTCTGATCCTTCTGAAAGCCCTGCTCAAGAAATGAGGTGATCAGGGTCGCTTGTGACCTGGTGACCTCACTCTGGACATGGAAAGTCCTTGTAGCCTGGGGATCACTTTAAGCAACTACATCCCAAAGATGGAAACGCTGGTGGAAATTGTGTTCTAATTGTGCAGTGGATATGTGGGAAGTAAGATTATGTTAGGACTAGGCTCCAGGGTCTGGCAGTGGACTTTAGTATTCCCTTGGGGAACCCTGACTGTATTGGTTTTGTCAGTGTTTATGGGCCTGGAAGCTTTGACTAGCTGCAAGAAGACCCTAGTGGTAGGTTGGAGGGTAAGCCAATTTCAGAGCAGCTGGAAAACAACTGATGTTGCATAGCCATGTCTAGTTTCGTAGAGTGCTGCTTTAAAACCACATGTTTAAAAGATACTATTATTTTCTAAATAGTTTTTTCTATCTCACCCTTTTTATTTTTATTTTCAGATAACTGTACCTCATGAAAACAGAACAAGTGAATCCATGTACAATAAAATGAACATCTCCGAGTTAAGCGCTATGATTCCACAGGTCTGCCTCTATATTTTATTTCTAATGATCTTCTTGATTTTTATTTCTATGTTTTTTTCTTTTTCACTTCCACACATTTCATTTATACATGCTAAACCCAGGCCAAAACACTAAATAAGCACACTACCAAAATCAAGACAATCAAAGCTAGAATATTATGACCCATCCCAACATGGGACTTTACACAGAGGCCATTTGTCACACATACCTGATGGTATTGGATGATGGAAATGTAAAATATCTGATAATGCCTTGAGTTCAACTTAAATATTGACTAACTTGGCAAATTGGAAATAAAAGCCCAAATTTCCTGATGAATTCAAACTTAACATGTACTGCCCCACTCCAGCTCTGTGGGGTACAAGAGGTGTGCATGGTAGCATGTGTCTCTTACGTCAGGGTCCCTGGACAGTACTGTTTACAGGGATGCCTCCAGATAAGGGAGACATGATGCTAGTTGTGCAATAGTGGACTTGACCCCGCGGCTGCTGTGGCAGCTTCCTTGAGACTGCCTGTTGTCCCTGGTGTTGCTAAGCTTGACATGCTATTATCAGCTGAATATTTACCTTACAAGGCCTATGTATATCACCATTGCTCTGTGCACTACCCCCAGAAAGAAGGTAAAATAACAGTAAAATGTACAATTTCTTTAACACCCATGAATAATGCTGCATACAAACCTCCCTTATTATTCATATCAGTAACAGTCCCTTTCAATCCCTGGTAAAGGTTGAGGTTTGAGGCAGCTTTCATCTCCTTTTGATACTAATATACTGAGGAGACCTCAGTGAGGATCTAACACATAATTATCCCTCCATTAGACTCAATTTAGATTCAGGTCAATGCTCTGAATGGTTACAGTTTATGGACGTTACATATGGAATTAAAACACACTTGACATTCACTATTTATATACCATTCTATCCATGACCCTAGCTGTCACTCAGACACATTGTTGAAGGCACCGACATCTGATTGCAGGTAAATACTTTACTGTGTTTTTTTAAGCGCTGATTTGTCTAAATGACAGTTCCATTCAATTATAGAGATGAATGGACAATGGCACATCTTCTGTTTATTATTCTGTTAAAGGTCAGAGATGGAGTTTACTGTCTCATTTAAAAGAAGACTGAAAAAAAAACGGTTGTTTTAACTTATGAATTTCAGTACAAATCATCATTTAGTGTATTAGTCTCTCACAGTCTAAAATATACTGTTCAAAGGGAACACTTAAACAACACAATGAAACTCCAAGTGTTCTCTTTAATTTTTTGTGAAGTATATATATGGGATATATATATTATATATATATTTGGCATCTTACTGATATGAAAATGTATGCACATGTGTGACTTTCTACTTTTCCAAATGGTTTTCTTGGATAGAAATTGATTGGGACTCTAGTTGGATGAACTACTTATGGGTTGGTATTTACAAACACTACTGATCTCTTTATATATGATTACAACCCCTAAAAAAGATCCCTTACTGTCAGTTGGTTGCTAAATTTCTTTCAGATACACTTATCACAATTGCTGGTTCTAAAGTCAGAATTGAAAATAAGGACAGAAATACAGACTGCAAAATTGCATGGTTTGCATAAAATTATTCTCTGAAAGAAATTTTGATTAATAGTTCACTTTCAATCCCTCCAGGAATTAATTATGTAATGTTTTATAAAGACTCAAATACCCCCCTATCACAAACCAAAGCCTATGTAAGAAATAAACTTCCATCAGTATTGCTTTTAATATTAGGCTTGATTTTTTTTGTTCACAGTTTGATTGGTTAGGCTATTTGAAGAAAGTCATTGACTTCAAGGTGTATCCACAACTTAAAGATATTGATTCATCAGAAAATGTGATCGTTCGAGTACCAGAATATTTTAAAGAGCTGTTTAAGATACTAGAATCTGAAGACAAGAGGTATGCTTGTTTAAGGGGGCACACAGGGCTTTACTTATATATGTTGAATTTCATGATTATCTGAAAACATTATATTATATGAAATTTTTTTTATCATATACAAAAGGAAGTGTTAAAAAGTGATTGTTCATTCTACTTATCTACAACATACTGACCTTGTGACCTGTAGATCTAAAAATGAACCTAAAAATAATTTCAAAAGGTCCATCAATGAATTAGATTATTATATTCTGTGGGGACACAATTGGCAAACTTGCACACCAGCACTATGTATTTAGTATTGAAGCATTTGTTGTCAGATGACCTTATTTAGGCCAAAACTAAAAAGAAAAGGCCAATGATTGCACTCATAATGCCAAGCAATTTAAAAAAGAAAACATTCCTATATTTGATCTAGGCTACGTAGTAGGCATATATGCCAGACATTGAAGTCTGTATTGCATGTGTTTTAGCCTGTGTCAAATAAAGGAATATTTTATAATATTTCATTAATAATTGCTTAGCATGATGAGTGTGTCATTCATTTAAACTGCAGTTTCTTTAACTACTTGTGAATCTGAAGGGGTGGCACCTGTAGAACTGGAAACTTACCAGTGGACAAGGTACTGTGGAATATCTATTGAGATCCATGTTGGGAATATATAGCATCCCCAAGCTGAAACAATATCGTGCTACAGAGTGTGGTTAACAGGAATCGGGGACTTGTAGGCCATTAGCCAAAAGGCTTTACAAAAAAGAACCATTGTCTTGTGACCCTCATCTCCAGCTTTGGGACAACATTCCCTTATCCATTGGGACCAATCCCATGTTAGAACACTGTCATTTCACTGGTGGAGCACCATACCACCAGACTGGCTCCACACCTTCTAACTATAAATGTGCTTCGAACAAACCTCCAATGACCCCTTTTACCACTACAGCTGCTATGACACAGCATATACACACAGCAAAGTAAGACAAAACAGGTTGGGTGAGCCTTCTTCTTCGCTGACATTCCCGAAAGTAGCCCTCAGCAAGTACTTCACCTGCGGCTCTTTCCGGAACCCTGACCTTGATGCTCAATCCTGTAAACCCACATATTCCCTCCTACAATCTTTAATCCTTTCTATGATTGGAGGTCTCATGCAGACCTTACGTCCATCCTGTCCAAACAGATTTTTGTAAGTATTTAATGACAAAAATTTAATTACTGACACTTTTATCCATTTGCTGTCCTGTTCATTCTTCAAGGGCTTGTGTCCATCCTAAGGGGAAAACACACAGAGATGACACTTCCCATTCTGACAAACCACTCCTAGATAATTCAGAGTGTCCATTCTGCATTATTTTAACAGAGCCCCAAGGCGCTGTTTTAAAATGGAAGAATGCCACGTCTTCAATGCAGCGCGGCCCAGTGCTGCTGCTGCATATCGGCCGCAGTGTGTCTTTTTTCCTTGCGCTGGACACATGGCCTTAGGCTCCAATGTATCTGCAAGAACATGTATAAAAACTGTTTTTTCCCCTATGGAAATAAAGGATGATTAAAACACATGGCTACATTCACATTTTTCTAAATTCAATTTTTTTTATATGATTGTAAATTCTAAAGACTTAATGAATGCATATTACACTAGGTTTGGGATGAATGATGTGCTTGTGTGGGTTTAGTGTTTTTCTTTCCTGCCCACAGTGTTTTTTTCATGGAGGAGCTTGTTGTTTTTATTAATCGATCTCATTACATACAAATAGGATGTCTAAGTGATATAAAACTCAGTTTGCTGTAAGCACAGGCAGGCTCCCTTGAACAATTTATGATTGGTAGCTGGTGACAGCTCTAAGAGGTGTGGGATATAGGACACTTAGCAGGAGCTGGAGATTAATGGAAATTCACAATCTCGTCAGATGTCAGCTCAATGTGTTTCACAGCAATGCAAGACATTTCATTTAGGATTAGAGGAATTCCTGTGAAGTGCCACCATCCATGGGATAAAACACAATAACAGTATCTGTTGGGATTTGCTTTTCACCTTTCCTTACTGTTTGCCCTTGCTGCATCTACAAATATACTTTCACATTTACGCACAGTTTTTGCTGTGTCATGAATCATTTCTGTAATGAGTGTTTTCTATATATGGTGGTGAGTAATTTTATGGTCGATAGTTTGTATGATAAGTACCATATACACATGAGTCTAAGCTTTCTAAATATACAGAGGCAGCAAATTTTAACAGATAAACCTGGAACAACTGAAAGACACATACACAGGTGGGCAGCCTTTGGTTTCTGAACGCCCATTCACTGATCCATTGGTGCGAACGCACATGGTGATTCGAACGCTTAATCGTCCCATGTATGGCCAGCTTTAATTGCCAAACCCCATAACATATCATTGTAGTGTAATGCAACTGCAGGCACCCAGAGGTAAAGTCCCCTTTAAGATCACAGACCATGATCCCCTTTGGGATACAGAGTGTATTAAGCAGGGGTCTACTCCCAGGAAGTTGCTCAATGAGGTCAGTTCTCATGAAGTAGGAATAGCTTTGCACATTTTCAATCAGAGACCAGTGACCCACATCAGCCTAGTGGGCAGATGGGGAGTGTAATAGCCAGGGCCGGGACAAGGCAGAGGCAGAAGAGGCACGTGCCTCTGAGCGCTGCTGAATCTGGGCGCTGCTTAGGGGGTTAAACTCCCCCTGAGCAGCGTAGAAACGGGACGTGTTACACGCATATCTCCCCTCTGCTCGCCCTCGCCGATCCCACATGCTCCCCCCGTGCGCCCCCCCCCCCGCTCTGACCGGCTGGAGAGGGGGGGGGGGCGCACTTGGGCAGCTCAGCCTCTGCCTCAGCTCAGCCTTGTCCCGGTCCTGGTAATAGCATGCAATCTTCCTATAAGTTCTAGCTACAAGGAACTGCTGTTTCCAGCCAAAGGTGGCAGGTTTCCAGTGGGGTGGCTCGTAGCCCATACCATGTGGTGCATAACTGATTGGAACCTTACTTACCCTGGTCCCACTTAGGCATTGTGGATGAAAAGTTTTGGGCTATGAGCAGCATAGGCAATATTTGTGAATGTTTCGTGAATTTAAAAATTCTTGATCTCCAGTCATTATTACCTTTATTGTGCAAATCGGCACTTGTACATGCGCATATTGCAAACGCAATGCATGGTAGTCCAAATACTCATGTAAACAATCTTGAATATTCGCAATAATGAAGATATAGCACTATATTTAAAATCTTTGCAAATTCTCGAAGTGCCAATATTCGCAATACAAATGAGCGATTCTAATATTTCTGATCAACAACACTCTTTAGTGTAAACAGGATTACCATGCCTCTGTATTTCTCTCTATATTGTTCCATTGTTTCAAGTTGCTGTGTTTGTAGTGAGTCCCTTTGGGCCTCATTATGAATGGAAAGGGTTAAGCATTAAACTGGCTATTGTATCAGTTGATCCTCGAACCTCTACATCAGGCATGTTTAAAGTCAAGCCCAGGGGCCAAATGTGACCAGCGTTCAAGTTTCCAATGTTCCACAGCCTCAGTCAAAAAATCAATGACATGCAGAGGTGATCTGCACTGGGGTGACACCAAACTTCCCAACCAGTTCACGTAGCTTAAGGGCTTGCTTCAAGTGCTGCATAAAGGCTCCCATCTCCCTCATAAACTACAGCTGCAATGTCATTGTGAAAAGTCTACCAGGATATTTGGCTTTTATTGAAGGTTCCTACAACCCTTTGCTACATCTCCAGCAAGTTTGGTGATGATACCAGTTCAGGGGCTTTGCAATTAACTCACAAATTTAAATCTTCTAATAGAATGTGAAATGCAATATAGATTTCTTACATTGACTGTACACAGATCTCTTTTTCAGGGGCCCCTACCCCAGGGAGCTATTATTAGCAAATTATTTAAACTCATTGAGTGCCTCAAAAAAAAAAGGGAATACACAAAAGATATATGACATCTTTATAACCTTCTGAAATATATTAACAGTTTTTTTCATTGTTTTAAATTCAACAGACTAATCTCAAACTGGATTTTTCATTGAATGTGGATAACGTGGAGGTGGTTTAGTTACAATATTAAATGGTGGTACACAATTGTTAGCAGTGTGTATGTAGAATTACCTGGGGTTTCTGCATCCTGTTCTGGTTCTGAGACTCACATTTATACAGCATTACAAATTACCAATAAAAATATAAATATGAGTCTTAGAACCAGAATTGTTTAAAGTCATCCTGAAAGCTTCATATGGAAACCTGTTAGACCATGTGTTAATGCTAGCTTGCTGGTTGAGGTACCGACAAGGCAACACAACTATTGTGAAAGGGCCCGACATGTTAGAACGCTCTGCTGTTGTAGAATTAGCTTTTATAGTCCAAAGCTTTTAAACAGGAATCAGGAGCTTACATTCAATCTTCTTTCATTATATCATTGTTTGGCAATATGGGAAGCCCAAAGGTCAATGCCAGAGGTTATACAGCAAAATCAATTTTGCTTGGGTCCTTGGAAAAATGCAATCTTTCCTAATACCTTGCAACCCATGAAGGCCCATACATCAGTAACAGAACAGATCCACGAAATCTGCTCAAAGCTTAGGAATCATACTTAGTACTTATGAAACTAATATATTGAATAACAAATATATTGAATGCTTATTTTTATAACCTTTTAGATTTAAAGGTTGATTTATAATTTTTTTAAACCACAGAAGGTTTTGTTGGTTTTTCCTTAGCTTTTGACCTGTTTATGTTATATGACGAAGCCTATGTGTAAATATAATAAAACTTAATGCAAAAAAAATGACTGATGTTAATACAAGAAAACAATCAAGGTTCAATTCCCTTTCATTTTGTAACTATTATTTTTTCCAGGACTCTTGCCAACTACCTAATATGGAGATTTGTGTATTCAAGAATTTCAAACCTCAGTAGAAGGTTTCAATATAGACAACTGGAGTATGCAAGGGTAAGAAATGTTGGATTGCTTGAGATCAAATAAAGCATTGTTTTGTAGCCAGTTTTTATTATTAACAGAGCAGAAGTATATTAGTATTAAAGATGTTATCTCAAAACAAACTTTCTATTGGTTGACTTTTTATTTTGTTTGCTTTATAAAATATATCTATATCAGTTTTATAGGTAGGTATTATAGGTCAAAGACTATGAAAGCAGTCCTTGATGACCATATTAACATAGTTGTATGTGAACCAATTTTAAACCAATGTTTATTATTGCAATGCGAATATTATTATTATTATTTTTTTTTTTTTATATTCAAGAAAAATATTCGACATTCTAATATTCATGCTCAACGCTTAACTATAGCAGTATTCATTTAGAATGGCATGCCAAATACAGAATACAGAGTACATTGCACAAGTCATGCATGGAAAATATGCTGATGCAGGGCCGCTCTCAGGTGGGGGGGGGGGGGGCACTCCCGTCCTGGGCCCAAGTAGCCAGGGGGGCCCGGTGGTCAGCATCTAGTGGCCCCGATGGCCACATGCCTGGCTGCCTGATCGGCATAGCAGCCAGGATCCCTGGACTGCTGGCAGCCTCTACTCACCGTGCCAGTCTGCTCACTGTTGAAGCATGAAGGGAGGTGGTGTGGACTAGCACAGCTCCCCCCACTCATCAATTTTCGTGTATGGGGCCCCATTATTTCTGATGGCAGCCCTGTGCAGATGTTGCCAGTTAGTTTGTGCATTTACTGCATTGAAATCCTAAGGAGTGCTCTCAGACATTTCTACAGGACAACGCCTGGTGCTACCTGTTAAAATACTCAGGTAAAACAGACAGTGTTGCTTAGGATAACCATGCAGTAAAGTCAGAAATCAAAACCGAAATCTGTATAAGGCCTGTCCTTGATTGCTTGTTTTTAATGAAAAAAAATTTAGATTTTAGGGGTTGACTCATGAGTTGTATTGTTTGATTTATTTGAGTCAGTTTATGTAAATGATTCCCACAAGATAAGATTGAGAGACACAGCCCAGAGCAGGGGTGAGCAAACTTTTTCATTCGTGGGCCACAATGGGTTCTTAACTCTTTGACATAGGGGCCTGAACCCAGAGCCTGTAAGGGTCACCTAGCATTGGGGTTGCAAATCCTCGTATCCATGGTGAAATTTATAACTGGATCATTTGAGACCTGATTTAGAATTATAAAAAAAATCACTATACCTATATAATACCTATATAAATTAACAGAAGGTGCTCAATCACAATTAAATATGCTTACCTGCCATGATCCCATGGTAACTGCACTGCATAAATCCCATGGCGACGTCCTGACGTTTCTAGGCATTATCTCCTCCCATTGCATTGAAAGGGGACCCAGAGTGTCTTCTCACCAAGGTGACAAAGGCCTGGATCAGACAACTAAATGGGCTGAATATGGCCCATGAGCCACAGTTTGCCCTATGTCTGGCCCAGAGCATCCCCATAGGTATATGATTTCCATTAAAAAAAATTCAGAAGTAAAGTGTAGTAGTGTTTAGGTAAAAAAAAAATATGTCCATGTTTTTGTTATTTTTTGCCTTCTTTTGTTTAAAATTATCATCTTTTCAGTTATGCATTAGCATGATGTTTTATAGAGCTGCAGAAACTGTCTTTAATCATTTAGAGATATTAAGTGTCTAATTTCTTCATAATTCAGGTCCTCTTGGGAACAAATTCTTTGGCAGCTCGATGGGACAGATGTGTAAATTATGTTGAAAACGCACTTCCGTATGCTGTTGGAAAGATGTTTGTAGATGCATACTTCCAAGAAGACAAGAAATTAATGGTATAGTCCAAACATTTTAATTAGCATGTTGATTAGCATATTAAGTATAAGCTATTAATTCTTATTAATACTGACATGTAAACAAGTAACTACTTCACATGCAGATGTTAAAACAGGACCTGGAGAATATATTAAAAAATATAATACAACTTTGAGTCATAAAAATGATAGTGTGGGGATTCAATATAATATTGCATGTCATTGATTCCCAAGGTACCGGAAAATGTGCCCAATGCTAATGGAAGAAGATTAATGCTGAACCCCACATGTACCTTCGGCATTGCACAGTTGTACAGGCTGCTTACCTGCACTGGAATTGCTTACAGTACACTGTGAGATACTCATAATATGCACTAGAGGTTGTAAAATGTCCTCCAGACTGGGTGTACACATACTGGAGGTGACAGTAACTCTTTTGACTCCATCTTGTAGTTCCAGTAGCAGATCAGCATCTTTCAGCCTGTAACTGTGGCTTGATATCGCTTTGTTCTTGGCCATTTACAGAATACCTGAATCGCAGAAAATCCTTATTTGTAATTTGACTAAAGACAAGACAAGTGGAGAGTGGATACAACTAACAGAGAGTTAAGGCCCCCATACACGTGTCGGATTCCCACCGGATCCGGCACGATCGATTCCGGGCGCGTGCACGCCAAACGATCGTGCCGGAATCACATGCAGCCCACCTTGTCAAATCGATCACGTCCGATCGTTCAGGGGCCCAGAATCGGATCCGACAGAGAACCAACATGTTGGTTCCATCAGATTGATTCTGCCCAGATCAGGGGGAGTTGCCATTTGTGAGGTGGACAATCGGACACGGAATCGTCCCGGAATCCGTTGGACAAGGTGGTATGCAGCGATGGATACTCTTAATTGGCCGATTGATCACACCTGCGATTCCCGGCAGAATCGCCGGAATCGATCGGGTGAGTGATCAATTGGCCATGGAATCCGACACGTGTATGGCTTGCTTTAGTTTTGTATCTAAATTGAATAGATAAGAAATGTGAATTATAGCTTCTTCCAATAAAAGATTTATTAATTTAAAAAAAATAAACATATAACTTGCAAAATCAAGAATTGAAAGTCTTGGAGATTTAATGAAATTGTATTTTAATTACCAGGGTGGGAGCAAAGCAATTTAGGCAGGCATACAGTTGATATTAATAAAGAAAACTTTACATAAAAAAACTGTTAATCTATTTCAATAAAAATGTGTTAAATAAACACACAATTAAGAAAACTTACACCTGTACAGACTTCACACCACATTGTTGGTATAAGTTGCCACGCTCGACCATTGGAGGCATGACAGTAATAGCTCCAGTGGCTACATTCATTTTTAATATACAGTTAATCTAATCTAGCAGGCAATGCAGTATCCTTGTCAGCTGAAAAGAAATGAAAAGAAATGTAATATGTTAATTATTATTTCCATCCATCCAGCATGGCTGTTCCACCATGTTAACCTTCCGTCCGGTGGACTAGCTCAATGCAGGTTTCTACTATAAATACAAAAGAAAAATAAGAAAAAAAAACCTTTCAATACCATTTTAACCCTAAATATAGTCCATTCAGTTTATAAAGATTTGAAATAATATTAACTTTTGCCATTGCCAAGAGAGGTTTGCATAGATAATAACTCCCACTTTATGTTCAGCATTGAAAATAAGAAGGTTACTTGTTTTGTTGCTGTCTGCTGAACTCCTTTGTACAGTTGTACAAGATTCTTTCTGTAACATTATAGATCAGGGAAAGAAAATATAAGTAGATAAAACACAGCTTTAAGTTATTCTCAGAAAAGTGGCAACGCTTATAGCATTAGTGATCAGTTAAAGTGTATCTCTAAACTCATAACTCACAGAATATTGCAATTTACTAATCATTAGATGTTGGTGTCTGCATTAGATTTAATTGTTTATGGGTTTTACCTGCACAATTTCACTTAGTGATCCAGCCACTATCACACATCTTAACTTTCAGTGGACACATTTACTCTACTGTATCAATGGCCAAGACCAGGGGTGCCCATACTTTTTTGGCTTGTGAGCTACTTTAAAATGACAAGGTCAAAATCATCTATCAACAATAAAACCCCCTTTCATTTAAAAATTTTCCTAGAGTTAATACATGTCTTATTAGTATTTAGTATTGGTATTAGTTATATAGTACTATTACAGGAGGCTTCGTGTGTAGTGTTCACTGTTAATGCAGGCTTATGTTAATAAAGCCAAGAGAAATAAAAAGGACGAGCTCAGGGGTTAGCTTTCCGATCGATCGACTATGTGGCCAAGACCAATTAAGCTACTTGAAAATGAAGGTAATAAATACCCGAAAAGATTCTAAACAAATAGCATTACGGGCACAGAGGGTCAACATACAGTCCTTATAGTTGTGATTATAAAAAGTCTTTATTGGCATAGGACTAGTAAACAATTTGCTAAGTGTAAATAAAAAAATGCATCTCATATTAAGATCAATACATCAGACATAAATAAGTAAATAATTCCAGCAAGAAAGAGACCCACAACTGGGTAGCCTCTCTGGAATTATTTTCACAATATTTAAAATCTAAGTGCAATAATATAACAGGATCATCAAACAATAGATGTCAGGGTTAGGTAGGGCTGAAATAGCTCTCCCCTTGGGCTTCTTCAGGGAGATATATAGGATATGTGTATCTAAATATATATTGTTTGGTTAAAACATATAACATATTGGTGTGAGAAACAGTTCTATTCATCATTAAAATTCAGCGTATAAGACATCTATGCAAACAAACAGTCATTACTTACATACACTAGTACATAACTCCTGTGATGGTTAAATGCCGCCTTGTGGATCTCTGTGCCCGTAATGCTATTTGTTTAGAATCTTTTCAGGTATTTATTACCTATGGTTAGGGTTTAGCCATTTGTTATTATCATGTTTGATAGGGCACGCCCATAGATACTATGACTCTATCTCACCTTAGTCAACCTCATTTATTGTACAAATGAAGCTTTTGAAGGATTATAATAAGATGCAATTTTCATAAGAGATTAACAAAGTCTAACTCCTATTACCCATTTTAAGAATTTAAACTGTTTTGTTTCTTTTGAGAAAAAGATTTTTACTATATGAATAAGGTGAACACCGTCAGCATTGAAGGGTATGTTCTTACCCTATTACTTCTACTTAAGCTGTTCAAAGCTGAAACACAGACTTATTTGCGAGATGCATAATATATTTATTTCTATTCCATGTTGTTTCATAATACAATCCAGTCTGTTGCATAAGATTAATTAGCCATGTAAAATGTATTCCCAGTTTTTACACCTATTTGGCTGTATAATCTAAGTGATGTTTTTCTCTTAATTTATAACTCTGGCTTCTTTTCAGGGTTCTTCAGAGATTGCACAGGCAGTCAGTTTTTATTAGGGAATAAGTGCTGTATTGCTTGTAGTAATGCCAATTGCATGAATGTCAGTTCTTTGTACGCTGTATATTTAATGCAGAGCCAGCAGGCTTCAGTATTCTAACACTTAGGTAACTCTTCTTGATGTTAGCCAATGTGCTGGATGATACAAACAAACATTTTTCATCCTAATATGAAATAGTTAGACTTGTAAATGCTTTGCAGTTCATACAGGTTACCAATTTCTTTCAAATCAGAAGGACAGCTGCATCGAATCTAGTTTTGTTTGCGAGGAGGCCAAGTAAATGTCTGTAAGTGGCAGAAGTATGTGCAATTCATAACAAAGGCATTTAGGCATACTCAAAAAGAAGTTATGACTTTGGACTGTAGCTATATCTATATAAATTGTTTTTCATGCAGTTGATTGTAAGTGAGAAATACTTTCAACACACAAGAGGTATACTAGCTTAAGCCCCCCATACATCCGATTTTTCTCCCGACCAATTTTTCGTCCGATCGGGTCACCCGACTTTCACTTAAAATGTTATGGTCGATCGGTCGGCTGGCACGAAAAATCGGAATATCACCGATCGATAGGCCTGACACTATTTTATTAACAGCAGATCGAACAAAATTTACGGACAGGCCCGATTATTCTCCCAAAATTTGTACGAAAAATTAGAACGTGTACTTTACTTCAACAATGTTAAATACTTTCCAGTCAAAGACATCCATCATAATTAAAAAAATCTTCAGATTTGTTATGCTGAACAACACTTTTGTTTATTCAACAATTACTATGAAAATCAATGTTAGACTCATAAAAACTATACCCATGTCTCATCCCTGACCTTTTATGATTCCTACCATTGAATCTAAAATGGTGTGGTATAGGCATAAAGCGTCAATAACCAATTGAAACACATCATTATCCATCATGCCTATATACTTGTGCCTACATGTCTTCTTATGAATAATATAGATATATTTCTAGGATAAAAGACACGTAAGCATGATAGATAGCAAGTACTGATGACCTTGCTTGGAGTTCTAAATATATTGACTGGCCTTGCTGGGCCCTTAAAAGAAATTTGACAGCATAGTTATTTAAAAGTTGCCCTTGCTGCCTTTTGACAATACAAGGTCAGTGGCTGTTATTCTGATATTACTATTGAGTTACTGACCTTAAACAAGCATGTGAATGTCACGTGTCCAGGTCATTGGCTTATCTAGATGTAAAGTAAGGAAAAGGAAGTAACGATGACAGCTCCAGAGTATGAACATTAAAAACCACTCAACATTAACAGCCCTCATATTTCTATCTTAATATATTCTTTTTTAACGACAAAATTATGTTAAAATGCATATAGATTTAATAAAATTATTAACATGATTCAAGTAATGAAAGCATTAGGATGTTTAAGATGATCTTTATTTTCTAGATGGAGGAAGTTGTTGAAGGTATACGTTGGGCATTTATTGACATGTTGGAGAATGAAAATGACTGGATGGATGAAGAAACCAAAGAAAAAGCCAAAGAAAAGGTACACCATTATCACTTTTATCATTGATTTGTGTTTGTGTTAATATAGATAATATTGCAGAACAAAATGTATGTTGACAGGATTTAGCTCAAAGTAAATAAAAGCTTTAACACCAATACATAGATGTCATTAGAATTATGCCAAAGCAGTGCCCTAGCCCTACTTATGTCTTATACCTAATCTCAACTCCCGGATCAAATGTGATGTTTAATTTACCAGTGAGCTTAGAAACAGTTTTATGTCATCTCATGCCAATAAGACCCCATGCTATATTTGTTGCTGGTTTCGGCCTACTGTGAAGATAAATCCAACCAATCTAACCCCAGGTAGAGATTATGCGCCATTCAGAAATGGATCAGATTGGAACACATGTCAGTAACGTCATGCTGTTTGCATTTACAGACCCTAGTGAGGCAAAACCTTTCATCATCATTTGTGGCTCTATGATGTCATATGTCCTTAACACAATGAAAGCTAATATATATGATATATATATAAACTATATGAAAATATAAAAAAGGTAGCTCATGGTGAACAATTTTCATTTGAAACACCCACCTTTTACCATGCTTACAAATTATAGCAGTACTCTGGCATTGTTTTGGGGGTATTATTTCTATATCCCTTATATAACAGAGCAAACAGCTATTGTTTAGTCCACCCAGATAAATAATTCCAGTTTTTATTTTCGCCTGTGAATCAAACTTAAGGTCCCCACACATGTAACAAGCGGGGACCGACAGATGAGCTGTGGAAAGCAACATAGTGATGACATCACGCTGCTCTCCATTGCTCACAGTATCGCTAGTTTGAACGGGGACGCCCATCCCCATTTAAACTAATGGCATTGGCCAGAGATTTACAGACATGTCCGTTCTTTGGCCAACCTGGCTTTGGGGCAACAGCAATCTGTCGCTCCATGTGGCCACTCACGATCCGTGGCCAACCACGGCTTGTTACGTGTGGGGACCCATATAGTTGTTGTCTTTTTACTTCCAGTTGCTCCATTATACTTATGCAATTGATGTTGACAATTCTTAGATTTGAAATAAGATGATACTCATTAAATATGCTACATAATTCTGTTTTCTCAAGTTCTGATCATAGATTTAGAGATATAAAATCTTAAGTCAGGGTCAGATTTGTAGTCTTTGTTACATATTTATTATACTGAAAAATATTATGGAGAGTTTTTAGGAATTTTAGTAGCATTCAAGGCTTTCAGTTTGGAACAAGTCATTATTTTGAGCTCAGTTTATACGTGTCAGTTAACAATCATGAAAATTTACCAAAATGGTTAGAGCACTTGCTCCTATTTCCATACAACACAGATAAGTCAGTTGTATGAAGAAGCCTAACATTGTTAATCCACCTTCTAGTGGGTAAAACCTTTGGAAAGTTATAGTTATGTTATAGCTGGAGTCTTATGTATTACGTCCGTGAAATGCAACAGCAAAATAGGCTTGAGATAATTCCTTGATTGTGAGTATTCCTGATCCACTTTACGTCTTCTATCAGCTCTTGTTTCATTAGTCATAATATAAATTTAGCAATAACTGAAACACATGGACTTCATCAATAATGTCCTTTCATTATTGATAGGAAACTTCATGGAATCACTCTTCTGCATCTACTTAAAGCTTTTATATACACTATGCTCCAACATGACTGTTCCCCCTAGTCACAAGGCCAGCTTCATAAAGGCACAGTCTCATGATTTTTGTGTAGAGGAATTCAAGCGACCTGAACAGAGTTCTAATCTAAACCCCATCTACCACATGGGGCATAAAATACAACACAGAATGTAAAACAGGTCTTTTGGTTCCACATCAGTACCTTACCCCACAAAATCTTTTTTAACTTTATCCTATTGTCTTATAGTCTTATAGTCCTATTGTCTTATATGCTATTGTATTGTCCTATTTTTATGTTACCTGTTATATGTATTAGTAAGTTTATAAACCGACAATTGGGTGCTTTGTGCTAGATATTTTATTTGTATTCAGGGATGATGGCTTTACTGTGATTACTTTTTACTGTGTGGGTAACAGATATTTTTCGAAGTTTATAAACATTATACTGTGAAATTGCTTCTGTGATCTGTCTCTTGATCAAACTGTTGTGATATGAGCCATCTCTAGTTGCATGATACCCTCATTTGCGGGTGGAATATATTGATATTTCTATATAAATATTCATATCAAAATATCTCTATTAATATATATATATAATTATTATTAATATTCAAACCCGCAACAAGCTTAAGTGGTACAAGTTTTCATTGCCAAGTTTAAAAAAAGCCATTAAGAGGACTTGATGCTCCTTAACAGAAAGGATGATGAGTGACTCTCTATATGCTAATGATATTGGAAAAAGATGAACTACAAGCACATAGCGGTCTGATGGGCAGCTTTCCAAACTATTTTAGCCATATACTGTTTTGTAGTTGCTCTTTTAGTTCATAACATTGGTAAATATGTGAAAGATATTTCAAGAAATGTTTCAGGCAGTCCAGACAAGAGGGGGACTACATTTCCTATATCTGGTTTATGGTTAGATGTCTTTCCAATTACTAGAACAGAGAAGTAGACTACGGACAATAACCTTCACAAAAACTTAGTTTTTCATATTGTTCAAAGAAATGCTGATGGCAGGTGCCTCAACTGGGGTACAAATATGCAAAAATAAATAATGTAATAACATAATAAATAGAACACCAACACCCTAACTTGGATAGGATGGAATTTTATACTGTTTTGATTCATACAAGGGGACACCATTCACTTTTTGTTGTATATAATGTAATTAACCACCCTAGCGTTATGGACGGCAGCACCTCGTCCAGCGCTCCAACTGCTGCTATCGTACTGGACGAGGTGCTGCCGTCCAGTACAAGCCGGGGCTCTGGGAGAGCGTATACTCACTCTGTCCCCGTGTCCCCGTGTCCCCGATGCGACTTGTCTCCTCGGCTGCTTGTGTCTTTCCCCCCCCCCCGCTCCGAGTGACGTGATGACGTCACTCGGGGAGGTGGCGGGAGATTCGAACAGTAAATAGTATAAAAGCAGTTTTCTATGTAGAAAACTGCTTTCAAACTCCCCCTATGTACTAAACATTGCCAGAATAAAGTTCCTGATGCCCCAGATGTGCCCATTTGCAGTAACCCTTTTTTCCCTGGTGTGATTTTATCACACCAGGTTAGAGAGGGTTAAGTGCAAATAGGAACATTTGGGGCACCAGAGACTTTTTATTTTGGCGAGATTTAGTACATAGCAGCATAGTTTTGTGTCCTAATTTTTGTGTTTTTTTTTCATAATTTTTATAAAAAAAAAATTATTTTTATTTTACATAATTGTTTGTTTCAAACATTATTATAGTCAGGATGTGTATTAGACCCTTGTACGGACATATTTTGGGAAGTTACAGGCCTACGACATAAAGAAAAATTGACCATTGAAGTCTATGGTGCACTTTTGGTACAGAAATCTGGACCTCAGCAGTGCGCTAGGGAGGTTAAAAGAATATTGGTGCCTTATGTAATCTTTTGTAAAATTGAACTTCAAGGAGAGGGAGAGTTAGTCCTCTGAGCCAATTAGATCTGCTGCACAAGGAAATTGCTGAGAGCAGTGTGTACATATAGATGAGTTCCTAGATGGGTAGGGGTAAGTAGTAGAGTAAAGTCAGATCACCAACTTGGCTCTGGTATCTGGCAGGATTCTGTTAATCTCATAAATGTATGGAATAAAGTAAGAATGTTTTGGTGGGTAAACAACTTTAAATTGTGTCTATAGCTTGTGACTAGACACTTGTGACTAGAGCTGAGATATTGCATACAGTACATTTCTAGATTAATAAATGTTTTGTTATATAATGTAACCTGGCACAGGAAGACTTGTGCTTATTAAGGTTACTATTAATAAGCAGTTATTCATACATTGTTTGTCAGGTATTACCTTGTGCACTATATCAGGTAGGTAAACTTCTTATAAAATGCTCTGGTTGGAGCTCTGCATGCTTCTAAATGTTGAACAGAAGGTAAACACTGGCTGAGGACACTAATCAGCTATTTAGTATTCACAGGATTGACCGGCCTTCATTTGTTTTTCTATTTTGCAAATATTACTTCATTAAGCTTTTTTAGATTGTCTTAGAATAATCTAAGTTTTAGGAATAGTCTTTTCGCATGCTGTTTGGGCAGAATCTCTATTTCCATTCTGCCTTTTAATCAAGACTGATTTAAAACATAATTTACAACATATTTCCAATCACAGCACTGTATTACCCATGGGAATCAAGTTTGGTACGTTTAAATGTATGTATACTATATTTAATACATGTATCCAGTAACCACCTGCCTACTTGGTATTAGTTTTGCTGTGGAGCCCCTAATCCTATTGAATATGTACAGGAAACACGATGCTAACATCCTGCATACATAAATAGGTGTTTTATTCTTTTTTTATAAAATAAATAAATAAAAGACCAAATTGAAGTAATAGTTGAATGTATGCAGGGGCTTCTAATATATCCATGTGAAAAAAAACTATGAATATTGAAGCAGGAATGCAATTTAATTAATGGTAATATGAGTTATTTTTAAAGCTATCCCTGCCACTACCAAAATAAGAGCATGATGATCCACTGAATATGGTATCATCACCAAAATTGCTGGAAATGTAGAGAACAATTGTGTGAACTTTCAAAAAAAATATTGCTCTAGTACGTGTATTTTTGCATAAGTTAAGTTCAAAGTTAAGTCAAAACTTTTACTTGCCTAGAACTTAATTTATGCAAAAACACAAAGTATTGCTAGAGCAATACTTTTTTTGTAAAGTTCAACCCTTATGTACATCTGCAACATTTTTAATGTAAGATGATACCATGCAATGAAATCACATCCCTAGTCCTTAAATTTCCCTAAAAAAATTGATAATCTCTAATCAGCAGTAGAAAGTTTGTGGGGTTCTCGGGAAATACCTGTAACATTTAAGTGTGGACAATATCAGCATCCTGAAGGTTGACTGGATAACTGTAGCAGGGTGCCATAGGATATGGCTTTACGATGTGTTAAGGCCCCCATACACGGGTCAGATTCCTGTCTGATTCCGGTCCGATCGATTCCGGGCGCGTGCACGCCAAACGATCGTGCCGGAATCGCGTGCAGCCCACCTTGTCCGATCGATCAGGTCCGTCCGTTCCGGGGCTCAGAATCGGATCCGACAGAGAACCAACATGTTGGTTCCATCAGATTGATTCTGCACAAATCAGGGGGAGTTGCCATTTGTGAGGTGGACAATCGGACACGGATCCGTCCCGGAATCAGCTGGACAAGGTGGTATTCAGCGATCGGATCACTTAATTGGCCGCTCGATCGGAGCTCCGAGTCCCGCTGAGATCGCCGGAATCGATCGGATGGGTGATCGAGCGGACATGGAATCCGACACGTGTATGGCTAGCTTTAGGCAGGTGGTGTTTTTTTGTACAAAACATGTTGTTTTGGTTTTCTTCAAAGGTCAGGAAGGTTCTAGTACCTACTAGAATCTTTCTTGTGATGCAATGTGCCAGCCCAAATGGGAGTTGCCAACCTCCAAAAAGTGTATAAAGGTGACCCAGTCAATTAAGGGAGTGGTCTTCTGGGAGAGAAGTGACTGTAGCAAATGAAAGCTGTTGGTTTTTTTGATCACCTCATGGGACAGGCTTTACCCAGCCTGCAGGCATAGGACCCACCCTGGGATGTAACAGCTATGTTTCCATGTTTATTTTTACCATACTGGAAGTGGGTTTCTGAGGACTGTCTGAGGACTATATAGGAGGCTAGAGAAAGGTCACTTCACATTTTTACAGGAGGGTACTGTGACACAAGAACCTGTAGAAGGTAATCGGGGGCTTGGCATAGGGCCAGAGAAAGATAGGTGCGTGTTAGGGGTGTTCAGGACAGGGTGTTCAGGACAGGGGAGATTGTATGCAGATAGCAGCGAGAGAAACACCTGCTAACACTGTACCCATCCACACCTGTTACATAACTTTAATTCAACACAGTCAGAATCTCAGCAGCTGGCAGAATTAGTGCTTGTTTCCACTACAGCATTCGTATGTGGATGGATGCAGTTCTATCTGCATGTCCACAGCCGCTATACAACCATAGCCAATACATGGGCCAGTGTCTACTTGTTCGGTTGCGTCCGACCGTGCCCATAGGAACGCATGTAACCGCATGCGATACCACATGGGTTGCGGTCGGTAGCGGCCGCAGATGTGCAGATAGAACCGCATACAACCTCTGTAGTGGAAACAAGCCCTTACTGGAAGTGAACTTCCTGAGTTGTGTGCTTGTAACATCCTCTCCCCCTGATTCTATACCAACAAGTCAGAATAGATTATTCTGGAGTCCCAAAGGGAGAAGCCCTTCAAGTCCAGGTATATTATGATACATACATTCTCTAGGTCATTTCTCAAATACTGCATTTAGGTCAGGGGATCTCAGATTAGCAAGAAAAAATGGCAGATCACTATACGACAAAATGCATGCATTAAACCCTAAGAATTACCAATTTTAGGGTCAATCTGCAATTTCTACTGAAGTGTACCTTCAACTGTAGTACTCTTTGACATAAAACCTTACACAATTTCCTGAGCAGTGCTGTGAATAAACATATTTCCATATTGGACGGAGCAGTTATTTAAATACATTCATCAAGAGTATAGTACTGAGTAACTAGATTTTAGCAAAGTGTATTTGTACTTGGTATGCACCCCAGTGGATAACTGATGCATCACTTTTAAGTTGATTTGGAACTGTGTTAGTATAATAAGATAATATTGGTGCAGTTATATAAAAAATGCAAACACAAGAGCACCATTTGCAATGGGTTAAACATTTTTTTAAAAAGAGTTCAGAAAACTACAGATCAGTAAGATTAAAGAATTATAAGAAGAATAATTAAGTAACAAACAATAAGCAGTGGATCATGGCAAACAGACATAATTAGTATTTAGAAGAAGATTAGGTCAAATCTTGATGTTGACAACGCTATTGATGAGATATACAGTATTTTAGCTTCACAAAAACCATTGACACATTTTTAATGTCTTGCTAGAAAAATTGACTAAGATGAGAGAGCAAGGAACTTCAAAAGCAATTGTTAAAGGCAGAGAGGCATCTCAGAAACTTTTGATCCCAGTGGCCAAGGTTTTAAGTGTGCACAAAAAAAAGAAATATAATGTTAAAAATACAATATTACACAGCTAGACTGTGTTTATTATGTGTAATGAAAAATATCATGGAAATATCACAGTGAATTTACCCAAAAAGTTGCCCATGGTAATTTTGCAAAACAATTAGCACTTTGAAAGGGACATTTTCTGTTATTTTAATCCCTGTTAAGGCTATAAAAATCAATCTTTCCCAATGACCAGAGAAAGAATGAATGCTATACACACAATAATCCTCGTAGAAAAATGCATTCAGAGCAGTCATTGTTAGATCCACCCTGGCTGCTTAATCAATGACCTGGCCAGACACCTGTACATTCGTAATATATTAACAATGGATTGTCTCAGCCTCATCAACTTTTATCTGACACAGGGATTGGCAACCTTTTATGGCTGGGGGTACACGTTAGAGCAAGCAGCCACACCGGAGATCTCGGCTGCCCTCCTCCCTTACAGCACAACCACTGGCCCCACACTACAGAAGGATGAGAGAGCTCTTTGCTTATTCATGCTCTTCCCCTGCCCGGTTGGCAGATCCTCCCTGGCTCCTTTTTGTACCTACACCTCTCCCAGCCCACACGCTAAAAGGGGGGAGAGCTTTAGGAAAGATATCTCACAGCTACTTCTCCAGTCCTGATCTTAGCTACTCTCTCTTCCATCAAGCTTGTATATGCTAGTGGCAGAGAGAGAGAAGGCATGCAAGCTGAGCCAGAGCAAACCAGCTGAAGAGCTACATACTGCTCGGAGACGCTGGTTGCCAATCCCTGATCCGACATTAATGTGCTTTAAGGAGAATGGGTGAATGAAATTCCCTCTAAAGTATACCCAGTTATGTACAAAAAAAAACTGGCTTTAAATTTTAATATGATAAGATGATTGAAGTTCACACCAACTTATTAGGTGAGGGGTCAATTTAAAATCCCTGGCAAAGGCACTCTGCTTGACTCCTTTAGTAAATTACCATCATTGTCCCTGCAAAGAGCAATTTTTAAAAGCATCCTGTTTGATAGAGGATATAATGTGTACATTGTATGATGTTAAAGAAAAATGGACAAGGTGATGCAAATCAACTGAGTACAATAGTATGGTTAAGAGACCAGAAATAAAAGTAATTCTATCAAAATAAACAGTATATTTAATCAAAAACATATATAAAAGCATATATAAAAGCATGACATTTCTCTTTAGAAAAAGCTGCCTGACAAAAGATTTAACTTTTCTTTAGACTAACGCACACTGCAATGGCTTAAGCTGGGCATAGACGGGCCGGTTCCTGCCCGTTTCGACAGCTGATCGGATGCTGTGCGCGTTTCCGCAACCGATCGGCAGTCGTGTCGACAGGGAATCGGGTGCGCCAACTGGTCATATTGACCAAGAATCTGCCGCATGTCTGATCATAATCCGACATGACGGTAAATTCAGATCCGATCCGATTAGTTCGCATGGGGACAGCTGTCCTCAGCCAAAGTTATGGCCAGCACACAAAGGGTGCCCGGCCGATTCTTGGCACTAGCGGCCATGCGTGATGACGTCACTAGCCGCTAGTTCGGCCGCTATGCCCAGCTTTAGGTCAAAAGGCTAAAGCCCCCCATACGCCTTTAGATTCCTCCATACAATTTCCTTTAGATCTACCAACAACTATGTAGTGCCGGGTCCTCCCTGATAGAATACATAGTGAGTGGAAGGTATAGAAAGTTCCTCATATTACATGGTTTTAGGAGAAGAAAACCTGATTTTACAGAAATTTTATGGTAAGATTGTAAGGCGTATGGGGGCTTAAAGACATCTTATATGGTAGAGCAATGACCCCAAACAACACTATATCTAAAATTATAGTCATGTATATATAGGTTAAGCTGGGAATAGACGGTACGATTTACAGGGCAGGGCATCGGATCGGGGCTCGGATCGTGCAGGAATTTGTACGTGTATGCCCAGCTTTAGATATTTAATGCTCTTTACTGAAACATTGTTGTAATGGGTCATTACTTACAATTAAAACTATATGCAAAAGGCGATCATTGTTTCAATAACTTGAATACAGTAATGTGATTTCTTCATACATTAATTGTGGGCCATCCAGGATCACCAGTAATTGCTGCTAAGTTTCCAGCTTTGGTTAACCACCTTCTAGACATTATTGACGATCCCTGAATGGTGAAAGCCATTATAGATCATTAATGTTCATCCAATTCAACGGTCATTAACGATCTGCTATGTAATGGATGTAACAAGTTAGAAAATAGTGTTTTAATTTAAGCCTAATGATAGCAGCCAGGGAAGGCAGAATAATGCATAATGAAGCCGTCTCTGTGAGTTGAGGTCAGTGTCTTGTACCTGCTTGTTATATTATATTATATCAATACCTTGGCTGAAGAAGTGGACAGAATATGCTGCATATGCTGGTATACCTGTGAGAGATTCTGTATTGGTATGTGAAATGTTCAGCCTGCCTTTTGAGCCTTGTAACACTGGTGTATAGAAAATTTAAATTTACATAATTATTAAGTGGATTATCGAGTCTGAGGTCACAATGTGGAAGATTCAGAACCCGTTTATAATCTATTCAACATGGACACAGAGAAATGTATTTATTAAGCTGGGAATAGACGGTACGATGTACTGTCTATTCCTTATCCGATCCTATGCAGTAGCAGGCAGCGTGATGACGTCATAACGCCCGCCCGCTAGTGCCGAGAATCGGATGGCACTCTGCTTCTGCAGCTCATTAGTTGAACTAATGGGATCGGACTAAAATTTACCATCCTGACGGATCTCTGTGCGACCCGACAGGACGTCTGATTTTAGCCCAATCCACGTCAGTTGCTGCCTCCAATTCCTGCACGACCCGATCCTTAAGGGATGCGGGAGCGTGCACGGCATCCGATCGGGGATTGGATCGTGCAGGAATTGGTGTGTGTATGCCCAGCTTTAGGGGTTAGAACTTTTTTTTTGTGTTAGTTTTAATTGCTGTGTCCCTTATACAAGAGATGGTTCTGGTGGAGGTGGATCACTAGAATTGGTATTTAACATATATGTAAAGCCATAGACATGGCGATTACCATCTGTAGATGCAGGAGATCGACTGATGTGCATGCTCATGCTGAATGCATGGTGGTTGATCTCCTGCAACTACAGAGGTGTCCACCTTGATGGATCGACCCGAAAAGCCCCACCAGATGGATTGCGCGGCAAACCGTCTGGCGGTAGTTTTACTGGCCGATCCTGGCCGATGTTGGTAAATTCAAGGCCAATACCATTACTTTGAATGGGGATGGCAGTCCCCATCCAAGTAATGTCCGGCACAAAAAAGGGTGCTGGTCGATCCTCTGAGGGGCCGGCTGCAGCATGATGGTGAGATCCCTCGTCTATCGTCAGAGGATCCACACTTCTACCTGCAGCATACAGAGGATTCCCGTCAGTTCTGCAGACAACTCATTACAGCGTGGAGACGTCACCGTACTGTAATGAGTCACCTACAAGACGTCCGGGAAACACAGTGAGAGTTTCTTTACCATCATGTCTACCTGTGTTCAATCGCAGAAGACCCTATACTACATAGTTGTTGGTAGATCTCAAGGAAATCTGACAGAGATCTAAAGGTGTATGGCCAGCTTTACAATGTGATTATACAAACAGATCTGCATTTAATTCTGTTATATATGCCCCATGTTCAGCTTTAGGATTTGAAATGTGAAAAAATAATGGGCCCCTAAATATGGCTTAAGCTTGAAGAAAGGTGTCTGCATGGGTCTCAGAACACCACAAAGTAAAAAGACCTGTGCTTTTTCTATAGACTATGTTGAGATGGCATTTAGGGATGCGCCAATACCCCCTGCATTATTCACCTTGACATGGATATGGGCATATCCCATACATATGCATGACTTCCCGTCTGTTCACACAGTGTTCATCTGGTTCACTGGCGGACATCGGTGGTTGACGTACTGCCCTGCGTTAACCTCTTGTCGGGTGGACCCACTGAAAGCTGGGGGAATAGGTGGGACAGGAAGTCATGCATGTGTATTAGATGCGCCCACATCCCAGACAAGGCATGTGATTAACGCAGGGGGTATGGCCGCATCCCTAAATGCCATCTAAACATAGCCTAAGTATATGAATATCTGCTTGCATGTAAAGTATTGTGTCTGCGTGCTATAAATGTGTTTTCACATTGTACTTGTACTCTCTTCTAAAATATAATGAAGGATAAATTATGCGTTCATTTTATATTCAAATTGTGCTTAGCGGGTTTCTTCAATGGCCTGTCATTTTATTTCCTAAGCACTGTACATTTCTATTACAAAGATGCAATCACTAATTAACACATCTGTATGCGAAGAGTATCCTCAGTCGATAGAGATATTCTGATGGATGTGTTCGAGAGTCTCTGTTCAGTAAGTTCACCTTCTTCTGGGAGAAAGCACAAATGCAACAATAAAAAACAATTCTAATGGCATTCACATCAACAACGCTGGTTGGGAGAATTACTGATATTTTTAAAACGATCGATGAAGTACTGCAACTGCTTTGCTGTAAAATTTAAGAACTCTGGTAGGTGCCTTATAAATACAAAAAAAGTATTGCAGCGCAACTTTAGTTCTAATGCCTTTATAAAATCTAAACAAATAGCAGGGGTGTTTAACTCTGACCCACAGGGTAATTACATTTAACCCATGTGTGTTTTTTTTAGTTTAGAAATGAATGGCACAGATGTGTCTTTTATTTGACATTTGATCCCACATGTGTGGTATAGTATTTCATTTGGGTTGTTCCAGGCTCATTGTTTAAGCAATGAAAAAGGTTCATCGTTATATCTAATGGAAATGAAAAACTTCCTTCATTTAAATATCAAGGTTGGCCTGTGACTTTGTCTAAGACATAAAATCTGATAGAGGGTCAGGGGTAAATCCTGGGTTCATTTATGTCCCCCCCATACACCTTTAGATGACTCCATACTATTTCCTTTATGTCTATCAACAACTATGTAGTATAGTGGCCTCCCTAATAGAATACATAGTGATTGGAAGGTTTAAAAACATGGTTTTGGTAGAGCAAAAGTTGTACGGTAAAATTGTAAGGTGTATGGGGGCCTTTACTTGCCTGTGTAATCTATTGTTAACTGATTAAGCTCTGTAAAAAACACCATAGCAGTTAAGCTGGGCATAGACGGGTCGATTCCTGCCCATGCGCATTCCCGCATCAGGTCGGCAGGGAATCGGGTGCGCCAACTGGTCATATTGACCAAAAATCTGCTGTCATGTCAGATCGCACAGTGATCCGACATGACAGGTAATTCAGATCCCATTAGTTCGGATGGGGATGGCTGTCCCCATCTGAAGTAATGGCCAGCACACAAAGGGTACCCGGCCGATTCCCGTCATCACGCCCGCTTGGCAGTCAACGGGAAATCGTCCCATCTATGCCCAGGTTTATAGTGTTACAGTTAGCCTAAAAATAATAAAACGGTTGTGTAACTTCATTCTTTATCCTTTCGGTTAGTGTATAGATATATCGTTTTCTAAAACTAAACTTTATGTACTCATTTCTAAACGTTGGCTGACCATTGGCTGAAATTATCATTAAATAATATAACTGTCTGACGTATGCTCCAAAATAATGAATGCAGCTTTAATTCTGTAGGGTACACAGTCTAAAAAAGCACAGTGGACCCTTGACTTACAAACTTAATTTGTACCTTGGAGTTGGTTGTAAGTCAAGTTGGTTTTTGAGACTTTTTTCACATAAGAAATAATACAAAATTCACATAATGCATTCTGAATCTCACAAAGCACTCCTTACTTAACCTTTAAATATGAAATATATATATATATATATATATATATATATATATATATATATATATATATATAATTTACCAACAACACAAAAAATATTCCTAGTGTTTTCACCAGGAATCTGTAATCACCGTTCAAGTTTACATATTTGAAAAAGACGATAAAATGGAAAGTGGTTATTGTTGGGAGGGAGAGTCCCCTTGCATAAGAAGATCAGAAATCTGGCTCATTGGCGTCCTGAAAATGTCTGTTGCCTTTTGTAGATTGTAGAAATTGTCCAGTATGACATGCTGTGCCTATTTGTGAGATCGCCTTCACATGAACGCCAATATTATATTCCTTTCCTTATTTTTTTCATTTCTAGCTTTCTTGGATCCATTTGGGGCTTGATTGTGCTCGAATCTATAAACAATTTGAGCCATCCAGCCAAGCCAATGAGCTCAGTTGAACAGGGTTCCAACATGTTGAAACCCTGTTCGATTTCTGTTACTTTGGGTCCCCTATTACAAAGAATTGGACAGACTGGTAGCCGCAGGAGTGCTCCGATCTGGAGGAAAGTCGTGTGTGCTCGGCTTAAGTCCTCAAAATGTATATCTAGGCTCAGAGCGCAGCTTACACATGCATCTCTTTACAACTGCACAAGTGGATATATACTTGTCATAATTCTGGTTGTAAGACAAGACTTTGGTTTCGTGAAATTAAATTTATGTTGAAAAAAGTTGGTTTGTTCATCTGATTGTAACTTAAGGTTCCACTCTACTCTCTATAAGTGCATGCAGATGCCTAGATGCTGCAAATTCTACATTGGCATGCAAATTGCATGCACACTGAAGTTGAGCCAATCAAGCACACTGAATGGAGAGTATGATTTGCTCAGTTTAAATATTTACATTATTTTTCATCCTAATGACATTTTTTCAGCATCTCACTGTACATTGTAACTGCTTGTTCATTAGGGTTGTAATTAGAAAAGATGCTAACTAACCCATTTCAGCCACTAGAGGGAGCAATTTCATATCTGCCTATAAGCCATGATTAGAAAAATATGACTTGGCAAGCATGTAACATATAAAATGTGAAAATGACAATCAGAATTTAGTTTAAATGTTTTCTAATAACATCACAGTATGTGATCTAATTTATAATTCAGAAAACATTTTTTCTTGGTACACTATTTGGTAAATGCAGTTTACTATGTTGTACAGTGTCTAGCACCAGCTGTTCTAAACAAAATTACTGCATGGCATTACATCTAAATTAGAGTGATAACAATGAAACACTGGAATGAAATGTTTGTTTTAAATACATTTCTAAATTCCAAGCCTCATTAAGATTAGTTAAGCAGATTAACGGATGCTGTGATTTTTATACTCATCGAAGCATTACACTTTTCGGCAGTCATTTTATTTCCAGTAATGACAGGGAATAACCAGGAACCCATAACCTCTTCTCTGCCTGGAGTGATGACTATGAATAGCATGCCAGAATTGCCGGAGGCTGCTTAATGTTAGAGCCAACGATAAAGTGAACTAGATGAAGGTTATCTGTTTTATCATTGCTAATGATTAGCATGCAGATCCATAGGAGTTGGCCTTTAATTTACATAGAGTCTTGACTGCGCTCAGTGAGCTTGAAGATAGATGATGTACTTATAAAATATATTTTTTCTGTACTCTACTTATAGCATGTGTAATAGGGTGCCTCTTTTACATAGGATGCCTCTTTTATATAGAATCCTTAATAAAATTTATGTAAACCAAAAAATGAAAATAAATATATTTTGCAGCCTACCAGTCTTTAGATGTGGCGGTTGCAATTTTTATTTTTATTTTCACCTTAAAATTCTGCCAGTAGTAATGGTAGGGCAGACAGTTCGGCCATGAACATGAATGTCCGCCCTCCTTCTAGCCGGCGAGCAGTACGGGTGTTCGACCTGCTCCGTTCGCCGCCGAGAAGGAGTTCACTGTTCTTCCACTGGCTGGATCAGGATCCTGCTGGAGGAAGAACCTTTTCACTAAAGACCGAGTATAGAACCCGTTCTTGCAATGAAAAGCCGCCTCGGTAAGCCGGAAGTGACGTCAGTGATGTCACATCCGGAAACAGCAACCAGGAACTATGCGTTCCAGGACCAGATGTGACGTCGCTGATGTCACTTCTGGTTTTACCTATTCAAATTCCCCCGCTTTTAATTCTGTCCAAGCACAGGCGGACTGCGGACTATTTTAAAAGTCTGATCCGCCTGTTCGTGGACGGACTTTTGAGAAGTTCAGCCATCACTACCTTCCAGTAACACAATTTCGGGCCAACATTGATAGCACTCTACTTATTATGTTTAGATGTGGTGATCCAGTTACACAAATGTCCTATGGCAACCAATTCCCTCTTTATTATTATTATTATTTTCATCATTTATTTATATAGCTTTGTATAATACAGGATACAACACAGGATAGTACACACAGGTACAGGTTATGACACAGGAGGAGTAGAGGACCTTGCCCGATTGAGCTTACAGTCTAATATTCATGGTGGTATCAATCTTTATGGTGGTCTTTCTCCAGTAAACTGAACTGTGGGGCTGGATGGCCTATAGGAGATATCCACTTAATACAGTCCCATGTAATTATTATTATACTTTATTTTGAATACAGTCTCTCATACTGAATTACTTATTTGTATTTACAAAGCTCCTTTTTAAAATAGATAAAAGTAAGTACCTGGTCCTATCCAATTGGTTTTAAAAAGCTCTTATTATGTAATAACATACACCTTACTAGCCTTACAAACAAATCCTTCTCTTTAATGGTTCATGGTTACATTTCAACAAAAAATATTGGTAGTGAACTATTGCCATCCTCCTATAGAGTAGATAAAAATATTGGCGACCCTTTTGTCATTGTTTTACAGCAAAGCCTCATACAAGTGCAGTGGGAGAGGGAGGGAGAACAGACTCATCATTGCTTTCCCATCAATGAAGAGCAAAACAGGTTGCTCAGTAGTGTTGATCACAACTATTCTAATTGCACATTTTTATTGCGAATATCGGCCCTTCGAAAATTCTGGAAGATATTGAATATAGTGCTATATCTTTATAATCGCAATATGTGCATGTACAAGTGCGGATTTGCGCAATGAAGGTAATAATGACTGGAGATCATGAATTTTCAAATTTATTGCGCATATTAGGCAAGAAATTCACAATATTTTGCGAATATGACTACTGCCTATGCTGCTCATCACTATTGTTTAGCTTAAAAGAATAAAGGCAATAATACATCCAGTGCATGAGGATGAGAAACATGACACGTTATTTAGAACCAACCAAAAAGTTCTATAGATTGGCATAAAAGTTAATTAAAAGCAAAAAGTTTTTTTGTTTAAGAACCAGTTTTCATGAAAGGAACAGAGGTGCATCACTTCTTCCATTATACACATAATATCTCAACACATTGTAGTTAATTTTACTACTTTGTTTTGTTCTTGCTGAATTTTTGTTTTGTTTTAAACAAACTACAATAACTCAATGTTCTGAAAAGATTTATTCTGAGTAATAAAGAAGTGCAAAAAAATGGAGCATACTTTCAAAGAACAGCAAGGCAAATTAATCTTCATAATTAAATGGATAGCAGAATTGCCTTTTAAAATTTAATTCAGTGCTAGTTTTTAGTCAAATGTAATTGCATTAAAATTATGAGTCTGGACTTAAATGTCAATGTGAATAACACAGACTATCTCTAACAATAAAGGGAAGTTGCTTATTAATCTAATTTGTTTATTCACTGGAAACCAGGAAATAAATGTATAATTCAATTAAGAGGTAATTGCATGTGTTTGTATCCTCTTTTAGAGCAGGATGCAGGGATGTTGGTTGAAAGCAATAATGCAAAAAAATTAGGGTTTTTAAAGCCTGATATGGCTTTGGGATATCAAAGTTTAACAAGTAGTCAGATGTAGTTATTTGGAAAAAAAATACCAATTACATGGTGCTCCCTGGGCAAAGTTAAGCTAGCCACACATGGTACAATTTTAGCGTTCGATCGACGATTTTCGATCGAGAAAATCGTCGATCGAACATTAATCGATGTACTCCCACATAGTCCAATCGACGATCGTTGAACGATTTTTGGTACAATCGTCGATTGAAAGGTGATCGGACAAGTTGGAAAATTTTGCTCGATTGGTCGATTTTTTTTGGGCTCGATTTTGTGGCTCGATTTTGTGGCTCGATTTTTTAGGCTACTTCCAATTGAAACTAAAATCGTAAGAGGAATTCAATCGACGATTTGTGGATTACTTCGATTTAATTTCAGTCGAAATTGTTCAATTATCGTGCTTCCCATGTGGAGAACTTCGATTAAATGACAATCGATGCTCGATTTTTTAAATCGAAGTACAAAATCTAATCGAACCTCGATTGAATGATAAATTGTACCATGTGTGGCTAGCTTTAGAATTTATTATGCATTAATATTTGTTGTATAGATTACATACTGTGGAATGTTAAAACAGGGTTGTCCAAGTCCAAATCTGAAGGTCCAGGGTCTGCACACATTAAATTAAGTATACTATAGTGATGAGCATTGCAGCATTGGCAATATTCATATTCACAAAATATTGTAAATTTTTATGCCTAATATTCGCAAAAGATTCCTAAAATCCAAGAATTATATATAAAAGACGATCAACAATTTCCCATTAATGTGGCTGGCCAACATCCCAAATCAAATGAAAAAGAAAAAAGGTTGTGGGTTGAGGAGTAAGAAAGAATGTCGCCACACTAAAGTAGGAGCTAGGGGACTTTAAAGGCCAGCTAAAAGAAGGCCAGCTGTCCATTTGTGGACATGGATCGCGATCTTAAATTCTCAGTGCGGTCAAATATGCACAATCCATCCAAGTCAATGGAGCTTGGACATTGGACTGGGAGAATATTCCTCATTTCTGTAAAAAAAGTTGCAATTATGTAATCACAGCTCATTGCAATGACTGAAAAGGCAACAAATTGCAAAAAATAGCAGATATCCGATGATATATTCGCAAATATTGTCAAAATGGCGATATTTGAGTGAACTATTTGAAAATCTTATATTCAAGCTCAACACTAATTATTACCTTTAATGCACAACATCACCACTTATACATGCACATATTGCGAAAGCTATGCGCTGTAGTTGCGGGTACCTATGTAACAAATCTCAAATATTTACAATTACGAAGATATAGCACTATATTCAAGATCTTTGCAAATTCTTGAAGTGCAAATTTTGGCAATAAAAATTCGCTATTAAAATATGATGATGCGATCGATGCTAGTAAAGTGTGGACTACAAAGAATCATAAAATAAGTTTGCTTATATCAAAATTCAGCCTTATATATTGATTACTAATGTTGTGCAACCTTGAAATAGAGCAGGTGTGCCCATCAATAATAATAATAAAAAATTAACCTACAATTAATACAGGGGAGCAAAAAAAAA
>CM070033.1:149014269-149026002 GCA_036250615.1 Ptychadena robeensis
CCATAAAATTCGTGGCATGCCGCGAATACGAATGTTGCCTATGCCGCTCATCACTAATATTGAAAATGTTAATAAAGACAAAAAAATTGTATAAAGCATTGTGTTAATAGTGCTTTGTCTTATTAAAATAAATCCATTCAGTTAATAAAGTAAATTGTGTTAATACAGCTTTAAAATGTTAATACTACCAGTGTTAATAAAGACCAGAAAAAAAAGGTAATGGAGATGTGATCTACTCAAAGTGACTCCTTGCACTTAATATACAGTTTAAACAATACCTGATAAAAAAATATTCAGCTAATATAAAGACTTATTATTATGTGTATGCCACATGTAAGGCTATGTATAAATCGCCTACCAATCGCCTACACTACTTTCAATGGGCTTGTCCCCATTCATAGGATTGAAAATTGCCACCTCAGGTGATTAACTGCAAGCGCAGGTGATTAATCGCCTAAGTGGGATCATAGCCATATTGTGGGCAGTCTAAGGCTGATATGCCACACCTGTGAGGTGAGATGGACTATCTTGGCAAAGGAGAAAATGATTACTTAAGGCCCCCATATACCTAGCAAGCCGCAGCCGATTTTTTGGCCGACCCATGTGCGTGCGCCCTCGTGGCCATCGATCGGCGGCAAAATTTGCCACAGATTGCGAGTGCCCACATGGCTCGGTTGGCCAGAGAAAGGTAATGTCCGTAAATCTTTGGCTGATGCTATTAGTTTGAGCCGGAACCGGCATCCCCATCCAAAGTAATGGCCGGCACACAAAGGGTGCTCGCCGATACTGTGGGCGTGCACTCTGTCGCTCATCTATCGGCCCCGGGGGGGGGGGGTCTTAACACAGATTTAGACAGATTTGTGAACAATATATAAGTGTAATATGTCTTTTGTGTATGTAACTGTAAAACTGTTTTTTTATTCAGATTTTGTTTGGATTCTAGTTTTTTTAAAATATAAGAACACCTTATAACAAGCAACGTTATCATGGTATTAGGAGTCATCAAAAAACAAAGAAAGAAATAACAAACAAACTAACAAACTAACAAACAAAATAACTTGATCAATTAAAGACAGCTATAACTTAGTAAACATTCTACACAGAGTAAAAAATCTCTTGTACCTAAAGCATGATAAGAACAAATAACCAATGGGATCTTGTGTGAAGTAAAAGTTCAGGCAGGTAAAATGAATAGTGACCCAAACTATAGGACAGAGAAAGACAGAGAAAAAGATGAGAGAGAGGAAGAGACTAGAAAAGTAATCAGAAATGAGAGGATTGGAGTGAAAGGGGTTATGGGAGTAGCGGTCATGTGTGAAAAACACATCTAGGTATTCCAAGTCATACACAATTAATATTCTGTTGTGAAGGGAGGCTGTTAGATCCTCCATTCAGTGAATCTCAGAGATTTTTAAAAACCAAAGAGAAAGAATGGGTAGAGCGGACTTACGCCAGAGAAGGGGGATTCCACAGGAGTGAATATTTATAGGTTTCAGAAAAGTGGTTAAGGTGCTGGAGACATGGTGTTGTATCTTTACTTAAGTCGTGCGCAGTGATACATTCAATAGTCTGTCTAACCTCAATCCAGAAGGGTTGAAAAAATGGACACTCCTACAACAAGTTTATGAATGTGCCTGGGACATCCCCACACCTCCGATACGGATCAAAGATTATGTTATTGATTGCCGTATATACTCGAGTATAAGCCGACCTGAGTATACGCTGAGGCACTTTATTTTATCTACAAAAACTGGGAAAACGTATTGACTCATGTATAAGCCGAGGGTGGAAAATGCAGATAGTGAAGTTTTCTAAATGAAAAAAATATAGAGAATCACCATTGCCCAAACAAATTCCTTCTTCAGTAACAATAATTAACACAAATAGTCTACCAGATGGCAGTGTGGTGTAATTGTTTACATGTCACCGATGTCTGAAAACACAAGGGAGCTGTATAGAGGTGGATGGTGCCTCCGATCCAGCGACCAGGGACAGGGACCTGAGAATAAGCGGCGGGGGGGCTTTTTCAGCCAAATTCTTTGGGCTAAACAACTCGGCTTATACTTTAATATATATGGTACATGTAATATGGCTAAAACCATCTTCCACCTAGAGACAATCGCTTCAATATACTGCCATATCTATGTAATCGCGAATATTTTAGATTTTTTTACATCAGTACCCGGAGTTATTGTGCATTTTGCTTGCAATATAAGCATGCACAAGTGACCATTTGCGCAATAAAGTTTATAATGACCGGAGATCACAAATTCTCAAATGTAACTGCAAATATGAGACGAAAAATGTGCAATATTTTGTGAATATGAATATTGCATATGCTGCTCATCACTAGAGGCTATACAAGACCTGTGGGAGAATGTGAAGATCTTAACTATCTGGTCAGGGGAAAATGACATTGACAAATCCTGCTCCCAAGCTCTGAGAAAGGGAAGGTCAGTGTAATGATGGTGTTATAAATCATAAAGATCGCATGTCACACAGGAGACACAGTTTTGCAAACCTTCTCAAAAGGTGCGTTAACTGGTTAAAATAGTCATCAGTTTTTACAATTTTAAACCAATAATGTAAAGTCCATCTAATGTTATTTTGTTGCCTATTTTTCTGTCCCCTATCAAATGAATTTATTGACTTCTTCCAAAGAGCTTGCACTCTTATTTGGCTCTCGATAGGTGTTGTTCTGGAGGCATTACTACAATAGGAATGAAGTAATGAAGTTGTAAAGTCATATGACAAAATGAATGCTGGGAAATGGTTTAGAAGGGAAAGGTTGTTTAGGTTTCACTTTTGGTAAAGTCTGGACATTCAGTTTAATTTTCATAATGGTGGTATCTCCTTCATATCACCTTTTTATTTATGCTGTTAGAATATATGAAGGTCAGTAACTTGAACTCATAATTTTAATATGCCCTCTACAAAGATTTTTCTTTCATTGCTTCATATTAAAAAACTAAATATTTTCAAAACAACTACCCTAGGCATAAAAATGACAAAGGATTTCAGAGGTCACCTTGGAGATACATGACCTCTACAAAATGGAATGTCAAAAGGATTCATGTATTGCCTCTAATGTTATTTTATATTTTACAGCGGGAGGTTAATTACACCGATGATATATTTGTCAATAGTAAATAGTGCTTTATAGAAATTCCCTATTTTTTGGTTTGGTGGTCCTTTAATATATTAGGATAATTAAACTTGAAACTCTCCACTGATAGTCTGCTTTTAATAAATATCTATATTAACTTAAATATAGTTACAAAATTGTCTTTTTGATGAAACACTAAATAAGTGGAAGATTATCAGAATGCGGCAAATCTGCTTACTGACTCCTATGGTGCCTCTAGCTGAACTGCGATTTGCTGCAATCAGAACCCTCCTGTTTTTAAAGCAATTGTGCACAATGTTGCTGAGCATTGCACTGAGCCTCAGTGGGCTACTTCATGCCGTTTTATTTATTACCTGTCACACCATACCCAGATGTTACTCTGCAGAGGAAACTGAAATGCTACATACTTCAAAATAGATCCGATTCAGTCTAAGCCTACAATTACTGAATTAATAATCATGAATTTTTTTTACTTAGTACACTAAATCTAAGACTCACTATGCATTATATGATATTTTTTATATATTTGACACATGATTCAAGTCCCCAATGGGTAGTGGTTGCTAAGGGGGCACTCCCAATTAAACTTGCAATCCAGGTAAATTACTTTATCAATCAATTGGTCATAAATCAATTGACAAGTGTATGAAAAACTCAAGACCAATCAGAAACATTAGAGAGCCAAAGTGCCATGGCATTTTTTTTTATTAAACAGTTCAAAAGCATTCACAATTAAATTGACTGAGTGTACATACTTAAACATGTGACAAGGGTTAGGCAAGTACATTCAGCATTACAGAGGACCAGGCTGGCATTTGTCCCCTGGGCCATTATCCTGCAATTAAATAAATTAATCCTTATATTAAATCAGAGTCAATGACCACTGGAGGATTTATAAGATGTTAAAGGGGAAAACATATAATAACACACACTTATTACAGACAGATAAAACAACAGGGGACAACAATGGTGAGGTTCATTAATATGGTTTGTAAAGCAAACTGCCTTTACTGTGTTCTGTGAAGCCACCTCCTTTAACATGGAGGTCAATGGGACGCTAAAGAGGCGATGCCAGAATTGAGCATAGGTGAGTATCCCCCAGTATAGCTCGGGTGATGAGGTGTTTTGTAAAACAAATTACAGAAATTAAGCTACACTCAGGGTACTGCCAAGGAGGGTATTACAGTGGTGGGTTGCATTCTGACTGAGATGCTGATGCTCCCTGTTGGTCCAAACATGGTCACCTGTATTTGTAGAAATCTTCTCCTTGAAACACTTCTAGTTCAACTGCAGCAACAACTGTATAAGTTGGCAAGAAGATATCCCATACCCTCTTGTATCCCCTGTAGGATATCTTCTTGCCTCCTGTACCTTATAATCAAAAAGCAAAAGGACATCTCATATAGGACTCCATTAGTCATAAATAATTAATTAATTATAGCTTAGCCAATATATACCGCAGACTTTAATATAAAAAGATAAATAAATTGTTTTGGATTTAGAAATACTTTAGCAATGCCAAGATATATATTTATAATAGTAAAGGAAAGATCCCACCCCTATGAACACCTAATATCAGAACACCAATTTTAAGCCAGGACTTTTAGTCTAAAATTTGTAGCTCCCAAATTCTCTTTTGGCTGCATGGGTACATGCATCTCCCAAAGATACAGTTCAGAATCTTGTAAAAAGCCATCCCAGAACAATGTGGGCCATCTCCAAATGATTTATATTGTCGATGAGGAGTCCATAAACTGCTACTGACTGCATGTAACTGCTTGCTTATAGTTTAGTTTTATTCAAAACTTTGTCTAACAGCGAATCACAGCACAGACACGGCAATTAGCTAAAAAAATACTTTTAACTCACTATTCCTGATAGAAAAAGTGTGCTTTTCATGTCACAGTATCTTGATACCCTAAGATCTTCTAACCTCACATCTGCCTCTATGGAATTAGTCTTATCGTATGCCATTCCAGCTCCTGTTAGTGGACTCAATTGATTGTGTCATTAGGCAACATGTTTACGAAGAAAAAGATGATAGTTGGCTCCTCTGTTATAAGGTGGCAGCCACCCAACACTATGAAAGGGATATTATCAGTACAGTAGAAACAGTTTTAATCTAAACATAAGTGGGATATGATGCTATGGCTTTCTATGTCTTTTGCAGCAGATGTAAGACAGAATATTTGTTGTTATATCTGACAATAATATAAGGGGTCATTCTTCACATTTGTTACAGTAATGTTAAATTTAGGCTTTACTGTTTGTTTAGTTTATTGTGTCAATGGCCAACTATAACATTTTATTAACCAAAAAGCACACTACTATGCTGCATTAAACAAAAGAATATTGGAAAGGAAATACAGTAAAGTGCAGACACTTTAATGTTATAGGTTACAGGCCATATACCTTTGATTTATTTTTAGTGCAATGCCAATGTGTTTGCACTCATTAGCATATAGCAAAGTATGCTTCCAGCAGTCGTAGGGCTAACTGATGTGTCAGCAAAAGTAGATGATGGAATCTAAACAGATTTGTGGTTTTGATCAATGTTGGAGAACTAGTTATTGCATATTGCAGGGCACAGAATTCAAGATAACCCTTTAATATTGTAAAAAAAAAATTATCTATTTACATAACATAAAAGTCAATGCCATATTTACACATTCATTTGAACTTTACACTTTAATTAATGTGAATGCTTTTTCATGTATAAAACTACATGAAATGTTTGGGCTTTTCTATCAGCACAGGTTTACAGTAGTTTTGTCAAAATTAATCTGACAAAATTAATCTTTTTTACAGGCAATGGCAGTAATGGCAAAGGTTGGATATCCTGAATTCTTGATGAATGAGACATACATAAATGAAGAGATTAAAACAGTAAGTCTTTCTGTACACGTAATATATGTAATAAGTTTGTTAATAATATTTTGAAGCTTTCTGTAGCTTGAGGATGTTTTAAATTTTTTGCCCAATTTTTCTAAACCCCAAAAGCGTAACTTGTATTATACTAGCTGCAGGAGTGTAATTTTTTTATATGATGAATACTGTCAGATAAGCAACATTTTTTAGGGCCCCCATACACTGTCAGGTTTCGTGTAGATCTCCTTTTGTTTTACCAAAACCATGTTATATGAAGGACTTTCTAAACAATCAAGGCTACCTGTGTTCAATCCCAGACGACCCTATACTACAAAGTTGTTGGTAGATCTTATGGATATCTGACAGAGAGATGGTCAGCTTTAATAGATGCTTTTTCTCTGTTTTCTGAAATATCAAAAGAGTTTACTGCATGACATCAATCAGATTTTAAAGACACAGATCCCATAATGAAAAGAAATGCCAGTAAGCCCACAGATATGCTATCAGCGATTTGTGGTACTACTACTCTGTTTTGGTGTTTGCAGGTACACATTGGCACATGGGCTGTTCTTCATATAAACAGTTTATAAACCTCTTGATAGTAACTACAGATTGCAAAGATTTTTGGTGCATGTGAAGACATATATGGCAACAGATGGGCTAGCTTTCAACTGTATCTACTACTTGTATAGAATATATCATCACTTGGCCAAGCAAAGATTAAGTTAAAGTGCTACCAACTCTCCATCCTTCTAATCTTGAATCCTCATTGAACAGCATGTTCTCATGATTACGGGATTAGAATGATTTAGTATCATGTGAACTTTAAGGATGAATTGCTGCATGTCTTAGAATAACTGCTGTATCAGCCCTTTGAGGTGAGAATGATGCAAATTTCAGAATAACTGCCGTATTAGCGCTTTCAGTACTCCTACTTACACACAGTGCTTCACAGTCCGATGATTTCTATTCTCTACATTCTCAGTAACTGCATCATGTCTTGTCCTTGCAAACAGACAAAGCCTCTTCTGGCAGTCCATGTTCCCTCCAGTCTCTCCTTTTGTATCTCTCCAGGCTTCTATGTTCTAACATTCACTTTTCAAAGTCTACTCATATCTTGAAATTCTGGTGTTCAGACAGCTCTTTTAAAATCAGGCTTGCAGTCCAGACAAATAGGCATGCACTCCAATTGCAGATAGATTCCTCAGTGACATCCAGGTATTCCAGTGACAGACAAACCAACATATTCTTAGGACACACATATTCTACTGCCATGCATCTAAACCCCCCATACATACATAGATCAGCATGCGCGTTCGCAGCAATTGATTAAGCTGTCCACCTGGAGGGACCGATACTTGACGCTCAAAATCGTGATCGGTCAGAGAACGGACATGTCCATTGTTCTCTGATGGATCACATTATTTTAGATGGGGACCAGGGTACACAAGTTTAGATGGGGACCAGGGTACACAGCGCCTTTGGCTGGGAGTGGCGCGGCCGACGCGCGCCGGCCTGGGCGGCGGCGGGGGCATAAAGGGGAGTCTATGGCAGTAACGGCTTACTGCCTACCTGCCCTGTGGATTACCGACCACATCCTTACCTCACAGACAGCATGTGCATACAGCATAGGGAGGACATGGTAGACTAGACAATAAATAAGTAGCAGGTATTAAAAGACAAGTGCAAAGCTGATAAGTGACAGGGAGATAAGTCCTATTTGGATAAATAACTCAGGACCTTCATGTGCTGTGATTTTGGTCATTGTCATGCTAGAATACCCATCCATGTCCCATTGGTAATGCCCTGGCAGAGGGAAGGAAATACTCCACCAGACTTGACAGTACATGGTCCTATCCATCGTATCTGCTCTGCATTTTCACCAGTACTCCTCTATCCTAACTAAGGCCCCAGTTCCAGCTGAAGAAAAACAGCCCCAAATCATGATGCTGCTGCCACCATGCTTCACTGTGGGTATGGTGTTCTTTTGGTGATGTGCAGTATTGTATAGTATAGTGGCAAGATGAAAGCCTTTAACAACGATGAAAAACATCCAAGCCAGGCTACATTTAGCAAAAACACATCTGAAGTCTCCCAAAAGCATGTGGGGAAAGGTGTTATGGTCTGATGAAACCAAGGTTGAACTTTTTGGCCATAATTCTAAAAGATATGTTTGGCACAAAAGCAATACTGCACATCACCAAAAGAACACCAGAGGGCAGATGTATAAAAATAGCAGGTGGTAAATAGTGCCTTCAATCCTTCACTTAGTGTCCTCCTGTACCTCCCCAGTCAGCTATTTCTGTAAGGATCTCCTGCTCTTTGTTCCCCTGTAAGTTTAGCCTTTGTCCCAGCTGCCCTGCCATTAATGCTGCTCTTCTGCCCACCTTCCTCACCAGTTATTGTTCTCCCTTTGTGCACCTTTTAAACTCAGTGCTACTGACCTGTGCACGCCAGCCTTCTGCCCAATGCCCGCAGTTCTCTCTTTCCATGACTTCTCAAAGTTGTATTGAAGTCTAGGGCTCCACTATGCTCTGGCATCCGCTGATGCCAGTGCAAGCCTCCATTACGTTCCTGTGGATGCAGATGGGCTGCGTCTACATCAACATGATGGAAGCTTGGTCTGATAGATCAGGAACTCTGACAGGCTATGGAGACAGCCCTGTCAAAGCCCCTTCGCTGCCAATGAACGCTTGTGCACCCCACGTTCAACGCAGGGTTTTAATGCATAGTGGAGCCCTATCCTAATGTGACAAATTACTTGATATGGTTACATGAAGACTTCACCCTTCCTTAAAGGGGCATCAGGATGCAGGCTGGCAGGTCACAGGTGTGAGCAGAAAGGGAGGTAGGTCAGAATTAGTATTGAGATTGAATATTCAAATTGTGAATATATTTAATGACTATATGCTCAAGAATTTTTACATTTCACGAATATGGCGGTGGATATTTGCAATTGCCTTGTAAATCTCAGAACAAACGAAGTGCACCGTTTGTGTGCATATTTGCCGGGGGATTCTTTGGATGTGGACCCTGGTAATGCGATTGACCAGAAAAAAAACAACAAGTCAGAACGTCGTGCATGTATACACAGAACTCCTTATTCCTGGAAAATATTAAAGTGGTGAGAAAGTTTGGTATTCAAAATTTGTGATTTTGTTTATACAACATTTTTATATTTTCTATTTGTATAGTTGTATACAAAAATAAAAAATTTGGATGGCTAGTTTTATTTTTAAAATTAGTTGTACTTACTTAAGACATTAAAATCTTTGTATACTTAACACAGATATTATTTGAATCCATATAGTTTAAACCTCGAGATATAATCAGATATTAATTTATAAATGTCCTATGTGCAATAAATGCATTAATGCTAATTGCTCCTTTGGGTTGCATAACATTTACCGATGAATTACTTACTGAGATATTTGATTGCTAAAAGAAGTATCATTCTGAGGATTGAGTAGGGGTATATAATGCATTGCCATAAATACGTACTCAACAAGATTTTTATCCTTGTGCAGTTAGTGGATCATGAAGAGGTTAGTAGACCACTGAGTCCAAACCTGGCAATAAAATAGAAGCCATATGAATTGGCTGTTAAGTATTAGGGTCATTATAAATGGTAATTAACATTATTTAATTCCCCTTTTCCCAGGATAGCTTTTATGTGTATGTGCACTTTAATTTCCTTTTTAAAATAAACACTCAAGTATAGCAATAACAGAATGTATAATGTAAAAGCACGAAGATTTTCTGTAATAAAGTGTTAACTCTAAATAAAGATGAGAATATATAGTTTTAGAAAGTAAAACAATAAACATTGTTAACCCCACTCAAGAAATCATAGACCCTGTAAGGGTCATAATTTATGCATTTACCCCATAAAGGATTGAGAGCAGAACGTTATATACATATATCTAACAAAAGTGAGCACTCCCCTCACATTGTGGTAGATAGGTTTTAATATATTTTCATGGACAACACAGAAGATATGGTGGAAAAACTATTAAAAGTAGTCAGCAATAACTTTTGGCTGTCCCTTCAAAATAACTCAACACAGTCATCAATGTCTCAAACTAGGGCAACAAAAGTAAACACATCCCTAGGTGAAAAATGGCAAACCCCTAATCCATAAAATTCCCACCACCATGCTTGACTTTGCACTCCTCATGTAGTTGCCACAACATACACTTGCAGTGGTGGTTTTCGGCATGGGCAATCTGGGAGGTTGCCCAGAGCGGCATCCTGCCGTGGGCGGCATGTGGGCATCAGAAATGATTTTCCGATGCCCAGATGTCTTTTCCCCTATCTGCGTTCTCGTCTGGGGAGAGAGGGAGTGGAGATGTTTGCAGGGGGGAGGTGGGGATGTGCATACGGCGTGATATAGACCTAAATATATAATATAGTAACAACACCACCCCCACCCCCGCGAGTGAGGGGAGGCGAGACTCAGAAATCAAGAGTGTCACAAGTTTCACATCACTCCCATGGAGGGTGAGACAAGACTTTGCAGTTATGGACTAAGGGGGGGGGGGCGTCAGAGGGGGTGCCCAGGGTGCCAATCTCCCTAGGACCGCCCCTGTACACTCGTCTTTAACTAATATGTTTTATCTCATCAAACCACAGTTTGCAGGGCTTTCTTGCGCATCATCTTTAGAAGAGGCTTCCTTCTGTGATGACATGTCATGCAGACTCATTTGATGCAGTGTGTGGTATATGGTCTGAGCACTGAAAGGCTGACCCCTACCCCTACAACTTCTGCATCAAGGTGGCACACATATATCTATTTTTAAAAGACAACCACTGGATGTAATGCTAAGCATATGCAGTCATCTTCTTTAGTGGACTATGACAGGGCCTGTTGTTATTGGCCACCATGCTTCAGCTCACCTTAGGGTCTTTTTGATCTTCTTTTAGCCCATTTTTATGTACAGCAACAATTCTTGTATTCAAAATCTCAGAAAGTTCTTTGTCATGTGGAACTTCCAGTGACAAGTATGAGACAGCGTGAGAGCAATAACACCAAATTAAACACACCCCATTCACACATGAGACCTTTTAACACCAGCAATTCACATGACATAGGGGAGCCAAAATTTATAATTTGGCAGAAGTTGGAAATTTTTCACTTAGGATTGTACTCACTTTTATTGCCAGAGGTTTATATTATTGGCTGCGTGTCAAGTATATATGTATATATATAGGCTCTTTCTAGTAACACAGTAGAGTAAGTTGCTAGCTCATACCTGTCAAGTTTTTCCTTATCTAATAAGTGATGTTACGGAGTGCCACTTCCACATTTCTTTTTTTTTTTTTTTCTAATTTATTTTTCAAATCATAAAAATACATACATAAAGTAACACATATGCAAATAATTAATAATTCCCTGTTAATGAAGTGTAAGTTGCCAGCATCCCAGGATATAGCAATAAAAAAAAACAAAAAACAGGGAGTTGCGCCCCGCGCGACCAACGGGAATCCCCCAGGCCCTCCCACGACAGGACTCCCAAGGCAAGGCAAAAAGCACCCGAAAGAAAACCCTCCAATGCGAGCGAGTCAGAAGGACCAGAACCCACCCAGCAACACTCGACACACAAGGCAAGGGGGAGGCCCGCACACAAACATACCAATCAAACAACCCCGAATCACAAGCAGCCAGGGACGCAAAACCGCAAATGCAAGTCCACGACGACACAAAGCACACGCCACAGTGAAAAAGCAACAAAATATCC
>CM070033.1:149026027-149038493 GCA_036250615.1 Ptychadena robeensis
TGCAATACGCCCTAGTAGTGATATTGGTGTCGACTTTAGTTTTTATCTAAATTTTTGTTCTTGCTTCTACTAGCGGGGAGAAGTTTGCTCAATAATGTATTTATGATGTGTGAGATAAATCCAGGTATTTAATAGCTTCACTTTTTCCAGCTATATTTGTAGGTTGTTTCAATAGGTTAACATAATGTTGGTCCCATATGGAATGGTAAGGCTTAAGTTTTAGTATTATTAATCTTCTAAGCTCCTGATAACATACCATATGTAGCTAATTAGATGTAGATTAGGAAGGGAGGTCAAGGGGGGTCCGTATAATAGTAATAAAATGGTCATCTGTAGAGAGATATGTTGGTTTCTTTCCCTCCTTTTGCGAGCCTCTGAATTTAAATTACATTGATCGTAGCTGATAAGGGCTCTAAGGCTTATACATAGGGCGAACCAAAGGGGGATAGGGGACACCCGGTGTGTACCATTTTTAATAGAGAACCAAGTAGATATGATTTCGTTTTTCACGCGGTTTTCTCGGATCCTATATAGGGACTCTTGATAGCTTGAAGGTGGATTGTCTTGAATCCCATTCTGTCCAATTACCGAGAAATCGAAGGGCCAACTTATTCGGTCAAACGCCTCTTTCTGCGTCTAAAGAATTCAATAATAAATTGACTTCTTTTCTATATTTGTAGTCTATCAAGTCTATTGCCCTTCTAGTGTTGTCCCCAGCTTGTCGTGCTTTGATAAATCCAACTTGATCGTATGTATTTACCATTCTTACAATGGGTTTAAACTAATTCTGCTAGTTTTGAGAAGATTTCAACGGTACAGGAGTTTAATAATGACAATGGCGTAACTGTTTGGGCTCTGGTGGATCTTTACACCTGTTTTGGAATTACTGTAACAAATGACGCCGTCATCAGATTCCGGAATAGGACGGCCTTCGCAAAAAAAAGAATTAATAAAGATATCCTCTTGGGCCCAGAGGTTAATTCAAAGTGTTTTATAATAATTGTATGTCAGTCCGTTGGTTCTGGAGCCTTTCCTTGTGGTAAACGTTTTATCACAGTTGAGGTAGTTTTTTTTGTTATCGGGTGGTTTCATATTTGTAACTCTTATACAGTAAGAGGCTGGTGTGGTTCCAAATTCCCCCAATATTTTGTGATTCTTTTTCCAGAATCTTAATTTTCACTGGGGGTTATACACATCCCCTATTACAACGGCTTTAGAAAATTCAAGCAACTCTTTCAGCTATTCCTGTCGTTTCATATAATAGATGTCCCTGTTCATTTTTAGAATCTATAGTGGCCTGTCACCATTTGTTCTTGACCTCTTTTGCTATATAGAAGTAGATTTATTTCCTTTTATAATAGGTCTGTTTTAAATATTGTAAAGCTTTGTCTACTTCCCGAACTTTCTGTCTCTCAATATTGTCTGCAATTGGGTGTTCTTGTATTGCTGCCCATAGAGGGGTTATAATCCTTTGCCTCTGCTATTTTTAAGTAACGTAACAGCTGTATTCTTACTTTTCTTAGTTTTTTGTAATTTACATGTCTCAGCCTGCACACACCCCTCACTAATTACGCTTTGGGTGCTTCCCAAGAATGGATGTTGATGTTACAGAGCCCTTCATGTCTGTCATGTAATTTTTAAGATCTTTTTTATATTTAGTTCTTAATCTGGGGGATTTTAAAGGAATTCATTCAATCTCCAGTAGCCTCCCCTCCTCTGTTTAACCTCTGTGATCATTTCTATAGCTATGGAGCCGTGGATATGACCATGGTACTTGGTCAAATTCAGCTTTTTTTATCAACACTGTAGTCCACACAGTAGTAAAAAATAGTCAATACGTGTATGTGTGTTTTTTTTATTTGCTTTTGGGTAGAACTAAAAATGTGTATTGGCTTCTCCATTGGGTTGTGTTTATCCTCCACATCTTCATACAGTAATTTTCTTGATTAATTGCCTAACACTGTCTCGAGTATTGGGGGGGGGGACCATTTGTGGGTTTGGTTGACTGGTTCAGGTTCAGGCAGATCTTTTGATCGAGAAGGGGATATTAAAATCTCCCCCCATAATCAATATGTTATATTGAAGGTATACAACAAACTGGAACGATTACTCTTTGAGAATCCCTACCTGTGAGATATTGGGCTGTATATATAATAATACATTTCAACTGATCCATTTCTTGTTAATAACATAGTCTTCCTTATTTCTTTAATATGGGTGTATGGAATTCTAGAATTTATCAATATTGCTACCCCCGCTGATTTTCTATTATGTGATGGTGCTGAAAAAATCGTGGGATAATCCCGCTCAGCGAATCTAAATGATCCCTTTAAGTCTAAATGAGTCTCTTGGAGAAATACAACATCTGCCTGCTGCCTAGTGATTTCATTCAATGTTAATTTACGCTTTTTATTTGAGTTCAACCCTTTAACATTTAATGTGAGAAACGTCACCATTCAATATCAATAGTTCTGAAAAAAGTCCGTCAACTATTTTAACACTATCCAGTGTTTTAGCCTCATAGAAGAGGAGACACATAATAGAATAAAAAATAAAAAAATAAAACACTTCCACATTTCAAATACTGGAAGTGGCAGTCCGTGACATTACTCCGGCCTCGGGAAGTTTACCGTCCTCTCCCTCATATTCGCTAGCTGACTTATTTAGGAGGCAGGGGGCTTTACTCTCCACCCCGCACATCATTTGCAAAAGTAGGGTGGGAACTTAGGAGACAGTGTAATGTCCTCTCCCACCTAAGTTACCCTAATTTAAAAATCCAGGGAAATATCTGGAATTTATTGAAATTAGGATTTGGCCGTGAAAAACACATAAAAAACATGACTTACCCAGCCAGAACGGAAGGCTTGATAGGTATGGCTAGCATATACTTACTAAAGAAAACTGGCCACAGCAACAGACTGTAGAAATGCATGAGTCTGCTAAATGGTATTAGGTTTCACCATATTTTCTTTTCATCTACCATTGAGTGGTTCAGTTGTGTTTATCAATATGAACTCATTTTAATATTGACTAAACACTTTTGTTTAATTTTTTTAAACATTTAAATTGAAAACCATTTCATTTTGAAAAAAAACATCTATTAATATTTATTAAACTAATTTCTTCAAAGCTCTTACATGTATCAGTTAACCTCTGTTTGTCCTTTACCTATGTCAAGGATAAAAAGATAACTCGCTTTCTCTGATCACAAACTCTCTTATTCCAAAACATCTTCTCTCTATTTATTATCAGGAGTAAAGCTGGAGAAAATCCTAGCTCAGCACTGAGCCAATAAACCATCTCTAATAAATTAGTAGAAAGCTATACCTTTAGAGTGTACAATATAAATAACACCTAACATAGGCAGAATGGCGGCATATAAATCAGGCTCTCAGTTAGTCTACAAAAAGCCCTGGAAACGATGTGATGTATTACCTTTTGCCAATAAAATATATTTTTGTACATAAAACAAAATGTTTACAATGATCATGTACTGTATTATTCTGAGTTATTGCTCGATATTGAACTGACTACATTGCCAAGAGAAAACAAAATGGTAATCTGACAAAAGTGCATAGGTGCATTATCTTGCAATTGTTTGTATTCATCTATTCTTTCTCATATATTCAGAAAGCATATTTTTTTTTTTTTTGAAAACCCATAATACTGAGGAATTTCAAATGTTCTGTAAAGGACATTCTGTTATCAATATTGTATATAATATACTTACTAAAAAAAATTATACTCTATATAATTGGGTATAAGGCAATCCGAATATAACCCCAGGTATCACCAAAATTGCACCAGAATAGCATTTACATATTTTTTGCATTTTTCCCTGGTTCCATCCAGATAGTTAATGGTAATTTAAATATATATCTTATTTAATATATAGTTAAGTACAGGGTGGGCCATTTATAGGGATACACCTTAATAAAATGGGAATGGTTGGTGATATCAACTTACTGTTTGTGTTTGTGTTCACACACCGATAGCAACACTGCAGGAGAAATGCTAGCACAGGCTTCCAGTATCCGTAGTTTCAGGTGCTGCACATCTTGTATCTTCACAGCATAGACAACTGCCTTCAGATGACCATAAAGGTAAAAGTCTAAGGGGGTCAGATTCGGTGACCTTAAAATTGCTACATGATGATGTGTTACCCTCATTATGCACTGAAGCTGGCACGTTCCTTGAGTTTTTCCAGCAAGATGGTGCACCACCACATTATGGGTGTCAGGTCCAAGCATTCCTAGATAAACAGTTTCCTGGAAAGTGGATTGGTCGTGGTGGGCCAGTTGAATGGCCCCCAAGGTCTCCGGATCTGACCCCCTTAGACTTTTATCTGTGGGGTCATCTGAAGTCAATCCTATCCCAGCCGAGTGGCGGCCATTCTCGGCACACGCCTGCCCCTAGTGCCGAAATCGGGTTGGGAATCAACGGTAAATCTTACCGTCTATACCCAGCTTAACATTTATACGTGTCTTCATAGGCAGGATTTTCAGTGTAAATGAGCCTTTATGTTAACAGAATCTTTGGCATTGTTAATAATACATATGCATTATTGTACACATGTGAATATACTTATATATGTTTTTTTTTTATCATGCAGTTGAAGTTTTCAGAGTCAGACTATTTTGGAAATGTCCTACAAACTTTGCACTTTCTCTCACAATCTGATTTTTATTGGTTGAGAAGAGCAGTACCTAAAAAAGAGTAAGTAGTATTACTGTTTTCATTCATACTGTTTAATTACTGGTCCATATTTCTTTATATATCCAGTCTAAATTCTCTAGAACCTAGGTGCCCAACCTGCGCCTGGGGGCATTGTTTGGCGGCCCCTCTTGGTCCTTCACATGCAGCCCCCAAAACCTAACTGTTAATGCAAAGGGCATAGCAACTTACCTGTGAAGTGGTCACACGCTGACCCACCTTTCCTAAGCAACTTTGGCAGTCCTACATCAGTAAAATTGTCAAAGTTTATAGGGTAAACCAGGTCAGGAGGGGGGTGGGTGCTCGCGGGTTTTGACTGCCTGTCAGGATCTGGTCCACTGCCTGCTGAGATATGTTGACGGGGGGAGGGTTTGAATCGATGTTATGTGCGGCCCTTTAGTGATGCCGAGGGCCACACTTGTGGCCCTCCATATCAACTCAGTTGGCCACCACTGCTCTAGAACCCTTCAGTGGGTTGCAATTTTACCAGCTTTCTTCTATGCAAGTACCAGAAAAACTTTTTACTTTACTTTACCTTACTTTACTAAAAGTAAAGCCCCCCATACATGTTCCGATTTATCGTCCGATCAGGTCACCTGATCTTATCGACTAAAATTTACGGATCGTCCCGAATGGGTCCTGGACGATTTTTTGGCCGATTTTGAGAAATCGTGATCGGTTGGGTACATAATTTCGCATCCGATTATTTTTCCGATCGATCACCCCGACCGACCACACTGGTCGATCGTGCAAAATTCGTACGAAAAAAGGAACGTGTATGGGGGCTTTATCTGTAGTAACTTCATAACACCTTCCCTTTTATTATGGGGATAGGGAGAAAGTTATGTGTTTTATAGTCCCAGGTGAAAACAGTTTGTGTTCATAGTCACTCTAGATCACATAGAACAACACCTGCACTGTGGAAAAATAAGGATATGTTCCTGCCCTCTTCATCTACCTATAATGCTATAGTTGAGCTAGCCATAAACTAATCACATTCAGTTTCATAGATATCGAAATTGAACAGCGAGTGACATTGTATAGACCAGGGGGGCTCAACAGGTGGATTGCGATTTACTGGGAGATCGCAAAGCCATGTTGCAGGAACATTTAAAAAAAAAAGTATTGTTCTAGCTAATGTAGTTTTTGTATAAAAATAGGTAAAAAATCAAGTCAACATTTGTTAAGTCAACTTTACTTTGAACTTCATCTATGTCTTTGAGAACCAACAGAGAGTAATATGAAATCCCTTCCAAGTTAAAAAATATTCTATTGATACTGTTCTAATGCGAACTTGTGTCCTGATGCATTCACATTTTGCTACCAGCTGCACAAATTTGGAGAAGGAAGTCAACAAGGACACATAAACTAGCCTGAGGAAGGCATCTGAAGCATCCAAAAAGCTTGCTTTTTTAATTACTTTAGTTAGCCAATAAAGGGGATCACTTGAACTCCAAAGTCTCTGTAATCGACCAAAAACTAAAACCTTCTAAATATTGATAAATGGCTGCATCAGTATATAAAAATGACCTTAAGTCAATTTACAGTCAATGTTTTTCTTGAGTCTAAGGTCAAATCATATAAAATTATTAAATAGTGTTTGGCCACCTTAATTATTTATTGCTCTGTCCAAAACTGAAAAAAAGGGTTTTAATCTTAGGTACAGTGTGAGCTTAAGTACAGTGTCGAACTAGACAGTTAAGAAGTAGACAACTCTAAATATTCATGTTTTGCTTGTATTCCTGCTATTTGTAGTCTGGATAACAACCAATAAGGTGACAAACAATGTGTGTTAACAGAGATTTGTTTGTGTTTATTAATAAAAATTTGTATTTATGAAGACAGTGGCTTTATCAATTTTTTTTCTTACAGATGGTATACTAGCCCAACTACTGTCAATGCCTTTTATAGTGCTTCAACAAACCAAATTAGTAAGTTGTGCATTTTGCTGTTTTTTTATAACTTAAACCTGCATTAAAATGAATGCCCAGTAATCTATTATATCCAGTTAGCATATATATCTTTAATGGGAGAAAAAGACATCATGTAGAATTTATTATGATGCAATGAGGCATGCACTTTTCTGTTAAAAGTATATGATTCATAAGAATGTAGTACATTTTTGATAGGTTGATCAATGCTTAGGCTATGTTTTCATGGCGTCCATGAGTCTGACAAGGTTCCTCCATCTAACGCATCTATGATGCATTAGGACATCTGTGGAATCCTGTAAGGCATGTGTTTAGGCATGCGTTACATATGGAGGGACCTTTCTTTCCATTCTTCTGCCCCTTTGCGGTCCCAGAAGTGATGATTTAGAAGGACCGGAAGGAATGTTGTGCAACTTTTGCTTAATTTTTTTTAAGGGTATAAAAGGTATCTGCTGGTAACGGATTTAATTCATAGTCTATAGGTGTGTGTGTGCACCCATACTTGTGTTGGGCTCCGTTGCCATAGTTGATGTAGCAAACTACATCAAATTTAGTGCAGTGAAGCTCAATGCATTACATCAACACCTTTGGAAACGTGCTAATTGATTGTAATGTAATGGGTCAACATCCCTCCAAACGAAGGGATTTTGACGCCATGGAAACATAACCTAAGAAACATTTATGTCTGCATCAGCATGTTTTATGCTTTATAGGTAAATCAAATATTAAACTTTCCCATGTGTTTTTTCTCATGTGACAATAGGGTTCCCAGCTGGAGAGCTTCAGAAACCTTTTTTTTGGGGAACAGAATATCCACGGTATGTACGAAATGTATTATAAAAATATGTTGATAAGGGTTACATATTTTAGTAAGAATTCAATTGCAATGCAGGGTGATTGTAAGTATTATGATATTTTGACAGCTATAAGGTGCACCCCTTTAATCATTAGTATACAAATTTATATAGCTGTTTACAAAGGTGTTTCGGCCACCTTCTGCTGGCTAGTTTTGACTACTATAGAAGGAAGTGATTGTGAAGGCTCTTATTTATTTGGTTTCATAAAGGATCATAAGCCATAATTTGTTTGAAAAGGGTCAGCACACATGACCCCACCACCACAGGCCTAAAAAGGTCTACATAAAAATTCAAGGCAACGTAAACATAAATCAAAGCAACCTACCACAGACGCTTTATAATTTGTTTGTTTGTATGTCTGAAATCCATTTTTATGACCAAAAGCTGCCTAAAAGTAGCAGTGAATAGGTTGATATGTGCCATAAATTCCAGTAAAAAACCGGAATAAAAGTCAAAAAAGAAATGACTTACAGGTATTAAAAAAGAAATAAAAAAGGCCCGTTACAGCACAGTGTTTATAGCAATTCATGAAAAGTCAAAGATGAAACACTCCGCTTCAGCAAAAATAACCTTTCCTTTCGACAAAATATTTGTATTTAGAAACCTTTCTGAGATGTGCAATTTATTTGCCTAATAGTTCCTGAAAATGTGTGCAGCCTTGCCTTTTTGCTCTAATAAAAGGGAGCTTAGAGTTTAATATCCCTTATTTTAGCATTTTCATCTGAAGCTATTTAGTTATAAAAGGTTTAATGAAGGCAGGTCGCCAATGTTTCAATTTTCTAACTCCCCAATTAAGTACAAAAGCCTTCTGTAAGTACCTGAAATAATTGTTGACCTCTTTAGTTTTGACCTTATGAAAAATTAACAATAATAACCTTTGCTTTAAACAGCTCCGGTCAACGTGAGCACTCTAAAAATGCCATTAAAGCACACAATGACATATTTGACAGCTTTAAGAAAGTCAAATGTCAGTGTTTATCTCCATTTTGTAAAAATGAGCACAGTTTGTATTTCTCATCTATCACCATTATTTCAAAGAAATAGTAAAAAGTATAAAATGTCTCCATCAATGTAATATAAGAGTATACCCATTTCAAAGTGTAAGTACTATGGATGGTTATATCATTGTTTAATGTTTTGCTATGACTATGACTGGGGGTTTTCACGCGTTAATAAATAACAATTAAGGATAGTTAATAATAAAAATAGGATAGTTAATTAAAATGGTGCAAATCATAAGTCTCCCTAGCAGTTACCCCAAGTGTAGCTTGGATTAAGGTGGTTTAACAAACCAAACTTATGACCAGCTACACTACGAGTTACATACCTATCCCAGACAAGTCCTCGGTGATGCACATTGTTTCAGGTTGTGCTTCTTCAGTGTCTGATGACGCCAAAAAGGTAGGGGTAATGCGATTGACCTGCATGTCATTCAGACAATGTTAATTTCGGACCCACATACCCAGCGTCATGGATGATGCAGGGTATATGAAAGAAGAGTGAGCGAGTGCAGGGCAGGAAATCACAGATAATTATTGTGTACCATGTTTACAAAAAAAAAGCAAAAAAAAAATTAGGGCTAACCACTATAGGTTGAGGCAAATTCCTAATTTTCATCCTTACTATTGTTGCCTCCTTAGCTTAGTTGGTCCAACCTAGAGCTCCTCTACTCTACTTATGAAAGTATGCTCTATTAATATCTTCCATAAAAATAGGATTGGGGGAACTAGTTTTGTCTATGTGTACTTTGTTGCATGTCTATTTTGTAACCCTTCAGCTCATGTTTAAAGTCCTATTGATCTCAGTGGCAGCACAGATAAGTGTGCCTAACACACACTAAATATGAACCTAGCTTGAGGAAAAAGTGCTTTGCACATGCAGGATTTTTTTTATTGCCCCTCCATTGGCAGTTGTTCTTCACTACTTACCTGCGCAATCCATTGGATTACTATTAGTAATTTACTTTGTCATTTTCCTAAACAAAAAAAATGGTAAATCTCTCTCTCATCAAGCACTCCAAGAATATCAAAAGACGTCCATGGCTGTGATGAGATGGCAACAGAACTGATGTGAATCCTGTGTGCTCCACTAACACAGGGATTCTCGTCAGATTGTAACCAATTAACTTGGAAGGGGAGGAGACTCCCCCTCCAAGTTAACTGCCTACAACAGGATCGACCACAAAAAGAACAGAAGGACAGCTTTTTGGGTAGAAACCTCAAGGTAGCACCCCTTTATTTGCGGGCGACCGACCATTATGCATTCAGCGGGAGTGCACACGCTGGTCGATCACCCGCAACTATGGCTGGGAATCGGCACGTCTATGGCCAGCTTTAGACCAGAACTATCAGCCTTTGCCATCTCTGTCTTATCTTGCCTTTTATAACTTAATTATAGTATTGTCAAACTCAAAACCTATTAGTACCGGTAATAATGTAGAAAGAGTAAATCTCATGAATGGTACATAGACAGTACAAATCAAGTCTTCAGCCCTTTAAAAAAACACCCTCCTTGGGTTTCTTGGCGGGGATAAGGGAGAGGTAATTGAGAGTTGTTTTTTAAAAAAGAATAATATACAGTTAATTAAAAAGAATGGTAAAGCTTTTCACAACATTTGTGACACAATATCATTTTTTTTCAGTGAGGGATAGGAACTTTAGGGTCTTGCCAAATTATAGGAGCAGGTTGTACCAATCCTGGAATCTGCATGCATATAGTTAGTGATTAGCTAGGAAAAGGTACACCATTTCTCTTTTATACATAGCAGATGAAATGGGAATTTCGTGTAGTGTAAAAAGAACACAGTGACAAAACTGTCAAGATGGTTAGAGTTTTGAAGACTCTTGTTTGCTGTGAAGGTAAGAAGAAACTGACCGCCAACCTGAAAATATAATGAAAACTGAATTTGCATGCATCAGTGTCAGACATTTGCCAACTTTCCCAGCGGGAAATGATTAGAACTGGCAGCCGATGATCCCATTTCATCTTTGATCTGTGATATTCCCAGGCAACATTGTGAAAATGAATAATTAAATTCTGAATCCTAGCTGGTTCCTGATAAGGAAATAAATGATGCAGTGGAAAGCTGAGCTATTCATCACAAGAGAGGATGTTGGAGATTTTTTGTACTTAATAGTATTTACATCTTCTTCTTTGGCAGATCCCTCAGCTACGGAGCGATTGGAGTAATTGTAGGCCACGAGTTCACACATGGATTTGACAGTAATGGTAAATATTATAATATAAATATATATAAATATTCCAACATATTAGCATTTGTCAAGATTTCCTTATTATGGTATTATTTAACATTATTTGACATTATTTTCGGAAGCAAAATGTTTTTTGTATGTGAACAAGGTTTGAAATGTATCTTTTAATCTGTTGCTGACTGTAAAGAGCATTTGAATGCAAAGACTATAATCAAATTGCAGAGTAACAGGCCATTGATGTGGTTCTGCAGAAGCACACTTCGGGCCCTTTTACACTATATGCATTTTTTAAAGGCATGTGGTTCTGCATATATATGAAAACACATGCATTTTTCACATTACATTTGCATTTGCGTTTTTAAACAAATCAATGAAAAATGCATGGAAAATGGATAAAAAATGCATACAGCAAGGCTTTTTAAAAAACGCATACAGAAATGCTGCTGTTTTAAAAACGTAACGCATGCAGTGTGAATGGTAACATTGGTTGTCTATATATAAATGCGCGCAGTAAAAAAAGCACATTTTAAAAAGCAACGCATATATTGTGAAAGGGTCCTTGGTGTTTCCAAAACTAACCCTACTGTGTCAATGGAGAAGCAGAGTTGTCACCCTAGGACTGGAAAAGAATACTTCAAATGTGCGTTTGTTAACACCATTGGTCACCCCCTTCCCTTGTGGCTGAAAGCAGTTTTGTTTATCATTTATACTAATGTTTTTTTTTAAAGCAGTAAAATATCTACATTGGGCACTTATATTTAGGGAGTGATTGAGACTTTGAAACTCGATGACTGTTACTGAAATTCGACAAAAGATTGAGCTAGCACTTTACAAGTAGTGATGAGCAGTATAGGCAATATTCATATTTGTAAAATACCGCAATTTTTTCCGGCTAATTTTGGCAATTAATTCATGATCTCCCGTCAATATTTGCTTCATTGCTAAAAATCTGCACTTGTACATGCGCAAATTGCAAACGCAATGTATGGTAGTTCTGGGTACTGATGTAAAAAATCTTAAATAGTCACGATTATAGCACTTTATTCGACATCTTCTCTATAGGAAATTATTTAGGGAGTTTGTTAAGCCATTAGCCATTGTTGTTTACTAAACAGATAAAAAAAGATAGCAACATCTATACAGGCACTAGCTATTTTTCAAACTGATGAAAAGGAGTTTATCAGATATGCTGCATTGATATGTTTGAAGGGACATACTGCAAGGAAAATAAAGCACACTAATGATACATAGTGATGGCCAAAGTTCGGCCAGGTCTGTCCGCGAACAGGCGAATCAGACTGATTGATGTCCATCTGTTCGCTGGAAGATTTAATTCCCCCGCCTGTTCATGGGGAAATTGAATAAAAAAAAACGGAAATGACGCCTGTAACGTCCCTTCCAGTATCTGGAATGCACAGTTCCCGGATTCGATATCCAGGCGTGATGTCACTGACGTCACTTTCAGTTTAGGCCGGTTTTCTTTTGCGAGAGACTGGCTTCTCTCTGCGGTCTTTTGAGATTTCTTCCACTGGCCGGATCTTTCTGCTCCTGATCCAGCCAGTGGAAGAATAGTCACCTTCTTCCCACCGGGCAACAGGGCGGATTTATCTGTTCGCCGGGGGGAGAAAAGCGAACATGTTATGTTCACGGACGAACTGTCCACCTTGCGGACATTTTGGCCATCACTAATGATACATACAGTGGAGGAAATAATTATTTGACCCCTCACTGATTTTGTAAGTTTTTCCAATGA
>CM070033.1:149047762-149082750 GCA_036250615.1 Ptychadena robeensis
GTTGGGGGGTCGTCTTATACGCCCAGTCGTCTTATACGCCGGCATATACGGTATATATCCAAAAGTTCTATAAAAAACAAATAAAAATAACTTGTTTAAGGCTTCTGTTTGCTTGAGCCAAGTAAACAGCCCTTTGCAAAGTAAGCAGGGACATGAAATTGAACCCCTTTAGTAAATTGTCTATATTTGGCTCAAAAACTCCATATGGATAGCTCACCGTTGCACAAAAATCAATTGTCTACTCCACCCCCTGCCTCAATCGCTGTTTAATATAAATTTACATGATTTTATTTGTCATACATATTAAAAAGTATATAAATATAAATAAGTGTAAAAATTTAAAATCCATACATTACAATCTTTACAGAGTATACATACCGTATATACTCGTGTATAAGCCAACCTTTTCAGACCAAAAAATTAGCTGATAAAGTTCCCCTCTGCTTATACTCGAGTCAGAGTCAGGGTCCACTCACCTGTCCCGGGTTGAAGGTCACTGACTCGGAGGCACAGGCAGCCTCTGTGAAGCTCCATTGTGTTTCCAACACCAGCTGATGTAAACAAACCAGTTACTGTTACTGGTGGTCTATTTATTAATTGTTACTGGGGAAGGAATTTAATAGATATTCATATAGAACAATCCCACAATCTAAATACTTATCATAAAGACTTTTTAAATGGAAATTTATTTTCATGTTTGAACATAAGAAAACCCATTCTGTAATAACAATAAGCCTGTGCTCTCTTAACTTTATTGAGGTTGGGGCACTAAGACTAATCCTGTTTGATTCATTCCTAGGGGCAATGGTGCATTCTCTTTATTTTTCTCATTTAGAAAACTCCACTCTCTGACTTTGCTTTTCCCACCCTCGGCTTATACTCGAGTCAATATGTTTTTGTAGATAAAATTAGATACCTCGGCCTCTAATTGGGTCAGTTTATACTCGAGTATATATGGTAATTTTACGTCATATTGGTCAAGTTGCAACTCACTTTGTTCAGTTTTATTGATTTATTTTTGTGTTTCTGTTGAGTTTTGCTTGTAATACAATACTGACTTACTACAGAAATGCAATTAAGTCATTATCTTTGTCAATGCTTTCTCATGCCTTCTAGTTGGCTTTAAATACAGGGACCCATAACATTTGTGTAATTTACCCCTCAACTTAGCAAGTGAGAGTTGTGTGAATTTCAATTATTCAACAATATGATACAATACCGTTTTACATGAAGATGATTTTATATTCTTTGTGAATTTTCACCAAGCAAAGAGACCATTCTGCTTCAAATCGGTCATGCTCTAGTCCTTTAGCAAATCACCTTCAACCCTGAAGAAAAGGGAACAGCTTGTGCTTTCAGTTCAAAGTTTCCGTTGCCTACGGATGCTTTTATGGGTCATGCACCAGAGTCAGTTTTCTTTTATACTATTAAATAAGTGTGATTTTTACTCCGGTAATAAATTCTTTAATATACATGAATGAAATACTTAATTTGATGTGTTCAATTACTGTTATCCAACTTAAATTAAATTTCTCAATGTGTTTTGTCATACAAAGGTCTACTTAGGTACATTGTTTTTCATGTGCATTCATTTAATTGGGGTCTTACCTCTAGATGACACTGTTCCTCTTTCAGTGTCATGGAAACCTAAAGCCATTACATATCTTTCTTTTCCTGACATGAACTGTCTAGCCACATTATTTGAACATTGTCAGTGAAAATGACCTTATTCTTCAACAAGTCCATTTAATACATTTTCTTGGATTTCATCCAAATGCTCAGGTAATGCTTTTGTATTTTGGTCCCTTTTTTAAAATCAATTTCTGAAATACACATATGTTTGAGCTGAATTGTTATTTCATATCTATTAGCACAATTTTGTGTTTCTGGTATTTTTTTGTTATGAGTATAGACCATAGTCCATAAAATGAACAGTGAAAGCCCCAGGCATGACCCATTTATGTAGGTTATTTTTGTACATCTCCACCTATTTTCAGAATTGTATACAAAGGCAAACTACCAGAAATAATATATATATTAACTAGCACATCATGTATGGAACCAAGAAATGTTCTTTAAAATGTGTGCACAAAACTAAAGGTCCCCATACACTGGTTTGATTCCCAGCGGATTCCGGGACGATCGATTCCAGGCGCGTGCACGCCAATCGATCGTCCCGGAATCGTGTGAAGCCCACCTTGTCCGATCGATCACGTCCGATCGATCGGGGTCCCAGAATCGGATCCGACAGAGAACCAACATGTTGGTCTTTCTGATCCGGTTCAGCACACATGAGGGGGAGTTGCCATTTGTGAAGTAAGCGATCGGACACGGAATCGTCCAGGAATCCGTGGGCCAAGGTGGTATGGCGCAATCGGACGGACTTAATTGATCGATCGGACCCCCGATTCCCGCTGACATCGCCGGAATCGATAGGTGATTGATCGGCCATGGAATCGGACAATGTATGGCTAGCTTAACAATTACGCAGTAAATACAATGGTATACCAAATTACTATCCTGATATGTCTCATGAGCATATAAGCAGCAAGATCTCTAAAGACTCCTCACATGACATTTCTTCTCTATATATAACCTTATAATTTGTTCTTCAGCAGAAAGAGTGTAAATGATGGTACTATATTCCATAAAAATAGTTTTTTAAGGTACTCATACATGGGTCGATTTTTCGTTTGTTTCCTGAACGATGGATCACCATGTCGTTGGTGATGTCGGCGATTGTTCAGGAATGGAATGCGGCCCACCTGGAGCTCTATTTAAAAAATTGATCGAACAGGGATCCAACATGTTGGAAAGACCTGAGGGTACCCATCCAAACTATCATCCAGGGATCAATAACTCAATGTGGTGTGAATCATGACCACACTGTGTCTCATGTGTATGGGTACCTTCAGTTACTTTTTAGAACATGGATGTCAAACTCCAGGTGGAAGACCAAATCTGACTCATAGTGTAAATATAGTGTTTATTTATTATTTAATTGTATTTGAAGCTGGGTATAGACAGACAGTCAGATTTGCGGCCAATTTTGCCACATGCGTTCTATCTTAAATTCAGCCGAAAATTTTAGATCGATCTCCCCATCCAAAGTAAGTGCCGCCACAAAAAAGGTATGTGGTCAATGCTCTGTATGACCGGCCGTGGATGATGACGTCTTCACGTAAGGTCAATCTCACAAGAAATAGGCCTTAAGAAATTAATGCCACAGATGTGTCTTTTCTCTGACCTTTGACTTCACGTGTTATGGTATTCTGCTTTGCTTTGATTGTTTATTTCCATATACAATGGTTTGCTTAATATAGTTGATGAGACGGAAAAATTTTGACCCCTGTGAAGTTGAGTTTGACACGTTTAGAAGGAGGTGATAAAAAGTTCTATGCAGAAAAAAACTTTGCAGTAGCATATTGTAATGTTCCTTAATATGTAAAGACCTGCGGCATGGAGAAAATTCTACTTAGTGGGTATTTATGCATTATAGTACCTTAATACCATAAAAATACTTCACAACATCTCCGGTTAAAAGGTTTGTCACTCCTAGACAGGGAGTAAAAAAATAGCAACATGCAGAGAAGTAAAATATGTTTTAATTGTTTAAGATATTTATAATATGTAGCACAGTGTCCTACAAAACTCCTTGCCCTCAGTGATCCCCACACAACATCTGTGATGGCTGCCAGGCATCACCGTCCATGACACATGAATGTAGGTGACAGTAGTTACGTTTAAAGGTATTTCCCTGCCCAAAGATTATGTTGCTGCCAACCAGTGGTGGGTTTTGGATGATGCAGTACTCAGAGTTCTCCTGTGTGATTTGTGAAATCCCATTGAATCCCTACATGGTGATCTGTTGGAGATTGACTGTGTCTTCTGATTGGCCAGGTGTGCAGACAAGATATTAGACTTACCTGGTGTTGCACTGTGCCTGCTAGATGACTTAAGCAGGGTACACACATGTGGATATGGACCAGATCGATGGCTGCTTCGAGTGCCGTGCCTGCTCACAGTCATCTATCTGGCCCATATCATATGCGGACATCCCAGTTTTTGAGCGGGGAAACAGGGATATCAGACATGATTGTTAATCACGGCCAATGTCTGTTGCTTTGCATGGAAACTGTGGGTCTCCATGCAAAGCATCGGCTGAGCTGGGGAGAGACAACAGTGCTATGTCTCCAGCTTCTCCGATATCTGACAGCAGCGTGATGAAGTCATCACACTGCTGCAGGGAACATTATCCAATATTGAGCCGTTTGTTCCCAGCTTTATTTGTAGATTCTTTTTTACTTCTGCTGTGTATCTGAACTTCTCTTCTTATCAATAGTGATGAGTGGCATAGATAATATTTAAATGTGTGATATTTCGCAAATAATTCTACTAATATTTGATTCGATAACAATAAAATTCGAGTGTATGGGCATGCAGTGTGAAAATATATTTACAATTATAATCGCATCGCAATTACCTTCAAAATGAATGTAGCGCATAATATCTTGAATATTCGAAATTGCGAATATCCGCAGCCATATTCACATTCTCAAATAGACAATATTTGTTGAATATATATAACTTCTGCTTTGGTTTTACTCCCTAGTGGTCCAGAAATCAGGTAGGCATATTGTGTCTCCTGTTCAAGAAGGTGCTTGAGGGAAGATAAAGATCACAGTGGAGATTGTGGTATCCTAACTGAACTGAGAGTGGTGATCCCCCTGAAACCCTGACCGCATCAATGTCCAAGCTAACCCTATGTACAGTCACAATAGGACTTATTGTCATGTAAATCCAGTCAGTAAGATTACTCATTGCCCATTCACCACACTGCATCAATAATCCATCATATAAAAAAAGGTGTTTGAAATTATGTTTACCTGGGCATAACTCTGGGACTGTAAGTTGTAGCTGTAAGTCATACAGATGTTGTAGAGTGTATAATCTACAAGAATATCTTTATAGAAAAGGCCATACTTAAATGGACGCATTATATAGGGTCCATTGGCCAATTTGCACATCAGAAATGCAATAGTTCAGAAGATCAGTCAAACAATTATAAGGTTCTTGTAGAAAGCTTTTAGTCTTGACACAATTAGGTTAATTAAATAAATATGCCTTTTGAGAACTAAGTACTTAGGGGGAATAAAAAACGATACCACTTCACAGTTATAATAGACGCAAAATTTTTAATTAAGCCTTAATGTTTTTTTTTAATAATGTGGGACAGGACAGGACTGTAATATTGAGTCGCCCTGCTCTTGTAAAATTCTGCACATGTGCAGAGGAAATGCACTGATAGTTGGCCTGCTGCTAGTGGAATCGATACACACCATTCCCGCTATACCAATTTAAATATATGAATATATGAATGAATGAATTTGAATATACCTGATGAAGGATGAAACACCTAGTTTGTGCATACTGGATGACCCCCTCATAATATGCGGAGGATAATGGCAATGTTAAAATGAACTAAAAAAATTTAAAAAGCTTTACCCGTAATGAGTAAATCGTGATGTTCCTTGTCGTTCCTCCCCTCATCTTAGAATATGCTGCATTACTGACAACTTGACACAGAGGCTTCACTTCATAATGTTCTTTTGACAATCCTCTGCATTTATGTTCTCACGATTGAAATCTGGGGGGAGTGAGAGGAGAATTTGTACTTTATTTGATTGCTAAATTTTAACCAAATGTACTTATAGATACATCTGATTACCTTGTGTGGGGGTTATGCTCAAACAGCGTCTGCAAATGAAGTATATCCACAAGAAAAAGGATTCTTTCTAGGGCTCCTGCCCTTATTTATTGGCAGTACGAGTACAAACACAAAGTTACCCTCACAGGGGTTAATATCAGCAAAACGAAAGTCCTGAAAATGCCAAGCCACACGGCTTGGCACAGATCAAACAACAGTTTCTTTCTTTAGGAAACCTTAATGGCCTGCCTCCTAGCAGCCACCAGCATGGGGCCACACACCCCTTGTGTACCCTGTATTTGCTGCACCCTGTATTTGCAGCACTGTCTCCAACCACCTTAGGAGCCCTGACTGAGTGGCTTCAGTCTCCTTTGATACACACCCAGCCACCTCCCTGATGTCCATCGGGTGTAATTCCTGGATGGAATGGGAAGGCCCACCCAGTTCCTTCCCTCCAATCCCAGAATCCAAGATCCCAAAACAAAAACTAATGCACAACAACATATTGTTGTTGCCCAACGTATTCCTTTACTTCTTCGTAGATACATCTGATGGGTCCATTTACACCATGACAGACAAATAGGCTGTCACACTTGTTAATGTTATATTGTGTTATTGTAAGTTTTCACAGTTTTAAGGATTTTGTTGTTTATTTTCTTGTCCCAGATTTTCCCTAATTTCCTGTCTGATTGACTTTAACAGAAAGAGAACTGAAAAAGCCAAAGGAAACCAAAATTTTCTAAAATTTTCAATGGTTGCATCGTGATTTGTAGTTGCATTGCACTGTGTTTTTTCTAATCTAAACGTTGGAAAAAGGGCAGCACAGCGCAACTGCAACGTTATGGTGCACCTATTGAAAATTAATTGCGGAGCTCCACTAACCCAACCCTGCATATCCCACGTCAGTGGGCAGACGCAGTGGAGACAAAGCCTTAGATGTATTTTTTGCTTAAGTTGAGTTTTGTGCTTGGTTTTTTGTTTATTATTTTTTTATTGCTTAAATCGGCTCAGACATACATTTTAATTCCAACATTTAAAATACAAAAACATGCAGTCAAAAATCTTATTAAAATTTCATTATATTTTCCTGGAAAGCCATAAAGATTTCATCGTTTCCACCTTGTTTGTTTAACCCAATTCCCTGTTTACATTATCCTTAATCCTTAAATAAACTTCTATCAAGTTAACTCATTGTAATATTTCTGGAATCCTTCATATACTATTATCAGTTTTTTAATTCCAACTGGATATAATTCTGCCAAACAAATAGATTTTTAGTGTGTGTTAGGACTTCCCTGTTCCTGATTGATCCTCTAATTACCTGTCTACATCCACAGGTCACCAGCTGGCTTTGGGTCAAATATAACTCTCACAGTACATCACTATTTGAACCCCCAGATCTCATTTTATATCTCAGTAGAGTTACTTTTCTCTTGTCAGATTTTACCTTACATATGCCTACTTTGACTTTTGTCCCCCAGATCTCCAAAACTCTTATAAGTCCAATCATTTTTTGAATTAGTAATTTACATTCTCAAATTTGACACCCCTAACTGCAACCTTTTATAGTTATTAATTTGCATATAATAACAATGAGAACTATGTTAAAGTCTTCACACGCAGTGATACCCCAATGTGGACTCAAATCCCCAAAGACTCCAAGGGTATATTTACAATGGAGAACCTTATGTTGTACACCTCCATGGCTTTATTACAAAATCTGTGTATGATATTGTGTTAAATGTTTGCAGATTTCAGTGTAGTACTTTTGGATCTATACTATATTGCCCAAAGAGAAATGTGGATGACAATGATGACATCCCATTTTTAATCCATAGGCTTTAATATGAAGCACTTCCACAAGGTTTTGGAGTGTGTTCATAGGAATTTTTGGTAGTAATTCAAAAAGAGTATTTGTGAGGTTAGATATATTAGTCAAAAAGATCTGCTATTTAGTCGTAACCAGAAATCTATGTTTTTATGAATGGCACTAGAAGTGCCAATAATAAGGAGGAATGCAGTAAAAAAACACAAAAATGTTCCTGTAACGAGCAATTTAACAAAATTACCACACAGCTCCCCTCACTTCCTGGTTCGCTGAAGGCAACACATAAAACTGGGGGTGCAATATCGCAGGTGGCCACTGGGGGGCGTTCAGTGATCTTCTATGGGAATTTTCAAAGCAGATTACTGCTTCCTGTGACGTCCTGACGATTTCTGCCTACAATGAACCAGGAAGTGAGAAGAGCTGCCGAATAATCTTCTAAAATTGCCCATTACAGGAAAATTTTCGGGTTTTTTCACTGCATTCCTCCCCATTATTGGCACTTCTAGTGCCATTCATGAAAGCATAGATTCCTGGTGGTAGGTCCGCTTTAAGGTGCCCATACATGGGTTGTTACCCATTCGATTGACGAACGAATGATCGCTGCGTGATGATGCAACGCATTGCAGTTTCTTCAAATCGATGCGCACCACTTTGTACAAACGAATCCTGGACCCCTCTATGATTTTTAAATGGGGAAACTTGCAAAATCGCAGGGTGTTCAGATACCTCTTTTCCTCACTGTATGAGACAGCACCCAACCCCCACTACCACCCAAACCTGCATAAAAGTGGAATAAAAAATACTTCAGCAGATGAAAAAGATATATCTTACTTGTAGAGGAGAGGTGACGTTAGTGGATCTGCTTAAAATGGGGATCCCTAAAGGTTGGACAACTTTTGCCAAAACTGGCATACTTACCTTTAATGCCTTTGTGAGCATGAGTGTTGTCACAGACTGGAAGACAATTTTTAATATAATTTTCTTTCAATGTATTTTTTTTAACTTTATATAGGGTTTTGAATGCTTAGGGTGGGGAGCCTTTCAAGCAGACCGGACATTTTATTGCAAGGCCAGCTTTAAGTCCGTATCTCAAAATGTTCTTGATTTTGCTTTTTGATTTTGAAATGCATGTTGAAATATAATTTCTCCAGTGTAGACATTGCTTTGTAGCCATACCTCAGCAGCACTAGCAGCTGAATACATAAGCCCATTGAGAAAGCTTTAACTGTGAATTCAAAATATTCTGTCAAAGGCAGATAGCTGCACTTTCCTCAATCCCCAAAGGCTGTGTTTCCAAATTTATGACTTGCTATAAAAAACACTTTTAGAGCATTTTATTCCAAGAATACGGTGGAAACTCATAGAACAAAATAACATTTTCTTATAAGTAATGATCTGCACAATACCTCTGTACTTTACCAAACACAGGCATAATTGGATTTCTCTAAACATGAAAGCACTATTCACAATTCTCCTACAATCTCCTATCTGAAAGAGCCATGCTTTCACAGCACTGGGCTCCTACACATATGTAACAATCCCCTATCTGTGTCACTGCTATTGCAGGGGTCCATTCGTTCAGATTTATGATTTATTTGAACAACATCTGTTATTCTTCAAATTATAGTTTACTTTAGTTTACAAAATGTTCAATTCACTTATTTAAATATCACATGAAATCTGTTTCTGTATGCTACAAATTTTTCTTTATGAATTTTTGTATGACACTTTAAATAGCTTAATTATCTTTTATCCCTATACATAAAGAGAGTTTGGACTTTGTTAGGATTGGCTAACTAAAGTCATTGTAAAAGCAAGCTTTTTGGGTGTTGCAGACCCTTTCTTCAGGCTTATTACATTTCTGTTTTTTTAGACTCACTTTTTTACACAAAATTACAAGGTCATAACATAAAACAACTGTTTTTTCTTAACACACTTGACAAGTAGAGGTAAAGGTGAAGGGTTAGTTACTGGATATACTAATGAGAGTTATTGGGGGTAATAGACATAAGAGGTCCAGGCCTCCTTATACCTAGATACCCACATTTTTTTTAACTTAACACCAATGTTTTATTATGCTGAACCTGATGTGAATTTGAATTAGATTTAACTTCAAGAAAGCAGAAACATTGAATGAGATATACCCATTTAAGGGACTCAGGTCTTGTTCATATGAACTGTATTTCATTGGTTATAGGGTAGTTGCAGGTGGCCTTGTTGATGGTCCTGGTAGATCTTTTAGATTGTTTATGTTTGTGTTTTCTTGTTCTTATTTGTGTGATATATGCGTGATCGTTTCCATTCTTATCTAAGTGACCCCATTAGTTATCTGCCATTTTACCCCTATGGGAGTCTGGAAGCTTTGAGCTGCAGTAGCGTGTATGCTTTAGAGACCTTGGTTTTGGAATTTCCCTAGGGATTTTTTAATGGTCCGCATCCATCTGGGGTGCCCCATACCCTATCACCGGATAGGGGTAGCTTTATGGGCCCCCCCAATTGGTCCGGTGCTGGCTTGGGGTCCATTTTGCGTCCCGGTCCAAGATGGGACAAGTAGGGAATGGTGAGAGTGCTGGTGGAATTAATTACATCTGCCAGCACCGATGCCTACGGATTCATGGCTTCCGCCTGCAGGGGTCACATGGCTGTTTGGTCAGAGTCCCACATGCCCTGTCCCGGTGACTTCTGGCGATGGAAGGAGATGATCCCAGGTGGTGACCATCCCTCCCCATGTCAAAGTCTCCACTATATAAGGGGCGTTCAAACACCATATTGCCGTAATACATTCTCCCAGTCATGTTAAGGTTGCAATACGAGCAACCATGGGCTGATTATTCAAGTAAGTCACTTTGATTTGGGACGGTCCTAAGACAATCTATGGGGGGGGGGGGCACTTGAGACTAGGCTGATGTACTTAGCTGTCTTTTTCAGTATTGTAGGGATGCTGTCTTGCACGTGGATCTTACAATTTGGAGATTTGATCTCCTTTTTGGCCGTAATTCCTATCTTCAACATCGGGTCGCCCCCACCTCCCTCCTTTGAGGTATTAACTCTCACCGGTTGTTTTACATTCCAGTGGGAAAGTGGACTTATTTATTTCTTTTCTTTCATTATAGCTTGATAAAAAAAACATAAAAATTGTTGTGGTAACTTCCACTGCCTGGGTCCCTGCTGCCTATGTCGCCTCCCGCATCCTTGGCTCTGGATGCCTTCCTCCTATGGGATAATTTGTGCACATGGATAGCAATCTAAAAATTGCAATGTGATTTTGTAAGCGCAAGGTAAGGTATAGTAATTGGTCAAGTAGGGGTGAGGGATCATGGTTAGGGAAATAAATCTCGAAATCGCGATTATCCAGCATATTCTCTAAGATCAAATATGTGCAATGTATGCAAGTCAATGGAACTCGGATATTTGACTAGGAGGATATTTCTGTCGCAATGGGATTATATAATTGTGATCCATGGCAATGAAGGTAACCGCAAATAATTGCAATGGTGGCGGATAACCGATTAAATATTCGCAAAATTACGATATTCAAGCTAAATATTTGAAAATCAAATATTCAAGCTCAACACTAGATAATACAAGTAAGTGCCAATGAGACCTGATGGTAGGGGTGGAACAATATGTGATCACATGTAGTACGCTATTATCATATCATCTGTTTTTTATTGTAGATACTTGTACCTTATCCCTAAGGAGGCGAAACATGTAGGATTTGGAATTTTCCAAAGGGTGAGTCCAATCTACCAAATGGGCAACATGGAGGATATATGATGAACTTGGACTTTAACTGTTATGTATTTGATTATTGAAAAGTTATCTCTATATATAATGTCATCATGCACGGTCAATCAGCCAAATTGGCCCGGGCACCCTTTGTGTGCCAGCGCTGTCGGTCAGGTCCCTCTAGCTGCTGGGGCCGTCAGCTTGCCCACAGCTAGGGAGATCCGGCAGACAGCATCTAGGGACGAGGGCTGTGAGAACAGTCTGCGGCCAGCCTAGTACGAAGGGAGAGGGAGTAGCTGCTTCCCCCACCTTACAGTTTCTTAGGGAGATAAGCAGTGTCCTCAGCCCCGACAGATCTCAGATCCATCAGAGCTGAGGAGACATGCCCATACTTTAGACATACCCGTCTAAAGTATTAGACTAATCATGCCCGTCTAAAGTATTAGACTAAAGTATTAGACGATAATTACGGACATGGCCGTAATGGCTTAAGCTTGGCATGGACATTTAGATTTCTTTTAAACAAATGTGCATGTGATTCCAGAATTCATTCCAATTACAGAATCGATCCCACACTGCATCATATGAAATCTTCAATTCCTGGACGATTCTTTCCCATGATCGATTAATTATGGATCGTGTCATCTCCAGCTCGCAGCTGTTTTAATCTAAAATGATGTAATGTGGGTTGGACGCCAATAGGTCGAATAATAGGAACGATCGCATGTCTCCATTAACGTTCCACGATTCCCGAGCGATCGACTTATTTTAAAGATCACAGCGACGGTCGGCTGGAAATCTTAGTGTGTTTGTGGGGCTTTATATATTGTTTTAAAGTGGAAAGCATGTCCCTTGACCTGTCTCCAGGGGTCAAACACATAAAGAACGATAGTGGTCAACACAGCATGGTCAATGCTTAGGTATGTTACATATGATTCATAAGGATATTTATCTTATCATTGACACACATGTAGGTGAGAAAATATGTAGGGAGGTCAGTGCAAAAAAATTATTAAAATAAGTCTTAATATGTTAAATTATGAATATTGGCTAATTATAATGACAATGGTATAGTAACATATTGGATTTATTTGAAGTGTTTTTTTCTGCTTATATGCTTTTGACTCATGTTCCATAAATCTTAATTATTTTCCTTTATTTAAACACAGTCAGAGCAATGCATATTCAATGCTGAATTGGCTGGAACACCTGATTGGCTAACTGGAACACCTGGCTCACAGACTGTAATGTACTGTATGATTGTAATTACCCTCTTTTCAAGATGTTCTTAGCGATTCATGTACTTTTCTCATCAATGACTTTCAGTAATTACACGCAGTGTTCCATACAAATATGGTAAAGTAAAATACTTCTCAGCATTTCTAGTTAAGTATGATGTTAGCGCACACAAAGCTATTTAAGGACATGATCCTAAATGCCGGCACTCCAGGGGCAGCACATTTCATACAACAGTCGTTAATTGTTTCATTTTAGCCACACAGTAAACAACACAGCACAATCCCACAGTGTACTGGGAAGTAGAAATTGATCCAGCCCTAATGAACTAAACGCAACTCAAGCAGCCACAGTTATGTCTAAAACTGTCACTTTTCGGTCAATGGCCATGGCGTGCTATGAGGAAAGATCAGCAGGTCAAGCTTCACGTAGTGTATGACCGCTTTGCATGACCATAAGCACTGTAAGGAAGAATCACAGTAAATGAAGACAATTTGCTGTTTCCTAATGACAGTTCTGTACAAATGTCTGTGGATGAATGTGCTAAAGTCATTATTATCCTCATTGTATTGATCATGATCATAATCAATATGAGCATTTGCACTAATATCTATTTCAAGTTGTATATTTTTACACAGTTACTGATTTAATGACCTTCATACTACCTAATATGAGAAAAGCAAACAACTTGAAGGCTGCCTTCCTAGGATTTGTTAATGGCCTGGCAGTACACTATGTGTTTGCCTATGCCTGTTTTAGAAATGCTGTTGCATTCCTACAAGCATAAGAACTCTTTTTGTGTGTCCCTCTGTAATATACAGTAATCTGATTCAGTAATAGTCTGGTATCAACAGCTTCTACCGAACAATTACACTTGATACAGCAGAGTAGGTCAAACCCATACTACAAAAAAACCCTACACGGAAAAATAAATAAATAAATAAATAAATATATATATATATATATATATATAAAATTCTTTATTAAAACATATGGACCTTATCAATACATACTACAATAATGCTTTACAATTATATATCACAGTGATACATTAAAAAAAATAATGATAGGACATTTGCCACATAGTTACTATACACAGTTATTTGATTTATGTTTTAGCATGAACAGTAGATCTTGTACTTTATCCCTCCAACATGATTCATCCCACTCAGGGCTTCGTCAGGGAGGTGGTACTTTTTATATGTATCACTGTGATATATGGATGTATATCATTATTGTAGTATGTATTGATTAGGTCCATATGTTTTAAGACCTTTTATATATATATATATATATATATATATATATATATATATATATATATATATTTATATTTTTATTTTCATATATATTATTTTATTTTTTTGCACATATGACATAGTTTCTCTATATTATGCTACATAGGGTGCCCAAAATAACTCCAAATTATGCACCAAATATGCCCCAATTATGTGGGACAAATGATTCATGTTCCTTTGCCATCGTAGGGTTCTGATAGTGTAAATATTTTGTGTTGTGTTTCTGCAATAAAAACCCTCATCATTCATGCATTAGTATAGGACAAAACTAATCAAGAAATATGTTCTATGTTTTGTGAAACATTTAGGAATGTAAGGCAGCACATTATTACAAATGTAAATTTTTTTCATCATTAACATTTTATTGTAAACATTATGCTGTATTATATGGATGTCAAGGGTTATCCCCTCAACATCCATATAATACACAGAATGTTTCCATTCAAAAAGTTGAGAAGGAGGAACCTCATAGATTGTGTCTATGGTTGTTTTGATTTGATTGACTAAAGTTGATTTGTATCATCTCTTGAATGTGGGCTATTTCCTTTGTGCATGCACAGTTGGAAAGACACCCTTGATTCCTAGTGTTGGATATCATAGTGGTTACAGTAGAAAGCTGTTGAAATAAGTGGTAAGTTTCTCTATATTTGGCTATTTAATAATGTCAACTGTTCTTAAAGTGGACCTACCACCAGAAATCTATGTTTTTATGAATGGCACTAGAAGTGCCAATAATAGGGAGGAATGCAGTAAAAAAACTAAAAAACGTTCCTGAAATGAGCAATTTTACAAAATTACCACACAACTCCCCTCACTTCCTGGTTCGCTGAAGGCAACACATGAAACTGGGGGTGCAATATCGCGGGTGGCCACTGGGGGGGTATTCAGTGATCTTCTATGGGAATTTTCAAAGCAGATCACTGCTTCCTGTGACGTCCTGGTGATTTCTGCCTACAATGAACCAGGAAGTGAGAAGAGCTGCCGAATAATCTACTTAAATTGCTCATTACAGGTAAGTTTTTGGGGTTTTTTCACTGCATTCCTCCCTATTATTGGCACTTCTAGTGCCATTCATGAAAACATAGATTCCTGGTGGTAGGTCCGCTTTAATAACAACCTTTAAGAGACAGAGTGGCCAAACTGAAATCTATAATTTTAGTCCATCTTCTTACTTGTCCTTCTAGGCTTCTGATTGGCTGGCAGGTTTGGGATCACTGTGTACATTAGGTAGAGTTAGGAAGGAACTGACAGCAAGGACAGCCAATAGGCAGCTGAGTACTGCAGGTATCGCCTCTCCAATATCTCTTATTCTGTGCTGGCTCAGAGGGCTATGGTAGACGTGTCATAGGTTTGCCAACACTGGACTTGATCATGTTAGCACAGCATATTTTTGAAGTGAGCAAGGCAACCCACTTCCTAGGCCAACATTTGAACCTACGACCTTAGTGCTGCATGGCCAGAGTGCTAAACCCCAAACCACTATATCGCCCATATATGTTCCTTTTATCTGAAATTAATTACTGGTATGAAAGGACTACAGTCTGCTTTATACATACAATGTAAGACTGGTCACAGAAATTTCATAATGCATCCTAATTGATGTGCTTCCCTGAGTGTCACAACTGCCAACATAATATAGAAATACATATGTGCTATATCTGTATGCAGTAAAGATTTGTGAATATGAGCTTAACATTATACACATACTGGGAATTTTGTACAGAAGAAATATTTAATGACCTTTATGTCTATAATAATATAGACAATTTCTATTATCTTGTCTACCAATCACATGCAGAGTCACTATGGTGTTCTGTACTTTGTGTTAAATTAATCAGAGATATACTCCCTTAATTAATACTTAATGTTTTTATCCTTTCATCTTATCTCCCTAAATTACATTAATAATCTTTTCTACTCTAGATATGCATATAAAATGCATAACTGCATGAAAACATGAGGGGGAACCAAGGAAGAGACAAGGACAGAGAAAAGGAAAATGTTCATCGCTTCTGCCAGTCAAAAAGATTAGTAACAGCATTTTGAAGGTGCAAGGGATTAATAGCACCAAAATTGTATAGGTCTGGGAGTCCATTAGATGAGCTAATTAAAAATTAAGTTACACTGACCCTTCTTGATGATCTGAAGCAGAAACTGTTATTAGCCGAAATAGTAAAAACTGTGCCCTACAAATGCCTTTCATCAGTCTTTATACAAGCTTTACTTCATGAAATGATGCTGTAAAAATGAGCAGAGTGGAAAAAATACAAGAATTTAAACTGTGACTTCACATTGTACCTTTAAATCTTATCAGCTTGAAATTAACTTTACATATATGATATTCCTCATCTATTTAGGTACCGTATTTTTTGGACCATTAAACACACCGGACCATAAGATGCATGCTGTTTTTAGAGCAGGAAAAACTGGGAATTTTTTTTTAATGATCTCAGTTGAAAAAAATTTCCTGCAGTACCCAATTTCAGCCACAACAATGGTGTCACTAGTTAGCACACTTCAGGCAGAAGGGGAGGAAGGGGCGCGGTGGATTCTTTAGTCTTCTCTCCCTTCTTGTCAGCTGTGAGCTGCGGTGATCGAAGCTGACAGGCAGTCATGGAAGCTGCTGGCTGGCCACTTCCATGTGTGTCTGCTTCTAATAAGAAGATATGAATATGATATCACAAGGATCCTACAGGGTAACGGACAGCTGTGCACCACAGAACCATGATTTGAGATGGCTTTGTTGTAGGTGTTCCCCCAATGTGTGGGTCCAACATAAAAAAATCTTTTTTTTAAGGAGAAAAATGGGGGTTAAAGAATGATAAAAAAAGACAATTAGAAGGGGGAAATGGAACAATCGTTAGAGCTTTCAAGAGACTATATTCGGGAAGTCAGAAAGAGTTTTTGGTGGTGACTCAAACGTTGTAAGAATAGTTGTCACTTACTCTATGGGTTGCTGGTCGTCAGATGTCCCTGGTTTATGGTCAGCTGTTTGGACCAGCAACCTGTTAGATCAGTGTTGGGCAACTGAGTTGATATGTAGGGCCACAAGTGCGGCCCTCGGCATCACTAAAGGGCCGCACATAACATCGATCCACACTCTCCCCCTGACGACATATCTCAGCAGGTGGACCAGATTCCAACAGGCAGTCGAAAACTAGACAGCACCCACCCCCCTCCTGCCCCTGGGTGCAGCGCTCATATGTAGACCTGGTTTCCCCAATCAACATTGACAATTTTACTAATGTAGGAGCCAAAGTTGATTAGGAAAGCCGTGTCAGCGTGTGACCACTTCACAGGTTAGGTTTTTGAGGCTGCATGGGGAGGACCAAGGGGGGCCGCTGAGCAACGTCTAAAGGGCCGCATGCGGCCCCCGGGCCTCAGGTTGGGCACCTAGGTGTTAGATGAATCTGCAGGTGCAGATAATTTTCCTCACTGTCTCCATGCAGTGAATTTAAGGTTGTGCTTTAAGGTGCCTCTGGAGGTCTAATTTCGTGGATGCCTGGTCCAGAATATTCGGAATGGTAATTTTGATCGGTGAAGTGGTATCCATTTAAAAAAATAGGCTGGGAAGAGGTGCCCCCCTGTAACCATGGTGGTCACAGATAGGAGGTGAAAGCCATCAGCAGGGGAATACAAAATAATGAATCTGGAGAGTTTTTGGATTTTTTTCCCAGCCCAAAAGAGGCTCACCCAAGACACCTACTATGATCAATCACATTTATTGGCGAAAAAAGATAAAAATAACAACATCAATGTTTTTCGTGGCAAGCAAGGCCTTCTTCAGGATGCCAATTTTGTATAACAAGTTATTCTCCTATTCCTTCTGCGTAGATTCAGGAGGAAATCTCGCAATCTCTTGCTGAATCTCCACAGGAGGAATAGGAGATTACCTTGTTCTTTCATCCTGAAGAAGGTACAAAAAGTCCCTAAACCTTTCGTTGTACCAACGGCCCTAATCATAAGTACAAAATACGTACTACCTTTTATAGAAACACACATTTAATGAAAACGAAGAATCTTCACATTACATTATAGTACATATTGTAGTCAGCAGGTTGGTTTACAGGTGTTTATGGTGGCACATTACTACCATGCTGGCATAGTTGACAAGTGTCTCTAATATTGCAGCAAAGTCCACCTATTTGCTACCTAATTCTCCTTTTCTCATATTCACCTCACAAGCACTCTCATTTTAGAAGGGAGCATGCACTGCATATACAGATGAAATCTGGCCAAACTGTATCAAAATGTTGATGGTTAGATTTTTGCATTTTAAGACATATTGTTTAGCTGCAGATAGACTCTTGTGGCTCTAGTTCTAGACTTGCTGGACTGGTGGCCCCCAAATTCTTGTTCAGACCTTCATCTTTGACATGAACATCCAGCAGGTCTCTTCTATCTGTTGCATCCATGGCTAAACTATGAGCACTGTTTGTAGTGTCAATGCTTTGTGTGGTACCTGGTCTAAAGCGGTCACCCTTTCTTTCCATACAGTGTCATGCATCACTTTCAATGGTGAATTAATGGGTACAAGGGGATCATGATCACTACATTGGAATTGGTTTGTCTTTAATTAGGAAACAAAAATGTTAAAACTGGGTTCTTAACCAGCTACTCAGAAAATGCATACAATGCAAAACAACAAAAGGTTTTCTTATAGGTTGTTTTAGAACCAGAAGTCCATTCTTGGGGATTTTCCTACAGGGCAGCAGGCTGACCATACAGCGCGAGGGTCCTTGGTTCAAATCTCTGTCTGGGCACTAACTGCAAGGAGTTTGCATGTTCTCCCTGTGTCTCCATGGCTTTCCTCCCACACTTCAAAGACATGCTGATGGCTAATTGGCTTAATAATAATAATCTCCTATGTTAGTTACACATGACTTAAGCGGGGCATAGACGGGCCGATTCCTGCCCGTTTTGAGAGCCGATCGGATGCCATGTGTGCGGGTGCGCCAACTGGTTATATTGACTAAAGATTTGCCTTCATGTCGGATCGGACAGTGATCCGACATGACGGATAGTTTAGATCGGATCCCATTAGTTCGGATGGGCACACAAAGGGTGCCCAGCTGATTCTCGGTACTAGCGGCTGTGCGTGATGACGTCATCAAGCCCGGTAGGTCAGCTCTGCAGTCGACGGGAAATCGTCCCGTCTATGCCCAGCTTTTATTCTGTAACATATGTGTTAGTTACATATACATGACTATAGTAAGGACATTGGATTGTGAGCTCCACTGAGAGGCAGTTAGGGATATGACTATATATGCTCTGTAAATCTCTGTGTAATATGTTGGTGCTATATAAATACAAGGTAATACAAATAATCCATTACTTAAGTGGGAAGCAGTCCAGCCCTATTTGATCAAGTCTTAAAAGCAACCACTTCCCTCTGAAGACACATTCCACGGGTACTGGGGGTAGAATAGGAAGCCCTCCCAACCTTCCTACTTTTTCCACAGTCTGGGCCCTTCAGCAACTAAAAACATTACAGTCATGATGGGACAGGACTGCCATTATAATCCCAGACTGTTCCCTTCAACATCATAGGGATGATTAAAGGTGACAGCCTAAAAACCGCAGACACATAATAACCATTATAGACCCATCCAAAGTATCCTGTATAATATATATCTGTGCCTTACATCTTGTGGTATTGTTGAGGCATCTCTGATGATGTATTAAAGGAATTCGGAATTATTGCTGTAGCTCCTGTGGGATGAAATGAGTCACATTTAGCCTGCCTAAGATGGGAGATAGATATATGCCATTTCATTTTAAAAAGTGATCATGTAATGTATTTTAATGGTGAAAGAAAATTGCAAACAAACTACACCACTAACAGCCTCAAATTAATCATCTGCTGCATTCAAAATGGGTTTTGTAATGACACGTACAGTAAACACAGCAATTTATATTTGTTATCAATCAAATGGCCTGTGGGTTTGGTGTTCAATCTGCCATTGTGAATCAATGAGGCAAGCCATAAATTGTATCCAATTAGGTGTAATTGAGCCAGCCAAGAAATCGGCATTTCCTATTATGCAGGAGCATTTGTACATTATGCAAAAAATAAAAAGGAATGCAGATAGAAAATTGTCCGTGGCTGGCAAATGGAAATGCGATTTACATACAAAAGAATCATTTAAATAGTACCTGTAAACATCTGTGGTAAAAAGCTAAAATATGAATATTCTGTAGACATAGTAAATATTTCTATTACTATTGTTCTATTTCTAAATGTACACAATGTGATAATAATTACATTTGCACTATTTGTTATTTGTTTTTCTAAAATCTCTTTCTGACTGTAAGTAATTTTGCATTAGGTTAATCTCTGGCAGATATGAAAGACAAAATTAATCAGTTCTTTATTAAGTTCTATACATTATAAAAGTATAGTGCAAGTACTGGAATCTAATGTGCAGCAGAGCTCTGATTGGAGGAGGGAGGAACAGACAAGTAGCTATTCTGCTGTGCTGCAGTGTAAGAATGACAGCACAGGATTATTAAGATCAGCTGAGTGGGTTTATTTTTTCTCATTCCTCATGGTCAGGATCATTTGATCTTATGTAAAACCCTCCCCCACAAAGCCCTCTTTCTCACCATCCTCCCAGATTAGTATTCCTGTGAACTGTATCAACTGACCCTTCTGACACAGTTCATGGGAGATTTACAGAAAAAAAATACTACCTTGGGATAGTTAGGAAGAAGGGAGTACTTGACTGGTATGGCTTGATCTTTTAAAAGAACTGTTAATCTCAGCTGAAATGAAAAAAGTTTGCTGGTAAAAAGAAAGATCAATTCTGAAAACCGCCACCACACCATGGTGTGCAGCAGCCAAATTATGGGCACCAGTTGTCAATGATTAACATGTAATCCCAACTGCTCCTTTAAATGTAAAATATCTTGTTTTCCAGTCCGGCATGGTTTGTAGGAATGAATGTCCTAAGAGCTGGGTGGTATAGAAGCAGGCTTTGTATGTGTTACTGCAGTAAAGAAGGATAGGTCTTTGCTGTTTATCAGATCTATGCAAACTCTCAGGACAGGATGTTCTGTAAGAAAGCACTATTTCTTCAGCAGGTAAAACTATTTACATATATGTATGTTTTTATATATCTATGAATTTTTTTCATGCTAACTATTTTTCATCAAATCATTTTGACTGTGAGATTTTTGATGTGGGAAATGTTGTATGTTTGAAAGGTTTGTTTTTGTATCTACTGCCTAGGTACCCAACCTGCGGCCCAGGGGCCACATGCGGCCCTTTGGGCGTTGTTAATGCATAGGGCATAGCAATTCAACTGTGAAGCGGTCACACACTAACCCAGCTTTCCTAATCAACTTTGGCGCTCGTACATCAGTAAAATTTCAATGTTGATCAGCAAAACCAGGTCTACATATACAGTAAGCGCTACACCCAGGGGCAGGAGGGGGATGGGTGCTGTCAGGTTTTGACTGCCTGACGGGATCTGGTCCACCACCTGCTGCGATATGTCGGGGGAGGGTCTGGATCGTTGTTATGTGCTGCCCTTTAGTGATGCTGAGGGCCGCACTTGTGGCCCTCTATATCAACTCAGTTGCCCACCACTGATCTACAGTATACACACCTTTGTTGTTCTGGGACAGGAAATGTGTTAATAGGAGTAAAATTTAGGGCATTAAATATAAGAAAGCTCTACAAACAAAATAAAAACTAAAGCCAATACCACACTTAAGCTCTGATAAGCTGAAAAACATAAATTTTTTGGGTTATGAAACACTTTGGTTAGTACCAAAGTGCCATAAGACTCACCAAATCGATTTGGAGAGAAAAGTAGAAACAAAAATAAAGAATCAGACACACTGCCATCCACATATAAAATGAATATACAGCATATTCCAGCAAAGTAGGAACTACTGGATCATGTAGTATTCACTCAATATTTCTCCAGCCATAATAAAGACCAGTGCTAGGAGAGAGGTCTTATATTTTTTTTTTTTATCGAAACGTCCTTGGTGTGCATCAAGCACACACTATCGTGATTCTCCAACACCTAGTGCAAAAAAGTGAGTGCACAAAAGTGAACCACACAAAAAACATGGGTGTCTTTCATTGCCCCACTCCTAAAGGAGCTAAGGGCTGGTTCCATGAAAAAGGGGTTAGAACTCTTGGTCCAAGGAGCCGAAGTGCCTTGACCCAACTTCCCATTCCCCAGGGGACCACAGCCAGAGTCCAGTCCAGTCGAGTACTAGGGAAGGATTCGGTCCTCCAAAGAGGTCCCCTAGTTGGAGGGAGTGCCAGGCCAGAGCCGTAGGCAGTCTCTCCCCATCACTTTCCGAGGTTAAGCCAGTGAAGGCAAAACACCTTTACTAGTGAGTGTAAGACAAACGTGAATAGAGTGTGGGGGGATGACAAAACACGTCACGTATAAAAAGTGCTCAGTAAAAAAAACACTGGACGGGCCTGCTGGTCGGCTATAAAAATTCCTCATTCCGTCATGGGCAAAAGGCCTCCCCCTGGAAGCAGGTGCCCATCAAAGCAAAGTGCTATGTTAATGAAGCTTTCAGTGCCTTACTAGTGAGTGGTGTTCCCAAAACACAGTGCAATACTTGGAAGGCCTGTGTGCCAAACATAGGGGCACGGATACAGAGGGCGCTTCATGACCCCTGACCAGACCAAGGCAGCACAGCCCTATAAGCTCAGTACTAGGCTTTAGCCATCACATATTCAACTGGACTTTTCTTACTAGCTATGCTATTCCCACAGACAATAGCATAATGTTCTGGCCAACTGATAAGAACAGATACTACAATTGATCTTAGCCAAAAGGCTGAGAAAAATGTTCATGTAAATACACATCTCATGCTATCAAAATAGCATCAATTCACCCAGCTATTACAGTTATTTATGTATGGAAGGAGTCATATTATATATTCTCAACAAAAAACTGAGCTCACAGCAGTAATAGCTGAGAGTCCTCTCTCCTCCCATATGCAAATAGGTGATCATGGTTGCATTGTTAGTACCAGATTGTAAAATGTGTCTCTCCATAAGCTATGTGTTTTTACACATATTTAAGTTTCAGCTCTGATTTTATTGCAATAATCTTCATCGCAGTGCAGGTAATAATGACTATAGATCTTGATTTTACAATTTGTTGCGAATATTACGCAAAACATTTGCGATATTTGTGAATGCGAATGCTGCCTATGCTGCTTATTTTTATTTTAGAGCCAGCGACACTATGTACCTATGATAAAAGAAGATTATACATGGTGATAATGCCTGCATGTGATGCTGAGCTCCAGTGATTGAAATGCAATGAATGCAATGCATGGGCCAAGGACAGATCGGATGGAAAAAAGAGCTAGCCGAGAAATGCGATGGGCTCTATCTGACTTGATGCAACTTCTAATGTACATTGTAAGAAGGTTGCAGTGTGCAGGGAAATCAGAATAAGCAATCTCAACTCAGCAGAGGAGCCTGCACTACAATGCTTGACTAAAGGCAAGGGTGGAGTCCAGCTTTACCTCTTCTTTCGAAAATATAGGTTAAACTAATTAAAATCTCTCTTTTCTCTACTTTTCACAGTTTTATTCTGCATTGCTGTACTTGATATTCTTATAAGTATACACTGTATGTGCATAATCTCAGCATTATAGAATTATAAGAAGATGCCCATCAAATGCTCTAATTACATGCACAGCCTGTCAGAACCATATGCTGGGTAAGAAAACAACAAGCTCTTTTGTTGATGCCAAATCACGTCTGCTAATATAAAGCAATTTATTTATGCTGTCATTTACATGCACGCACAGTCAACATCCTCCTGAGTGTCAGCTGCAATGGGAAATCAGAAAATATAATCTGCACAGAAGGTACATATAATAAACCATACTGTATATTCAGAGTTTTTACAATGATATATATATAATATGAACAGTTATTTGATTAACAATCTATGATTAATGTGACTTGTATGAAAATAATTCCCATTGTTCCCCCTAATGTCTTCTACTTACTTTCCATCTCTGAACTGAAGGCATCGCCTTATTGTTTCTCATTTGCTTGACTGCATAATTTCACTCCTCCAACATGCATGAGTTGAGGCTTTCTTCTACGCTCTTCTCAGATACAGTTTCTTACATTTCACAAAGTCAAGACAAAGCCTAATCTTTTATCTTGAAAATGACTGCTGCTTCTGCGTGCCTTTTTTCTGCAATTTGATGACTAAAATATATGGACAATATTAAATAAATGCCGGCTCACGACTCTGGCGTATTCTGTTTTGTCTGCCTACTGCTTTTTTTTCTGTTCGTGAGTCATACTGATTCATAATGTAGTTTATCTTTGCAGACGAAAAGGCGGTGGTACTCAGACGGGATATATCTCCTTGTATACTCAGTAAATACTGGAGAACACTAAACAATCTTCATTAACAATGCATTCATTTTAAAACAAAAATTTCATATATTATATCATTTCATATCATCTGCATTTCCTTTTTGTAAAAGGATCTTGCATGGTGCAAGCAGAGCATGAGATCCCTGGTATCCTAACTGCCTAAGGTCTAACCATGCCAGAAAAAAATTATTCCAGACATCCCTGGCAAACTTTTTTCTGGCCTTGATATTCATTTTAGAGAAAGCTTTCCTCATTGTAAGCCCCCATAGAAGTATAATTTTTTTCCTTACTGATTTCTAAAGAGCTTGCTGTAGGTCTTTCTAATAATGTAGAAACATTTTAAGTCTGTTTGCAAGAGGAACTTGCATAGAGGTAGGTCATCCTCTGAAATGGAATGAACATTATAGTATTATACATTATTAACTTAAGATGATCGATAAGATGCAAACATTTGAGATTTGAGATTAAGATGCAAATAAAAAACTGTATGTAGACTGAAACTTAGCCAAGGCACGCACAGCACCGTTGTGATTAGTTTTAGTCTGCATACAATATGCAGGTCAATGCTTTGGCATCTCTCTACAGACAGTTTAATCTGTTGTGATGCAAATAAAAGTAAGTGAAATATGCTAGACTACAGTGAGGGGTTTTAGATGTAGGCCCCAGTTGCATGATATAGTAGACAACAACTAAATAATTTTGGTTCTTGTATGTGTTGGTTCATACCTACCAAGGTATGCTCAAGGAAGAATAACTTGTAAACTCGCTACACAGAAGATATTATTACCCACTAAAGTGCATTGAAAAAGGTGGCCTGCTCTGATGAATCACCCTTTTTTAGACCATACAGGTAGCTAGTTTTGGGATAAGATTAGCTGGAAAAAAGTATGTTTTATGGAGGACACAACAACCAGCTTACAGCACATAAAGATTCTAATAACCTCTTAACATGTGGATTTTGTGAAATCTATGCCTGATGGACCTGGTGGTTTAATGATCCTCTAACAAGTTACTGTTATGTTGTCGCTGACCAGTGTATCCAATTGCTAATCAAATTTTTTACATTTAATGCAATATCTAAGTGCTTGTTATGGTATTCCCTGCTATCCCATTGAAAATGCAAAAAAAAAAAAAATTCCCTCTATGGAAGTCATTCTCAACCTGTGAGTCAGGACTCCCTTGGAGGTCGAATGACCATTTCACAGGGGTTACCGAGTTCACTGAAAGCATCAAAGTGCTTATGCCCACAAGCGGGGTGTGTAGTTAGGAGGGAGAGTACCACCCCTCCCACCCCACACATCATTTGCACAAGCGGGGTAATAAAATATAAGAGAGGGGACATTACATATACCTGATCTTGACAGAAATTAGGTCGTGGGGTGTCACTACCAGTGTTTAGAATGCGTAGTACGTGTAAGTGACACTACACACTGGCACTTCCGCATTCCAAATATAGGAGGTGACATTTCGCGACATCACTTCTAGGGTTGCTGTTATAAAAAGGTTGAGAACCACTGCTCTATGGTAACTGGCAACTGGCCAATACTCACCTCCTTAAAATATCTCATCCTATAAAACTGACAAACTTAGTGTACAGAATATGAATTAAAGCCAAGCAGTTGTTGGAGCTGCATTTTTAACTGCTGATTTGGTATTTGTAAACCAAACCATTGATGGAATCTAGCATTTTAGAGGTGGTTGCATTATTTTACAAGGATGATCTTGTTGTTTTGATCGTAGATTCTCTGGACTGGCAAAGATCAGGGATGTGTCTGTACATGTTGCTAAAGGAAACCATTTTAATGTTTTGCAAAATATATTAAGGCAGCTACACTTAATAGCAATTTTCAGTATACTTCAAAGGTCTTTTCGGCATACTACCTGCTAACACAGAAATCTTCCTTTTGCTCTTGATGAATAATCTAAATATTGCTTTGACCTAAATTTTCAAAGCAGAGTACTGTAGCTGTGCCCCATGGGTCAGTAAAACATATTTTATCTATCTTCACTTCCATTGCTGTTGGATGATATTCATGTTATCACTTCCCTCCTGAGGGTATAGCTTTATACAATTGACCCAAGATGTTTTGTGTGCCTGAACACATACTTTGTAGAATATATTTCTTCTTTGATATATAATTTAATTTTTTTCTGTTTCAAATACATCCAAAATATTTCTAATAGTCATAATTCTGCACAAGCTATGTGTTCACATCAGACCTCAGCTTCAAAATGTGTTCTCAACTCTCTCCCATACTGGTCAGCTGTTAGATGCCTAACCCAGTGGCTATAAAACACTGGAGCATTGGCCTTGACACTGTCACAATATTATTGTAAGCAACATTTAAGTTACATAGTTCATTGATTTTCATGTCATTATTAGGGTGTAGAAATCTCATCGAATGTGACAGAACCTTTGCCAGCTAAAGGTTTATTGCTCTGACAAATTTATGCACTGCTAGTAATATCAGTTGTAGACATTTTTTATCAAGGATACATGATAAACAGCATATGTAAAGTCTAATTAAAACTATTGCCCGTAAACTATACATTTTTACCAACCAGGTGCAAAAATCTGCCACTTTCCAGGGAACCTGTTTGAGGTCTCTGGGCCATTTACCCATTAGGATAATATAAAGGCAGTTGTTGATATCTGACAACCGCCTCCCAAGTGCCAGCAGCCCTGAAACCGACCATGTGAATTAGCCCTAAGAGTTTGGCATAAAAAAAGAATCTGTGTAGGCATTGCATGCAGCAAATAAAGAATGAAACTTTTTGAAACCTTTCCAGACTAATTTTAAGCTGAACCCACCTAATTTCCTTTCTGGAGAGTCATCTAACCATTATTTGAAGCCTTACTGTCTATGGCCAACCCCTTTCGCTGCTTTTTTGTAGCCTTACTGTCTATGGCCAATCCTTTTCACTGCTTTTTTTGTTTCACATTTTCAAACATAGAGACTCTGTTTAGCATATGGATATTACCGCAGCTTTTCACATTGTGTAGAGAGACACAAAGTAAGGAAATGTAACACAATAGAAAAAAGTGTGGATTCAGGTCAAAAGAAGAAACCACGAAAAACAAAATAGAAGCAGACTGAACTGCGGCTTTTAATTAGAAAGCAACACCTAAATATTATCATGTGTAGCTCTTCATATACAGACTATTAGGACAATGCATACAGAGCGATATTTAGAAATACAAATTCTATTCCTAACTCATATACATAAATATGCAATAAAAATACACTTAAGATTTGACATTTATGATCTTGGGAATTACGTTCTTTTTCATTACAAGATTACTTACTGAATGGGTTGCATAAAGAGATGAGATTAGTATAATTTTATTTTAACACAATTTGTTTTGCAATTGCATTCAAATTAAGTCTTGGATGAGTATGTACAGAAGAATATAACAGACTGTAAAAACAAATCGATTTAATTGGTCTGTTTTTTGGATTTCGCAAGGACAGTGAAATGTACAATAAATATTCTATATTTAGTTTGTGTCTGTGGTCCGTTACCCGAAATACAATACATTTCTGCCATAGAAATATGGTATATTCATTATATAAAATGTGTATATTGGTTTGCAATGACTAGAGATGATCACAATATTTTTGACAAGTTTAAATAGGAGTTATAATTACTAAAGTTGCTGGATATGTAGAGATGGATTGTGGGAACACTATAAAAAAAGTATTGATCTAACACATTAGTTTTTAAACAAATTAAGTTCAAAGCTCCGTAAAAATGTACAACCCTAATGCAATTAACTCAAAGTCAAAGTTGAACTTTCACAAAATGTTTTGGCCATCTCTAAGCACTTTACAGAAACATTTCCCATTCAGACATTTCTTCGAGGCAGGAGAAAGGGAGGATGGCTCTATACTCACACAGAAGTACATATGAGCAGTCTAGTCAGTCCCAATACACGCTCACAGCAACAAGGACGACATGTTCAAACTTATTCCCTACAGGGAAAAGGTGTAGTCAAAAAATGCCTATTCCTTATGCCCCCAAACCACTAAATGGGGCTTTTTCCAGCAATATTCTATCACAGATCATATACAAAAGTCTTTATTCATTAAATGGACTTATAAATACATAAATTACTAAAAATAAAATGGCAACATATAGACAAATCATCTAGAATTGTTAAAACCTATTAATTTAGATTCGGATAGTGAGCTCTCAATATAGCATGGTCAAATTGAGGTCAGTGAGGTCAAATTCTTGTAATGATCTCTCTTATATTCTGTAGTAGGTTGCTCAGACGCGTTTCAACCTTAAAGCAGGCTTCCTCAGGGAGACAAGAAACCATCTACAGACATTTATAATTCCCCTGATTTAAACTTGAAGAACTGTGCTGACGGATCCTTTCCAAGAAGAAGATGGCACAATTTAGGAGGGGAGCTTCAGAGAGAGCGCGCCCAGGAGTGTCCACTCTCTAGTTCCCAAGTGGATGGGTGGAAATCCCATCCAACTACTTACAGATGGAAAAAGTGGGGCCAGAAAGATCAGGTACCAGATCAAAGTCTTTATAAGATAGAATGGGGTCACCTCCCTCCCTCTCAAAAGGCGTAGAAGAGACAAAAGGCGTAGAAGAGACCAACTGTGGCTGATCCAATGCTGCAGCTCCGTCCGTCTGATCACAACAGCCTCGGCAGTGATTTGGCAGGTTGTGATCAGATGGATGGAGCTGCAGCATTGGATTAATGCAGATTATAAGAGAGACCTTTACAAGAATTTGACCTCACTGAATTTGTGACAATGACCTTACTATATACAGAGCTCACTACCCGAATGTAAATTAATAGGTTTTAAGTATTCTAGATGATTTGTCTATATGTTGCCATATTGTTTTTATTCATTTATGTAGTTATAGGTCCATTTATTAAATAAAGACTTTTTTTATGATCTGTGATAGAGTATTGCTAGAAAAAGCCCCATTTAGTGGTTTAGGGGTATAAGGAATATACATTTTTTGCCCTCACCTTTTCCCTGTAGGGAATTAGTTTCAACATTCAATTATTAAGGTGTGCAGCATTTTGCTAGATCAAAGAGGTCCCCTATCGATGATTTCATAATGTTAATAAGGGCGGCATTTCTAATGTCTCTTTATTTTTCCCTATTCATTAGTAGCAAGAGTACCCCACTGCCTATATCGATCAATACCTTAGAGCTGTTGCTTTATGTTTGTTGGGGGCAGGGTGCCACATTTACAATGTGATTCAAACATCCAACAAAAGGTCTATGCAACTCATGATTTATAACATTTGCAGCATCTCCACATTTTCATTGTTTAGAAATTTTTTTATGGATTTCAAATTGGGTCCAGAAGATCCAAACCAAATGGTGTTTAGACCGAATACATGGTTGACCTAAATATGAACACCAACACTGCTGAACAGAGTCTGATACCTAATAACATAGCAAAACTCCATAGCACAGCTAAACTATAAAAGCCTTTGTACATCAAATGGCAAAATGCATGCATATTAAAATGGTTATAGGGAAAAACTATTCTATGCAGTTTTGTATTTGCGCTTTAGGTATGAACAACATGAAGTCTATAAATAAAAGAATACTAAGGAGGAAGCCATCTGGCTCCTTAATGGTTGTGCATATTTTTTACCCAATAAACAAGGGCAAATTAATAAAGCAAAGAAATTAATGTTCACCAAGCATTCACTGGGGGTTCATGTACCTGGTACACAATTTTAAATTGCAGAGATTAATTCACTTAATGTAATTTGTTTGATGTAATGGCACCCCTTAGTATATTTCTACATCAAATATTTCTAGTTGTGATTCCGTGATTAAACCTCTTTTCCATTAGGAAAACTCTCACTATAAAAATATATTCGATATTGGGTTACTGATCTAGACTATTTCTAGCAGCACCTGTTTAAATCTCATAATGCATCAGGTCTTTGTTTCTACACCGTCGATACTTTATTGTAAATTAGAGAATGCAGGTATCTTTTGCTTTCAAAGCTACTTAACCAGATTGCCTTCAGAGTAGATCCAATCTATATTTAGCCCCAGAATGACTCAGCCTGTGTTTTATACACAGATGCCGGCCTATTTTTAGATTTTGATTGCACTTGGTGTGCCTGTCCCTGCCGTCTGATGCATTAGCACAAAACAGGTAGAAATATGATTATTGATTCTCTCTCTGAGATTCTCACTCTGAGGTCCCCTTGAGATGAACAAAGAATCAAAGTGATATCGCATAAGTTTCATTTCTGCAGAACGGAAGGTTAATACAACACATTTCATGCAGCTGAAAGCAGTTTCAACCAATTCCTAATGTTCTTTGTACATCTTGTTATCAACAAGCCAAATATTTTGAGGTATGAACTGAATGAGAATGCTTTTTTAAAGTCTAAGTAAATCCCTTCTTATAGTTTCAAATGATTCATTTCATTCACTGAATGCAGTAAATCTTGTCAGAGATTACTCATTTATATGGATGGAAAAAATACATGATTAGATGGCCCTTTACTAAATCAACAACTTTATGGCTCTTCATATTTTGGCTCATTCACACCAGTGCATGTGATACTGTACTGGACATAGGAAAGTTAGTCAGGGCCTCATATTTTTCCATGGGATGGTGGATTGGGGCTCAAATCCATTACCTCTATTAAGTAATAAAATCAATTTTGCCAAAATCACTGCACTCATTTGCTCTGGCACTCAAGACCGAATTATAAGGGTGGGCAGCTTTTAGCACAAGATAGATTACAGGATGAGTGCAATGCAATAAGTTAGCTTTGTTCTTGGATTGAACTTTTTTAAATTGAGTTGTACTTAATATTTCACCCACTCTTTTAATTGACTTATATACCAGTTGGATTAGACGATTGGTTCATCTTCTAAAATGCGTTGGTAATTTAATTTGTATAATTTCATTAGTCTAAATGAGCAATCAAAGTATTGCTATAAATCTTTTTAGCAAACATTAAGACTATGATTTGATTTGAATTCATTATCATTGAACAGCTTATTTAAAGCTGAGAGTAATAATTTTATCATAAAAACTCTGCTATGGTTTTTTCCCCTAGCAGACGCATGTGCAGCGTTTGCGGATTTCTTTAAAATTATGAATGTTGTTCGGTCTACTGGCAAAACGACTAGTTCCTTGCGTAAAATAACATATCTCCAGTTGAAATGTTACAGAAGTCACCTGCTGATCTCAGCAGGCTATGCTCAAAGAATGCTTGATTTGACCTTTAGCATGAGTCTGTGATGCCGAATACATTTTAAATCTCAAACGCTCATAAAAACATGCAGAAAATGTCATTGTGTCATGGAGTAGTGTTCCTGGCCAAGGTCAGAATAAGCCTTATGTGCTGTGTCAGTTGCACAGTGTAAAAATACAACCATACAAGAAGCAACATTTAGATTTTTGCTATGCTTTTTAAAGCATCCATACTTGTAATCTCAAGTAAATTTATCTTAAAGTGTAGCTTGTGCTTGTTCTCCCACTGTTCCAATTTAAAATCAACCCAACCAAATATAAAATCAAGGGCAAAGTGTATACAAAGCCTAAATGTTTATAGCCTTACTTACCTACAGGAGATGAGGGGGGCGTAACAGAAAGATTAGCTCATCAGTGTACTGCTTATCATTCTTTGTGTAGTCACATGGCAAAAATAGTCCAGAGTTCAGATTCAGATGTTCAGGGTCAGAGTGGAGTAAAAATGCTCAGCCAGCATGGGTGGGCAAGGCACACCTATATATTCAGGCTAATGAGGCAGATGACCTACACCCAGCCCACACTTGCAGGGACCCACTTTGGAAACAACCCAGGGAAGGGCAAGCATAGTGCCACCAGCAGACGGTACCCGGTACAGCAGGGGTCCTCACAATATTTAGTTGTTAAAATTTACATCTAAATAATTTAAGCTGACCTTTTGACCTGAAATTAGTTGATCAATTGTACAGTGCAATATAAATGGTTATACTAATTTCAGTGTCTATGAATCTTGTAAAATTTTAATTGGAAGATAAGGTTAGGATTAGATTTTAGTTGCTTTAAAAGGTGGAGTTTTTTGGCAATTTTTGATCCTACATGAAATTTGAGTACAGTCCAGCCATATGCATTCACAGTCCAGGGCCAGCATCAGCCCAGTACAGGGGTCCTTCCCATCTAGGAGGTGTCGCTGTTGTTGCGGCATTGACATGGAAACTGGGTTCCCCATCCTGCAAGCTGCCTCTTGACAGCAGCCTTGATGCTGCTGTCAGGTCGTGCTACCAACATCATAGTCCCCATGACTACATAGAAGGTAAGCATCCAGTGGAGCCCTCAGATGGGGTGTAGGAGTAGAGGGCCAACTTAACTATCCTGAATTTCCTAGGAATTTTTCTAAATAGGGCCATTATTAGTCAAGTTAAGGGTAACATGTGACAGCAAGTTTAATTGTTATGCGTTAAATTTTAGGATTACTTTAGAAATAAAGATTAGATACCATTCTTTTCTGGCTTTTAAGATGACTTTTGAACACAGTAACAAGTGTGCAAAAGTCGGGGGTCATCTAATACGCCGGGTGCCAACGTCAGGGGGGTGAAGGGGCCACTCCTGCTCAAGGGGAGTCCGTAGGGTTGCTCCCTGGATCTGTGCTCCCTGCACTGCGTGCTGGCCGACAGAAGCAGAGGGAGAGATCTTCTTTATCCCCCTCACCCCCTCCTTCATCTTCCCGATGTCTTTGAAAGAAGCTGGCTGCTACTGATGGCAAGTGTGCTCACTAGCATTATTGTGGCTGACATTGGTATGGCAGGGAGATTGAGATTAAAGCTATTTTATTGTCAAACCACAGGGGAACATAAATAACTATGAAAGGTTGCAGATAGTGGTGTCAAATTGGGAATGTAAATTACTAATCCCAAAAAAAGATTGAACTTCTAAGGGTGTTGGAGATCTGGGGGTTGAGTAGACATAAAAATGTTTATTTGGTGTGCGTTGGAAGAGGGGTAGTCTTATACGGCGAGAATATCCCAAACTCTATATTTTAACTGGAAAAGTTGAGGGTCGTCTTATACGCCCAGTTGTCCTATATGCCGGAAAATACGGTATTTAAATTTTCTCCTTGGAAAATAGCTTGCTAAAACAGGACCAGCCAACCAGAGGAGAACTAATTTATCAACTGATCAAATTAATGATGAGCTTCTCCATTGAGGAGCTTCTCTGCTGCAGAGCTTTTGGTTGGGTATTAAAGATGGTTGCAAAAATTGGACATAGCCCCTTAGCATGGACTCATCATCTAGTGATGAGCGACTAGGCAATATTCGAATTCGCGTAATTTCGCGAATATCCGCCATAATATTCGATTCCATATTCGTAATCTCGAATATCCGCACTTGTGGACATGAATTGCGATCTAAAAATTGCAATTGCGATCACATATGCGCAATGCATGCAAGTCAATGGAGTTTGGATTTTCGACTGGGAGAATATCTGTCATTTCCATTTTAAAAAATCGCATCGCGATTATATAATCGCGATCCATTTCAATGAATGGGATCGCAAAATCTCAATAAATCGCGTTAAAATCGCGAACAATCGCGATCGCGTCGGATATCCGATTGTATATTCACGAATATTCGCGAAATGGCGAAATAGCGATATTCAAGCTAAATATTCGAAAACCCAATATTCGAGCTCAACACTAATCATCACCAAAACTATTGTGGATGTTGAGAATGGTTGTGGGAACATAGGTATTTTTGATCCAGCACATGTAGTTTTTGCATAAAATAGATGAAGATGAAGATAACAATTTTCACTGTTCAAATGTTCCCACAACCATTCTCTACATCTTCAATAGTTTTGGTGATGATTGCAATAAAACCATTTGCCATTGATTTCTTCAGTCAACATATAAAATGATCATTCTTTTCATTTGAATAATGTCTTTGCTAAGAAAATAGCAGAATCCAGATTCTTTAATTGTTCAGATTTGTCAAGGGGTCTCACGGGTACATAAAAGGCAATAAAAGACAGATCTTATCTGTCACCAACCTGATGTTCATCAAATTGTACTGTACTTATTGACCAAATCCTTTAATACACTGTGCTGGCACTCAGGATTTAGAATGCATGTTTAGAGGATTAACTGCACAGAAGGTTACATCGAGAAAATGTCTCAGTCACAAATAGAATGTGATTTTTTTTATGTAAGGTAGAGGAAGACAAGAGATTTAGACAGACAGATACGCTTATCTGTTAAGCAAAGAGAAGATGGATGGTATTCTCAATGCAAGGGATGAATGGCACCAAGCCTTATCAAACATCAAGGACAGCGTTGACTGTCAGGAAATGGTAATTGCAAGCCTTGGATATGCCAAAGCAAAACTCATTGGCATTCTACTAACATGGTTAATATCCTTTGAATTCACACTTTAATGTCTTTATTTATTTCCTATTACAGCTGTTATTTGATGCATTCTTTAAAATTAAAGCAATCTAGTATTATGTGAACCTCTAATAGCAATTTTGCATGCTTAGGATGCATGGTTACCATTACTATTAAGTAGCAGAAAATGCAAAACATGTCATCATGTGGTAAGAAGCTATGTTATGAAGGAGGATTTTGACTTTTAGCTGAAATAAAAATTTTCACCATTAAAATTTTTCCAAAGTTTGACTATATTTTTAATTACTAAAACAAAATTTTATATAAAATAATATAATGACCAATAGTGATGGCCCGAACTGTTCGCCGGAGAACAATTCGTGGCGAACATCGCATGTTCGCGTTCGCCCATGTTCGCAAACATATGGCGAGTTTGGTT
>CM070033.1:149083080-149093217 GCA_036250615.1 Ptychadena robeensis
CCATTCATATAGTTCTGAGTTGCTTTGTCCCTTTTTTCATTATCATTGCAACTGCACAAGGTGAGATCTTGCATGCAGCCCCATACCAAGGGAGATTCACAGGTATTTTGTGTCTGTTTCATTTACAAATTATCACACCAATTATTGTCACCTTCTCACCAAGTTGCTTGGCCAAAGCCTTGTAGCTCAGATCATCATTGTATAGGTCTACAGTATTGTCCCTGACATCCTTGGACAGCTCTTTGATCTTGGTCATGGTGCATAATTTAGAATGTGGTTGAGCTATTGCGAGCAGGGATATTTTACACAGGTACAGTGATAACAAGCTAGTATTAGGAGAACTCCCTCACAGGGGTTGTTCCTCCTTTCAGCTTTTTACCAGAATAAAGACCACTGGGAGCCTGAAACCTTTCTGGTTGATAGGGGATCAAATACTTCTTTCCCTCACTGTATACAAGTCTCTTGAGGATTTCATGGATTGTTAAACCCCCCATATGTTCCCAACTGGTATATGTCTACTAACAAGTACCAACACTATAAATAAACCATATCTTTATTTCTCATCTTCAGAATTATAATTGTTTAAATTAAATAACAATTGAATATTTTATGCTTGTATTGTATTTTGTGCTTGTCATGTACAATCAACAAACAGGTTCACAGTCACAACTAGTGATGAGCGGCATAGGCAATATTCGAATTTGCAATATTTCACAAATAATTCGACTCAAATTCGTGAATGTTTGCAATTTGAGTGTATGTTATTGCATTGTGAAAATAGCGCCTCATAATTACCTTTAAAATGAATGGTTATATGCTATTTATTTTCGCATTGCGAATATATATTCACAATCCATGGCCATAAGCCTCCCAATGCTGAATATTTTAAATTGTGAATATCCGCTGCCATATTCGCAAAATTTGTAAATTCTCGAATAGACGATATTCACTGAATATATTCGCAATTCGAATATTCAAGCTCTACACTAGTCACAACCTGTAAAATAGACTGGAGTGATTACTTTACATAAACTGTGGAGCAAAATAATTTCAGCTAATGGACAGAAATTAGAACTTTCCATATGGCAAACAACATTTAGCTTGCATAAACTTACTAGATAAGAACTTCCAGTGGTGGACGAAATCACCAAAAGACATTTCTCCAGGAGGAAATATTAGGCCATGCATTTTACTTTTTTCTCCACAAATAACTATTCACAGTGAATAAAGTCCAGGGGCTAAATCTGGCCTGCGATAGACCTGCTGTGGACCCTGCACCCGACCTTACCTATAAATAAAGCTGCATGACTATATTTGCGGACATTTGGAGGCTGTCAGGCTATCTGTTCATTCATTCATTTTTTGGGGGGGACTGTTGGAGTGCAGATTTCTTTTTTGTGTATTTAAAATAATTCAATTTGGCCTGTGAGAATGTTTTTTAAATTTTATTTAGGAATAAATAAATACCAGAGATATGTATTTAATTTTATTGTGACATGTGTCATAACACTTTGCTTGTTCCAGACTCAATATTAGTTTCCATCTGAAAAGGATTATTGAATTATAATATCCTCTATTTAACAAAAATATCATGGTTGGACTACAGGTTTGTGTGTTTTAGTTAGATACCCCTAATCTAAATCATCACAAGGGTCATTTCAGTTAGGGCTCATTTACACAGGTGGCATACATCGGTCTGTTTGATATGATATACCTGTAGGATAGTGCACCACCCCTCTGTGTACAGAATGTCCCACACATCCTGGGGTGAATTTAGGGGCACCTGTCCAATGACTATTGGCCCCTTCCCCATGATCTCACCCCTGGGTCACTGCAGACTCTCTGCTGGGCTTTCCTTCTCTATATGCACTCCCCTTCCATCTAAGGGAGCAGCTAAGGCATGGAGCATCTCTGGCAACACACTTCTCACACACACAATTTCAGGGGCGGTGTTCCCATTGCAGGTGTTTGCTCACATTCTAATGTGTAAGGTACGGTACCCTTTCATAGATGTCAGAAGTTACACTTCATTATCCATGCCTTTATATCTGGGAGTAAGTAAGTATCAGTCTCTTCCTAGCCCTTCTCCATCCTGGTAACACACTTCAGGTTGGGGTAGTCCTTGCCCCCAGCTGGGGGACAAGGGAGATGTCTCTGCTAAATCAGGGTCTCCAGATCCACAGGCCTGCATGGCCTACCTCCCACAGGATCCAACAGAGCTCAACTCACTGCTCTCTCCTCTTAATGAGGACCAAGCTCCTCCCTAGTTTGGGCCTTATAATACCTCTGCTCCCAGCTGGGGGACAAGAGTGATGTCTCTTGTAACTGAGGGTCTCCAGATTCTTAGCCAAACACAGTAAACTCTCCATATTCCTATACCTGGTAACCCATACATTTAATACACAGCCCATCTTCCCACATACCTGTCATGGGGTCATTTTTAAATCTGTCAGAAATTCCTCAACACAAATACATTGCCTATGAAAATTCATTAAATACAAAAAAAGAGCTATGTGTGGTACTCAGAAGGTTTACCATCTAAAGAAGCAATACAAGATTAATCACCAGATACAAGACCATTGACCAGAACTCAGAACTGGCTGGTCCTTCACAGAGAAAACAAAGCGACAGGGTTTTTTTTTGGTTCATTGTTAAACAGACATGAAAGACATACATAAAGAACTTCTTTTACATCGTTCTTATATTTAGACAATATTTGTTTAGTTTGCATTTCAGCTTTAAACACTCCATTCCATCTGTGTGATAGGACTTAACATTATGGAATAAGTCTTCTACACAAATTAAGTCAAGCAATGCATTTAAAATGCTCATGCATAAAAAGTAACTCTCAGTGGAGATTAGGACTATTGTTAACACTGAACATAAAATAGAAATCATAGAAGATTGGATTGTCATTTGGAAAGAAATGGGAACTAAACCCCAGCAGTGTTACTCTTTGACTTTTTTATTGAATGATTTTAATATATTTTGCATCACATGTAGCATATTGCTCCTGGGTTTCAGCAACTGCTGCCCTACAAATGTTGAGCTACAATTTACAATACTGTTTATATTTAGACATGGTCGAATTTTTGTTTTTAAATTCGACCATTTCAATGGTTTCGAGTTAATTGCAAAACCCCTGAACATGGTATTATCACCAAACTTGCTGGAGATGTAGAGAAGGGTTGGGGGTATACTACAAAAAGAAAGTATGTTTTTTAACACAAATAGTTTTTCACAAATTAAGTTCAAAGTCAAGTAAAGATTTCGAAAATCGGAATTTCGACTTTAAGTTTGAACTTAATTTATGCAAAAACTACATGTGCTAGAGCAAAACTTTTTTTTTAAATGTTCCTCCAACCCTTCTCTATATGTTGATACTATTTTCAGGGGCTTTGCAATCAGCTCACAAAGTTAGCAAGTCAAAAAATTCGACCATCTCTATTTATATTTAGTAGATATAAACAGATAGTTCCTTTAGAAATATCATATATACTTGAGTTTTTCACCCCACCCAAAAAAAATATGCTGGAAAAGCCCTCGGCTTATACTCGAGTCAGGGTGCCACTTACCTGTCCCAGGTTTTCGCTGGTCACTGGATTGCAGGTGTGGGCAGCCTCTGTGAATGCTTCATGTGTTTCCGACATCAGCTGGTGAAATGTAAACGAACTGCACCACAGCACCATATTATGGACTATTTGTTATTTTTACTGGAGAAGATGGAAACTCCACTACTAGCGATAGCCGAACATTGGCCATGTCCGTTTACAAACAGGAGAATCAGACTTTTCCCTGTTTGCGGGGAACTTCAAATTCTCTGCCTGTTCGCGGGGAATTTGAATCGGAAAAATCTGAAGTAACTGACACCACTTCCAGCACATTGAACGCACAGTTCCTTAGCCTGATTCTGATTATTCCGGTTTTTAAAGCCGATTTCTCGCTAGAGAAACCCCATCCTGTAATTACAATGAACATGTGTCCTCCTAACTTTACTGAGGTCGTGACACTACGGTTCACCTGTTTGATTCATTCTTAGGGGCAATGGTGCTTTCTCTATATTTTCCTCATTTAGAAAGCTCCACTATCTGTCTTTGCATTTGACCCTTCTTCCCACTAGCTACCGACCAATTTCCCTTTCTTTTTCTCTTGGTATTTGTGACTCTTTTTTGTTTCTTCTGCTACGAAAGTTATGTGCCTTGCTTTTAAATCACTCCAAGCCTCTTTTCCCACTTACATTTCCAACCTGGTACATATATATACCCCTAACCACCCCCTCTGCTCCTCCAGTGACCTACTAATAACATACCCATAACATCATTCCCACCCCCAGCCAGTGCACTGTGGGTGTGGGGGTACCTGACTGCGGGATGGAAGGAGGATCGATCAAGACCGGAAGTGATGTCACGAAGATGGCCGGAGCCGTGCAGGGGTAGAACCCGGTGGGGGAAGGGGATTGGCCTCTTTAGATTTGAAAAATATTCCTGCCCTACCGTGTTTGTTTTCTCTTTCAGGTGCAGGTAGACAGTGGGATTTTCTGGTTTGGTTGTTTGGCGATCGTCATACTTGGCAAGGCTTTGTTTTCTTTGACTGCCACAGCAGGCAGGTCCTAGACAGTGTCCAAGAACATTTGGTTGGTGGAACAAGCTTGGGGAAACATTGGGATCAATGGTCCTTGTTTTTGGAACTTGAAATGGTTAAAGTTGGTTGGAGTCAATGTCACGGAAATACACGCGGGGCTGGCATGGTTATGCCTGGTGGCCAGTACAGGTGATCTGAAATCGGGGAACAATGTCTGGGACTTATTGGACTTACCGGTTTAAAAAGTTTTGTTTAATAAAAGGTATGGTCAGAATTTACCCACTTTTCAAAATCTGACAATTAGTGTCCTGTGTCTACATTGGGGTTATTTATGGGGTTGGGGAAGTTAGAAAAAGGGTGGGTTAGCTAGAAGGGAGGTAGGTAAGGTTTTTTAACTGTGCTTCCTCCACAGCTCATCCCGGCCCAAGTCATCACATGGGCAGCTTCAAGACTTCTTGAGGGACACTCCCACTCTCTTGAACTGTCTCCCTCGTTCCATTGGGCTTGCTGCTACTTTTAACACTTTAAAAAAAGCCCAGAAAACGCTACTGTTTAGTCTGGCCTACCCATCTTCTCATTCCTCATCACCATCATGCCAGTGCCATTCCCTCCTACCTATTGTATTCTCTGTTCCTCAAACTCAAAGATTGTAAACACAATCAGACAGGATCCTCAACTCCTCTTGTTTCATAACCTGTACTTGTGTGTTATCTTGTGTTGCATCTGAAATTTAATTTAATGAACAGCGCTGCGTAATATGTTGGTGCTATATAAATAAAAGTTAATAAAAACAATAATAGTATCTTTAGCATGCACAGCGACAGCCACAATAAATATTACACCCTATAAGCACGATCAAAGAGAGAGACAGGTTATCATGGTAGATACAGTCCATAGCCAGAGAGACAAGCGGTGAGAGAGAGCAAAAGAGACCCAATAGCAGTGATGAGAACAACAAATATGGTTTCTATGGGTTAGGAAACATTGATTTAAGATCAGAGGCAAGCATTTTACTCACTCATATGGAGTTCCAACATGTATTCCTAGTACTATGCCTATATGTTACTTAATGAGGTTTTAATGATTACAGAGCTGCATTCAATTGTATCTTCAGTCTGACTAAAGTTCAGTTGTAAGAATGTTATCACTGACCTAATGATTGTAAAGTTTGTCAAAACCAGGAATTGGATTTAGGAAAATTAAGAGCATTCATTTGTTATTCTTTTCTATTTAATAATTCTTTGAACAAGCAGTCCTATTTCTAGCTCCTACCTGAAAGAGTTAAGCAATATACATTTCGTGGCCAGCTTTTAAGTTTTACATCTAAAAACTGATTTGGGCTATGTTGATTAATATTGAATCATAATTCAATATCTTAAGTACTGTGGGATGAAAATGTAATACTCTCTAGAGAAGCTTAAATTTGGGGTCAATGATCATTTTATTCTTGGCAGGTAAAGTAATTGTTCAGTTGAGCATACCACCTGATGGATATACTGTATATGAATAATGAGTCTACATACATTGCATAGTTTTATATTCTTAAAGTGTCAGTAAACCCATCTGCCTCCCTCTTGCCAGGTTGCTAGAGAAACCTAGCACAAAACCATCCATCCCTAAATTACATCCTTAAAAATAAAAATAAAGAAATTGCATGGTTGACTTTCTTGTTGTGTTTTGAGCATTCAAACGCTGTGAATAGAATTTTTTTGCTGGAGATTTTAACAGGGTATGGCACGGTTGCGTTTGAAAGTCGTTTGGCTTCTCAACTTCCCCTCATTGACTTTTATGAGACTGCTCTTTGCATCTACATACCTATAGTCATTTTTCAGGGGTTTACATCAGCTTGCAACTGCCGAAAAAATTACTACATAATTGCCTATAAATCCAAGATCAAACTGCGCCCGTACTGGCTTTGGCCACAACGCCCAGGAGGTTGATGCAAATGCAATTACTAATTTTGTCATTACCACGATTTAATCGCATATTAGTAAAACATTTTCGTGAAATATTGCTTATTCGAATAATGTGACTCTTCACTGCACAACACTAAATAGGCTTACTGAGGTCACATGATTGTACATAATTAAATTCTGAACATTGCATTACTATTTACCATCAACATAGCTTACATTTTTAAACTAGGTTGTGCACTTTGTGACCATGTTCCTATTAGACATATTGACTTTAATTCCCCTCTGTAGGTGAACCCCACCATTAGCCTGTCAGGTGGCCTGTGATGTCACTGCTGTATCTCTATAGGGCAGAGTAGATTGGAGGATTTTAAGTCTCATGAGCGCAGCAATACAAATAATTGCATACATATGATTTACATCTAAAAACTGAAGCTTGGAACATCAGCCAGCAGAGCATTGCCACTGGGAAATAAGGATGGCTTTTAAATAAATAAAACACACCCAGAAATTGTTGTGTGGAAGCCTATAATGCTGAAAACATGTTTTGCTTGGTGACACTTTAATTAAAATGATAAATAGAAATGTAGATACCTGTGGATTCTGTGGATATGTGTTTTATTCATGTCAAATATAGGTTTATAAAACGTCAGTCCACTTACATGAAACTGCAAGGGACTCCTTATTTTCTTTAGGTTCAACAAGCAACCCCCTCCACCAACCTAAATGTTACTATCTTTCACATATGATCTATTAATCTATTGGATGATAAATTATTTTTTGTTATTTTTTTGTTATACCTTTACCTCCTTTAGTTGCCATTATCAAATGTCTCATCAACATATGCCTATAAACTGTCATTACTTCTGTATCTTCATGTGTGCCTATACAGATGTAAGAGTGCTTGGTGCACAAATTTGGGAGACCCCATAGAGAATATAAATTATTGGTCAAACATGTAGAGTGTACCAAGGTTGTATTTACAATATGCATCAAAACCCCAAAGGAATTGGAGCAAAACCACAATGGAGGCATAGAAAAAATATGCTGAAAATGTGCTGAAATTAAGTGCTTATGCTGCATTACTATGTCATAGTTTTCTTAGGTATCTAAATTTTAGGTCAAGACTTGACCTAATATATGACCTCAAGGTCAATTTGTGAAATATACATATAATTAGATTTGATAGTTATTCAATAGTCTACGGTTGGTAACAGTATGTTGTACCACTAAAGACAAACATATATGTTCATGGCATACTATATACTAAATATTAAATCTTATTATACAAATTGAGCATAGGCATATATTCATATATAGTGACGGCCGAACTGCCCGCAAGGCGGACAGTTCGGCCGCGAACAAGCATGTTCGCCCTCCTTCTCGCCGGCGGACAGTATGGGTGTTCGACCCGCCCTGTTCGCGGGCGAGAAGGAGCCCTCTATTCTTCCTCTGGTGGGATCATTAGCAGCGAGATCCCGCCGCAGAAAGAATATTTCACTGAAGACCGGGTAGAGAAAACTACTCAGTGAGATACCGGCTTGTAAAAACTATGTGTTCCAGGTGCCTAGGCGGGGAATTTGAATCGGAAAACCCGGATGTGACGTCACTGACGGGGAATTTGAATCTGTCCGCGAACGGGCGGACTGTGGACTTTTTTAAAATTCCGCTCCGCCCGTTCGCGGATGGACACGGCCGAAGTTCGGCCATCACTATTCATATACATAGTAGTTTAGATACAAAAATACATATACACATGACCTGTTTGCGGTACTAGTCCATAGGGCTATCTGCAGCTTGGATATAGCTTACTTAAAGGAGAGCTTCATCAAATATTTATAAAAAGTACCACAGGTTGTAGGTCTAATGTACTAAGTATATTTACCTCTGTATGCACGTTGAGATACAGTTTTATTAAATATATGACTGGAGGGCAGAGCCGCTGTTAGCTCAGTGCTTCCAGTCCATACACTTTCTATTTCTAGCCCTTGCTATTTTAAATAGAATAATTCAAAGCCCTATCAGTTTGGCAAGGCTATCAACAGAGAACAATGAATTCAGAGAATTTTGGAGTGTAGAACATGCTTGGCTAGAGGCACAGAGTTTTGTGTTCATTAATGTTGGAGGGCAAAGAGAAAAAGATGAAAAACAAATAAATAAATAAAAATGTATTTCTAATAACTATAGGTCAAAATAGTGATAACAACAATATTTTCATCTAGAACTTGAATGCAGAAATATGCTAGTCAGATTTTATTGATGACACATGTAAATAAATTTGAAAAAAAACGTGTGTCTAGATTTTTGTTATGGATTTTAAGACTTAATAACACAATGCAATATAATGATGTTCGTCATTCCTTACATGTCTTGGCTTCATTCGCTTTTCTTTCTTGATCTGCATTGCTTTATTTTACCTGTAATATTTACACTGTATTTGTGGAGGCAGCCATAATATCTACCCTGGCATAAATTAAAATAAGGCCCTCTTCATAAGGCTCCAATTGCATGGTTGACTTTCTTGTTGTGTTTTGAGCATTCAGACGCTGTAAATAGAATTTTTTTGCTGAAGATTTTAAAAGGGTATGGTACGGTTGCGTTTGAAAGTTGTGTGGCTTCTCAACTTTCCCTCATTGACTTCCATGAGACTGCTCTTTGCATCTATATACCTATAACCTATGACTATATATAGTAATTTTTCAGGGGTTTACATCAATTTGCAACTGGTGATAAAATTACTCCATAATTGCCTATAAATCCAAGATCAAACTGCACCCGTACTGGCTTCGGCCGTAATGCCCAGGAGGTTGATGGAGTTCAAAATGCAATTACTAAGTTTGCCATTAGCGCGGTTTTATCGAAAAATCTAATACTCACTTCCACCAAGTGAACTGGTTGGCCGGAATTTTCTAAAATAAAATCAACTGTTTACCAATTTAGAGACATTGAACAACCTATTTAAAAAAGAATTGATTAAACCTGATTCAAGTATTGTAGCTCAATGCATTTTATTTATTGCATTTTGTTATTTGTAAATGTTACCTTTAATTGTTTTTTACTTTCTGTCTTTTTCCTTCCAGTAAGAACCCATTTATGTCATGGACAGTTTAAATAGATTTCCTAACACTCAGTAATCATTTAAACCCCATTACACTTAATAGCAGTTGTAGATAAAACCATAGATTTGAAGGGAAAATTATGACGATACCCAACTACTTTATTTCTGTAGGTTATCCAATTGGGCCCATTAGCGTGGGGGGTGTAGTTTTGCCATCATCCCTGTATATATATACAAAGAGAATCGCACACGATAAAGATCAGTGTGTGGTGGCACCCGTTACCAGGAGGCATACATGCCTAGCTGGTACACCAAGAAATGGGACTTTCTTATGGCAAAAAAGGTCTTGGATAGTTTATTCACCTATGTGTGAAACAAATATCTAGTTGAGATCAAAAGTATAACAGGTACATAACAGAAAATACATTACATGAAATTGGACAGTATATACATCTCACGTAACAGGTACTGTGCGTTACTTTTAAGAAAACATCAAAACATATATCTTTTCTCTACGCGTTTCGTGGTTATCAGCCGCTTCGTCAGGAGAAATTGAGGGTTTCTATGAATATGGAATCAAGAGAG
>CM070033.1:149147275-149165905 GCA_036250615.1 Ptychadena robeensis
CGATCGGGTGAGTGATCAATTGGCCATGGAATCCTGCACGTGTATGGCTAGCTTTAGACCCAAAGCTCAGTCTTAGATAAAAGCATCATAACAATGCCACCATAAGGTTTGTTCTGGTGCACATTTTTTGCACATGTAAACTCATCTATACATGTTGTCACCCATCTCAGTTGAACATGTTACATGTGTAGTTCTGTTGGACAGTGCGCTTCAGTGTTTAGGCAGGGCAGATCTCTGAACAACCATTCGCCACAAGTAGGGTGCCACTGACTTGTCCTCCCCCTGTCTCTGTCCCTGTTATTTGTTCTATGGTAACTTGGAGTCATCAAGAAAGACATTCACAGTGACCACATGGCAATGGACATGAGACAATGATCAGTGACTTTGGAATTATCTCACAAAGTCAGCTACTTAAAATTTTAAAAAGTACTACTTAAAAAAAACATTTTGTGGCTATTTCTACACTTAAGTATTAACCAATTGTAATACTTTCAGCACATTTCGAATGCTGAAAATTGGCCCGGGTGCTTAAATCTGGCTTCCTGTGGTTACTCATTACCTTACTCCACTTCTACATGACTATGGTGTCCATCAATGACAGCAAGGGACAGCAGGATGATCCTCAGTGGCCAATATTTGGTAAAAAAATTTCTATAAATGGCCCTTAAATGTGTCTATCGTGAGTAAAACTGGCCAGAATGAGCACACTTATGAAGACCAGCACTGAATGACGTATTAGTAACCCTGCAGGAGACATAGACAGCAATTGGGTGAGAATTGCAGTGAGACATATTTTATTATGGGAAATGTAAAATGTAATGGGAAATTAAAATATATCTGGAATTGGGCTACAAAGACCTTCATCAATTCAATGTGAGAATGTGGGGAATTAAATTAAACATAAAACATAATTCCATAATTTTTGTCTACCTCAACAGAAAATTTACTGAATATTTGGGGAAAAGGCAAACAATATCAATAGTCTACCTTTGTATTCACTGATTAAACAAAATAAGCTTGGCATCTCATTTATTTTCTGCACAGAGCAAGGCACTTATGAAATCACCTATTCATCTCCCACAAGAATCTAGAACTATTAAAACAGGCTCGCTCCCACATTGTACAAATGTGTAACATAAAGAATACCTAATTAGAAGCATAAACTATGACAACTTAGTTCAAATCAAATTAGAAAGCAAACCTCTATAAAGAGAGTGTTATCTGAACATATTTGTGTGCCATTGTATCAAAAAGCTTTATTCCAGTTTTGTGCTACTGTTTTAAAGAGAAACATATAAACATGTATATAAAACACTTAATAAGGTATCAAAAACACATGACCTTGGACATGGACTATGTCCCATTCACCTAGTTACCCAAAGCACTAATTTTTGGCAGAATTAAGAAATTATGTAAATTATGAGCTATGTAACTTTGACCTTTTTTTAAAAAAAAAAAACAAGGTTGGCATGTATTGTAAGTGGACTATGCCCCATTTACCCAGGTACCATAAAACACTAAAAGTTCAGATTTTTTTCAACCAGAATGAAGTACAATATGACCATGGACATGTACATGGACTATGTCCCATTCACCTAAGCAACTAAGACACCACACTTTTTAATGCAGAACGAAGAAATTATGTAATGACTGTAGACAGACAAGTGATTCATGTAACAACTAGGTACCACAAAACACCCAACTGCAACTTTTTCTCAAGCAAAATTAAGTCTGGCACAGACACAGACACAGACACATATATGGTTTATATATTCCATTCACCTAGGTGCCAGAAAAAAAACTTTGCCTTTATTTCATAGAATGAAAGAATGTATATAAACCATGTAACACAATGTAACACTATGTAGGTTCCGCCAAACACCTCATTTTGAATTTTTCTCAAGCAGAATAAAGGCTGGTGTTGACATTTAAGTGGATGGTCTCAGTCAGCACAATTACCAAAAGACAACTTTGTTTTTGTCAGTTTTCAAGCAAAATCAAGGCAAGCATGATCAGCAAAAACAATTGTATTGTTATAAACATGGCATGAATGCAATTGAAATGATGGTTCACTTAAAATGATTATCATTAAAATGATTTCAAAAAGAGTATTTGTAACACAGTTTTCTGTTATACCATCAGAAGCATTTTGTTCCAGTTGGACGCTCTTAAAATACATAAATAGTATATGTTAGTTTACAGAAGAAAATATTACCCTGCATACTTCATTGCATGAAAACAGCAGCTGCAAAATCAAACTGCGCTGAGAACCAGACAGAATAATTCACATGAATATTCCTGATGCGGCAGAGTGCTGTGTGGTAAAAGACAATTTATTGGGACACTAGATAGGAACTCTTATAGTAAGTAAATGCCAGTCTTCTGGAATATATTTAGTACAAAAATAAAATGCTAAAAAAGATATTGAAGGTTTTTTTTCACAGGCTTTTTTATACCTGGTTTTTGCAACTATGAAGGGTTTACAGAATTTGTATCTGTCCAGGTGTTTCTGTTGTGATATATTTCTCAGTCTCCTGACTCCTGGCCTATATAACTTTTCTAGATTGAGCTCTCTTCACAAAAGAATATGAGACATTTCTGTATTGCAAATCATTGAAAATCATTGATGGAAAATGATTTTTTATTATGTCTTATAGTATGATATTATCAATGTGAGTCTGAAAAAACAGATTTGTATTAGCCTGAAGAATGGATCTGCAACATCCCAACTTCAGTTAGCCAATTAAAAGGTATCACTTGAACTCCAAACTATTAGTATGATATTATGATATACAGTCGAGCCTATAATTATTCATACCCCTGGGAAATTTTGACTTAAAGTTACTTTTATTCAACCAGCAAGTTATTTTTTGATGGCAAATAACATAGGTGTCTCCCAAAAGATAATAAGACGATGTACAAGAGGCATTTTTGTGGGAAAAAAAATTTCTTAGCTTTTATTTACATTTGAGCAAAAAGTGTCATGTCCAAAATGATTCATACCTTTCTCTAGAAACTTCTTTATTGGCTATTACAACAATCAAACACTTCCTTTAATTGCAGACCAGCTTTTTACATGTCTCCACAGGTATTTTTGCCCATTCATCTTAATCAATGAGCTCTAAATCTTTCAGGTTGGAGGGTCTTCTTGCCATCACCCTGATCTTTAGCTCCCTCCACAGATTCTCAATTGGATCCAAGTCAGGACTCTGGCTGTGCCACTCCAAAACGTTAATGTTGTTGTCTGCTAACCATTTCTTCACCATGTTTGCTGTGTGATTTGAGTCATTGTCAAATGTCCACTGGTGCCCAAGGCCAAGTTTCTCTGTAGACTGCCTGATGTTGTTGTTGAGAATCCTCATGTATTGTTCTTTTGTCATGGTGCCGTTTACTATGATTAGGTTGCCTGGTCAACTGGCTGAAAAACACCACCAAAGCATGAGGTTCCCACCACCATGTTTGACAGTGGGGATGGTGTAATTTTTATGCTAAATGAAAGAAACATTGTGAACAAACAATTCAATTTTTTTTTCATCTGACCATAACACAAAAGACCAGAAGTCTTCTTCTTTGTCCATATGAGCATTTGCAAAGGCCAAGCAAGCTTTTAAATGCCTTACCTGGAGAAGTGCCTTCCCCCTTGGTCTGCATCCATGGAACCCAGCAGTGTGCAGTGTCTGTTGGATTGTCTGCCTTGAGACATTGCCACCAGCAGAGCCCAGATTAACCAGGATGGCCTTGGTGGTGATCCTTGGATTCTTTTTCGCCTCTCTAACTATCCTCCTGGCCAGGACACAGGTGTCACTTTAGGCTTCTGAGCACGTCCTCTGAGATTTTCCACAGTGCGGAGCATCTTGCATTTTTTTATAATACTTTGCACTGTAGCCACTGGAACTTGAAAACATTTAGATATGGCCTTGTAGCCCTTTCCTGACTTGTGAGCAGCCACAATGTGCAGCCGCAGGTCCTCACTGAGCTCCTTTGTCTTAGTCATGGCTGTCCACAAACCAACTGCAGAGAGCTGCTGTTTTTTCCCTGTTGAGTTTATTAAAACAGCTGTTCCCAATTAATCAAGGTGATAAGGATGTTTTAGAACAGCTTGGACTATATGGAATGGTATAGAACTTTGGATTTTCCCAGAGACTGTAACAGTTTGTGAAGGGTATGAATAATTTTGGACATGACACTTTTTGTTCAAAAGTAAATAAAAGCTGAGAATTGTTTTTTATCTACAAAAATGCCTCTTGTACATCGTCTTATTTGGGATACACCTATGTAATTTTCCATAAAAAATAACTTGCTGCTTGAATAAAAGTAACTTTAAGTAAAATTTTGCCTGGGGTATGAATAATTATAGGCTCAACTGTATATGATATTTGTTGTGTTAGCATGGCAAATACACCATACACATTCCAAGTCATTGCTAATCTTACTCTTCGTGCCAGGACAAAATACCTCCCTTCAAATACTTTAGAAATAAAATGGGTCTAGTCAATCAAGAGGCAAAATTCTTTAAAACTCCAAAAAAGACAGACGTGCTGGTAATTTAGGAAAGGATTGCAATCGTGTGTTGTTGATTAAAATTAGAACTTTGTCATGTGGTCCCTAATAAGATGCTCAAGACAATACAAAATACACAATTTTATGGCAGGAATAGCATTGTTTTTAGTCACCTCATTACAGGGTAGACAACTATTAAATTCATTATTTAAGGTTTTTTTTTATGTTTTGTTTTATAGGCAAATGATATGCAGTATATGCAAAGTATGTAGAGATTAAACATTTCAAATAGTACCTTACAAACACCTCTTTTTCTTTTGGCAGTCATCTTATTTTTCATATAATAGTGATGGCTGCACTACTGCTACTAGTGTTCCATGCAACCTTATAAAAAATGGTAATTTGTAGTTAACTTAAGAGCAGAGTACAATTGTATGCATATCCTGAGTGGACTATTATACACTATAGAGTTTATATATATACAGCTATCAGTCGCAATTAAACATGCCTGAAGGAAACATAAGGGTAGAGGGATGTTTGAAAATGTTATACACATGGGTACACAAAACTTTTTATAACTAGAGGTGATCTCCTCAGATGAGTATCAGAACATGGTGTTTGGTACTCACCCCATATGTAGGGTGGTCTTCCACACTGTCACCCTCACTGTCCTCTGCTTCCCGCATGGTAGATTCTGCTGCAGATGGACCTGCCTGTTCCTGACATCTTCAGGATGTCATTAGCTGTCTCCATCCACAGATCACCAGCTGGCTTTGGGTGAAATGTAACTTTGACAGTGCAACATGTTTGAACCCCCAGATCTCATACCTCAGTAGTACAACCCTGAATTTTTGTGGCTTAGTAACTAACCCTTTGAGACTACCAGCAGTATAAATGTCATCCTTTCATAGTCATATTCCACAGTCACACAGTGCTTTTCTCTTGTCAGATTTTACCCTTACATATGCCTACTCTGACTTTCATCCCCCAGATCTCCAACACTCTAATAAGTCCAATCTTTTTTTTGGATGATTAATTGACATTCCCAATGTCACAATCCTAACTGCAACCTTTCATAGTTGTTCATATTTCCCTGCAGTTATCCAACTAACATAAATTGTATACATAACATTTAGCTGCGGCCGCCCAGACACGGAGTGCCTCTAAGTTGTTAGTACGCATATGAGCTTTGTAAAAAATAATAAAGGTACGCAGAACTAGTTTTTGTCCCCTTTTGGGTACCAGAGTAACACTTTTGTGCACCCCTGGTTATACATGCTTTATTTCATGTCTCTTTACTGCCTGCTGGAAAATGTTATGCATGCTTTATATCAGTGGTGGGCAACTGAGTTGATATGGAGGGCCACAAGTGCGGCCCTCGGCATCACTAAAGGGCCGCACATAACATCGATCTTGATAGGCAGTCAGAACCCGACAGCACCCACCACCCCTCCTTCCCCTGGGTGCAGCGGTCATATGTAGACATTGACAATTTTACTGATGTAGGACCAACAAAGTTCATTAGGAAAGCTGGGTCAGCGTATGACCATTACACAGGTGAGTTGCTATGCTCTATGCATTAAAGGTTAGGTTTTGGGGGCCACATATGGAGGACCAAGGGGGGCCACCGAACAATCCTCAAAGGGCCGCATGCGGCCCCCGGGCCACAGGTTGGGCACCTAGGCTTTATATACTGCCTCTATGAAAATGTGATACATGTTTTATATACTGCCTCTAAATAATCTATAGGCTTGTTTGCCAATGTTATGTTATAGATGCTTTACATACTGTTTCTAAATGATCTATTGGCTTTAATAATGTCTAACCAGATTATGTAAGATATGAGCACATTGGACACTTAAGATTGGAGACATTACCTATTCATATTCATATATGTTCATATTTATGTATTCATTCATGGTTCACCAAACTAATCATTACTATAAAATGATCTTTCACCATTGAATAACAGTTATGACTATAGTACATTTATCCTTTTTAGGATGTTAAATGTCCATATGCTTTGCATTAATTTATTATGACATTTTTACATAGTTTTATGAATAAAGCTTTTATGGTTTTATAATCACAAATATTATATACTTTATACTTTATTTATAATTTATACTAACCTTATCATATTTTAACAGAAATATTTACATTATGTATATAGTCTCAATTGGGATGTATATAGAAGTGTAAATTTGACCATGTATACCTGTATAATTTGAATTATAAATATAAATTTACAATATACTGTTCTCCACAGACCTAATTGTTATACTATTCATCTTGATGAAGTGGCCAGGTTCGCCACGAAATGCGTAAATGCATTTTTTTGCCTATTTTTAAACTTGTTATTATTTTTTACAAAATATAATTTTTTAAAATAATTCAACAAGCGCCTTAACCAGAGCCTTTCCTTTTTTCTGGGTACCATGCAACTTGAAAACAGTTTTTCTCTACAGTGTGTCCATTATATCATATCTTATTTACTATTTAGAAATATCCCTTGCTTAGAATGTTTTTTGCTAGAAATTGCTGTCAGAGACCTGTCATGCCTTAGCTTTCAATATTATAGTGACAGGATTCCGGAGAAACTTCATTCCTGCCACTTCTGTGAAGCCAACAAATGCATATCTGGAAAAACAACCCTGAAGGTCATTTTCTTTAAAGCATAAAAAGATAAAAAAGGGAAAGGTGAAAAACATTCCTTTGATTATAAATGCATTTAACCACAGGGAATCCATAGTGATAAAAGAGTTCCCGTGTCTACAAACCCTTGAGATGCCCTTTGTCTTTTATGAATTTGGTAAGGATTATCATTATGTCAGAAAAAATAGAGGGAAGTTATGACACATGGTTTCCTTTATTTTAATACAATAATACAATAAAAATATTTTTATTTAGTTCTCCATAAAAGACATTACAAAAACTGTTTAACAAATATGTATTTTGGATCCTTCTAACAATGGTTTGTTTCGATGAACACTAAAAATGTACGATAGTGGATTCACAAAATCCCATAAGAACTCAATTTACTTGGAGCATAGTGCATCAATTTCTGCTAAAAGCATCTATTTTTACAACTCCTGTTTATGTTTTTCCCTTGGGCGGCACTCCAATGGTCAGCACTCAGCACCTAAAAGAATATTGGGTGACCTTTATGGACCAAATAAGTCCTTTAACTTCTCCCCACAGATTTTTCTTTTTCACTTTAATGCTCTGAGTTAATATAGGGTGAGGGCCCTGATGCAAGAAGCAAAACAAGTTCTACTTTAATCGTCTGGCCTGGCTCTCAATTTCATAAAATTTTTCAAGCAGCTAAAGGAAAGGACAAGTTTGTGCTGCATCAATAGCAAGATCACAAAACTGTAGATCCAAGCACCTTATAAAACTTATAGCAGAAGATAGCATCAGTGTTCATGTCCCAAGTTTCTGAGATGCTTAAGATTCGAGTATGGACAGTGGACAGACTTATTCCAGTGGCAGATAAACTTCAAGGAGTATAACCTAAAGGCCCCCATAAACGTTAAAATTTTCCCATTTGATCAACTTAAACCAATTGATTTTTAAGTTGATTGACCGGATTGGACCGGAAATCAATGCCTGTCCACATGGTACCAAAAAAAAATTAGCTTAACCCCACCTGTTGTTTTGTCCTTATTGGCTTTCTTTGATATGACTGATAAAACAATCAATAAAATCCACAGATCTTCTCTTTAACCACAAAACATAATGCAAAAGTACGAAAAAAATCGACGAAACGCTAAATATTAGTCACAATCCCTGTAAATAAAACAGTTGTTTGCTAAAAATGCTCCGTTTAAATAAAAAACATAGTGAAGTAAAAAATTATATGTTCCATTTGGCATTACATTATTTATAATCAGTGCATCATTTTAGAATGTAAATGGGGTACACACCAAATCAGATCTTGCTATTTAAGTTCAAGGTCAGCTTTAACATAAATAATAATGTGTTGCTAGGTCATATTTAATGAGCGTCCATACTTCTATTAACCGCATTAACTTGCACGTGTTTGGATATTAAAATTACTATCAGTTGATGGAATTCTTCATTCTTCAACACTAAATCCATGCATGCGGACACTTACAACTAAGCTACAGCATTTTATGAAGTCTTGTACTGCACAATTAATAATACATGTGCATAATTATACAATTATGGATTCCATGCAAAAAATTTCACCTCCACATAAAGAAAGTCACGGTTTTACATAGACTTTACTCACAGTTACAGTCTGTTTATTTTCATAACCATCTGTTTTAATGGCAACTCGCCTGCTCGCAAATGTTATATGCCAGACTCATCATAATGCTTCTGCCAGCCATAGATGTTGCTACATGGACCACTGCCACACTGTACAGATTTCCACATTTGACATGGGCATCAAGTCTGCTAGACAAGGGCATCTCAGAATTAGCAAGATCTGTTGCAAGTTAAATTGCTTCTTACACTCTCAGCGGTAATATCAATGAATGTACTGACAATACAAATGACTGTAATATGTAACTAAACATATTGCAGATAGTAACAATAAATGCACAATAAAATGTACACTATTTTATAGAAGAACTAAAACCAATCCTTATTACTTGTATAAAATTTAACTAATATTTTTATATGAAACCATTGCAAAGTTTCCTCTCTAGGATCATACACCTTCTTTCTGAAGGCTAACAAGGCTTAGTGGGCTAAGCAATTATGTGCCTTTTCAATATTTTTACCCCGGATGAACGTTTTAAAGTATATTCAGGTCTTACAATGGTGGTCAGTTTTACACCTACTAACTGCAAAAAAACATTTAGGTCCCACAGTTAACTTCACCTATACCCTCTAAACCAGTGATGGCGAATTGAGGCAGAGTGCCTGAACTAAATCACATAACCCCCTTTTTTATCTTAAAGTGCCAATAAGGCACTTTAACCTGAATTCTGAGGTTTTAGATGTGGTTACTGCTAGAACATTCGTTACTGGTCAAAAATCCTAATGCAGCCACACGCCAGTGTGACATGGAAGGAAAGCAGGAGAAAGCAAGGAGCTTGGAAACCCCAAACCTCATTGGCAGCATCATTGCTGTATCTTCATTGATGCCCAGTGTCAAGACCATGGCTTTATGTACAATTTATAATGCTGTCATAGTCAAGTCGTCTAGTCTTGATGATGTCATCGCAGATCACAGACACAATTAAGGAACACGTGTAAATCAATAAACTACTTTTATTATAATTCTTTATAGCAGTCAACAAGACAATAAAACAAAATAAAAGTAGGCTAATACCTCGAATTTCATGATAAATTAGCAGTATGGCCACAAGATGCCGCTGCCACCTGTTCATTTACATTTCACTGCTGAGTCCAGCTCCAGAATACACAAGATGGCACTGCCACCTGTTTCTTAACATTTCACCAGCCGAGTCCAGGTCTGGAATACAATGTGTCTCATACTGAAAGAATCACCTCCCCTCCCATCCCCACCAATCAGAGCCTGCACAGATATACAGTCTGTGTCTCCCCCTACTACTTGTGCTTGCAGAAAGGGCTGTGCATGCCTACTTGGTTTGCCATCACAGCTCTTAACTTTAAAGGCACTGAGAAGGTGTAATGCACCTGGGCACACAATCACTACCAACATTAGACATCCAGGTAGCAGGTTTTATTGGGTAATCCAGAAAACAAGCCAATGGTCATCCACAAGTTTGGTTAAAAAAAGTGCGGTTCAGATGGATAGAAAAGGAGGGGTGGTCAGGGACAGCCCAATGTCAGTTCAAGCGATATCAGGAATCAGTCAGGATCACGGCTGGCAATAAAGACACTTGCAGAAGGACAGGTATATAAAAAAGTAGCACACCCATGCAGGGGCTATAATGTGCAATGGTGTGAATGACAGATACTCATTAGACGGGCAGCTTTTCCAATCACTTTGTGCCACCAGGCGCTGAAGGATTGGTGAACAATGGGCTGATGAATGTCCTTCAGATCAAATTCAAATTAAACCTGTCCCACCCTGCAACAGGGCAGTAGGGCCCCTGGACTGTACTGTGATGAACACATCTATATGGTTTGTGAGGATGCAGTTTGGCAAGAACGGGAGCCATCTGTAGTTTGCTGAACATATCAATATGGTCTATAAAGATGGCATTTGGACGGAAAAGTAGTAAGTATTAGTAACCCCTTACAACCACTGGAAGAACCCAAAGGTGTAAGGAAAACCTGCTTGAGAGTGATTGAACTTACACAAACAGCCTACACTATAATACTAAGTACATAGCAACATGGCTAAATCCTGCTGTGTTTGCTTGTCTCAGTTCCTGTCTGTATGCAATTAGCATGCTTCTGTAGAATTCATGCATGGCATTAATCATTTCTTGGCATTGCTAGTAATAAGATCTAAGTAAAAAATACCACAGGTTTGGTTGATAAATGTGGTTTCACTGATCAGGTCATAGGGATTTTGTGCCATAATTTTTTCACCCAAAGCTGTTCTCTTGTTATTATTGGAACACAGAATTTAGAAATGACATATGTATATATAGTGCACATATGTGAGTTAACAGTGTAGTCAGACAAGCTAGGTCAGGTGCTTTTTCCTTTTAATTATATGTCCCATGAAGCTGAGTCCCAGGAAGGGGAGTGGCAGTCCAGAGGAGCAAGTGCTGATAAGCAACTGAGCTAGCCAGAAGTCTCCAGGTTTTCCATCCCTCACCATTTATACCAGCGTGCATGCAGCCAGTGGGCATAATATATATATATATATATATATATATCTTCATGGTGCAATTCTGTTGAATTAACGAGAAGCACGTGAACTAGGATCCTCCTGGTTCCAACAACATTTAACTCCTAATACAGTATTGTGCAGCTTACAGCTCAAGAATTCTCAGCTGCCTATCTTTTTATAAGAGGGTAAGAATGAGCAGATGTTTATGCATCCCCAGCAGTCAATCTGAAATGCAACAGCAAGGCATTAGTATGACCTTTCAAAAGCATTAATGCTTTTTCTAAGGGAGAAGTCTCTGTAGCATATGGTCGTGAAGAGCATGATTCATTAAACACATTTATGTATTTTGTTTACCTTAAAGTGCACTGGTTCATTTAGCACCAAAAGATGTTTTAAAAGAAATATTTAGTTAGTTCATTATTAAGGGTTTTACTGTATGTAACATGGTTGCCATATGTTAAAAAAGAAAAAATAAAGAAATAAATTACATTAAATAAATAGCTGACAAAGTAACCCTACTGTGAAAGGACTTCCTGAGTACATAAGCTCCCAGGCTTTTGTGTTATATTGCCTTTACAAGTTTTGTATAGTGCCCAAAGTAGTATAAAGTTAAAGTGCATAAAAATAGGAATGTATTATGTTATGGAAACTGCATTTGTTTCAACTTTTCTGTGTGAATATAATTATTCTTTTATTTCCTGAGGGGGGCCATGCTTAATCACGGTGACCAAGTTTAAACACTGCAGGGTTGTCAAGTGAAAAAGTTGCGGGCCAACTTTGATATTATTGAATTAGAACATTTAGTCTACAATTTTTGAACAGTTTTGCTTAAATATTGAATTTGCAACAAGCAAATACAAGTGTAATACTCGTGCAACTTCATTCATTTATTTATTTTTTTATATTCAAAAAGAAATCTTGTGGTGCACACATAATTACACTGTGGTCCAGGTTTAGCTCTATAGCTAGAGTTTGACACTAATTGCCACCCAAGAACAGAATTATGGAATATTCTCCTTCTCCTTTATAACACAGGTTATTTCTTATTTTGTAGTTAGTAGAAGTGATCTGGAGGACTGATAAAATTTTAGATAGTCAGAGCGGCCGTTAGGGGGGGAAAGGGCTGCCTGATAGACTCAGATCCGGCTGCCCGGTCTGCAATTCCTCGGCCCCTTATGAGCTGTCTGCTAGCACCTGCACCAGCCCCACCCCCCACCCCAGCCCCTGCTCCACAACTTCGTTCCGGAGGAGCGTAAGGAGAGGAGTGTTTTGTTTTTTTTTTGCTAGCGGCAGCCCTGTACAGAGTTACCCAAGCAAGGTGACCAACGTCTTCAAAGCAGTGCTCTGGGTATCTTTAGGCATATGGACAAGATACACTATATGCACAATAACGTTTTGGAATGTTGTTTTGATTTATCTTGTTTCACAAAATGTATTGCAATAGTTGCAGGGGTGGAGAGGCGATGTCTGGGTGTTTCTTTCTCTTTCCTGAGGTGGGGCCCACTCACACTTCCTTCTGGAAGTATTTGCCATACACCAAGTAACCTCTTTACCCCTGCTTATCTACTGCATCCACTATGCAGCAGCTTTCCATACAGAGCCCAGTACAGTCCTTAGATTGATATTCCCTCTATCACATACACAGGTCAGGGAATTACTGTATCAGAACTTCCTCCAGCCAAGGCTCCATTAGTGTGCCCACACTCCCCCTGGTAATCCACACACTTTAGAATGTTCAAATATCCAAGATTATAATAAAAACGTCAAACTGACATCTACTCTAGGTCCTTACAGTCATGCAGACACATCCAGCACAGGTAAAAAAGACACAACTTGCAGCACATCGGCTGGGACACCCCCTATTAATTAGCATAGCAAAGCTATTGAAAAGCGGCTTTCTAATATGAAACTACACATTTTAAACTAATTTGCAAATTTGGACTCAACATCCCCTTGATCTATGAACTCTAGAAATGCCTCATGCCATTGTTTGGGTTTTTAGAGTACATGGACAGAATAGATAATTTTCTGGTTTTTCAAAAGTTAATGAGCGAAAAGGTTTAGTCTTATGTTTAGATATTCTATATAAATGTTGTGACACTCATTTACATCATGCCTTTCCCAGGTTCATAATCTAATTCATAATTTTAGAAGAAGATTAGCAATTTAAACCCCTCTACCATTTTCATCATGATTGATATATTTGCAGCTTAAGGGGCTCATTGGTAAAACATTTGCAGGGGCCAGTTTAGGTTTTTTGTAAGCTAGTGCTTACTATATTTTTCCAGGTTTTTATTTTTGTCTTTTTTTTTCAATTGATACATGGCTATTTTCCTTTCAAAATATGAAAAGTGTCAATAATTAACTTATTTGTTAACATATTAAAGCTTAACTTCAGCAGTATCATTTCACTTAGTAATGGCTAGCCTTAAACTGCAGGGGTTCGACTTAACTTTTAACTTAATTTATGCAAAAACTGCATTTGTTTGTATTGTTCCCACATTCCTTTCTTCAGAAATTGAAGATACAATGTTTAGAGGCTTTGCAATTGACTCACAGATTCAGCTACAAGGTACATAGAGCTATAGAGCTGTCAAGAGTCTATCTATATATGAAGAAACTTTGTGACATACACTTTAAATACACTGTGCCTGCACTCTCTGATATTTCTCCGTCCTTTATACAGACTCCCTCCCTTGCTGCACTTTTGAATCTAAGACACATCCAGGTGCTGGGCCCCTTAAATAGGTCCATTTTTCCACCTTCAAACACACTACACAATGTAAGAAGGTCTGCACTCCAGAGTAAAATCCCAAAACATCGTCAATTATTCCAAAATCTTAAAATATAGAGCACACATTTACAATCCCTCCAGGGATCACCCCCTCTGACGAGTTTCACTCACTTGGAGCTTATCTGTAGAGCCTTCCACGTGTGCATTTTTCCATGTGTACCTTCCACATTTTTCCATTTTGTTCCCAATAATGTTCAAAATTGTTCCGGAAATCTGGTTATTCAAAGACAGGAGGGTGTAGATGAATGCCAGGTTTCCCACAGGCCACAAGCTAATGTGCAGCAAGAACTGAAATAATACCCAAATATTCAATGACATCGTTAACTGAATTATTTTCTGCAAATTAAGTATTGAATTCAGGCCCAATTATAGTCACTGAAAACAATATAACAACAGTAACTTTAATTTTAGATGTATCCTTATACATAAACCTTATGTTAAACACCTAACATTACAGCTTCCCCTAATGCTGGGTATAAATTTGGGTTACCTTGCATAAGTATTCAATAAAATGCAGTAATGTAGTAAAAAGTATTCAATAAAATGTAGCAAAGTAAATGTTCGTCTAACTTACGGTAGATCATATTTAGAGGAATAAAACAAATGAGAGTATCCTTTGCAAATAACTGCATTAATATATTTAACTTCAATATTTAATACAAATTATCTACATTAGTGTCGTTTTCTGATCTATGGTTAAAAAAGGGGTTAATCCAGAGCATGGAAAAAGTTTGGCCACTGGCTATGTCATGGAAAGTGTATGATACTAAGTGTTGTCAGTTTAGTTGTGCAAAAACATGCTTCTAATAGGCTTTGACAATACGAACACTTCCAATAGTAAACTTATTGTCAGCTCATGAGTATGTGAAGCCTAAGGGCCTCTTCATGTTTCCCTGTTTTCTTTAGTGAAAGGCATGTGTTTTATGAATGTAGTCCTGTGATAAATTCTATTTGCTATCATGCATTTGTTTTACATCTATGCAGGACAGCTCATTGTATTTCTTAAAAGGAAGTCATGTAGCACCAAAGTGCGTTGATATGTAGGCTGTAATAAATTATGAATTTTGTATTGTGCGTTTTTTAAATGCTCTGTTCTAATATGTTCTATAAATACCCAGAATAAGTCAATGGTGGTTACGCAATAATATTCACATTTAATATATATTAACCTCCCTAGCACACTGCTGAGGTACAGATTTCTGTACCAAAAGCACACCATAGACTTTAACCGCATTTTTCGTTATGTTCTAGGCCTGTAACTAACCAAAATATATCCGTACAAGAGTCTAGTAGACATCCTGAATAAAATAATGCGTGAAACAAACAATTATGTAAAAAAAAAACCACATTTGTTTATGTAATTAAAAAAAATTTAATAAAAGGTATCAATTGATGATGAAATCTCTAAAATACTTTGTTAGTATGAGAGATTTCAAAACAGTATGTATTTACCGTATTTTTCGGACCATAAGACACACTTTTTCACCCCCAAAATTGGGGGGCGGGGAGTGCCTGCGTCTTATGGTCTGAATGTGCGACCACTGGCGGCCGCCGGTGGTCTCACCGGGAGGAGAGCTGAGGAGCAGAGCTGCGGCAGCTGTCATTTGCGATGTTCGGCTCTTCCATCTAAATGCCGCATCCCCTGCATCCCCACCAAGGAGAACACAGAGGAGAGCTCTGCACTGTGTTCAGTTCGGCTATGGATGGCTCGGCCGGGGTGCAGGGGATGCCGAAATCCACAGAACACTGAACAGATCGATGTAGTGTGACGTGTTCAGCTGAGAGTGTACTGCTGCTAGTGACACCTGTGGCTGAATTGAATATTGCATCCATTAAATTCATTGCATTATCCCAATTGATGTGAAAACTTATTAAATCTTTTTTTCTGGATTTTCTGCCCTAAAAACTGGGTGCGTCTTATGGTCCGGTGCATCTTATAGTCTGAAAAATACGGTATATTTGTTTATAATAAAAGTTTAATTCAATTGGACAGTGTTTTGTGTGTTTTTTTCTACTTTAAAATTGTATTGGATACTGTATCAGTTGTCTCTTTTATATTTGGCTCCTTCATCCCCAGTGTAATGTCATCAGGACCATCACACTGGGGGTGAGAGAGTTAAATGACAGAGGGGGGACCTGCATGGGGGGAGGGAACCTTTATTTCACTATGTTTTTAACTTTTATTCAAACTTAATACAGCTTTCTAAGCAGAAAGCTGTATTCAATCTGATTTGAAAAACCGCGCCGTCTGCGAATGCCTCCGCCCCCTGGTGTCACGTCGTTATGTCTGTGACAACGGGAGGGGGAGCGATCCGCAGACACCGAAGAAGCAGTACGTTTTAACAGTTTAACCACTCTGAAAACAGTTTACTATTTAGAAACTGCACCAGTAAGAATATTACTTGAGTGGAAATTTACATATATACATTTGTTCTGTAAAGGTTTAAATCTGCATGGATACATACGCTAAGTCAATGAAGTGGTGAGGATGCTGAAGTATGTACAATTACAAAAAAAAACATTCAAGATCTTTTAGAATTACTAAGTGAGTCAATCTCACTCAGTAAGGCATATAAACCTTGCAATGATTTATTAATTTAGAAGATGATAGATGTATTTATCGTAAATTTAAGAAAGTTAGGCATCATTACCATGTAAGAAAAAGTCAAACTCCAGCTATAGTGTACCCATTTTATTGTCTTACAACAAAACTCACATATTGCACTCTATCCGTGTTTGAATTTGAACAATTGAATCAGCTGTTTCATTTGAAATGCCTTTTTTTAGCTTTTATTTTTTTTCCACAATTGAGCTTTTATATGCTACAAACTCTGTGCTATTTTATTGTGCTAATTTCACTGGTCCAAGTGAGTCTCTAAACGTTTTGCTGTTACTTGAAACATATGTTCCTGTATTACATTATTTCCCATATGTAGTTTGCAAAATGTTCAAGAGAGATACAGGGCCAAGGCATCCAGCTTGTGACTTCTGTGACCTCAATGCTTGTAAACACAGAAATACAGAAAGTAAGATCAGTGTGTATGTTGAGCAAGATGGTTCTAGTGTACATACCGGGCAGATTTACAGATTCTTACAATATTATGATAAATGACATGTCATTTGTGGGTGCGTCCTCTGAGATTTTCCAGAGGAGGTTATAGGGTTTTATTTTTATGTGCGGTTGTGAATCCGGTAAATTTATTTTATAAATTTTAGGTGGGGATAATACCAACCTTGGTTTGTAATTCTTTCTCTATCTCAAAGCTCAGCAGAGGTAATACTAATCCTTTGAAAGGATTATTATTATCACAATTGATTTATAAAACATGTTGAGCATGCATTAGTTTTGAAAAAACATTGTTGGAAATAATAATAGAAAAGAAATTATTTTAATTGACAATATATGAAATATAAATGTTTAATTTTTGTTTTTCTATGAGAATAGACATCATTATAAGAACCCAGAAGTACCCAGCATTTATATAAAATTTTCAAATAAAGAGAAACATCAAAGCCCTGGCAGTGTCAGCTGGGACAAATTACATTTGTAGTGTACTTACCCCACCAACGATCTCGCTGGTGTCAACTTGACTTTTAACCTTATGTATGTCAACTTGACTTTTAACCTTATTTTTGTCAACTTGACTTTTAATGTTAACTTGACTTTTAACCTTATTTATGTAAAAACTACACGTGCTTCCACCCTTCCCTACATTTCCAGAAAGATACGCGGTTCAGGGAGTTTGCAATTAACTCATAAAATCTGCCCATAAAATTTCCATCCCTTGACTTGAATATTGTTTTATTTCTGAACATTTTGGGGACTGAAAAATTCATGTTATATTCATGAATACTAGTACACTACACTAAATAATATTTAGACCTAAGACTATATATGTTCAAATGCTTTAGAAACTATTGCACTGTAAGGTGTAAATGCTAGAGAAAGAAAGTAGCTGACGAGTCGCCTATAAATTGAGCAGGCTGAATAGTCGGGCAAATACATGGTAGTGGCCAAGGGTTCAACAAGAATTGAGTACAACATATCTTACTCCAAGAGATTCAACAGGATGCATAATCAGACTTTCACGTGGCTCAGCAGACAGAGCTACAGCCAGATAACGAGGGTTTGAATGCTGACAGGGACAGCCAGAACTGTAACAGAAACCATACTACACAGAGTGAATGGTCGACTTTTAAAATTTTATTGTGAAAAAGCTACAGCTTATATTCACTAAAACATATTAATCACAAAACAACCTTGTCCTTAAGAGGGACAATTTCCTTAAGAGGCCTCTATAATTGTAACAAAATGTTATTAACTATAGTTACTCTAGAAAATATTTCAGGGGCATGTCCGGAGATAAGCAGAAATAAGAAAAATACCCTCATGGGACTTTAACTGGAACACGACTCCCTAGTTGATATAGAATCAAGTCATAATCTTAAAAATTATTACATTGATTAAGTTTCATAAGCAATGTCACAGTAGATGCTGTACAAGAAGCACACACAGACCCAAATGCAGACAATATGGTCTAATCCACATATTACAACATCAAATAAAATGTGTACACAGGCTCTATTTGCA
>CM070033.1:149176580-149199186 GCA_036250615.1 Ptychadena robeensis
AGGTGATAGGTAAATGAATCGAGGGGGGCCCATGACGGTGAATCTGCCCGATAAATAGTGCAAATAGTAAAGGATATCAAAATCAATAAACCAAAAAAGAGGTGAGATGCTAATAGGTGATCAGGGAAAGCTTTGAAGCCAAACACCCAAAATAGTGGTGATTGGAATGGTGCACACAAATTTAAAATAGGGTAGTGTAATGCCAAGGTGTTGGTGGTGAGGGTAGAATCAATGGTGTTAGGACCCAAATTAGTGAACATGGGAAGAAAAGTGAAGGGGGGGGGGGCATGGGCCATATTTCCCCTAAGCCTGTATGTAAAGGGGATGGTGAGTAGTGGATGAAATAGCCAGTGACATCGCCAGGATAAGATAAAGAAAAAATTGGTGAAGTAATAATCCCATAAACTCCACACAAGTGATTAAAAAAAATGAGTGTTAAAAGGTACCTGGTATAAGGTAAGGTATGAAGTAGATATGAGTTCTAATGATTCAGCTACCTATAAAGAGGCAAGTTGAACCCAATGATAAGAATGCATGACCATTAAATGGTATGAGCTCAAGACTCCTGCGGTTTTACAATCTGCATAGTGTTGTGGTGTATATCTTCGGCCATTAGGTAATGTCAGGTTGGTGTTTGAATTGATATAGCGACAACAACCACATTTCCACATTTTACATCTAAAAGTTCCTTTGTTTTTGCATTTATCACCTCTTCCCCCTCCATCTCCATGGGGGTGGGAGACTTTGGGGGAGCCCCTCAGTTGCTGATATGGCGGCCGGCTGTGAGTGACGTGGCGCTCCACCAATGTCAGGGATCAGACATAGAGAGTCAACTCCTCGTCTCTGTCCCGTTCTTCTGGTGGGCGGTGACGCACTCGGGCAGGGTTGCTGCGGCAACGGGGACGCCCCTGGTGTCCGCACGTCGCCGCACCGGGCGGGCGCCTCCGGCACGTTACATCATAGGCAGGCGCCTTGGCGTGATTGCGCTGGGGTTGAGCGCTCGGTGTGGCAACGGCAGGGGGATATAAAGGCGCCGGCGGCGATGTAGCCTTACAGACTGCACTGGGAGCCTTGATCTACTAGCGGACCTATGACACCTGTACTAACCGAATTACTTTAGACCTCAAGTAAGTCACTTCATCTATTGTATCTTCTTGAGCTCATACCATTTAAAGGTCATGCATTCTTATCATTGGGTTCAACTTGCCTCTTTATAGGTAGCTGAATCAGAACTAATATCTACTTCATACCTTACCTTATACCAGGTACCTTTTAACACTCATTTTTTTATTCACTTGTGCACAGTTTATGGGATTATTACTTCACTAATTTTTTCTTTATCTTATCATGGCGATGTCACAGGCTATTTCATCCACTACTCACCATCCCCTCCACATTCAGGCTTAGGGGAAATATGGCCCATGCCCCCCCCCCTTCACTTTTCTTCCCATGTTCACTAATTTGGGTCCTAACACCATTGATTCTACCCTCACCACCAACACCTTGGCATTACACTACCCTATTTTAAATTTGTGTGCACCATTCTAATCACCACTATTTTGGGTGTTTGGCTTCAAAGCTTTCCCTGATCACCTATTAGCATCTCACTCTTTTTTGGTTTATTAATTTTGATATCCTTCACTATTTGCATGCCCAGCATCACCCACTATCTCTTTTCACTTGGACTATATCACCCACTTATCACTATTTATCGGGCAGATTCACCGTCATGGGCCCCCCTCGATTCATTTACCTATCACCTCAACATGACACACCAACTAATACATATATTGACTTACTCCTGTTGTGCAGGTCCTGTTTGGGCTGTCTGTGTCCGCTATTGGGCGTTTTGTTTCTTGGCCTCCCGCTCCCTGCCTTGTGATTGCCTCTGGCTGGGTTTTCTGGTCATCCTCCTCCTGCCCTTCAGGCATTGGGTCCTGATGACCACCTTTGTGAGTAATATATTTGAACCTAGTGAATCCTCTAACCAAAAAATTATTTTTGTGGACTCTAGATACTGACTGGCCCCTCTATTGTCTCTTGTTTATCACTAGTTGGTGCCATTGCATGTTACCTGTTCTCGATTTGGATAAAGACATTCCCCCTGATGAAGTTATCACCACGAAACGCGCGTTGGGGTTAATCCTGTTTGTACAGGAACTTTATTCCAACAACATGTCTATGACTATCGTGTACCTGTATGTTTTATAAATATGCATAACCTCTGATACACCACTGAGAACTGCTATATATACTGTAACATCAACCAGCTTGGTATATGTTCTTGTTTTTAATCATTTGCTATGTACATAAAATTATGTGATTTTTTGATAAACTAATTGTACGCTTTACACACTGTATACGCTATTGGCCGCTAAAGTCCCCTTGCCCTTGGGGTTTTTCCCAAGGGAAACTTAACAAGAGGAGAGTAGTCATTTTGGCCTTATCTCCCCTTTGTTTTCTCTTTATAAAGTTGTAGTTGTAACTTAAAAACCAACAATGAGATTTGATATATCTATTAAGCACTGCCATTACAAACACAATAAGGAAGTAAGGTAATGGCCTAAATACCTCTCCTTCTGATAGGAATAATGGCATAAAAGTACAAAAGTGAAAAACATTGACACCGGCTCTAAAGCTTGTGAAAAAGCTGATGCTCTCCCCAGAGCTAAAACATATTGATAAGTTCTTATGATTCAAGGAAGAACTGCCATTCCAGATGCACTCTTCTACAAAACATATTTTATTCTCAGATTTTAAAGGAATTTCTACAAAAGGTTCTGTTTTTATCTAACATAGTGGTGTCAAACTCAAACACAAAGTGGGCAGAAATAAATACTTGGACATAGTCACATGTCAACCTTGAAATTTTTGGGAAAATGTCTACAATTGAGGAATTTTATTTTGTCATGAGATATAAACAAAATTCACATGGGAGTTTGGATGTGTCGCATTTCTAGCCCTTTGGTGCCTGAAAAGCAAAACAGCTTATTGGATGTCCCCTGGTTGCTTTGCAGGTGTTCGTCTGACAGGGATTACCTAGGAACAGGTACCCACACACAGGGTGTACAGGCATTTTATATGGAAACAAAAATATACTGAGTATACTCAAATAAAAAAAATATATATGTAAAATTAAAGTTTGACTTACCTCTGAGCTGGTATGATGGTGGCATAGCGCTCCACAATTCAAAAAAAATATACTTTCCTGCTGTTTCCTGGAATCACATGAGAGATTCATTCATCTTTAATTGCCAGGCTTCCGGAGGATAACTTAGGATGCAATATCGCTTGTGGTCACTGGGGAGCCAGGGAGAGAGGATGGGTTGCAAAGTGTGTTAGGTGTTGAAACGATTCAGACTGCATAGCTTCTAAAGAGGTAAAACTGGTAGGGCAGCTAAGGATTAACTCTTTTCTTTTTTCTACAGCAAGTTTGGAGTTCAAGTAATACAGTTTATTGGCTAACTGAAGTCATTAGAGAAGCAAGCTTTCGGGATGTCACAGATCCCTTCTTCAGGCTTAAAGGGATCTGTGACATCCCGAAAGCTTGCTTCTCTAATGACTTCAGTTGGCCAATAAACTGTATCACTTGAACTCCATTCATCAATGGCTAACACGCTACAACAATCTACTATTGCTTATTCTTTTTCTGAAAGAGTTGAAATATAACAGAACCTTTTGTGTAAGCCCATGGACAGAAATCCAATCTTTGCTTAGGGTACAGGGTCAAACTGTCCTGTTTTATGTGTTGCTTACAGTTGCCCTCTAACTATTACCATATCTTGGTGAATATGAATTTAATGCAATTTCTACTAACATGATCTAAATGTTTATAAAATGTAGAGAAATGTAGAGAGATGTTAAATAAATAAAAGCAATGTATGTACAGTATGTAAGAAGATAGAATTGCATTTCAGCATAATACAAACTACAGATTCATGAATCCACCTAAAATGGTTTTCCTTTTCTTAGTCTTCCAATGTCATTAATACTGCATCAAGTACACAGCTGAAAATGCTGACTGGACGTTTGTCACCAGATAAGATTGATCATGTGGTAGGAATGAGCTGTGTGATAGATTATATCACTTTATTTTTCCTCGCTCTGGTAATTAAAATAGACTTTTTGGTACATAATATAGCTTCAGGATTTGTTATAATTGTCATCAACACATAAAGGTTAAAACAATGTCCAGGTTCGGTAGTGAAGATATAATAACAAGGCGTGTATATTGGTTGTAAATATAATAAATCTGTGACTTCTATATATACATCTATTACAATTTGATATGTTTACTGTTGTCTATTATTTGGTTTTATGAATATATGGGGAGCAGTATGTAATACATCTTACAATACCAAATACTAATAACTGTCATTTCAGGATCACAAAGTACCGTGTAAACGCTGGATATTAATCATCTGCATAGCATAAATCTAATATATACACACATAAAAAATAAAGGAATTTACAATGAAATATGTTAAAGTAGATCTCCAACTAAGACCAATACAGTATTACAGTAGAACCTCATTGAAAAAAGCGGACCTAACACCAGAAATTCATGTTTGCATGAATGGCCCTAGAGGTGCCAATAATAGAGGTGAATGGCTATGATTACACGTACTGCAGTGGATCAAAAAAGACCCAACATAGCAGAGGGCAGTGACAACCGGGTCTGTGAAACGTACACAGATTTTCCCACTGAAAACCATTATAAACTCCCCCAGTTAACCCCAGGAAGCCTGGCAGATAAAGATGTAATCTCTCATACAATTAGAGAAAACAGTAGGTACGTATGTTTGGGGATTGTAGACTGTTACACCACCATCATGCTAGTAGAGGTAAGTCAAACTTCAATTTAAAATTTTGAGTATACATCCACTTTAAGCTTTAGACTTACTACTTTTGTTCTTTACTGCTAGCTTGCACTTTAAAATGTGCTTGATTTTTCACTTTCTATATAACTCCCTTGAAAATGAAGAATATATAATCTTTTTAGCCTTATAAAGGATTTTCCTATTATTTAAAGCAAAACAGATTACATCAGTCTAATACTTTCTGGCTGATTAAAACACACATTTGCAGCCTCTTCCCCACTTGCTTATCCATCCACTTGCTGCATGTGAAGCCTAATAAGGCATAATGTACTGCACACTGAATATATTTAGATGATATTTTGAGGTGATTGGAACTTTTTTTCTATCTACACTCCCAATGAAATTGACTATTTGGGCAATTCCCAGTTTGGAAAAGCGTTAGACAGCCTTCAATGTCCTTTTGAAGATTTTTTGAAGATTAAAGAACCTCTATTACTAAGATACATGGACTTTCATATGGGATCATTCCACTGCTGTGTATTCTGAACTACTGACGTACCATTATGTCTTTACTCTATTTCTTTGTAGATTATAATTTACTAATTAAATTTTCGAATTAGGGGTATTGTATTAACGTAAGGTGGCCGAGGAAAGTCCCCTCGTCCCTGCCTCGGAAGGAAGAAAAAGCTGATGGGGGGATAGACTGGGACCACCGGTCTCTCCATCCATCAAACAATTTTCCTGTCGTATTGTGTTCGGGATGTTGGCCACATCCTTACGGGGACACTGTGGTATTTCTCTCTTGTGAATATATTTAGATGATTTACCACTGAAAATTAATTTGGAGTTTTTGTACTTGCCATTTGGTAATTTGGTTGCCTTCTCAAACCCTATGTATACCATGTGATTACTCTCCAGAGCTAACCCTGGTTATTGTTCCCAAAGGGACTAGACTGCATTTATTATTGTGATACATTTTTATTAAAAAAAAGAAAAGGTCCCAGCATATTACTTAGCACTGTACATTAAATAAGGGTTTAAAGGCGACACAAACTAACATACAGGTACAAACTTTGAAACAGGAGGAAAAGGAGACCCTGCCCAATTGGGCTTACAATCTAAGAGGTTGGGGTACAGTGTTTACAATAGATAGGGGATATGAAAAAAACTAAGTGATACTTTTAGGAATGAAAAGATGGGTAAGCAACACTGAATAGGTGTGAGTAACTCTAATGGGACGAGATTTCCATTAGTGCCACTAGAGAAATATAAACAACAATCTTAGAAGAATCTTGATAACTCCTAGTTAAACTCCTTCAAGTCAAAACTAACCATTTTACATGTGTATAGTTCTTCCAGTTTATCTTCACAATGAAGAAAAGATTGAACTAAAATCTGAAATAAGCTTGAAATAAATTATAACACCTATTAAATTCCTAATGGCATTGCATACTGAACCTGTCATTGCAGGAAATGATGAAACATTTTTTTAATGTAATTAAGTATGCAAAAACATCATCAACCGAAGCAAAATTGTTTTTATTTTTTTATCGCTTTCATTTAAATTGCTGCAATTTGGAACATTTAACTGTGAAATTGGACTTACCTAGTAAACACAATTTATTAGGTGATTTACATCTGATAGTTTCCTATGCATCACAAAGTTTGCAAGCATTTGTTAACTTATTTCTAAAACCCTCAAAATGTACTTTATTTATCTTCCGAAAGTATCAGTAACATAGTCATATAATACTTTAGGTTTAAAATACAAAGGGTATGGTCATTTATATAGAAGAGATAACAAAATATTATTTCAAAAGGATCTGAGGGTGTTGCTGTTTTATTTTCAATTTTATTTAGGAACTGAATAAAATAGTAAGAAAAAATTTGAAATTATGTGAGTAGAAAAAGTGTAACAAAGATAAGTGAAACAAAGGGAACACAGAATGTTTATGTCATTATCAAGCTAGGGCCATTTCATACTAGCCAGACTTCTGCTGTTTTCATGAGCCTTAATGCCCTGCCTTACCACAATACACTGCGCTACGTCTCCCATAAACACACTCGAATCATACACAGACAAGTACAAAGCATACACACATGCTCCAATCATGCATTAATATGTTACACACACACACACTTATCATGCAGAGACATGCATTATACACATGCATCAATAATGCAGAGACATGCATTATATACACACCAATCATGCATAGGCAAGTATCACACACACACACACACACATACAAGAATTACATACGCTCTTCTTACTTTCTGAAGCTTGTTGTCCACATGGTTCTCTAAACCCTGCTTGTCCATTCCCCAGACTTTTAGTTGGCTGGTAGCACTAGGGTGGTGTGCACTGTGTGCATTCGACAAAGGGAGGAAGAGCTTTGAGAGCCAGTAGGCATCGCTTCTGGGTTTAGGAACAACTTTTCCTTAGTAAAAGTGATCTGCCAATTCAATAACTTTTGACATTATTAGGGGCTCACAAATCTCACTGTGTTTTTTAGTGACCTGCTATTAAATGTAGAGTTGCTGCTTTAGCTGACTACTAGTGTTGAGCAGCATATGGTATATTCAAGTTCAAGTAATTTCGCGAATATATTAAGGAACATTCAAAATTGATAAAATTTGATTCAACTGTATTCTATTGCCTTACATCGCACATAGCCATTCGCAATTATTCACAAAGATTTGCAGCTTCTGTTCTTCATTCTGTGATCTTAGCCAGTACGAGCACTGTGCGCATCTATTCGAAATTCGAAATCTTTGCACCTATCTGGGACTGGTATGTCATGCCAAGTGGTTTCATGGATTTCAGTGGATAACATAAACATGTAGATAAACTTCAATTGGCAATTCCTTTCTTTTTAAAGCAGCAAGTGTTTGCAATCATGAAAAAGAAGAGGATTCATGAACAATTTACATCAGTTGAGTAAATAACTAACCTACAGTGGTAACCAGAGTTCGTAGTATCATAGAGCAGTGCCACCCATGTTACTTAGATTCTTAAAATAACCCTGAGCCCAGGTTAAGGTCCTGGGAAACCAAGCTAATGGGGGTTTTGAGGCACTAACCAGGTCAAAAAGTAATCTTAAAAAAGGTCTTTATTGTTTAGTGGACCTAAAACATTATAAGTGTCGATAATACGGTAACCATATCAGTAAAACATACAGATACACATATTAAAGATTACATATTAATACAACCACCACATGTACAGTACAGAGATTTGAACGGTGTTAGTCCTTGATATGATCTTAGTGAGTCCACTTATACGTCAATGCGTTCCGCCCCTGTGTTTGGGCTCCTAAGGGAGAATGGGTCACTAGGAGAACTAAACAGACAACAGTCAAAACATTGTTCAGTTACTTAAATACAGTTCTAACATAAACAGGCAGGCTCTGGTTCTGGGCTGGCCTTATCTAGTACAGGTTTAAATCATCTAGACTTCTTGGGTGTCCAACTCAATTGTTTCAATGAGGAGCACATATCTCACTGATATCCCATATATGATTGCTACAAATTTCACAATAGCTCAACAATGGAAAAACAAACTTTTTAGAAGTAATACAGATACAGATCCAAATATACGGTATCAATATAAAACCCTTTAGAAAAAACAACATAGTACTCCCACGTTCACTATAAGGGCAGTAATGCCTCTGTTTGGTAGAAGGACTGGACATCGGCGGTGGCGTCAAGTGGTAAGTGTGTCGCAGCCCAAGTGGGGGGACAGAGCCCGAAGCTCACCCGCTAAGGCCCCCCAAGCCCTATTAGGAGGGGAGGGGGGTTTCTGATGTAAACCCAACGTGTGGGAGGATACGCAATGGAAACTGGAAGAGGAGAAAGACAGGGCCATGTAAACCCCCCCTGAGATGTCCACAGCAACCCTCTATTTACATCAGTTGTCTGGCTGCGAAATTTGTAAATACATTTTCTAAATAGAAAGATCATTTAGAAAGTAAAACAGAAAATAAACTTTTTGTATTTAAACTCTTGAATTAACATGAGGATACACTGAAATGTATCTGCATTGGCTCTGGGAGGCAGTGATGGTGGGAGTATAATTGTCTTCTTTATATTCATCTTTTAATTCATGTTGTTGGTTGCTTCTCCAACCACTTACCCCTACAATCTTTATTGATGAGTGTTGAGCTTGAATATTCGAATGTTGAATATTTTTCGCAAATATGGGCAATTTGAGACATTGCAAATATGTCGGCGGATATTGCCAGGTATCGCAAAAATCATGTTCGCATTGCGAAAATAAACATAGCATGTGACCATTCATTTTGCAATGCGAATACTATTTTCGCAATACATGGTCATACTGTGAATATTAAAATTTATGAATATTGAATATCAAGTATAAGTAAAATTATTCACGTTATATTGTGAACTTGAATATTGCCTATGCCGCTAATCACTAATCTTTATAGGACAGGCTTTGTTAATTAAACTTTGGGGAATGTAGAGCTTAGTCAGAATTCATGTGTGGAACCCATTGAGATCCGTGATCCTAATGGAGTCAAAAGTTAATTAAAAACTAAATTGTTGTATCTAATAATCTATAAATGGTATGGACAAAGATCGATTAAAGTGGGGATTAATAGGTTGATTCAGGCATGAAATATATGTTTTTTTGTCTAATTCAATGTATTTAAATTGATGTTATATGTTTTATGGTATCAATACTGTATCTTCATTATCTTATATGTTAAACTTTTTATAGTCAGTCCTTTACTAAACTCTAAATACAAAAGCACATATTTTACTAGTATGAAGACCAGATAGAGTTAATTAATCATTCTTTATATTATGCACTTACTAACAGATTTATCCATGTTATAAATAGTTTGCTTATAATAAATGAATTGTTTTAAGTTTGCCCTGAAGTACATATGAGAATTTTATTTGGAACCAATAAAATTAGAAGAACTATTTAATGAGATTCTGAAGCAATAAAGTGTATTGTGTATACTACAGTATATTGCCTTATAAAGGTAGAAAGCCTTAGGGAAAGATTAGATGTATTGATCCAAATCATTTTCTAATGGAAAAAATGCACCTCTATATTTTGGTTGATGAATTAGCGCCTAAAATGCCAATACAAATCATACTGTGCAAAGATTTTATTCTGGCCAAAATTCAATTAATAGATCTAGTTGTGTTGTTACTGGGGAATGCCAATTTTATCACATCATCAACTAAAACAACAAAAGAAAACACAATTCAAATATTAATTAAAAGATAAACAAAATGTGTAAACTATGCAAAATTGATGTATGAATGCTAAGTTTCTGTTTCTGAATGTTGTGTTCTAAACGTTTAGGTATTGGTATCAAATGTCACTTTACACATAAATATTAGTTTTTTTTTAAATTATATAAATCATTTAAAAATATTAGTCTTTGGTTTTCACCTTTGTGTGTCTTGTTACGGCATTAATGTCCCCTCTAGTGAATGCAACAAAACACAATAACCTGCCTATTAGGTGTAAAAACTAAAAAAGCATCTTTACCTTCATTTCTATTCAAAATAATTCAAAACCAACGACTTACCCCCTGTCAGAGATAAAGAGGAGATGAAAACAGTAAGTGTTACAATAGGAATGAGAAAAAAGCATCAAAACATGGGTGTAAAAAAGACACAGGAGTCAGAGGAAGGGAAGAGGGTGTTTGGGTCACAGGTTGTACAGTAAAGAAATACATATGCAATACTCCTAAAAAGCACTTTGTTTCAAACTGTCTGCATTATGACTCCCTGAGTTTATTTTGCTCATTACAACAATGTTTTGTCAGTGACCCTTCAGTCCCTTCATGAATGCCACCCTCTGAGTTGAAGGGTTTTCAGACTGACGTCACATGATCAGCCCTATTGTTGAAATAAGAATAACAATGACATATGATAAGATGTAAGAATGGCTAGAGATTCATGTGTTGCCTAAAGTCCGAAACATAGGTGACACATTACCCTTCTAGAAGAACTACTATGAACAAACAGTGTGTAGAACACTACCATAAATACCTAAAAAAACATTGTAAGCCTGTTCATTCAAAAATTAATTCAGTATTGCAGAGAAGCTGGAAATACAGAATTTGACCATTTGTCCTTTAATTAACAAAGTAATGATGGTTAGCATAGGCAAGTCATGTACACAGACCCAGCATGAGCATAATACTTGATAAGGCAACCTGCAGCAATGAAGTAGTCATGGGCTACATTTAGATGTTTTATACATCATCCCTCTTGTGTTTTGCTGATATTGAATGTTTTAATGCAATTTCCTAGACACTAGTGACTATTTTGTTCTGCTTCACCGGTTTTATTCCCTAATCTGCATTCATGTCATTTCTTATATTATGCCTGACATGTAATGCTTTCCAAATGCATAAAGTTATTGGAGCAGTAGTTAGAGAAAGGTTAACTTACATTGCTGCTCCAGTTGCATATAAATAATTGCTTTGTGAGTTTATTCTGGAGGACAAATGGTAATTAGTAAGTATTTTGCAAATTCGGTAAAAGAGGCCAGGAATAAATGGAGCATAATGATAGTACTTAACGTAAAAATTAGTTCAAGCTCCCATTCTAAGCACAAAGTTTTGAAGGTTTAATAAGTAATTCTTAGGTGGCTTCTGAACAGTGTAACATCCAGCTGACTTGTTTAACACATGAGCAATTTAACATTCTTAGTCAAGTCACCTGCTCTAGTGAAGATTTATGGAGACGTGACCATTTTCCTTTCCTGGGAACTCAAGGTCCTGATCTTTTTTATTTTCTGCGCAAATGATCTAGTAAGGTCTTTCTTTTTATTTTCAGTTATTTATTATTTAGAGACATAATGTAAGTTGAATTGTAAGTCTAGCAGAACTAAATCCTACTAGAGTGTATTAACCTACCTGGCGGTTCACTGAGGTCCAGATTTCTGTACCAAAAGTGATACAGTGTTTTGCCTTTCCGCCCCCATTGGCATCACCGATGACGCCGATGGGGGTGGAAAGGCTCTGTGTGCCTGCAGCTCTGTAGAAATGCTGCAGGCACACCTGATTCCAGCACGGGCGCAGTTTGATTCACGATCAGACTGCGCCAGTACTTGCTTCGAGCGTAACACTAGGGAGGTTAAACCGGCCATAGACACTATGCTTGGCAGGCGTTTATTGAACAATTGGCCGCAGCATGATGACATCATCATGCCATGGTCAATCGTTCGAAATACACCATTTACAATTCGACAACCAATACTTTGGATGGGGACCCCCTGATCCTTGTAGACACATTTATTAAAAAAGTCTATCCTTAAAAAGTAATTTTCTCCATTAGAAAATAAAGGAACAGTAAGTCAACTGACCCATACTGTTTCAATCTGTGGACTTGAATGGCCACTCATCAATTAAAAAGTAGCTATTGACAAACCATTTTCCATACTCCATTGTATTCCCTAAAGGTAATGTATCAATTCCTATTCAATATTGTTTATATTTGAGTACAGTTGGGAGAGGATAATTTTTAAAAATTCGACATTGAAAATACACATATTTTCTTTTAAAATATTTTTTTAAATTGTTTTTATACAAATTTCAAAGAATGCAAAAACTTTGTAAAAAAATCTAGAATGAAAATTGGCCAAAAATTTTATAAAAAAAGGCAGGACCGAAGTCTGTTGAAGACACATTTGGAAATTGCTTGGCTATTAAGTCACCTGTATTCCATGTAACCCATGAAAATGTAGTATAGAAAAAGAAGAGTTAGAAAAGTAAGGAGAGGGGGGGGGGGGGCGGAAATGGCCCTCAATGCCTAAAAGGTTATAAACCAAAGTTATTTAACAGCAGCATATTAAAATTAATACAAGACAAATCTGGATGATACATTTTTACGATAGGTAAATAAATAAATAATACATTTCACTAAATAAAATTAAATAATGATTTAAGCTAAATAACATGTAAATATCAATCTATTTCAGCATATCTCCCAAAATGTTTTCATTAATTTGATAAAGTTAAGATGCTAAATACATTCTGAAAGAGTCTTACAGCGTCTCTGTTCCCAGAAGCAGGTGCGATCACACTATGAAAGAAGCTGCCTTAAGGGCAATTAAATTTAACAACTTACACCTGAATAATTAAAAGACTATTTTCTCCAAGGACCAAACATCAGAAGTTGTAACAATATAAAGGTAATCATTTGTTTAAAAAAATGGATTTTATTTTTACACCCGAGAAGCAATTTTGAAAGTAGGACATCAAGGTGAATAAATGCAACAACATGACCATGTTTTCATACAGTAACAGGATCCATATGGATTAGCTTTTGTTAGCACCCAGGATATTACCACAGCATGTTATCACCCCCTTTAACCAATAAAAAAGTAAATGAAATAAACTGTCGGAGTGTTTCACTTTTTTTTGTAACTTTCTATTGGCTTTACTTATCACAGTCAGAGACTTGCATAATTGAAGAAGAATCCCTGCTTTAAAATATAGGTTCTCTCTAACTAGCCGTATTTTTCGGACTATAAGACACACTTTTTCACCCCCAAACTTTAGCAACCATCTGCGGCCATTTGGCTGCTGGTGATCACAATTTGGCTCCCCGGCAGCTCTCCCGGCAGTGTGCAGATCTGATCTGCCGGGAAAGCTGGTGGGTAGTGGAACTGTATTGGCTATATTTGCAGAGCCCCACAGATAAAGACAATGCAGAGTGTGTGTGGGGAAAGCTGCACTTTTTTTCTGATTTCCTGCTCTAAAAACTGGGTGTGTCGTATGGTCAGGTGCGTCTTATAGTCCGAAAAATATGGTACATGGAATTTTTTGTTTCAGGTTTACACATTTGCTGCCATATTTGCTCTGTTAGGGCTTGTGTCCACTGCATTGAATTTTGGGTCCAAATGGGGATTTTGGCACTGAAACAGTCTATCTAATTCATTTGAATAGATCGGGATCCCCTGCCACACTTGTCTTGTTTTAAATGCTGGGTTTCACCATGAATGACGTGACCCACAGGCAATAAGCCCACAATCTCCAGGCAATCCACATGGAGGGGTCATGGACACATCAGCCCAGTTGACACAACCCCTAAAAGAGATGCACCAAGACACCATGGAAAGCTTGAGGAAATCTTCCAAAGTAAGGGGCATCCCTTTTTAGATGAGTCCTGAGTCCTGTGTTCCCCAATGGAAGTTCTCTCTTTACCTATTGCTCTGATTACATCTTTAGATTTTGGATTTCTCCACAAGTTTTTTGTCAGAGGTAAAGGTCACAGTTAGAAACTTAGGGATATAGGGTGTGTAAATAATCTTAGCGATGTGCCCTAGCCAACAATTATATATTGCACAAAAAGACCCTACACCTGAGGTGTGGATCACCTCAAATGGAAAAAAATGGCATTTCAGACACATAAGGGTCTCACAGATATTTTCTCATTAAAAGGTCTTTTGATTCTTAGTTTGTTTCCTTCTTAACTTGCAGTGGCTGTAGGACCGCAGGGGGACACCTTACCCCTTGTGGGTGTGCTTGGTGTTCTTTTACTGTCCAACCCTCTCCTATGTGTTGGTGGTCAGTTTCCCCCTGCTGCTAGAGGTAGGTGCTTACAGACAAATCTGTTTGGGAAAGTGCTGTTCCTTCGTTATGTTATGTAACAACATTAAACACCACGATGTAGACAGTCGTTGCTGATTGTAAATGAAATCATCAGTTATATTGATTTAACTGAGGACCATGTCCTTCTGTTATATCTAGACCTGTAAATCCTACTACCTCCCTGAGGAAGCCCACAGGGTGAAATGCGTTGGAGGATCTTGGATAACTACAGGATCTGTTGCTTATTCTCTTTGAATCTTCTGTAATGCAATGTATGCTATTCCTCTGTTTTTATATATTTATCTAAATAGTCACATGTTGACTGAAATATTTTACAGATGTTGTGAATAAAGAACTTTTAATGTGTCACAATTAGAAACATATGTAAACTATGGGACTATTTACATTTTCTTATGCTATATCTCTGTTTTGTGCTTCAAAGGTCTTAAACTATTTTCTTTTTTAAAATTGTGCTTTATTTCATGGTTTGAATGCTGTTATGTGAGTGTATTAAGGCATTAAAGTACTATGATTGCTCATCAGAGGAGAAAATTGTTCTATTTTGCTTTATAATGATTTATCCAGGTAACTGTGGCATTTGGGAAATAATTAGAATAAATTGAAGGTATATGCAGTTCATATTATTTTATTACATTGTTATGACATTATTTGGGATTTGTTTTTGTTTTTGAATGCTACAGCTCTCGTTAGTGATATTCCCTGTTCACATATCTTTGGAGAAGTAGGAAACCTTTCAGAAATTGTAGATGCAATATCTAAAGTTTGGAGGTAAGTATGGTAATATATAATGTAACGTAGTGGTAATGTTCATACCTGGGCAGCACTGATCAATTGTCGCTTAAAGGATTTATAGAACAGTGTAGGAAAATAATTCTATGTGGCACTGAACATTCCTCTTTACAATTCCCTTTCAAATCCCTGATATACATAGAGATCAATGTACTGTATCTTTCAGACTATAAGACACACTTTTTTGTACCATTAAAATCTATGGGAAAGTGTCCCTGTGTCTTATAGTCCGATTATGTAGAAAAAACATTTTTTTATAGTCCCAACCATCCTGGGAGCAATAGCTATGCATTTCAGGGGGCAGAAATTTATTCCATTCCCCCCAGCCACACCGAAAATCCACTGCCAAAAAGAGATCTTATCTGCATTAGCACTAGCAGTACTTATTCTCTCAACACACTGACCAACTTATGGAGAGACACATTTTACAATTAGATAGCATGAGTTTTGTATTGACATTAATATTCTGAATTGTAATAAATACTATTCGTGACAAAGTCTCGAAATCTGCTCCCATATGTAAATAGCTGCTTATGGCTAAGTTGGTCAGTGCCAGATTGTAAAATGTGTCTCTTCATAGGTTAGTCAGTGTGATCAGAGAATGGGTACTGCTAGTGTATAGACACATGCTAAAGTTTCAGCCCTACACACTCTAATGCACCAAAGACCTCCCTCCTGGCACTTCCTGGCCTTTTGGCTGGATGAATATAAAGTGAATACTGCATCGTCCAGCCCTGCCTACTTTGCTGGAACATTCTGTATATTCACTTGATATCTGAATAGCTGTCTCTGTTTTTTCCCCCTAATTTTCCCTTCAAAACTTTGGGTGCGTCTTATAGTCCAAAAATATGGTATATAGCAGTGGTGCCCAACTGAGTTGATGTGAAGGGCCACAAGCGTGTTGGGCGCCTATGGTATATAGGATAAGCGCATACGCAATACTGTGGGATATACAGCACACATATTTATCAAGTAACACAATACTCTCCATTATAATATAACAGTCAGTTCTCTACATGGCCCCACTGCTTTATGCTTACTGCTGCTTATTGCGTATTATCATCATTATATTATCCATTTTCAACTTCTGAGTAGTGATGTGCAGCTTAGGCAATATTTGTATTCGCAAAATATCACAATTATTTGCCTAGAATTCACAAAATTTGAAGAATTTGTTATCTCCAGTCATTATTACTTTCATTGAGCAAATCGGCACTTGTACATGTGCATAATGCTGACACAATATATAGTAGTTCCGGGTACCGATGTATAAAATCTTGAATATTACTAAGATATAGCACTATTATCAAGATCGTGGCAAAATCTTGAAGTGCCAATATTCATAATAAAAATTTGAGATCACAATATTCTTGATCGCGAACACTTCTGAGCCAGAATGAAGGTTCGAGAAACACTCCACAATGCTAAAAAATATACTCACCCCTTGAGCCATTTGGCTGATTTGAGGAGGTTAACTACTGGCAGCATTAATGGTGAAAATCCCTAGGCTTGTATATAAAGTGAGATTTTGCAGGAAGTGGGGTTGGGCAGATGACCAGGGGACAGGAAGTGGTAAAATTGGCAGATGACCAGGGGACTTTTTAGTGGTCAAGTAATGAAAAAGAGATTCAATTATTAATAATAATTAATAATTGAATCTCTTTTTTCATTACTTGACCACTAAAAAGTCCCCTGGTCATCTGCCAATTTTACCATTGACAGACTGGTGCCACCATGGAGGTTGAACCTTAACAGGCCCAACCCCACTTCCTGCAAATTAAGTATTAGGACTTCGGTCATTACACTCGGGCTCTCGGTACATTTCTACCCATAAAGTGAGATTTTGACTTTCTCAGCTGTTTTTTCACTTCCGGATGTCAGTTTGCTTCCTCTTCACAGAGATGTCAACAGAAGAGAGGAATGACAACGGAAATCCAACAATAACTCATTACAGGTAAGGTTGTTTTTTTCTATAGTGGGTCCTTTGGCTTAAAATACATTTAATATTTGCATGGCTTATATACTCCCTCCAGATAAAGTAATTAATGGCATTGGCCATCATATGGATTTAATATCGATTTATGTTGGCTAGTTACTTTGGAAAGGAGATCTTACTCCACAAAATGGGACAAGAATAACTCAGGCCAACTTGGTCCCCTTAGTATATGTATAGAGTTTTTTAATTATATTATATAATTGGATTTTTTTGTGTGATAACGCACTGATCCATATATTTATGCACATGTTTTGATGAAAAAACGATTCTTAGAGGCTTGAACAGTGACAGAAAAAAAATTAAGAAAGCAACGCAAGCAGAAAGAACTCATAACTAGCTTTTAGTGTGACTTCACTACATGCTTCATGCAATTAGAGGTATAAAAAAACTATTCCATTGAGACATTTGAAAAGGGCATGCTGCTGTTAAAATGTGTTCTTGACTCAGTGTGCCGAAATGGTAAATTCTCCAGCTAGTTATAGGCTAGGAATGCGCTTGAATTATTTACATGATGGTACTGTAGTTTCAAACAGTTATGAATATGCAAATGACTCCACTGAAGGATGTTTTGTATTTTCAAATAACCTTATGTAATGTACTCTTCTTGCTAAATAACTATTTCATATATATCGACTATATATTGTGATGTAATAAAATGGCTCTTCTATTAAATGTGTAGTAAACTAATAAAGTTAGTAGTAGTAAAAGTAAAACAAATAAATATGTTTTTTTTTAACTGCAGATGCACCTAGCCATTAACTATTCTCATATTCTTGACAAGGAAAAATAGCTTTATAATAAAACATAACTGATCTCTGCCGCTGCTTTTAATTTTGAAGATGGGTTAACATGATTTATTACACTTTTGAAAGAGCTACTGGTTGTTTACATCTGAGAACTTTTTAGAAGTTATCTAAAGATTCAGTGTAAGCTAATTTCTTTTTACTGATTACATATATATTCAAAACTAGACTTAATTCAGTTGCTGTAAGTGGGCAACATATCACCCATTATAGAGATGTCAGAAGGCAGAGACTTCTGACATCCATCCTACATCCATCCGACTTCCATACTGCCTTCTGACATCTGCATAATGGTTTAAATGTTGCCTACTTATAGCAACTGAATTAAGTCTAGTTTAGAATGTGTGTCTAGAAGAGATGGTAGATAGTCTACTGAGATAAGAAGCCAGCTAGCGGGAGGAGGAAACACATGAGAGATTAACCAATGAGCAATCAGTTGCACATATTTTAACTGACTTGACACTATATGTATGTAATATTATACAGATATGTACAAATATTTGAAACTATTGAGATTTATATAAAATGGTTTGACATATATGTATAATCTTTTAAAGAACATACTCTTGGTCACATGGATTGTCCTAATGAGGAATCCCCTGTACTCTTCAGGGGAAAAATCCCTGAGTAGTGAATTCACTGAGTAGCAATTTAAACTAATGTTCTTCATAAGATTAGTTGCAAAAAGTTTGGTCAACCATATATGACTCTTTGTCAATCCCATCTGCCAGCAACTTTTGGGTATTGCAATAGCTCATAGGCTGCAAAAGAATACATAATTAGAGTCTAAGTGTATAGATTTTGTGTGCTCCACATGTCAAGTCAAGGTTTTATTTGAAATTTCATTTAAAAAGTTGCATGCATACTCCAAATAATGGATAAGTGAACTGCTCTACCTCTTGCTCTGAGATATATTAGTTGTTATGAGCTATTTGCCAGGACAACAAGTGGAACTTGCAATCTTCTAATACCGCCACCAGTGGGTTGGTGAACCATAAAAAGTGTAAATCGAAAACATAAACATATCCTATTACTCATATAGTCTTTTTACATTAAAAACATTATAATTATAAAATATAAATATAATTTCTATTTTAACTTTTCCGTTATTTTAAAAGCAGAAGTGCTGGTAATTTTATGAAGAGATCTCTATAAACTCAAACATCATTATTAGACACTGAGTACATTTCTATGCCAGCTCTTTAGTGCTAATTTCAGCTCTGGCAATGCATCATTTTGACAACTAATGTAAATGTAAAGATGTATTTGAGAGAAAACCTCATGCACTAAAAAGAGCACTATGCAACATCATAAAAAAGTGTAACACATATTTCACATTAAATGTAGCTGAGCATTTTGAAGAGCATGACTACATAAGCATTGAACTTGACATATTGTATGACCGTTTATCATTTTTTTTAATGTAAAGGTAGAACCATGGGGGAATACTCACAAAAGGAATTGGGCTCTAGGTTACACTGAATGAATTGCTGAATCAGAAAACTGAATGAACAGTGCACGTGAATTATCCACGGGATCAAAAAAGTGTCTTTTTTTACACAATGGAGTAATGGAAGATAATGGAAGACAATGGTACAAAGAGCATGAATGATAAGCTTGCATATACAGTATAACTTTCATATTTTTGAAAATTTTAAACTTTAAGTGACAGTAAATCTCTGCAAACTTCTTTAAATTGCTCCTTTTTGAATAACAAAGAATATGTAAAATAAATTATTTGTGTCATTTGGCCTATCCTATATCCTATATCCTATATTGTATATTCCTAGAATCTACCAAATAACCCAAAAAATAACAAAATGGGAAAAAAATTTTTAAGGGTGATCAGCCAATCAGATAGTGGCAACTTAACGCACTTAGGCATGTTGACATGGTCAAAACGGCTGCAGCTCAAACCGAGCTTAAAAATTTTCTGAGATTGTCATGCACAACCATCTCTAGGGTTTACAGAGAATGGTCCGAAAAAGGGAAAACATCCAGTGAGTGGCAGTTCTGTGGGCGCAAATGCCTTGTTGATGCCAGAGGTCAGAGGAGAATCGCCAGAGTGGTTCGAGCTGATATAAAGGCAACAGTAACTCAAAAAACCACTTGTTACAACCAAGGTATGTAGAAGAGCATCTCTGAACTCACAACACATCGAACCTTGAGGCAGATGGGCTACAGCAGCAGAAGAGCACACCAAGTGTCACTCTTGTCAGCTATGAACAGGAAAATGAGGCTACAATTTGCACAGGCTCACTGAAATTGAAAAATAGAGTTTGAAAAAATGTTGCCTGATCTGATGAGTCTCGATTTCTGCTGCAACATTCGGATGGTTGGGTCAGAATTTGGCATCAACAACATGAAAGCATGGATCCATCCGGCCTTGTATCAGCGGTTCAGGCTGGTAGGTGGTGGTGTAATGGTGTGGGGGACATTTTCTTTGCAAACTTTAGGCGCCACAGCCTATCTGAGTATTGTTGCTGACCATGTCCATCCCTTTATGATGACAATGTACCCATCTTCTAATGGCTACTTCCAGCAGGATAATGCACCATGTCATGAAGCTTGAATCATCTCAGACTGGTTTCTTGGCCAGTGAGTATATATGCAAGGGAAACAAAATCACACCTCCCACAACATTAACATTAAAAAAATATGTGTCATGCGCATTTGTTGTTTTCCTTCCAGACCCATTGGCATCCTAAGGGGCCAAAAAAATATTAAAGTTTAGGGACCTCTGTTAAGGAGCTCCCTACAAAATGACAATCTTTTTATCATCATATAATTTTTTTATACAAGAATCATATCAGAATATGTATAAAAAAAGGCCTCTTAACACAATTATAAATATATTTGAATTGTTACATTTAATCTGATAAGGGATTCGCTAATGAATTGTAGCAGTATCAAAAGAATGGAGGACGATCAGTAAGAAATTCATAGAGCTATTATACAATTATATTACTGCCTGCATACTTGATTAAAATCCCTATAACGTTACATTAAAAAGCATGAAGCCTGCTAATGCTCCCTGTGGAATATTGCTACATGATTTACACTTTAAAGCTCTATATAACAGAAAAGAACGCAATTAAATGAATGGGAATTAAAATTAGAACAAAGTCAACATCTCATTAAATTCATTAAGTTTCAAAACAGTAATTTTCAGGTACATAAGTTAAACGGAATGGTTTTCAAGATTAAAATACAAAAATATATAATATTTTGTATACTGGTTTAAACTACCTTATTTTCTGCCATATAAGACAACCCCCAACTTTTCCAGTTAAATAAAGAGTGTTGGATATATTCACCGTATAAGACTACCCCTCTTCCAATGCACACCAAATAAAAATGTTTATTTCTACTTTGACTTTCAACCCCCAGATCTCCAACACCCTTAGAAGTCCAATCTTTTTTTTTTTGGATTAACAATTTACATTCCCAATTTCACACCCCTAACTGCAACTTTTCATAGTTGTTAATGTTTTCCTGCGGTCATTCATGGGACATAAATTGCATATGTTTAACAATAAAAACTGTGAAGTTTTGTACAGATATTAATGCACGGATCTGGTGAGCAGACCCCCCCCCCCTGACAGCGGCACCCGGCGTATAAGATGACTCCCTACTTTTGCACACATTTTCCTGTGTTCAAAAGTCGTCTTATACACAGGAAAATACAGTAATGGTAAATTTTACACAAATGATAAAATGAGTGACAAGATATTGTCAAGAACATCAAGAGTGTGCAAGGCACCCACAATGGGTTCCATTTACAGTTACAGTTATCATTACTAATGATGAGCAGTAGAGACCATTTCGACAATTTCGAGTTAATTGCAAAGCCCTAAGTTCAAAGTCAAAGTTCAAAATTTAGAAAATCGGAATTTGTTTTTTAACGAAATTTTTGCAAAAGCTACATGTGCTAGAGCAAAAAAAAATTTCAAATATTCCCGCAACCCTTCTCTACATCTCCAGCAATTTTTTGATGATACCATTTTCAGAGGCTTTGCAATCAGCTCACAAAGTTAGCAAGTCGAAAAATTTGACCATCTCTAATGAGCAGCATAGGCAATATTTGTATTGACAAATATGGCAAATTTTTCACCTAATATTTACAATAAATTCGTAAATTGCAAATGCAATTCTTGGTAGTTCCAGGTACTGAGGTAAAAAATCATTTTGAATATTCAAAATGAATATTATGAAGCACTATATTTGAGATCTTTGGAATTTCACGAAGTTCCAATATATACAATAAATATTTGCCATTACAATATTTGCGATCAAGACTAATCATTACTTCAGGATTAGTCAGGATAAATTATGCTCATCATTTTGTTTTTTCCAAAATATGGAGGTCATCTTGTATTGAGTAGAGATAACTAGAGGAAACAACTTTCAATGAATGTATTTCATCCTGCTAAAATGTATTCATGAGGTTGAGGGTTAAGTAAAAAAGATTTGCTTCCGAGGGACCTATACAGTGGAGGAAATAATTATTTGACCCCTCACTGATTTTGTCTGAAGTTTGTCCAATGACAAAGAAATGAAAAGTCTCAGAACAGTATCATTTCAATGGTA
>CM070033.1:149200960-149214222 GCA_036250615.1 Ptychadena robeensis
ATAATCCTCGTATAGCTGTTAGAAAGTATCCATCTATGCCAAATGCTTTTAATGTAGAAAATAGGAACGGCCAGCTGAGGCGATCGGCGGATTGCACGGGAATCTAACCGTGTGTGGCTAGCTTAAGGGTACCCATACACTTTAAATCACTCCATACAATTTTCTTTAGATCTTCCAACAACTATGTAGTGCTGGGTCCTCCCTGGCAGAATACATAGTGATTGGAAGGGTTAGAAAAGTCCTCATATTTATATATAATATATAACATATATATAACAGTCATTTCTCTGTTACCATCACAAATTAGTTGGTTGAGTCTAAATTCATACTAGATCCCCCCCCCCTCACACAACAGTCCCTAGTGACTTCATATTTTGTGTCATCGGACCAAAGCACTTCCAAAATGTATCTTTACCTTTCATATGTTCACAGGCAAACCTCACAAGTGCTGTGATGTGCTTAGTTCAGAAGTTGCTGTTTCTGGACAGAAAGGGGGGACCCGGTGATCTGGGTAGTGAGGAAGAAGGCAGCGTGACAGTCTGTATCCGGTCTCCCTGTGATCTGTATACTGCCGGAAGGAGCGTATGGATGGCTCCTGAGCGGAACAACACATTTACAGTGTACGGAACTGTGCCTATTGCCTTTCAGTCACAGCTGCACCAGGAAAAAGTGGGGTGGATTCCTTCCACCAAAATGGAGAGTTTAGTGAGAGCCCAGAAGTAGTGATGAGCAGCATAGGCAATATTCAAATTTGTGACATTTCGCAAATAATTCTACTAATTCTCGATTAGATATTCTCAAGTGTATAGCCATACACTGCAAAAATATGTTTGCAATTATAATCGCATCGATTACCTTCAAAGTGAATGGTCACATGTGGTGTTTATTTTCGCATTGCAAGGACTGTTCCAGCATATTGGCTTGCCACCACTGCACTGTAGTGTGGTATGAACTTTTACAGACTCAGGATCTTTTTGCTACTACTTTTGCTACTAGTTGTTGTGCTGTATGCCAAATAAAGTTCCACTAAATTGGTTCTTCAAGTGGTTCCTAGTTCACTACCTGACACAGGACCCTGTTTTAAATAGTACCTTGCAATGTAGGACCCAGGTGTTCACAATTGTTTGGTAAAAAAAAAGGTGACTGTTTCTACAAAAGGTTTTACTTTGATGGGGTATGAAGAGTGGTGACAAATGTTGCTGTTCTGGTTTACATTTACGGTTAGATTTTTCCATTCAATTGACTTAAAACACATTTGTTTGGAAATAATATATATTTTTAAATCGACCAATTTTAGTTGCAATTATACATAAATTCCGCCAATCTCACATGTTGCTAAATTTCAGTTGATCATTCTAGTATCTCATGGTTTTCTAGGATTTTTTTTTATAGATTTTTATCCAATGGTACAAGGAGCATGGAATTGATCAGTTTTAAATCTATCACATTATATGGTGGTAAAAGCAAATCAAATTGTATACAATAGTATTTTAAGTCGAAAAATCTAACCATGTATACCCATCTTTATTTATGCTGAGATGCCATGGTCAATGTTACCATAAAGTAATGTTTTATACAGTAGGCTGACTTTTTTAAAAAAATTTCACTTAAACACAGAAAATGCCAAACTAGAACAAATACGTTGTACTAATAACACATGTCCTCATTATCACCTTAGCAAAAAAGAAAAAATCAAGATTATTTTATTAATCTGGTTAGGATAAGCCCTTGGCTGAAACACTATAAACAAAACAGAAGCAAGTGCTTGTCATTCTTGTAGCCCTGTCTGTGGTCTGTTATCAGGTATTTAGAATTCCCCTTATCAAGAAGAGCTCAAAGCTCCTTATAAAGCTAAACAATAAACTGTAATCTTCAGCTCCTAGCTTGCTGTAGCTCTCAGGCTTTCTCCAGGCAAGAGATATTCCCAACGGTTCACAGTGTATTTTGCCATTATGAATGTGAAAACGTTTAAGGATCAGAGCTGTATGCACTCAGTGAATCACTTTCAATAATATGGAAAATCAGAATTCCATTCTGTTGTAATGTTGCAATCCAGATTTGTATGCCTTTGACAACTGCAGAAATACTGAGGTGCAGCTTTGGTTCCTATGCAAAGCATACCAAAATATCTGCATGCAAAAAGTCGCTCTTGAAATGAAATGAAATGAGCAGCCCCATCACTGCATGTTCATGGAGGTGCGTTATGACATGTGCAACTGTCTGATGGATATATAAATGTTTCTATTTAATAGACCAAACATTAATAAATGTATATCCTTTATCTCTCAACTTACCAAAGAAAATGCTCAAATCCTCTTGTTGATAGTCAATATAGCAATAGGTTTATCCCCCTAAGTCAAAAATGGACAGAAGAATGGATATAACCAAATCAATTTAATTACACGTTAAACTAAGTAGACATGATTATGATAAAATCACAGAAAAGAAGTCCATAAATACATATACTTCCTCCAAGTTTTATATGTCAGATCATACTACTGCATAACTGTAGATTTTAGTGGTCGGTCCATTTTGCCCACAAGTGGGGCTACCTAAGGACTGCATTTACGTTTTTCAGTTATTGGACACAAAGTCTCTTGATGCAGCATATAGGTCCATCTGGTGCTTAAGCAATAAGAAAATATTAGATATAGATATAAACCTGAGACTGTGATAGAAATATATAGTACGATGTAGTCAAGGAAATTCCTGAATTAATTCAAATATGGTGGCAAATACAACTACATGCAGGTACTTACTGCTTTAGGCTAGTTTCCAGATGAAATAGGGACCCATATGTGTTCCTGACTTTGATCAAAACTAAACTGTTTAGTTTTGATCAAAGCCATGAGCCGGCTGTTAACTGAAAGACCAGTTTTCAGTGAAAAGATTTTTCCTCCGGTGTTATCTTATTGCTCCTGATACCACCAGGGGAAGAATAGGGAGCTCCTTCTCACCGGCGAACGGGGCAGGTCAAACACCCGTTCTGCTCGCCGGCTAAAAGGAGTGCAAAAATCCATGTTCGCGGCCGAACTGTCCGTCCTGCAGACAGTTCGGCCATCACTACTCTTCTCTTTTTTAGGTTTTTGTTTTGCTATTAGTGTCCCAGTAGTTGAGTAATGCAGAATATTTCTGTGGGATTTCTAAAATTTCAGTACTAGAGACTATTTTAGTTACAAAATTTTGACTTGACTTTTAATGCAAAAGCAATGCTAAAGCAATGCTGTTAACTTTCCTACATCTCTAACAATGTTGGCAAAACTTCTATGCTCATGGGCCATGCAATTCAATCACAGTCAACTTGTTCAAATTTCACAAATATTTTGAAACTTGTCACAGGGCAAGATCAACCTCTCCAACTGAGACACTAATAGCAATACAGATTTGTTTGAAGTTCTAACCCATACCAAAATCATTGTAGACATTCACTATATTTCCAAATGCATTGGGTCACTTTGCATATACATGAACTTTAATGACATCCCATTCTTAATTCATATGGTTAAATATAGAGTTGGGTCTTTATATAACAGCTCAAACTCATTAGATAAGGAGTGTGCTTATTGGAATATTTGACCATTCTTCCAGAAGAGGATTTGTGAAGTCAGGCACTAATCTTGTACAAGACGTCCTGGCTCAGATAAACCTTTCTAATTCATCCAAAGGTATTCCATCAGGTTGCTGTCAGGACTCTGTGCAAGCCAGTTAAGTTCCACCACACTGAATTGTTCATTATTTGCCAAACCCAGATTCATCCATATGATTGCCAGACAGTAGAGATCGTCTTTTCACTTTTGAGTTTATTGCAAAGCCCCTGAACATGGTATCATCACCAAACTTGCTGGAGATGTAGAGAAGAGTTGGGGGTATACTACAAAAACGTATTGCTCTAACGCAAATAGTTTTTGCATAAATTAAGTTCAAAGTGAAGTCAAAATTTTGATTTTGAACTTAATTTATGCAAAAACTACATGTGCTAGAGCCAAAAAAATTTTTTTAATGTTTCCACAACCCTTCTCTACATCTCCAGCAATTTTAGTGATGATACCATTTTCAGAGGCTTTGCAATCAGCTCACAAAGTCCACTCTTCGAAAAATATGAACATCTCTACCAGACAGACAAGCATGATTCGCTCTTCAGCCCAGTGGCGGCATGCTTACAATTGGCTTGTATGCAGCTGCTCAGCCATGGAAACTCATTCCATGAAGCTATCTGCATACTATTTATGAGCTAGTCTAAATGCCATATAAAGTTTGGAACCTGTAACTCTTACCTCAACAGAAAGTCGGTGACTTTTGTGAAGTGTTGATCCTATTCCATGCTGGAATTCATAGAGCTGCTGAGGGCAGCCCATACTTCCATAAATCTTTTTAGAACTCTATGTGCCTAAGAGTCTTGGTTTTATACACATGTGGTTATGGAAATAGTTGAATTCAATTATTTGGGTGTGTGGTTACAATTCTTTGCATAATATAATATACTTATGTGTACTTAGGCAAATAGTATTACAATTGCTTTGATGTGTATGAGTGGTTTTGGTTTGTGACATCTAAGTTGTTTCGTATCATAGTTGCTTCTTGTGGAATAACGTCTTTAAGAGAAAATTAAACCAATGATTGGTTTTTCTAGGCAACCACACTTTGCGCATTAAGTTAACGTCTGCTCTTCTCCCATCATCCTCTGTTTAGTTCTGAAAATATTTCACTGATACTAATCTGTTTGGTTGCTATAAATTTATATTTAAATTAATTTTTTATAGCCTAAACCTTTTCATTTACAGAAATGCTTGTCAGCACATGCTGACAGGATATGAGAAAGGTGTTTTAGCTGCCAGCAAAGCTGACAGTCAGTGAGCAAGTATACAAAAGTAATTCAAAACCGTCTGTCAATATGCTTACAGCATTTGATGTCTTCAGGTCCTCAAATTTCCTTTAAATACAGAAATGTACAGCAGAAATATGAATGGTCGCAATAAATCAAATGCTTACAATGAAAAAAGATGGCAGAAAAATATTTGTATACTTGTGAGAAATAAAATTGTTTGGTATAATATTAGTTTAACACACAATAGGGTCTATTTATATCTCCCTATGCAGCATACTTTTTTTGCCAATGTTAAATGTATTATGGATTTAAACAGGCTTTGTGAAACAACTTTAATATATCAATAAAATGTAATGTTAAAACAAATATTTCTTACATTTGTAAAAATTATATAAGAAATTAACAATACCTTAATAGATTGACAAAAAAAAATATTTTGTTAGGATTGTAACCATATTAGTCACCGCTTACTTGACATGAACTTTACACACACCGAAAGGGTTTAAAGGTGCAGGCTTCTAGCGTTGAGTGTGAATATTTGAATCACAAATTTTTATTGTGAATTTTGTCACTTCGAGAATTCGCTTAGATCTCGAATATAGTGCTATAACTTCATAATTTGAATAATTGAATTTACTTAGAATATTTAAAGAATAATTAGTAAAATGTTGCAAATTTGAATATTGCCTATGCTGCTCATCCCTGCAGATAACCACAGATATTGTTTAAACAGAATGTATTGGATCCATTTCAAAACAGTGCATCACTAAACATTACAGTTTTTCATAAAAGCATAAAAATTGTCATAATGATCACACAAGATACATAAGACTCCTCTAGTTTTGTCGCTAGCAAACATCTAAGCAGAAAATCCTTCATATTAGATCATTTGAATGGGAAATGTATTAGTACAGCTAGTTTACTACACATTTCACAGCAAGGAGTTCAGATAACACTGGTCTGACCATATTTCCACTGCTTTTCCAACTTGACTATACATATGTAAAAAATAAATACATCTTATAATAAAAGAGAAGCTGGAGAAGAGCATCTGACATGCTGCAGAATTCTGCACATGGGAAAACGGGGATCCGATGACTGAACACCAGGGGGACAGCATCCGAAGACTGCACGCCTATACACAGGGATCTGGTGACTCTACACCAGAGGACAGTAGCACCATCAGGTAAGCGAGGCTGCTTATATTTTCAGCTTTCAAAAAGGTTTTCCCCCTGAGCTGAACCCAGATAACCCTAAGTGGTTATAGTCCCAGAGGATTTATTTACCCAACAAGGTTCTATTTATGCATGTATATGATTATGCATATTTTTTTCTATATTCTCATTAGGGATGTTGGGATCAACCCATTGGATCCAATCTCTGGTTCTGTATAAATACCTGAAAGAACACAATAATGAACCTAACAAACCTTAACAAATGTCAAAGTAACACACATTGATCATGTGAGTGTGATACTTGCTACTTATTATAAATGGCATCCAAACACACCTTCTCCACCCAACTGGATTGCAGTGTAAGGCATAGAAACTTACTATTACTATACAGAGTTGGCATGCCTAGTCTGTGGTACCCTAAAACAATGCACAAACAGGGTGACAAAAAACAAATACTTTATTCTTATAACTTTAAGTAATAAATGAGAATTTGCAGAATGTTGATTAGATTTTGAAAAGCCCTGCCACTGTCGCTTTTTAAGATAGAAAAGTGATCATGACAATATGGAGAACACATGTATAAATGCATGTAAAAGGGGGCTAGCTGTTACCACAGTTTGTAAAATTACATTATGTAACTCTATGATTTGTGTTTGTTTGGTTCATTGAACTAGGTCTGTCTTTGGAAGTCCATCAATGCAGTCAGACGTGTGTCCACATGCATGGCTCAAACCTCTTTTACTTACTCTTTTGAGAGATGTGTCTCTGAATATATAGAGATTGTAGATTTAATGCACCTACATTTATGTAAGAGTGTAATTTCTCTACTTGCCCCTCCTCTGCTGCAGATGTCCTACATGGGGGACACTCCTATAGAGACTAAAACAGCCAGCATGCTGGATTGTTTTTAAAGCTGTTCATCACATCCAGAACAATCATAAGTGTGTACATCCTGAAGAAGCCACATCAGTGAAATCCTGATCTCATGTTATCCTGATCCATGGATATTTCAGACTGTTTACAAAGTAAGCCTGATTGCACAATTAATAAAATAACCATCAAATATTAATTATTGTGTTAATCTTATTTTAGGGAAACTCCATGATTGATTAGGATCCTCAACATATAGAGCAGTTATGCAATTTTTTATGTTGTTTTCAATAGGAAAAGTAAGTATAAAACAGGAATCTAAGTATAAAGCAGGAATCACATCAAAAGTAATAAGAGATAACTGGTTCAATACAGCGTTGTGTTGTGTTTTGTAACTCTATGGGTGTAATAAGTGTGGCAATACAGTTTTTTCTTTAAATAAATTTGAGAAAAAATTTAATTCAGGCAGGTCAGTGTCTATCACGAGGACGAAAATAGAACTGTTGAATTTAGGGGATTTTATATACCCCTTTCTACTTGCCATATAAAATTCTAGCTTTTCAAGATTAGCAGAACTTCTGAACAACTCAATTATATCAGATATTTAGGTTTTTACATTCTCTCCACTTTTTCATATATTTTTCATATAGGAAAACTAATTAAACATCAGTAAGTAACTTTTCTAGACTTTCCTAGACAAATGTATTGTGTTATATTCAGTCAGTGCTGACACTATGAAATGTCAAGTCAATCATTATTTCACTTAAAGCATAATTCATTCTGCTGAACTGCATAAATGCATTATTATTCTGCAAATTGCCTGATAACCCCCGGAACTTAAGCAGTTGCTTCATGTTCTTTTCTAATTACATATTTACTGGCATTCTCTGTGCAAAATCCAACAAACAGACACCTTAGCCAATTTTCAGTCAGCATGAAGTCAGCTTGGCAAGTGTGTTTGTGTTTGAGTAATTGCAAAATGTCAGACACTGGAAAGTCAAGCCTGGATGCTGTTGCAGGTGGATAACTCCAAACAGGATGAGTTATGTTCCTATGCATACAGAGCTGTCAAGGCTAATTTCTTTTCCAATTTCTGTTTTAAAAACTGTTAGCTGTACCCACTAGAGTACAATTCTCAATTTTTTCCTTTCTTTGGGACAACAAAATTACACTCACTCATCCATCACTTTAATTTTGCTGCATTTATAGGTGAAAATAACTTCTTAGCTTGGAATGTATATATCAGTATAGAAATGCCTTATGTTCTTAGAAGTCTTACACATATTCTATTGTCTTATCAAGTGTTTATTTAAAAGACAACTTTTACAAACTTGGCATGTACCTTTTCCAGGATTGCCATACCTTGACAGATCTCTCATTGATAACATTGTGGGGTTAAGAGATCATGTTGTGCTTGCATGGGACTAATGCTAGCCATACACATGCCGATAAGCGGCCGATTTTTAACCTGACCGACGGGCATGCGCGCTCGGCATGTGCCCACATGGGGCGACAGATCCCTGTCGCCCAACAGCTCGGCCGGCCAGAGAACAGACATGTCAGATATTTTCTGGCCGGCGCAAGCCGATGCAAGCCGATGCCATAAGCTTCAATGAAGACGGCATCTTCATTGAAGCTTATGGCCAGCACACAAAGGGTGCTGGCCGACTGAAGGGGCCCCATAATGCACCGGGGTGCAAACGTGATGACGTCATCACGTTAGCATCCCGGAGCATATTGGGACAGGTCTGCCTGCACACCATCGGGGGGTGTATGGCAGCCTTAAAGCTAGGCATACACAGTTCGATTTTAGTGTTCGAATGACCTAAAACGATCAACGTTTACAATGATAGAACTTAAATGGTATACTGCACACATGGTTCGATCAGCGAAAATTGTTCTATACTGATCAAAACATCGATCGAAAAGTGATCGGACATGTTGGAAATTTTTCATCTTTTGTACAATGATCGAAGTAAACTCGTAGCATTTTGTTTGTTGGTCGGGCCGATTATATTCGATGATCACATTTATATATGACTCTTTGCTGTGTTTTTTGATCAAAACTAAAATAGTAGTTTTTTGGTTAAATTACAATTGTATTACGATCAATCAATCTGGTACTGCTTTGTATTCAATAACAATTGGTGTCTGATGAAAAGATCAAGATCTAAAATTGAATTGAAGCTCGATCTTGCTTAAATCAAATCGTGTATGCCTAGCTTTGGGCTCCATTATTCAGCTTTAGACTAGGAGCTGATAAAGTGTGGAAATTAATTCGCAAAATATAGTAACTGGTGCTTCTAAACACTTGTTATTATTCAAGTTCATTGTATGATGAATGCAAATGCCAATAATATTGGTTGGATTGCTTGCACATATTTCACATAAACAAATAGCCTTTGATATGTGACAACTGGGCTTCATGAGTGGGTATTTTACTTTTGTCCCATGCTTTGAATCAGTATATGAACACTATTTTGCTCTTATATGGGTTAGTTGCACAAACTAAAAATAGTATCTATGAAGGTAATCTGTAATTTCTACTTTTGGTTTCTTTACCTTGCCAAAGTCCAGTGTAGCTGGAATCCACCACTTACCATATGAATCCACCACTCTCATTTTTGTCCCTCTCCTACCAAAGCAAGATCTCTTCTCTTGGAGTAGGCTTTATTCTCTATCACTGAAGGACCAGTGGATCTATAGTAAAGCAAAAGAAACCATAAAGGAGAGAGGGGCAACATAAATGGAGGAAGAGAAAGGCAAAAGAAACTATTGCCAGAAGCAAAATGGCAGTGCGTGAAGAACAAGGAGGTAAGAACACTTTAGGATATGTTTCTAAAGTGCATGGGAGGGTAACTGTGTATATATGTGCACTATGTATATATGCTTGTCCACCATTGTGACTACTCAGAGGTAAGTAAAAATCTTATTATTTTAGGTTATTTCTAAAGGTACCATATACTTTGAAATTTTACCATACAATTTCTGTATAATCAACTTTTCTTCTACCAAAACCATGTATTACGAGGACCTTTCTAAACCTTCCAATCACTATGTATTCTAACAGGGAGGTCACTATACTACATCGTTTTTGGTAGATCTTAAGGAAATGACATGGAGTGATCTAAAGGTGTATGGGGGGCTTTAGCCATAAAATGTTGTAAATTATCATTATTAGACTGTTCTATAAATATTGTTATCAGTGGCCAAAAAAAATATTATATATGATCAATAGTGATGAGCCGCATAGGCAATATTCGAATTTGCGATATTTCGTGAATAATTCCACTAATATTCAATTCTATATTCGATTCTATATTTGATTCACAATTATAATCATATAATTACCTTTAAAATGAATGGTCACATGTCCATGCCCATAAGCATCCCAATGGCGAATATCCGCCGCCATATTCGCAAAATTTGCGAAAAGCCGATATATTCGCAATTCGAATATTCAAGCTCAACACTAATGATCAATCCATTCACATGATATTCCAGAAATGACTGTTTTGATGACTCCCTCCCTGTATCTGCAATCTTTTCCTCAGTTAAGCTTCCATCCCTGCCAAGCCCCTGTCAAGGTCCTATGACCAACAGTGTAACTTAATTTCCCTTATAATCGTCAGATAGCTGAGATTTTGGTGTAAAAGCCATTCAGTTTCCCTGCCTACTTATTTATTATAAGGACATTACCTTTTGAGCTTTAGTATCCAATATAAGCATTAAGAAATAAACAATATGTATGACCATGAAAACAAGAAGTTACTAGCATTTTATTTTCCAGAATTATTTTATCAATAAGTTCCTAATTTTCCTTCTGTTTCTTTTCTTTCTTTTTTTTTATAAAGTCATCCAGGTTGGAACATTTTAGAAATAGCTTTATATTAACCAAATTGATTTGCTAACATTGTAGCCAATACCAGCTATCAATATTCATTACTTACATTGATCTGTGGTTGGTAAAAAAAAAATGTAGAATAATGTTAATTAGAGTGTTTCACATTGATTATATTGCAAGAAACAGTTCTTTGGTCTGCTTATAAACTACTGTAATGTAGTGTTACTTTCAAAGGAGACATCAATATATCTAATAGACAATTATCTAATATATATATATATGCACAGTTTATTGTTTTAAAATGTATAGTGTTCATCATGCCCATCAAAGAACCAATTGTGTGTAAAAAAACATTCAGTTATGAGTTGGTGTTTTAACATTTTTGGATTAGGTATCCTGTTGCAAAGTGATATTTAACCACATTTACCAAACTAAACAAAAGCTCCCTTGAAAACTGAGCTACTAGATGAGTGTGCTCAATTCGTTTAGTAAAGGAGAATCACAATGTACAAACTAAAGTGATCTATATAACTAGCTACAAGCCTTGAAACATGGTCAAAGAGTCAGCAACGGACATCCAAAAATAGTTTCCTTGCATATCATAAAATCAAGTATTAGGAAACCTTAACAACGTGTTAAGGTAGCCATAGACGACCTGATTTGCACCAGATTTTTCGTACGATCATGCATGCGCGCTCCCTACAATCACCTCAACCAAAAATCATGTGCAAATCAGGTAATGTATGGCTACCTTAACACGCTTGATGTTTCTTAAGGCCCCCATACACGGGTCGGATTCCGGCCGGATTCCGGGCCGATCGATTCTGGGCACGTGCACGTGAATCGATCGTGCCGGTATCGTGTGCAGCCCACCTTGTCCGTCCGATCACGTCCGATCGTTTGGGGGCCCAGAATCGGATCCGTCAGAGAACCAACATGTTGGTCTTTTTGATCCGATTCTGCACAGATCAGGGGGAGTTGCCATTTGTGAGGTGGAATCGGAGGTGGAATCGGACACGGAATCGTGCCGGAATCCGTTGGACAAGGTGGTATGCAGCGATGGATACTCTTAATTGGCCGATTGATCACACCTGCGATTCCTGGCAGAATTGCCGGAATCGATCGGATGATGAATCGATTGGACATGGAATCCGACACGTGTATGGCTAGCTTTAATGCTTGATTTTATGAAATGCAAGAAACTATTTTTGGATAGGAATCTCCCACATGCTGGATCACACAGTGATCCGACATGCCGGTAAATTCCCGGGCAATCCCGTTACTTTGAATGGAGACGTCAGTCCCTATTCAAAGTAATGACCGACACACAAAGGGTGCCCCACGCCGATCAGCTGAGAGGCCGGCTGCAGCGGGATGATGTCATCCCACTAAAGTTGATCCCTCATGTATGTGTACTAGTGATGGCCGAACATCGGCCAGATCTGTCTGCGAACGGGCTGATCGGACTTTTAAAGAAGTCTGCCATCCGCCTGTTTGCGGACAGATCCTTATCCTGTACCTGGAACACATAGTTCCTGGTTAAGGGAGCCGGATGTGACGTCACTGACATCACTTCCTGTTCTGGAGCAGGTTTTTAACTAGGAGACTGGCTTCATGCCCTTTTAGTGAAAAAGATTTTTCCTGCGGCACGATCTCGCTGTTTCTGATCCTGCCGCAGGAAGAATAGAGATCTCCTTCTCGCCGTGAACAGGGCGGGTCGAACACCTGTACTGCTCGCCGGTGTGAAGGAGGGCGAACATCCATGCTCCCCGCTGAACTGTCCGCCATCACTAATGGCTACCTTTACAATTAATTTAAAACTCACATTATGAATATTCTAATGTAATAAAATTTTATGTGTAAACACCATGTGTTTAATTTTTGCTGACTTGTCTTGCAAAGATTCTTAACCTGAATCATCCATAATAAACCTGCATTGTTTTAAATGTTGCACAACAATCAAAGTAGAATAATGACAATGTTCAGCCAGAGGCACTTTCTTCATTAAACTACAATTAGTATGATAAATGAGGAAGGGTTTTATTTACAGCTTTACTTGGAAGAGCTTATCCCTTTATAATTGAATGCTGTACACCTAAAACTGGAAGAAGAAAAAGAATCCAACGGTAATTGCCATTTGCATGGAAAAGGAAGATGAAAAAGAACATTAAGGTTTATAAAACAAAATACATATTTTATTAAAACTATAAAAACTTTGCTATTTATGTTTTAATTCTAGAGGCAATATTTTTTTATCAACCTAAAATGCATCACCTATGTATATGTAAGAAGTTATATTGGTATTTTGTGCATTGTTTACCTCAAATATATTTTTGACAACTAAGCGCAACTGATTCTTTATTTCAGGAAGATATTGTTTACTAGAAATAAATACTCTAGACGAGGGTTTTTTATATTTCATATAATTTAGTAGACTGGGATTGCTGGTTAGCCATCTTCATGCACCCTTCTTCCTCAAGGGATGCTTTGCTGAGTAGTGATGGCCCGAACTGTTCGCCGGCGAACTATTCGCGGCGAACATCGCATG
>CM070033.1:149217632-149245067 GCA_036250615.1 Ptychadena robeensis
AAAGACTCCTCCCCCTGTCGTCAGTGCTATCCGCCTTCACCCCAGGTGTGACGTAACAGCCGGTGTATTTGCCTATGCCAGCAGAGCTCAGAGCTCAGAACCCTTCTACAATAGGCAATGAAGAGAGAGATATAGATGATCATCTATATTTCTCTCTCCTGTCCGTTGGAACTGCAATCACTCTGCAGTTCCCACGGACACAGTAACTACTTATCACAGTAACAGCTGATCGGCAGAGCAGAAGACAGCCCGGCCCCCCTTCCAGCAGACCAGTGTGATCATTGGTTAGGGGAGGCCTTATAGAATTATTATGCACATGCACAATCCCCTGGAGGAGCCTGCACCTTGATGTTTTTGGGACTCCCGAGGCACCAGCAGCTTCAAATACCTGCTTGCTGCTTTGTAATGACATTATAACAACTGCTCACTTAATGCTGTGTTTTTGCCCGGCAGAAACTTTCCTTTTTCATTTTGCCTTAATCAGATTGTTTTCCTTTCCAATGTTGCTTGAAAATGGTGTTCTGCTAAATTATGTAGCACATCCTTCTTTAGTAGTTTTTCCTTTCATCGTACTCAACTTGCAAGCTAATTATAAGAGAGGTCTCAGACTGATTTCAGTCCTACAAAGAAGCCTGGATCCCTATACCATTCATAAATTTCATTGAAAAACAAAATATTTTATCTTTATGACACCTAATACTAAATAATGTGCATAATAATTTGGATAGCAGTATATAGAGTTAATACAGCAGGAACTGATATGCAGGTCAAAGTTGTTGTAGCCCCAAGCTCAATCCGAATTACATCAATAGTTATTAGAAAGTAAAAAAAATTAAGCATACTATGCAATATTAAGATTCTAATATATTTTGTCCATGAATTAAGCTTGTACATTTCATCCTTGAATAGACTGCACAATAATTAGGTAATTTTTCTTTGGCATTGTAATTAAGTTGCATTATTTCTTGCTACAATTGGCTGATGTGGATAATATATCCAAGTCTTTCCAATGATTTAATTAGAATTTTAATACGCATGTGGGTCCATTGACAAAAAAAGGCAAAGTAATAAAAAACTATGTAAAATATCATACGTTTCCAGTTAAATATATATATTAGGTATATTAGGTAAACATTCTGTTTAAGTTAAGTTAATACATTTTCCTGACATTTATTATTAGATCAAAAGAATATATAGATTGGAGGGTGTGTGGATTCACTGTTCCCATCCCTAAATAACTGTAGAGATAAGAAGAAAGGTCCCCCTTGGGACTTTGATTGGAACAGTGAAAATAGGTTCAGATCCCAATGAAGTTAAAAAGACGTTTATTTATAAAAATTCCAATAGTAATGTATGGGCTCTTAACCGTCTATGGTGTAAGAGCGGATGTTCGAGGAGCACATTGACAAGTTTACCATGTGAGTAGAATATAACACATATACAGGTACATTGCACAGTGCCCTTGGCATCAATCATACGTGTGGTGAACAAAGATAAAAACAGAATACAGACAAATGAGCGAACGGTTGAGGTAGATGGTTATGGGTGCACATAGGGCAACATGTTTCGCTATAGGAGCTTCGTCAGGCCGATGCACCTTGGGATATATATGGGTCCGCTGCGGAGAGGGATGTATGAAAGGATAATTCAGTATGGATGTGCCCAGTGGTTGAGATCAAACCAGAGGGAAAAGAATCACCCTTAGCTTGTTGTCCTGTACATTGGCCAAAGCAAACATTTTTCATAATTATCGATTTCAAACGGTTTATTAAAGTCATATGTATAAAATGCGATTTTTCTGTTTTATGATTGCCATTTAAGATCCACTTTCCTGCGGACTGTTTTGGATCTTCAACTCATTTCAAAATGTGATTGAAACTTTCACGTTATTTTTAATAATTACCTTTCAATGTATTTTTTTGTTGTGACCAATTAAAATCCCCGGTTGTTTGCTGGAGTTCTCCTGACAAACAGGTGCCACCACCATGAGTTTGGCTATACAGTATGCTAAACTCTAATGTTTTAAGTTAAAAAAAAGCATGCAATTGGTAAATGTAGGCGATTTACTCAAATATGCCCAAAAGGGTACCAGAGGGGCATAGGCATAGGTGATCCCTTCAAGTTAAGTGCATATGTCCAAGCCTATGGCTGTTGGGGGCACTAAATACCTCATGTAGTACGTGCATAGTAACTTACCATTTCCTGTAATATGTCTGTAGCAACTGACTATTATTATTATTATTAGCTTTTATTTATATAGCGCAGTAAATTAGAGCTGAAATGCAACACAAGACAACAAACAGGTACAAGTTGTGGAACAGGAGGAGTTGTTCACAGTGCTATGTAGTAGTATGGTCACAGTAACTACAATTTCTTACAGTAACTTTAATAACTTTACAGTAATTGACCATTTTCTGTAGTATGTCACAGTAACTGATTACCTCCTGTAGTATGTATACAGTTAACTGACCACTCCCTGTAGTATGTCTTGAAAAACTGTCTTGAAAAATTTCCTGTAGTACAGTAAAGAGAAGTACCCTTGAAGGTTATGGTGAGAAGGGATGAAAGGAATCAAAAAGCCCTCAACTCGAGCAGTGCATAGCACAAATCAAGCCTTCTTAAAACAGAAGGTATTTACACAGCCCAATCCAGCACAAATCCCAAAACTTTAGGTGGAAGCCTTCGTGTTGGAACAGTGGGCGGAGCCATGCAGATTATTCCTTTTCGCCCCATCAGCCAGATGCACATCCAGAAACCGCTGGTGTACAGTGCAAATATAGCTATGGCTATATTTGCACTGTACACCAGCGGTTTCTGGATGTGCATCTGGCTGATGGGGCGAAAAGGAATAATCTGCATGGCTCCGCCCACTGTTCCAACACGAAGGCTTCCACCTAAAGTTTTGGGATTTGTGCTGGATTGGGCTGTGTAAATACCTTCTGTTTTAAGAAGGCTTGATTTGTGCTGTAGTACAGTAGATATACAAAAATGAGACAAAGATAAATAATTTCAGACCTTTTTCCACACCTTAATGTGACCTATAAACTGTACCACTCACATGGAAAACAAACTGAAATCTTTTAGTAATAAAAATAAATTAATTTATGTGGTTGCATAAGAGTGAACACCCTTAAACTAATACTTTGTTGAAACACCTTTTGATTTGATTGCAGCAATCAGGCTTCATAAAAAATCGTATTGTATTCTATTGCCTTCCATTGCACATCTGTTCATGATTATTCGCAATGATTCGCGATGCAGCTTTACAGCTTTTCTTTTTCATTCCAGTACAAGCACTGTATTGTTGTGTATTGCTCATATCCATTCACAATGCACACCAATATGTGTGATGTATGCCGGTAAACGATGTCAAAGCATAATATGACGAATATCTGCCATTGCGAATATCGGAGCGCACATTTGCAAAATATTATGAATTCTCGAATGACGGATATTCATAGAATATATTTGCTCAACACTAGTATGAGTCTATCAGCATGGCACATTTTGACTTGGCAAGATTTGCCCACTCTCCTTTGCAGAAACACTCCAAATCGGTCAGATTGCGAGGACATCTCCTGTGCACAGCCCTCTTCAGGACACACCACAGATTTTCAATCGGATTCAGGTCTGGGCTCTGGCTGGGCCATTCCAAAACTTTTATCTTCTGGTAAATAGAGATTTTGATGATTTCGAGTTGATTGCAAAGCCCCTGAGCATGGTATCCTCACCAAACTTGCTGTAGATGTACAGAGGGTTTGGGGGTATACTACAAAAAAAGTATTGCTCCAACACAAATTGTTTTTACATGAATTAAGTCAAGCAAAAATTTTGAATATCTAATTTTCAACTTTGATTTTGGACTTAATTTATGGAAAAAACTACATGTGCTGGAGCAATTTTTTTCAGATGTTCCCACAACCCTTTTCTACATTTCCAGCAATTTTGGTTATGATATCATATTCAGAGGCTTTGCAATCAGGTCACAAAGTCAGCTAGTCAAAAACTTCAAGCATCTCTACTGGTGAAGCCATTCCTTTGTAGATTTGGATGTGTGCTTTGGGTTGTTGTCATGCTGAAAGATGAAGTTCCTCTTCATGTTCAGCTTTCTAGCAAAAGCTTGAAAGTTTTGTGCCAATATTGTTTGGTATTTGGAACTGTTTATAATTCCCTCTACTAACTAAGGCCCAAGTTCCAGCTGAAGAAAAACAGCCCCAAAGCACGATGTTGCCACCAGAATGCTTTACTGTGGGTATGGTGTTCTTTTGATGATGTGCAGTATTGTATAGTATAGTCGCAAGTAGTGATGGCTGAACTGTCTGCAAGGCCGCGAACGTAACATGTTTATCTGCTTTTCTTCCCCCGGCGAACAGTACAGGTGTTCGACCCACCCTTTTCACCGGCGGTAAGAAGGTGACTTTTGGTGGTCATGGTTACATTACATGGTTTTGGTAGAACAAAAGTGGCAAGATTGTAAGGTGTATGGAGGCTGTAAGGGTGAATGGAATCCGTAGTTTCGATATATGTTAACATTTCTTTTAAATGCAACAAATGTAGCAACATACTTCAACCAAATAAGATACAGCTTACATTAAAAAAAGAATTTTAGTGTATGGCATGTTTTATGCATATGCCTATGCTAAGATTACAAAATGACCTATAAAAATAAAGTAGGCATATCTTAGCTGCTTTTATTGGTTGTGTGATAGACTAAATACAATATAACAAAACATGAAATGGCATAGTTTTATTAATATTAAACAACCCAAGTAAATGAATTAGTAAATAAAATGTTGTTACCTTAAAACACCCAAAGATAATTAAACATAGCTTGCATACAAAACAATGTAGAAACAATTTAAACTGATGGCTCCATGAAGCAAAATGGAAAATACAAACCACAATAAAAGGTCAAACTTCAGTGAAGTCATTTGAAAAATATCAAGATAGCAAAATGTATGCATGCACATTTATTTGCTAAAGGGCATTTGGTACAGAATATTATATCCACAGAATTCATATCCACATTTTTATTCTAAGCACTGTAACATAGCACACAAACCTTACAGAGAGGAAACAGATACACAACACATACTGTAACTGATAAATATATTTGTATGTTCAGTCCAAACAGGATCACACAAATACTTTTTTTCCAATTCTCGCTAAAAAAAACGATTTACTTACATAAGGAATTCTTCTCTTGTCATAAATATTATTGTGTGATACAGCCAAGGTTTTCGATTTGGCATCTTACATAGCAGTTTTGATTTTAATTTTATTATTTATATATTATTTTAAGTTGACAGGTTACCCCAAAATACATCAGAACCACAACCCTGTATTTCATGTACAATCTCCCATCCTTGTTATCCCTGTTGAAGTTGAAGAGAGCAGCACAAATTAAACCTTGTATCCTATGATCACAGGCTGAGGAAGAGAAATGTTCAGCCATGTAGCAATTCTGGGCAGAAAGCATCAGTAGGTATGGCACATATGGTATTAGGCCATATGTGATGGCAGCTGAAACATGCTGAATATTCTCCCGGAATGAGGGAATGGATAAAGAGATGATAAAATGTCTACTGATGCCACCAATTAGAGGAGAAAAGTTCAGAGAGAGAGAGAGAGAGAGAGAGGTAGAACAGCAGTAAGGGACTCAAATATCAGCCATTATACTATATATAAAAGTATTGGCCTTCTGTACCTTTTTGTCAACTACACCTCTTTGCAATCCATTCAAGCATGCTACCACTGTTTGTGCAGCATTTTTGGACTGTATAATATACTGAAACCTGCTTGCTTGACTTAAAGCCTGACCCTAGATTGTAATATAGTTCATATGGCTTCATTGGATCCTAGACTGAATCAGGGCACTAGCTTATCCAAAACCCCCCTTCTTGGCCAGTCTAAAGCTAGCTATACAAAGTTCGACTTTTGCACAACTAGATAGACTTGTGTGATTTAAATATCGATAATCAAATCTTAATCAATTGTACCACCACACAGTAGGATCAATTTTAACAGGATCAATTACTTTACTTAAAGGCTGCCATACACGGCACGGATTCGTGCCGGATTCCGGCGCGATGGATTCCGGGCGCGTGCACGCGGATCCATCGTGCCGGAATCCCCTGCAGCCCACCTTGCCCGTCCGACCGCATCCGATGGATCGGGGGCACAGAATCGGATCCGAGGAAGAACCAACCTGTTGGTCTTTTCGGGTCCGATTCTGCTCTGATCAGGGGGCGTTGCGGTCAGGGAGGCGATCCATCGGACACGGATCCGGCCGTGCAAGGTGGGCTGCCACGATCGGATTCCCTAATTGGCTGATCGTTCTCACCTGTGGATGCCGGCGGAATCGCCGGAATCCATCGGTGCTGAATCGATCAGCCAGGGAATCCGTGCCATGTATGGCTAGCTTTAGATTGGTGTGCATGCTCAATGGTAGGATCACATACAAATCGATCAAAATACTTTAAAAAATCCTAACCCGCCCTACCTAACATACAATAGTTTACAACATACAAAGGAACTGCTTACTTATGTAAGCATTATCAACATTTATACACAAATCCACACAAAAACACAACCCTAATTAATGTAACCATAAAACACTACTTTTTACATAGGGACCCACCTATTTATAGAAAGAGGAGCTAGGATATATTAATGCACCCATTACTATTTTGTTTTGCCCTCCTGACAGCAGTTGAAATATTCCTCAATATTATAATTGAAAATTTTTATTGCGAATATCGGCACTTTGAGAATTCACGAAGATCTCAAATATAGTGCTGTATCTCCGTAATCGTGAATAATTACGACTTTTTATCAGCACTCTGAACTACCGTGCTTTGCGTTCGCAATATGCACATGTTCAAGTGCCAAATTACGCAATGAATCTGTGGAAATTGCCAAGCATTGAGTTCACAATTTGCCCATATACAAGTGCTGATTTGTGCTATTTAGGTAATAATGACTGGAGATCACAAATTTTCTCATTTGCAAATATTGGGTGAAAAGTGTGCGATATTATGGGAATACGGATATAGCCTATGCTGCTCATCAACAGTCACACAGAGTATTGTGTATTGATAGAGTTATAAAGCCTTTAGCTGTACACACATTAACACTAGTGATGGCCGAACATCAGCTTTGGCTGTTTGCGAACAGGCGAATTGAACTTTTGCAAATACCCACCGCGAACGGCGTACCTCCATTGACTTTAATGGAGGGCAAACTTCTCACACCTTCAGGTCATATTTGTAGCCAAAATACCAATAAAAAAAGTCAAAAGGGTGCGACCACCTGGACAGTGTCATGTCAGAGGGGGGTCAATGGCAAACCCCCCCCCCCCCCCCCCCCTAAAATATGGATTTTTTTAATGCTGTTTTCTTGCTGTATTCTGTAGGTCTAATGGCCGGAAATCACATCTAGATTAAGGATTTTGCCAAAAGTTATCGGACAGCACCTTTTGCAGCGCATCACATTTAGTCAGATCTCTGCAATGCATAATACAGCATACCCCACCCCCAGAGAAGGACTTTTGTTGTTCAGTAATGATGAACTACATGTAACAGAACACCTTAGCTATAGCTACAGATCACTGGCTGGAGTATAATAGCAAAGTAGCTTAGCCATCCCTCAACCAGCAGCAGCTCTCCTTATCTATCTAGTACTGGAGACACAGGATAAATGTAAAAATGGACGCCGGGCTGCTTCTTTTATAAGGGGAGGTATTCTTCAGGAGCAAACGGAAGTGTTATTGGCTGTACTCTACCACCTGACTATAGGGTGTGGGGTCACACTTTGTCTCCATGTTAAGGTGTAGGGGGCGGGTCAAACTGCGAACATGCTATGTTCGCTGCGAACTGTCCGCCGGGCAAACTTTTCGGCCATCACTAATTAACACCAATATATACATTTGTGTGTTACCCTTTAATATAGGAATATAATTCCTTATTCTTACACTAGCTCATAAGATTAAAACATCCAGTTTTCTAAAAGACTTCTCAGTACTGGAATAGTTAATGAACTTGGTTTTTTGATGTATATTTTTTAAATAAAACTGACTTTTTTATTTTGACAGTTTTGTTCCCTGAGCCAAAAAGTACTCACCCGCTGAGTGCAATTCACCCTTTGAACTTGAAATCAAACAGGGAAAAAGATTAAGAAAATGCAAATGTCTGGTTTCCTAACAAGAGCGCTGAACCTTTCAGAGAAATCACAAAAGTAGCACAGTAAACTGTATCGTGGTGTCTAAGCATCTCAAGCTGAAACTCTGAGATTTCACTCTGCAGTGTTTTTCTTGTTAATTCTTTTTTTGTAATTATCAAAAACTCATCAATTAACCTCTCTCGCAGAAACTGGCCTTCAGATACTTATCACTGCAAGAAATGGATGCAGATTGTTTTGTATAGTCAGCATAATCCTGTGGCGGTTGTATAATATTACATGTACAGGGGGTAATTAGTCTGCAAATATTTCCTTTTCTTTGGTTTTCATAACAGCATTATTGACCTACCTGCTCATTTCATTTTGGATTACAAGTCCTTTTAATCAAGCTAGTTGAACTGGTTTTTATGAAACTTGAAGGCGGTGTGATGTGAAGGTATAATGTAACACTTGTTCTTGCTAGAGTTAAATCTGATATCCATTGAAATGATTAGAAGAAATCTCTCTCTAAATGGTAGCTGGTATTGTTCCCTTCTTTTTGTGTTTGTATTTTCTTTATCTAAAGGAGGCCATAGACAGGTTGACAATTATGGTCAATATAAAAGGAAGGATCTATACTCCGGATAAAAGTCCATGGATAATCATCACATTGAAGTACAAATCACATATCATAACCCCCATAAGGACCCCTTAGCCTCTGGGGGCGGAGTGCAGATCCTTCCTTTCATATTGACCATGCTGTAAGGCAGAAGACACGCACATGGTTCCAGCATCCAGAGGTCTACTCATTATTGAAGGCGGCAGCAGGAGGAGATAAGAAAAAGAATGCTATATGAATTGATCTTCCAAAAAGCTTATGTCATCTGGATGTTGTGGTGGAGAGTTTTGGTGTTGTTTACTATACAGGTTGATAATTACCTGAATATATTTGCTAAGGTGTTTCTTAACATTGTGTAATAAGCCAATTACTTCAGTGATACTATCACAACACTGACAAGAGTTTATCCCTTTCATCATCATAGCAGACTGGGCAAGACTGCTTTTATTTATTTTCCAAAAGGTAAGTGAAAACAAAATACATTTTTGGCTAAGAACTACCTCCATAGTTAAAATTCCTATCGACCCACACTCTTTTATTGAAACTTACTAAGATTAGGGCAGACTTGAAAACAATACTATTTGTTAAATACACGTCACCTATCACTGGAAATGTCATATGGATTCAATTGATGGATTTTTAATTGCTGCAATTCTTCTTTGAATGTGATGTTTATTACAATTAAATTTAATAAATATACAGTGGGTACAAAAAGTATTCAGACCCCTTAAATTTTTCACTCTTTGTCATATTGCAGCCATTTGCTAAAATCTTTTCAGCTCTTTTTTTTTCCTCGATAATGTACACACAGCCCCCCATACTGACAGAAAAACACAGAATTGTAGACATTTTGCAGTATTTAGTAGAAGTATCCTTTTGATATAATACAGCCATGAGTGTTTTTGGGAAAGAAGCAACAAGTTTTTCACACCTGGATTTGGGGATCCTCTGCCATTCCTCCTTGCAGATCCTCTCCAGTTCTGTCAGGTTGGATGGTAAACAGTGGCTGACAGACATTTTTAGGTCTCTTCTGAGATGCTCAATTGGGTTTAAGTCAGGGCTCTGGCTTGGCTTTTTAAGAACAGTCATGGAGTTGTTGTGAAGCCACTCCTTCGTTATTTTGGCTTTGTGCTTAGGGTCATTGTCTTGTTGGAAGGAAAACCTTCCACCAGCCTGAGGTCCTGAGCACTCTGAAGAAGGTTTTCATACAGGATATCCCTGTACTTGACTGGATTCATCCTTTCCTTTATTGCAACCAGTCGTCCTGTCCCTGCAGCTGCAGCCCTGCTTCACTGTTGGGACTGTATGGGACCGTTGAGCAGTGCCTGGTTTTCTCGACACATACCGCTTAGAATTGAGGCCAAAAACTTCTATCTTGGTCTCATCAGACCAGAGAATCGTATTTTCACCATCTTGGAGTCCTTCAGGTGTTTGTTCGCACTCCATGCAGGCTTTCGTGTGTCTTGAACTGAGGAAAGGCTTCCTTTGGGCCACTCTGCTATAAAGCCCCAACTGGTGGAGGGCTGCAGTGATGGTTGGCTTTTTACTACTTTCTCCTATTTCCTGACTGTATCTCTGGAGCTCAGCCACAGTGATCTTTGGGTTCCTCTTTACCTCTCTCACCAAGGCTCTTCTCCCCCGATAGCTCAGTTTGGCCGGACAGCCAGCTCTAGGAAGGGTTCTGGTTGTCCCCATCATCTTCCATTTAAGGATTATGGAGGCCACTGTGCTCTTACTAATCTAAAGTGCCGCAGAATTTTTTTTGTAACCTTGGCCAGATCTGTGCCTTGCCACAATTCTGTCTCTGAGCTCTTCAGGCAGTTCCTTTGCCCTTATGATTCTCATTTTCTCTGACATGCACTGTGAGCTGTAAGGTATTATATACACAAGTGTGTGACTTTCCTAATCAAGTCCAAACAGTATAATGGATTAATCAATAATCAAATCAAGGTGTAGAACCATCTACAATTCTGTGTTTTTCTGACAATATTGGGTGCTGTGTGTACATTAATGAGGAAAAAAAAAGAACTAGCAAATGGCTGCAAAGTAACATACAAAAGTCACATACAGAAAAAAAATCTTAGTGTTCAGTCCAACACACAATAAACATAAATTGTTCAGCTTGTCAAACAAACAGCCGCTTCCTCAGGAGATCGACAAGTGTATATATATAGGGTGTCTAAAACTAGTAGAGACATTGACGGTCATTCTAGATATTCATAAGGTGATCTCTCTATTACATTTTGTATGTTTTTTTATTAGAGGTGTATTGTAATACTATTTTATTTATTGATGGTCAAGAATGAATAAAGACCAATTTTATTAAAAAACCTGTTGATAGTCTCTACTGTGCCTTAAAAGCCCCACCTTTGCCCCAAAATTGTTCTTTTGTTTTTGTTATATTTACCATGGGGTGTGGCACTCCCAATAATGGGACTGAGTCATTAGAAATATAGGGGGATCATTTGCAACCTAGTTTTGACACGTTCATTCTAGATATATGAGGCCACAAATTGTTGAAAATTTTATATATTACAATTGTGAAGTTTGTTATCTAACACCACCAAAATAGCATCGTACGGGATAGATGTAATACTTAAAAAAAAATACCAATGTCTCTGGTAATGTCTCTTCAGGTGCTTAGATTATTTTCTGGGTCATTCAGAACAAGTGCAAGACCCAAATAATTTTAGATTTTAATATTTAAAACCATGCAAAAAAGATTATAGAAACATATCAAAAAATATCAAAGGAACAGATTTGATATGCAAATAAATGGAGTAAAAATAGGAAGAGGGAAACTGGTCTGATGAACCGTGGGTTTCTGTAGAAGATAACAGTCAAACGTTCAGAAGTTGTCCTTGTTATAAGATTAAAGTATTGTAATCCAGCAGTCCATAGGGTTATGGGATGTGATTGTGGGTACCAGAACCCAAGGACGGCTGTTTGAAGTCAGCAAAGTTTGTGTAAAAGGAACCAAGGAAGGAAGGACAGGTGGACAGACACTAACTCTCAGCGGGTTAATGGTTTTAACTCTTGTTTACTCCAGGGGAGGGATTGCAATTGGAGCTGGCCCACCCCTCAATCTGAATGAGTCAGCCCTTTCATTAGAAGGGGAAAGATAACATAAATATTGCATGAAATGGCTGAGTAATCACATCTCAGGAGGAACATGTGGCAATCACATATGCTACAGGTTCCATACCAGCATGGTTTCCTGAACTCATAGAGATCAAACACGGGTTCTTTCTGTCATCCCAAACCTGAGAAATGTGAAACTGGGTTTTTGGACATGGTAGAAGCTTCGTTCTGGCATCATAACATTCATATTTCTATCCATAATGGTCTCCTAGAGTTACACGCACCTACTATTTACAGAAGTAAATTATTGGCAATTTCTACAATTATTGATTCACAAGGTTAATAATTGGTCAATATCTCTTGTCTTTTGTGTGAACCCAGAGCTCATTCAGAGGTTTTATTAGGGGGGTGTTGAGTGTCTTTATCTCAACTCTCAGAAGTATGGATGTCAGAACTTGAGAGGAGTATTTTATGACCCTAGGTGTTCAGACAGCTGGACATTCTATGGTGTTCTTAGACACTTGGATTGGAGTTAACTGTGAAGAGTCTGGCAGAAATTGAGTTTGTAATAGATTAGCGCCAACTGATTATTCGTAAAAAATAGATTCTTTGATTACCTAAAATTAAGGGAATTGTGGTTCCCCCTATCCTCTTCTTTTTAATGCTGCAGTAAATGTAATTGATGCACAACTGATTGATTGGTTTAGCCATGGATCCTGAAACTAGATCTATTTATGACCCCCCTGATATTTTAGCAGGGATAATTTTTTTAGAGCAAAGATTTGTGACCAACCTCTTAAACCCTCTTAAAGATTTGACATTCAAAGATCTTGGTAAACTGTGTGGCAGGAAATATTTACTACATTTCCATTTACCTTGCAGTGCAGTGTACAAGGCGCCCATTGACGGTAATGTCAGGGCTGTCTCCACAGCCATCAGAGCTCCCAATCCATGTTGATGTTGACGCATGTCCACATGAATGCAATGGAGGCTTGCACTGACATCAGCCGATGGTAGTGCATAGTGGAAGCCTAGCCTTAGGCGCTAGAATACTAAAGATTCCATTGTTGCAGGTAATCATATATTATATTATAATTTTTATTTTGTTTTATTATTTGCATCCCAAAACAGAATACTCACTGTGTCTCTACACACCTGTACTGCTACTCATAAACTCACAGGATATGATTAGGTAACTAGATATGTTAGCCTATAGTACACTTCAGTTGGGGCACTGTCATTGCTGGGAAAATTAATAAGGTATTAATTAGTTGTACTGGGTCATTTCAACAGCTCATCGTTTTAAAATAATATCCTGCTGCTTGTCAATGAGCCAGGTTTTCCTCCCTAAAGGTTGAATACACATGCTTAATTTACCACAATGTTCCTTAGCCTAAAGGCAAATCTCAGCACTAATGTATATAACGCTAATACATGCCAAGAAATGTGAAAATACATTATTGCTGTGACTAGAAATACGTGTTTTTTAGTTACTATATGTCTTCTTGCTATAAATCATTATTCTCTGTTATACCTCATAGAGCAAATGCACTACCACAGATAATATTATAATCTGATGTGCATCACAGACATAGGTTAAGGTTAAACATTGTGATATTATGCTTCCTTTTACATCATTTCTCAGATACACGGTCACTGCTGTCATTAAATCTTCAAGCTGAATGTCCTTATCTCCTTAAGGTAGCATTATAGACTTGAACTTCTATGATTTTAAATCTCTGCTCATCTGCTTGTCATTGGTATTCTGATTTTCCATAACTGAGCTCAGGAAATAGTTCACAATATCCAAAGGCTTTACGCTACAAAATCATAGTTACATAACAATAGAATTCATTGTATGGTGAAAAAAACATTCACTTTATTTTACAATATTATTTGTAACACATTCATAAAATACGGGGCATAGGCCTTTAAAAACAAAAAAGAGTATATGTGGCAAACAAACTGTAACTTATATAGCATAGCCCTATTCAAATTAGTATTGAGAAAGCAAGTTATCCTACTTATCAGTGTCTTTGGAGCTCTTTTTTGGGCCCTATGCGAGACTGCAAACCAACCCCCCCCCCCCCCCCCCCCCCCCCCCCACCCGCAGACTGAGGGAAGAGAGGACACATCGCACCCCCAACCCTCCGTACCGATTGAGGGAATAGCGGAAGATAGTGAGTCCCCGATTATTCCGGGGGAATTGACCTGTGCATGGGAGCCTTATAAAGCCCCAAGTGGTTGAGGCCCCAAGTGGTCCCCGGGCCCTATGTGCATGCATATTCTGCATAGTGCAAGGCACAGCCCTGCTACCTTTTGTTTAAGTCTTGTAATCTGATGGCAAATATCCACGTTGCTCTTTATGGATTGCTATGTTACCTAGTATTTTTAGAAGGACATACAGAGTAATAGAAAGCAAGTTGTTATGGGAAATGAAATTTAAAGTAAGATCAGCAATAAGGAGGTAGGAAAAAATGGAGAGGAACATAGTAATGTGAGCATTATGGCTTATTCATATACAGTGGATATAATGTCAGGTTCCTGTGCTGTACAAAAATGAGACAAAGATAAATCATTTTAGAACTTTTCCCACATTCAATGTGATCTATAATCTATGCCACTCAAATAAAAAACAAACTGAAATAATTTAGGTGGAGGGAAGAAAACAAAAAAAACCCTCAAATAACATGGTTGCATATTGTGCACATGCTCGTCGAACTGGGGATGTAGCTGTGTTCAGAATGAAGTAATCACATTCAAAATCATGTTAATAGGAGTCAGCATACACCTGCCATCATTTAAAGTGCCTCTGATGAACCCCAAATAAAGTTCAGCTGCTCTAGATGGCCTTTCTGAAGTATTTTAAGTCGCATCCCTCAGCAAAAGCCATGGTCCACAGAGAACTTCCAAACCATCAGTCAGGAGAAGGGTACAAAATAATTTTGAAGGCCTTAGACATACCACGGAATATCAAATGGAGAAAATACGGCCCCACAGCGACATTACAACTGAACATCCCTTCAAAATTTATGAAAAGACGAGATGAAATCTGGTCAGGGAAGCTACCAAGAGGCCTACAGCAACATTAAATGAGCTGCAGGAATATCTGGTAAGTACTGGCTGTGTTGTACATGTGACAACAATCTTCTGTATTCTTCTATGGGGTAGAGTGGCAAGACGAAAGCCTTTACTAACAAAGAAAAACATCCAAGCCACTAGGCTACATCCAGGCTACCTTTTGCAAAAACACATCTGTCTTCCAAAATCATGTGGGAAAAGGTGTTATGGTCTGATGAAACCAAGGTTGAACTTTTTGGCCATAATTCCAAAAGATAAGTTTGGCACAAAAACAATATTGCACATCACCAAAAGAACACCATAGCCACAGTGAAGCATGGTGGTGGCAGCATCTTCAATTAGCCATGGTGGTAGCTGTTTTTATTCAATTAGAACTGTGGCCTTAGTTAAGGTATGGGGAATTATGAACAGTTCCAAATACCAGTCAATATTGACACAAAACCTTAAGGCTACTGCTGCTAGAAAGCTGAACATTAAGAGGAACTTCATCTTTCAGCATGACAACAACCCAAAGCATACATCCAAATCAACAAAGGAATGGCTTCACCAGAAGAAGATTAAAGTTTTGGAATGGCCCAGCCAGATCCCAGACCTGAATACGATTGAAAATCTGTGGGGTGATCTGAAGCGGACTGTTCACAGGAAATGCCCTTGCAATCTAAAGCTAGCCATACATGTGTCGGATTGGCCAATTGATCACTCACCCAATTGATTCCAGCGATCTCAGCGGGAATGGGAGCTGCAATCAATCAGCCACTTAAGAGGATCAGATCTCTGCATACCACCTTGTCCAATTGATCGGGGGTTTAGAATTGGATCCGATAGAGAACCACGCGATCACTCGGACAAGGTGGTATGCAGCGATCGGATCCTCTTAAGTGGCTGATTGATTGCAGCTCCCATTCCCGCTGAGATCGCCGGAGACACTGGAGACACATGGAATCCGACACGTGTATGGCTAGCTTAACAGATTTGGAGTCTGGCAGATATTATTATTATCATTTATTTATATAGCACCAACATATTACGCAGCGCTGTACAACAAATTAGAGTTAAGACAACACAAGATAACACACAGGAACAGGTTATGACACAGGAGGAGTAGAGGACCCTGCCCGATCAGGCTTACAATCTAATAGGTTGGGGAACAGAGTATACAATAGGTTGGGGGATGGGACTGGTATGGTTAGAATGTTAGGAGTGAGAAGATGGGAAGCTACAGTGAAGAGGTAGGTTTTCAAGAATTTCTAAAAAAATGCAGGAGGTAAAAGCAAGTCTGACATTTTTTTGTTGTGCACTTACTTAAATGAAGACTTTTTCTAATGTTGTAAAAATAATTACAGACAAAAAGTTTATATTGGGGGGGGGGGCTGCCTTATATGCATGGCTAAGCATTATACAAGACAAAATTCTGGCTACAGGTAAGGTTACCGTGTTTTTGTAATTGTAACTTTTCACCTTGGGATACCTGTCACCTGACATCCCTCATCCCACTATATGCTATTTATATACATTAAACAGTTTGGATGTAAAGTCTTTTATTTATGCAAGAAAACAACATTTTCAGAAGAATGCATAAACAAAATAACTGCCACTTCAGACAAGGTATAGGTCCTTGAAAACAAGGAAGACGTCATAAACACCTGGTATTTTTAAACTTGCGAGCAGATTGTATTGGTCATAAAAAGGAATGTTCTTGATGTTTTATGTAAATGCAAGTTCTATCTTTACAGTCAATGACATCCTTAGAGACTGTTAATCTGCTCCCTTCAGCACAGGCAGTTTATTCATATAAAATGCTCTTTTTTTTCCAAGTCTACCATTAAAACCACTATTAAAAAGATCTAGAGATCTCCCTACATAACTAGCTAATTGATCTTGATTTTAATTGTAGCAGAATACTGCCATAGATGTATCAATTTTCTGTTTGAATTCCTAATGACCAACCGTGCCGAACGATTTGAGAATCAAAGCCTTCCCACCTTGAGTGATTCACCATCGGAAATCGAAAAAAAGGTTTGTTCGTGATTGGATATGTCCATTTTTTTCGGTCAATTGTTCATCAAACAAACTATGTTGGTGGAAACCTCCGATCACTGATCTATCTTCTTACCAGCCAGCTACTTGGAATACAGAGGAGTCGATACTCTCTTTTAACTGGTAAACGATCTAGGGCTCAAATTGACAGGGAATCATTTACCGTTGGTGGTGTATTCTTTGTTGCCTCAACCACATGCCAATGACACATGGTGGACTGATTATACATTGTTCAGGGGTTTTAAAACTAAAGCCCCCCATACACCTTTAGATAACTCCATACAATTTCTATTAGATGAGTATAGTGGCCTTCCTGATAGAATACATAGGGGTTGGAAGGTTTACAAAGGTCCTCATTTTACATGGTGTTGGTACAACTAAGTGGACTGTACAGAAATTGTATGGTAAGATTGTATGGGGGTGTATGAGGACCTTAACAAACAGTCAGCTAATCGAAATTGAGAAAAATAATATTTTATCTTTTTTTTATAATGCTGACTTCTTTATTTACTATGTTTTTGTGATGGAGAACCAGGCCCCGCTGTTACCATGTCCCAGCATTGGCCTGTAAGGGTGTAAATTGCTGTGAGTGTACTTTCTGTGGGATGGACATTTCTCATAGGAAAAGCTCTCCTGGGACAGAACTGAAAATGAAAAATGAAAAAACACATATTCAATGCGGTCACCTAAGTGTTGCTATAATTGGTTGACCCTGTGCTTCTCTCTATGTTGAATATGAATTTTTCCTTGGAAAACGTGCCATCCAACTTCCAAGAAGATCTTAATTCAGGATTCCAGGAAAATTCATATGGAAAACTAAAAGGTTTCAGAGCATCTGCTGTATTGTATTGTAAAATGCAGCCCTTTGTATTATTTCAAGAGTACTTTAAGTGCACTCTGTGTAGTGCTAACGCATAGCCCTTTACCTAGAGTGTTTTTACATTTTAAAGCATTTATTGTGATGTGCAGGAAAGTGTTTCTAGTTACTATGAAAGAACCATAAATGCTGACATAAGCTGGGCATAGACGGGCCTATTCCTGTCTGATTCAGCAGCCAATCAGATGCCATGCTCGTTCCCGCATCCGGTCGGGTTGGCATGGAATCACATGGTCATATTGACAAAAAATCTTTCCCCACGTCGGATCGCACAGGATAATTCAGATCCGATCCCATTCGTTTGGATGTGGACCGCAGTCCCCAGCCAAAGTAATGGCCAGCACACAAAGGGTGACTGGACGATTCTCGGCACTAGTGGCCGTGCGTGATGACCTCATCACGTCCGCTAGGTCTGCTCGGCGGTCGACGGTAAATCGTCCCGTTCATGCCCAGCTTTAAATATATATACAGTATATGTTTTACACTCTTAATTTGCAAATTGGAGCAATCTTTTGATCAATAGATAAAAGATTTACATATTGATTTAATATAATAACTACACAAACCAAAAAAAGTTATAGCAATATTACATCTTAAATCGGTTTTCTGAATGAAATAGTTACATTTGCTAAAAAGTCATTGTTATGTTATAATGTTAAATGTTTTTTGATGTTATATTGCAATACTAGTATAAAATCTATATTGTATTAACAACTAGTGATGGCCGAACATCAGCTACCGCTGTTCGCGAACAGGCGAATCGAACTTCTGCAAATACCCGCTGCGAACATGCGAACGGCGAACCTCCATTGACTGTAATGGAGGGTGAACTTTTCACACCTTCCGGTCATATTTGTAGCCAAAATACCAATAAAAAAAGTCAAAAGGGTGCGACCACCTGGACAGTGTCATGCCAGAGGGGGATCAATGGCTAAACTTCTCCCTCAAAATATGGATTTTTTTAAATGCTGTTTCTTCAGGTTTAATGGCCGGAAATCACATCTAGATTAAAGATTTTTCTAAAAGTTACCGGACAGTACCTTCTGCAGCGCATCACATTTAGTCAGATCTCTCTGCAATGCATAATACAGCATACCCCACCCCCAGAGAAGGACTTTTGTGTCTCAGTAATGATAAACTACATGTAACAGAACACCTTAGCTATAGCTACAAATCACTGGATGGAATGTAATTGCAAAGTAGCTCAGCCATCCCTCAATCAGCAACAGCTCTCCCTATCTATCTAGTACTGGAGACACATGATAAATGTAAGATGGCCACTGGGCTGCTTCTTTTATATGGGGGGGGGGTCCTCCAAGAGTGAAAAATGTGTTATTGGCTGTACTGTGCTACCTGACTATAGGGTGAGGGGTTGCACTTTGTCTCCATGTTAAGGTATAGGGGGCGGGTAGAACACCCATAATGTTTGCTGGCATTGCGAACTGCGAACATGCTATGTTCACCGCGAACTGTCCTCCGGGCGAACTTTTCGGCCATCACTAATAATAACATTTTAATGACTACTTCTAAACTATTACCTTGAGATCAGATCGTATTATTAACACAATACACCGCCCAATTCCATTTTGATAATATTGTTTCATTTGATTACCATTTGTAAATAATGTGAAATGACAAAAAAAGGTTCACAGAATATTTCATTGTAAGATTCGTAGCTTTAATTCATTCTGTAGTATACAAAATAATTTACTCTGAGGTGTGCTTATCAGCAAAATTAGAAAAGCCTGAAGGCTTAGTCATTTACACAGCACGCTGCCAAGTGGGAAACCTAATTTTGATACATTGCCTGTCTGGCTCTCATTTCTATGGCTGATTGGGAATGATCGTGCTGTTCAGACAATACTTGCAATGCCAGTTTGAAGCTGCCATAGGTTGTGCTTTGTTAGAAACAATTGAACTCTCTGCAAGAAAGCTAAGGAAGTGGGGAAAATAATTCTTCATGATGCAATACAAGTTTAAGTTGATATAAAAAAAATGTATATGTCAATATCAGCATTCAGCTTAAAAAACAAATGCATCCATATAGAATTTTTTCACATTTAAATGTAATGTTTACCTAATAAATGTCAAATGGGTATATCTTATATACTATAATTATGGAGTTAGCATTTTAAGATTCAATGCCTAAAGTCTAGGAGAAGGTTACAGATAATAACCTTCCTAGCGCACCGCCCGTTTACAACGGTGCGATACAGGCGATCGAGGCAGTGTACAGAGTACACTGCCTCTCGTTTATGGCTTCCCGCCGGAGCTCTACTCACTCATTACTGACAACAGCTGCGTGTGAGAGAAAGCCGGTGCTCCTCCATTAACATGGAGGTCTATGGCGCCGCCCACTGTGACGCGATCGGGGCGGTGCCGCCAACCCGGAAATGCTTTCCGGGGAGGCATAGGGTCTCCCCGCCGCCGGCTTCCCCGGCGGTTGAGAGGACCCTGTTCACCGAACGAACAGGGTTCCTATCAACCGCTAGGGAGGTTAAGAGGTCTTCAAGTTCTGCTGAACACAAAAAGTCATCAATCTATATTCACTTAACATAGAACCATCAGGTGTAAAGTGTAATGTAAAAAAAATTCTGGAAGAATATATTTGCTAGAGATGGTCAAAACATTTTCTTGAAATTTCAACTAGCTAACTTTGAGAATTAATTGCATAGATCATGAACATGGTATGATCACTAACATTGCAACATGTAGAGAAAACGTTAAAACAAATGTATTCCTCTAGCACATGTAGTTTTTGCATAAATTAAGCTCAAAAGTTAAAATTTTTTAAGCAAATATTTTGCAAAAAAGATATACACCAGCGCAATACCCTTCTTTACAACTCCAGCAATATTGGTGATGATACCTTGCAACGAATTTCCCCATATATACTAGTCACATGTTTTAAGTATAACAGAGTATGTATATTTAACCTCATGGGCATTTACCCCAAGTGTAGCTTCTGGTAGCTTTGAGTACTCATACTCAGATACTCATCTATCCCGGCTAGCATGCAAATGTGAATATGCAATCTTTTCTGCCATGAAGCAGAAGAGGCATGGGTGGCGCCATTGCCTCCATGTTATGATGCCAGGAATGTAGAGAGGGGAGGGTGGGGATTGCAATGTAATCTACATTTAAAACCACATTTACAGGCAACATTTTAAAGAATACCTTATGCAGCATGCTCATGGGATACGATGTGGTTTTAATGCAGATGACATTGCTGCAATAGCTTCTTTCTAGGATTTAGATGTGAGTCTAGAAAAGTGTTGTGCCAGTTCCACAGTATCTAAGCAAATGGATCAACTTCCTTCAATGGTGCTGTAAGAACACCATTGTTGTCAAAACTGATGTAACATCATAACAGTGATTTATCTCTTGTCAATGGTTTAGCATAAAGCTTTAAGGCTAAGTTTACACTGACGATTCCCGAGTTCCTTTTAGCTCGGAAACCGGTAGTGCGCTTTCCCAGCTGCGGGATAAACGACTCCCTGTAGATTACAGGGCATCTAATTAAGGACCCCATAGACTTTCTATAGGACGGCTGCCCGAAAACTGACTGGCGGACGCCTAATGTGGCGTCCGCGGGTCGGTCACTCTAAACGGTCGTTTACCTGGCAGTAAAAATCCGCCAGTGTAAACTTAGCCTAAGTCTTCAAAGCTTCCCTATAGTATCATCAAAAAATATTCAATAAATATATATTACAGTTTAACAAATGTAAAACAACTGCTTAAAACTTGCAAAACATTACAAAAAAAGAAATGTTAAAGCAATATTAATAGTCGTCAGAATGTTCCATCAACAAAAGTTTCACAAATATCACAAAAACTATAAAGAAAAAAACAAAAGGAAGGGGAAGGAAGGAAACCCCAAATATACCGTGTCAATTGACAAATACTGCCATCAGCATAGCCAAAAAGACAGATAATCACACCACAGTGACCACATTTTATCAAACCATTTGTCATCATCTTTTACTATACTGGTTAGTTTCCCATGCTCCATAATCTGGTACTTGTAAGTTTGTCATGCTCCATAAACAATTTAACTTGCACACAATTGCTACTTATGTTTAATCCTTCATTTTTAGAATACGAAAAAACTCAGGGAATTTATTGAAAGGAAATATTATTTGGCATACAGGGTCTGTTCCAAAACTGACCAGGATTATTAAAAGCTCTTAAGGCCCCCATACACGTGTCGGATTCCCACCGGATTCCGGCTTGATCGATTCCGGGCGTGTGCACGCTAAACGATCGTGCCGGAATCGCATGCAGCCCACCTTGTCCAATCGATCAGGTCCGATCGTTCAGGGGCCCAGAATCGGATCCGACAGAGAACCAACATGTTGGTTCCATCAAATTGATTCTGCCCAGATCAGGGGTAATTGCCATTTGTGAGGTGGACAATCGGACACGGAATCGTCCCGGAATCCGTTGGACAAGGTGGTATGCAGCGATGGATACTCCTAATTGGCCGATTGATCACACCTGCGATTTCCGGCAGAATCGGCGGAATCGATCGGGTGAGTGATCACTTGGCCATGGAATCCGACACGTGTATGGCTAGCTTTAGGGTGGGAAATCCACATTAAATGCTAAAACAACTAATTAAATTCTTCCCACTGCACAACCTGCAAAGGAAATCAGTTACTAGAAAGGTTGACCCACCCAACCCTATAAAGTGGAGAAAATCACAAAGCTGAGCTTGCAGTATCTCTCTGTCAATATTACTAGAGAATAGTAATATTGGAGATGATGCTGGACAGATTTTCTGCTAATATTTAAACAAAAATGCATACTTAAAACTTTAATGGAAACCTTTTTTCCTGGCATTTATTCCTAAGTAGAGATGGTCGAATTTTTCGACTTGCTAACTTTGTGAGCTGATTGCAAAGCCCCTGAACATGGTATCATCACCAAAATTGCTGGTGATGTAGAGAAGGGTTGTGGGAACATTTGAAAAAAAGAAGTGTTGCTTTAGCACATGTACCTTTTGCATACATTAAGTTCAAAGTTAAAGTCGAAATTCCGATTTTCGAAATTTTTACTTGATTTGAACTTAATTTGTGCAAAAACTATTTGTGTTAGAGACATACTTTCTTTTTTGAAGTATACCCCCAACCCTTCTCTACATCCCCAGCAAGTTTGGTGATGATACCATGTTCAGGGGCTTTGCAATTAACTCGAAATCGGCGAAATGGTCGAATTTTTGAAAAAAAATTCGACCATCTCTATTCCTAAGCAGCTTTTTAAAGGTATGCTTTATGTTTCTATATTATTTCCTTGTCTATATGCTTTCAGAGAAAACAAAAAACTATTATAAACAATAAATATTTTCCATAACATAGCTAAGCCGAAGTTCCATCTAGCATCTAGGGTGAATATGACAGATACACATTAAACATATCCTGTGTCTTTGAGTGTTAAATACAGAATATCATTACCAGTGCCAGGATTAGTTAGAATAGAAACGTATTACTGAGGCTCAGCGTCTAGAATTGAAGTATTCACATAATGTAATCTGCAGGTGACTGATAAACTTCAATGAAACAAAACCTAATTACTCACCTCCTCCAGGGCGATGTCAACCTGTTAGAGATGCCTAATGCTAGGTTACACATTACAGCTGTGTAGGAGGTAAAGGAGCATAGTCATTTCCTCACACCTACTAGAATGACTTAGACGATTTGTGGGATTTGTGCACTCACATATCTGCTTCATTTATGAACTAGCAATGGCAGAAAGCAAGATAGGCATTTATTTAATATAGTAAAACAAATATACCTTAAAGTTTATGTAATCCCAAGAACACAAATGTAAAACTACAAAAATGTATGTATATATATACACTGAAAAAAATATAAATGCAACACTTTTGGTTTAAGATATGAAAATTTATTTCACGGACAACAGCTCTGGTAGACATTGCTGCAGTCCCTCAAACATTGCAACGTCTATGGCATTGTGCTGTGTGATCAAACTGCACATTTCAGAGTGGCCTTTTATTGTGGGCAGTCTAAGGCACACCGGTGCAATATTCATGCTGTCTATTCAGCACCTTGATTTGCCACACCTGTGAGGTGGGATGGATTATCTCAGCAAAGTTCTCACTAACACAGATTTAGACAGCTTCTGACCAATATTTGAGAGTAATGTGTCTTTTGTGTATGTAGAAAATGTTTCTGATCTTTGAGCTTATACAAACCAATAGTGTTGCATTTATGTTTTTGCTCAGTGTATTTATACATAAATATACAGTGGCTTGCAAAAGTATTTAGCCCAATTGAATTCCATGTGAAAGACTAATACGAAGTGGTGTACACGTGAGAAGTGGAACAAAAAGAGATCTACAGCTCAGGTGGGGGAATCTGCACTGCACTGCACAAAGTTGGCCTTTATGGAAGATTGGAAAGAAGAAGTCCCGTTTGCAGTTTGCCACAAGCCATGTGGGGGACACAGCAAACATGTGGAAGAAGGTGCACTGGTCAGATAAGACCAAAATGGAACTTTTTGGCCAAAATGCAAAACTCTATATGTGGCAGAAAACTAACACTGCACATTACTCTGAACACACCATCCCCACTGTCAAATATGGTGGTGGCAGCATCATGCTCTGGGGTGCTTCTCTTCATCAGGGACAGGGAAGCTGTCAGAGTTGATGGGAAGATGGATGGAGCCAAATACGGAGCAATCTTGGAAGAAAACCTCTTGAAGTCTGCAAAAGACTTGAGACTGGGGAGGAGGTTCACCTTCCAGAAGGACACTGACCTAAACATAAAGCCAGAGCAACAATGGAATGGTTTAAAACAAAACATACCCATGTGTTAGAATGGCCCAGTCAAAGTCTAGATCTAAATCCAATCGAAAATATGTGTCAAGATCTGAAAACTGCTGTTCACAAACACTGTCCATCTAATCTGACAGCTGGAGCTGTTTTGCAAAGTAGAATTGGCAAGGATTTCAGTCTCTAGATGTGCAAAGCTGGTAGAGACATACCCTAAAAGACGTGATACGATAAGATAAGACAAGACGTGATAAGACGTGAAAAAAGGTGCTTCTACAAAGTATTGACTTCTTCTTCGTCATGGTCATTAGAGATGGTCAAATTTTTTTTTTAAATTTGACCATTTTGACGATTTCGAGTTAATTGCAAAGCCCCTGAGCATGGTATCATCACCAACTGGCTTGCTGGAGATGTAGAGAAGGGTTGGAGGTATACTGCAAAAAAGAAAGTATGTCTCTAACACAAACAGTTCTTGCACAAATGAGGTTCAAAGTCAAGTCAAAGTTTCGAAAATCGGAATTTCGACTTTATTTTTTAACTTAATTTATGCAAAAACTACATGTGCTAGAGCAAAACTTTTTGGAAATTTTGGTGATGATACCATGTTCAGGGACTTTGCAATCAGCTCACAAAGTTAGCAAGTTGAAATATTCGACCATCTCTAATGGTCATCTCTTTTATGTTTGACCTTGTGCAGTTGTGTTTCATACCTTACCTAGTCACTGGTAGATGAAGACAAATAGGATGAGCTAAGTTATAATACCCACTGAGATACCAAAGCAAAATATTGAGTATATTTGTATACCTCAATCACCACTTTCAAAAAAGAAATAACATACAGCAGTTCAAAAAGTAGATTGTAAGAAGTCATTGTTGGAATACTGCAAGAATAAAACATTACATGTTTCTTCATTTCAGCCCTTGGTTGCTTACAGGTTAATTTTCTACATTATTAGGGACAAGTCTTTCTTTCCCCATGGTGCTATGGTTGGGAATCAGGAAACAACAAATTGGCAAATCTGGATCTCGGTGGATTGCCACTGGTGGTTACATTTTTAGTAGTTTGCTTTTTTGCCCAAAACGAGCCTTAAAATTGTGTGTACCTGTAAATGTTCAAGAAACTTCATATTTTACCAATTGTCCATAGACAGAAGAACTATGACATTTATTGCCTTAACCTCAGCATTTGTGTCCCTCAATTGTGTCCCTTAATGCATGGATTTGTACATGGGAGCAGGTAGGACTTAAGCTCATGAGCATTTGCTGACCCTGTAAACTCGGGGGATGCTCACATATCCCTGGCAATCCCATAGCGTTGAAGAGTCTTGGTGGATCTGCCGATCTGTTCTGGGTCCGCTCCTTGGTCGTCAGTGAGGATACTGAAGAGGCGGATTTTCAGCACTGAGTGTTTAAAAGCATGCCAAGCGTGAAATGCTCAGTAGGTTAACTTAGTTTTCTTCATTTTTTTGAGTGGCAGAGTTTATTGCTTTTCTTGAACGATTAAAGGGTAACTTTATTGATATCACAAGGGGGCTGAATACTCCCCAATGCCAAAGAATTGTTAAGGTGACAATTTCTTAGGAGGACTGAGGGATCTAAATGACCTCTATTAAAGTTACCTAAAAACCTTATTTAAGTAGTCTCAGCACAGACCTAGTGTTGAGCTTGAATACTTGAATTGCGAATATTTTTGACAAATTCACAATTTAAAATATTAGAGATATTATGCATTGTCAAGCCTATGGTCATGCATTATGTTTAAATAATCACAATGCAATTATAAATACCATGTAACCATTTATTTTAAATAAAATTACAATGCGATTATATTATCGCAATGAATGGCCATACGAGAATTTCATATTTACGAATATCAAATCGAATATTAGTAGACTTATTCGCAAATATCACAAATTCGAATATCACCCAAAAAAATTGAAACTCATGAATAGTTTCATGCCAATTACAAAAAAACACACACTTAAAAGAAGCTCATAAGAGAGCAAGGTTTTTTCTCTACTAGATGCTAGCTGTGGGCAGGATATTTTCACAAATTTTATTGGAAAAGCATTTGGGATTCATATATTACTATACATTTATTTCATATAAGCACTTATTAAAACCTTATTGGGGAAATGGATATACCAAAAATAATGTCATTGTCCTATGTAAATTTCTTGCAAACTCTTATAGCTCAAAAAAGGTCATGTTTTATCCAAAAATATGTTTGGAAATGAAACTTATAGGAAGTTATATCTTTCCATGAGACTAAAAACCACTCAATTGTATAAATCAGTTTGCCTTAAACCTCCCTAGCATTTGAGGGCCATTTCACACTATATGCGTTGCGGTGCGTTTAGAAAACACGCACTTTTTTTACCGGACGCATTTTTTTTATTGCATGCATTTTTACATAGACAACCAATGTTACCATTCACACTGTATGCGTTGCGTTTCCGCATGCGTTTTTAAAAACTCACTGCTGTATGCAATTTTAATTCACTCTTCCTGCGTTTTTCATTCATTTGTTCAAAAACGCAAATGCAAAACGCAAACACATATGTAATGTCAAAAACGCATGCGTTTTTTCTTATATGCGGAAACGCATGCCTATAAAGAATACATGCCTTTAAAAACTGCATATAGTGTGAAATGCCAAACACTAGGTGACCGGGGACCGGGAGAACCCAATATATCCCGGAAAGTTGCAGCAATCCTTAACCTCCTGAGCGTTTCGCCGAGGTCCAGATTTCTGTACAAAAAGCGTTACGCTGTTTATCATTGAAAAAA
>CM070033.1:149253398-149284557 GCA_036250615.1 Ptychadena robeensis
ACACACCCCTCTGCCAGCCCTTAAAACTCTGGTGATGGTGCGTGTGCGCGCCTATGCGCATGCACGGGCACGCGCACGCCGCCCGGCGGTGGCTCTACCGTGGCGGCAGCGGGAGAGGCCCCAGATGGACCCCGAGTGACCCCAGCACCAACCGAGGAGGTGACCTCAGGTACAACGGCTACAGGTACTGGTCCCGGGGGGGCTACCGCTGGTGGGGCAGACCACACCAGCCCGGATGGGCCGGGATCCTGACACCTAGGTACTTAATGGCTTGAGGTTGCCAGCGATAAGGGAAAGAGTGCTGGAGGGAGGATTGAAGTGAAGGGGAGAGCGCAATGTTCAAGTCCTCTGAATTTGTATAATTTATTTTAAAGTTGCTTAGGGAGCTAAAACGTTCAAATTCAGTAGCTAGTGAGGGGAACGCAATTCAGGGGTTGGAGACAAATAGAAGAAGGTCATCGGCGTAGAGGGCCATCCAGTGATCGTTTTTTAATCCGATCGCCCATCCGATTCCGGAATCGATTTTAATTTGTGAAAACAATCGCAAACTGCAACATACCATGCATTTAATTTCTGGGCGATTCTATCCTGAAAGTCTCAAATGCACACATTTATGGGTTTGGAGTTGTGTTAGCTGAAGAACTGGTCAGTGACCAACAGAACACAAACAAAGTTAATTTCCACAAGAATCATAGATGGATCGCTTAAAACGATCGCATGAGACCACTAACAGCACTCGATTCATGTGCTTTTTATTAAATAATCAATCAGAACGGATTTGTGAACGATCGTTTTTTTGTCCGATTTTTAACAAAATCGATCGCTCGGACACTTTTGGCATGCTTTAATTTTTATTCAATCCGATCGCGCGATCGATTTTGATACAGAATCGCACTAAAATTGAACAAAAAATCGAGACGTGTATGCCCAGGTTAAAGGTGTCTGGGGACCTTTATACTTTTTTTATGTTCCTACATCTCCACCCTATATCTTCAATGATACCATGTTCAAGGGCTTTGCAATTAACTCACAGATCAGCAAGTTAAAATTTCACATCATTCTAATTGTTCATTTCTGTGTGTAAATTGCAGCTCTGTAAACAACTTATGTTTAGTACAGAGCAACTTAGAAAATGTAATAATTGAGCGATCTAACTAAAAGAAGTATATTGATTATATTCCAGACTAAAATTGCACATATTTCGGTAAACCACCATACTTTGATTTAGCATTTTTTACATGGCATTTTTTCAATGCATTACAATTGCCATCAAATAGTCTTGCATCTGATTACCTTCAGGAGATACATTGGTAAAACTAATAGAAACCAAATAACATGTATGCTGCTTTCAAAACCCTAATAGCCCTTTTTTATTTTTCCAACATCGCTGTCAGTTTGAATGAGCTGAAACCACTAGTAAGCAATTTTCCTGAAAGGGCAGTTTGAGAATACTTAAACTGCTATAGTATTACAAGGCATAGTTGATTTTGCCATGCTATTTTTCTCAGCTATTGGAAGATGTCCAAAGAAAGTTCTTCCATGCACAAATATAAGTTGCTGTCATAAGGGAAATTCATCCAAAATTGCAGTAAAATTATGTCAGTAGTTAAAGATGTGTTAGCTCTTCTTTGGCAAATCACAAAATTTTCTATACATTTTAGATAAGACTAATACATTTGCAGTTTTTGCCATGGTTGTGATATTTACTGACAAACTCTAGATATAACACACTATCCTATTACTTCTGCAGACAGGTACTGTACATCGGCCAGAACACAGAGGAGACATACCCGTATTTTAGACGGGGACGCTGGTCCCTATCCAAAGTATTTAAACTGATTTAAGAATAATGGACATGTCTATAATGGCTTAAGCTGGGCATACACGTCTCGATTATCCAGCGATCGTTTTTTAATCCGATCGCCCATCCGATTCCGGAATCGATTTTCATTTGCGATCACAAACTGCAACATACCATGCATTTAATTTCTGGGCAATTCTATCCTGAAAGTCTCATTATGTCTTGCACGCACACATTTATGGGTTTGGAGTGGTGGTAGCTGAAGAACTGGCCAGTGACCAACAGCACACAAACAAAGGTAATTTCCACAAGAATCATAGATTGATCGCTTAAAACAACCACATGAGACAATAAACAGCACTTTGCTTTTTATTAAAATTATCCATCAGAACGGATTTTTGGCAAAATCGATCGCTCGTTCACTTTTGGCATGCATCAATTTTTATCCAATGCGATGGCGCGATTAATTTTGTTAAACTATCGCACTAAAATTGAACAGAAAATCGTGACGTGTATGCCCAGCTTTAGATCGATTTGGCGGCTGATTTTAGCCATTTAAGCTTTAGATTTTCACCAGATTTTTTGTATGGGGGCATAAGTAAGAAGTTTATAAATATGTATGGTAAAGAGCTGATAATTTAGGATTGCTTTGGACATACACTCAAACACACTTACACACACACACGCTTCCAGACACAACGTAGAAATATTAGAAATACGCTTTTTTATCTTGCATTATTTCTGTATGCTATATTTTGACATAATAAACACATCTCTTCTTTAACCTCCCTAGCACTCTTGCAAGGTCCCGATTTCTGTACCAAAAGTGCACCATAGACTCTAATGGAATTTTTTTTATGTTGTAGGCCTGTAACTTCCAAACATATGTCCATACAAGGGTCTAGTAGACATCCTAAATATAATAATGTTTGAAACACACAATTATTTAAAAAAAAGTACATTAAAACATTTTTTATAAAATGTATCATTTGAATGATAAAATCTCTTGAATACTTATTTGGTATGAACGTTTTTAAAACAGTATTTATGTTTGTTTATAATAAAAATGTTATTACAATTGGAAATGTGTTTTGTTTTTGTTTTACTTGGAATTGTATTGGATACAGTTATCACTGTATCCAATACAATGTCATTTGGTACCCTCTGAAAGGGTTAACTTCAAAGAGCACATCTTGACATGACACTGGGGGTGATTTTCCAGATGTGCTCTTTTGGAGCCGTCAGAAGCGCTAGGGGGGTTAAGCAACAATTTTATCTTCTTGAAATAAGAAGGGTAACTCCAAACCCCTTTTTACAGTAGCCCTAGTTTCCAGGGGAAACCGTCTATTCCTTATCCGATTCTCTGCATTAGGAGCGGGCGTGGTGATGCTATGGTAAATTCTAGCCCAATCCCATTAGTTCAGCTGGGGACGGCTGTCCCCAGCCAAACTAATGAGCTGCAGATGCAGAGTGCCGTCCGATTCTTGGCACTAGCAGGTGGGCGTGATTACGTCATCACACTGCCTACTAGTGCATAGAATCACATAAGGAATAGACGGTACATCGTACCGTCTATTCCCAGCTTAAGTCATTGTTTAAAAAAACATGCCTTGCCACTAACCACTCAAAATAACAGATTTAGCTGTTAACACTATTCATCGTTGGCTGTAACAAAATATGTTCTATTTCTGAGCATTGGCATAAACATACTACATCATAATACCGGTTTTATCTGAAAGCTAGCAGGGAATGGTGCAAGCTGTCTGTGTTTTGAGCCTCCACATAAATGTGCCAGGCGAAATCATTATGGCACCTATAATTGCAGAAAATGTCACACGTGTAAGGTATGGCACCTTTTCTCTGACCTCCTCTCTATAAATTGGTCTTAACCTTATCACTGCACATAGACATCAAAGCTTTGCTAGGTGAGAATGCATTCTATACACTGTCTTCATCAATACCTGTCTTTGGCTCCACATTAATGTGTAACATAATGTTTTCATCAGGCTCAGGGCTGACTTCTATCTACTCTTAACACATTTCATTAGCTAGACAATGTGCCGCTATAACCCAGCCATAGGGCTCTTCCTTGGCTTTAACATATTGTGATTAGAGATGGGCCGAACTGTTCGCCGGAGAACAGTTCGGCCGCGAACACGGCATGTTCGCCGTTCGCCTCGCCGGCGGACAGTACGGGTGTTCGACCCGTACTGTTCGCCGGCCAGAAGAAGATGTAAATTCTTCCTCCGGCAGGATCACAACCTGTGTGATCCTGCCGGAGGAAGAATCTTTTCACTACAAGACCGGCATGAAGCCGGTCTTGTAGTGAAAAGACCGGCTCAGAACAGGAAGTGACGTCAGTGACGTCACATCCTGCGGCCGTAACCAGGAACTATGCGTTCCAGGTTGCGGTCCACGGACCGGATGTGACGTCACTGACGTCATATCCGGTTTTTCCGATTCAAATTCCCCGCCTAGAGGCGGGGAATTTGAATGTGTCCGCGAACAGGGCGGACGGCGGACTTCTTTGAAGTTCGACCCGCCCTGTTCGCGGACACCCCAGGGGAGGGTTCGCGACATCCCTAATTGTGATATGTAAGGTCATTTGTTCGTGGCATTTGACATTTGTTGAGGTTATTCTTTTGTGGATCCAGTCTAATCTGCTATATTACAATTTGCTATAATAACTTTATTCAAACTTACATTTTAAAAATGACAACTTTTCCCAAATTTGTATTAGTTTTAGTAATGTTTTTGCTATTCCATAAATATTACAATACATAAATTTAAAGTCCTCATCAAGTTAAATAATGACTGTATTTTTCAGACCATAAGTCACATTTTTACCCCCAAAAAGTGGGGTGAATATGAGGGTGCGTCTTATGGTCCAAAGGTGTGGTAAAAGGATATTTGTTTGGCATCCCTGCCATACAGACAGGTGTCACAGCTTGTTGTGGCTGTCAGTCATAGAGGGGAGAGATATGCAGCACGCAGCATCCCCCTCTATCACCCTTTTTCCCCGATGTGTGAGAGAGAACTAGGTAATGTAATTTGTAGATTGACAGAAAGTGTTCACTAGTGACACTAGTTGGTATTGCAGGGGGATTTTTCCCCAATTGATTTGAACACTTCAAATGTTTTGTTTTCTTGTTTTCCTGCTCTAAACATTGGACGTGTCTTATGGTACAAAAAATAAGGTAAGCGAATACAAGTCTAGTAAGGCAACCAATGTGAGGTATGTTGATCAAGACCATTTTTGTTATTTGTTTTTAGATGGGTAGATGTATGGAAAATAGCCAAATGAAAAGAAAATGATGTGTAAGGACATAGAAGAACATTTTTATCCCTGTATTCTGACTTGATGTTAAGGAGATCCTATTTAGAAGATCTACATACAGCCTTGTGACGTAATTCACCAACATCCCATTGGACATTATAAAAACTGGCAGGTATCTCTGTTGAATTTTTCAGCATGGGCAACATTTTGGAGCATTGTTCATTGAAAAATTTAAAATGCTAAAATTATTATTCAACTGTTGTGTCAATGACCATTACCAGTATTGTCATAATAACGTTATGCAGTTATGTAAACATTGATTGGTGTAAGTGATTCATCGACATCTTTAGTGTGTCATGTAACACTGGTGAGAGATTTGGGAATAGCGAGATTAAAAGGGGTATGAAAACATGTACATAATAGCAATTGAGGGCAATCTTATTGATCTTTTCGCTTGGTTTCCATTACTTAGTCAAAGTCTAGCACAATGTTCTCTTTGTAATGTCACAGGGGACTGTGGTGCAAAAAAAATCTCTTTCATCTAGAATCTTGTTTGCTTATCGGTATTGACTGATCTGTAATGAAAGTCCTCTCAGTTTTGAAGTACATTGAACTTGTGCTTTGCCAAGTCTGCCTTAATGTGTGTTTCACGGAAACAAAAACAGAAGACCTATTAGAAGGACTTGGTGAAAATGTCTTCATATGATCACCTGCAATCTCTATGAACTTCTTTTTCACCATCTACAACTTGTCAACTTCTATTCTACTCATAGAATAGGAAATGGATGACACCTGCTTAAACAGATCTTTTTTCATCAAGCTGTGAAATTCTCGTAAGCATTAATGAACTTTTAATTGTCCTCTAGGGAATCTTTGCACAGCACACTCTTCATTTAATCATCACAAGTAAATATTAAATGAGGCACATAATTTACTCAAGTTAACCTGGGTGGTGTGCTTACCTGCAAAACAAAGCTACAAATGTGAATATGAAAGGGTTAAAGTTATACCCATTTGTGAACAATACGAAGCAGACTTTTATTTTTGTGCTGCAATATATATTTTATATATACATAACTTAACATTCCTTGAAGTATACATAAATTAGGTTTATGCACACAGTGGACATGGACAAAAAGCAGCCTCTATTATAAGTAATTTTTCTGGCCCTTCTGTCAAAACTAAAGCCCATTGTGGCCCATGAGTCAAAAGGTTTAATCACCACTGCCATACACGTTTCAACTTTTGCACAACCAATCTTAGCTTAGATCGACTTGGGCAGCTCCTTGATGTTGCAGATCAAAAAATTAAGAGTGCCAAATCTTGATTGAAACAGCTTGCATGCCCACAAAGAGGGCTCCAATTGCCACCGATTCAGTGGCCCTAGGCCATTTTTACTTTTAAAATGACCAGGTCAAAGAGATCTACCAACAAAAAATGGTAAACATATATTTATTTATTTGCATGGAAATGTATGACACAATACAATTCTCAAACATTTTGGCCATTTTCTTAACGTGTGTAAATAAAGAAATGGAAAAGGCTCCGACTGTGACCTACCATTATGTAGAGCAACAATTTTATTTTTCAGACCCTCAAAAATTATTTGCAATAATGTGATATTAAACTTTATGAGAGAGTGTCAGAGAGAAAACTCCCAATGTAATACATCTGCTACCCATTTACAGCATTTAGACCATGTAACATTCTGGACCCTTTCACACTGTATGTTCCATAGTAACTAGCTTCCCATTTATAGTATGTGTGCCACATCCCAAATTCATATTTGAAAGAAAATTGTTTGGGGTGTGAGGAAGACAGATGCTCTATACATCAACCCCTCCACTACCCCAAACGAAGACTAGGGACTTTGTGGGGACTTTAACGGCACCCGATTGTATACAGGGTAGTCATGCGTTTAGCTTTACACCATTTTTTTAGGCAGTGTTAAGTAATTCAGTAATATTCTCAATAACAGAAATGTTACAATGTCATCAACTTAATAAATACACATAATGTATCAATAAGATAAAATGTTACAAACATGTATCTCACACCGAAGTTCTACATATACAGAGCAATCACATTGTGCGAGATTGGGAATACATTTTCTCCATGCATTTCGCCGATTGGCTTCTTCAGGAGAATTCAATGTTTCCCATTGAGCCTTTAGGTGTGATGTAAGTACGTTGGAGGGGACTGGAAGCCCATCCACAGTAAGATGAGAATCAGGGGGCCAGAATAGTCAACCACCCGCCCACTGCGCCATTCGGGGAGGCACAGGTCATAGAATAACGGGGGACTCTGGTGGGTGCATGATGCTGAGCACCAGCCACCTGTGTGGATAGATCGCATCCCTATTGGGAGCGCACACGCCTCCTGTCTGTCCCATCCGCTGTCACACTGTATGTTTTGCATCGCACATTTCAACTCATGCATTTTTACAGTACTGCGTTTTCTCATAGAAAACCAATGTTACTATTTACACTGCATGCATTGTGTTTTTAAAAACCTAGCATTTTTGTATGTGTTTTTTTACGCGCTGTAATTTTAGATTTTTCATTGCTTTGTTCAAAAATGTAATGTGCAAAACACATGCGTTTTTGTATATGTGCAGAAACGCATGCCTTTAAAAAACGCAAATAGTATGAAAGGGCCCTTACAGTTCACATAACACTGGGATAGTAAAATTGCTTTTTTAGACATTAATGGCTGTGCGTGGTTATTTTGAGGGGACAGCAAATTCAGATTGTTACACAAGCCTTACACTGAATACTTTACATTATTATACACTATTTACTACAATGTGAGGGGTGTACTCACATTCCAGTGATATACTGTATATATACTATATATCTTAATACCACCAGAGATTGTGTGGCCAACATCCCAAATAAGTATTTCACAACTAGTGACGATCACGAATATTCGGATTCCCAATATTAATCGTGAATATCGGCAATTCGGAAATTAGTGAAGATGGTGAATATATTGCCGAATATTCGCAATTCCGGATATTCGGTATTTTTTTTCCATTACACATGCCTCTCAATGCAAGTGGACAAATGGGAAGGCTGCAACAAGAGCTTAGCAACACTCCCTGCCATTATCAACAGTTTTTAAATCCAATATTGGGGTGATGCGAATATTCAGAATATTGCGAAAATCGGCACTTTAGAAAATTCGCAAAAATCACTTAGATGGCGTCCAAAATTCTCAATTTTTTTTTCAACACCCCCCTCAATGCAAGTTAAACATATATTCGCGAATATATAAAATCCGCGAAATTCGCATAAAACTGCAGATTTTCGCAATAAGAAGAATATTGCCGAATGCGAATTTGTTTTCCCAAAAATTCGCGGCATGCCGTGAATACGGATGTTGCCTATGCCGCTCATCACTATTCACAAGATCATGGTCAGGGAAACCAGCAAAGGCTAGTGCCCCTAACCATGGTATATTTTCCTTACAATGTATGGAAGGGACTTTAGGGGCCACCTTAGTATATTATTACCATACCCCCACGGGGGATTTAAACCATAAGTCCATAGCTAATTAGACAAAAGTGTTATAAAGTCCAAAATCAAGATCCAAAAAGTGAAATCAAATCCAGTCTTAAAGTCCAAGTCTTCAGAAAAATAATAATGTATTTAGCTTTATTCTTTCGACAATAAACTTTTGGATGTCACCAGATGTCCTGGCTGAATGTGGTCAGTGTAGTCATCCAGTTCATCTGTGATTTAACAAATATATGGCATCCTACCTCGACGCACGTTTCAACAGAAAAACGTCTTCATCAGCAGGTGTATACAGTGTGCCAGTTTAACCGTTTGTTAAAGGGTATGTTTGGGTCTGGGTAGGTCCGTATTGTAGAAACAAAACATTCTTGTTTTTATTTTTACTCTCCTAGCAGTATCGTCAAGATGTACTTGTGCTCCTGAAAGCTGCAGCGATTCTCTTTACAGTGACAGCTACCAATTGATTCCAGGACCGCACTTTTGGTGTCACCAGTGACACAGAAGGAGCGACAGTGTCATTGACCTCCATGTTAATGGAGAGACATCGGTTTCCCAGCCCACATGTGTAGAGCGGAGGAGGGAAGGCGGGAACAAGCAGAGAACTGTGTGCGGACTGGGTACGGCTGAGCGCTAGGGAGGTTGATGTCTTTCCTGCATATTTTTAAACTGATTTCTCTAACATATACTGTAATAACATTTTATTACAAAGGGTGAATGTTGGGATTTTGTCCCCCCTTTGACAAATTCTCCATGTTTGTATTTTTATAAAATGAATTTAGACTCTGTTGCAGTAAATATATAGAGTGCCTCTTACCATATGTGTTCAGACGCTAGGTCCTCGTTACAGGAGTAGGGCAGTAAATGTGGGTGAATTATGCCGGTGATATGCTCTTCATATTGATTTTAATCTGCAGATGACAAATAAGGGATTTTAGCTCAGTTTTATGCTTTTATTTTCTCCTTTGAATTAAAGATCAAATAGAACATAGTTTATAACTTTAAGCCCCCCATACACCTTTAGATTCCTCCATACAATTTCCATCAGATCTACCAACAACTATGTAGTAAAGTGACCTCTCTGATAGAATACATAGTGATTGGAAGGTGTAGAAAGGTCTTCATAGTACATGGTTTTGGTAGAATAAAAGTTGATTGTACAGAAATTGCATGGTAATTGTATGTGGTGTATGGGGGGCTTTAAAAGTGAAATGACCTAACCCCTTGAGCTTTAACTTTCAGGGAATAATACTTATGTGATGTTCTGCAGGTTTTCAGAGTCCTCATTATTCTAACCAACTCGCCTCACTGAACTACAACATATACTACTATAATCAGAAGCTCCGGCTTACTAGAGAAATAATCCTTAATCCACGGATTCTAGGATTTTTTAAGCTTTTTAAAATCCTAGAAGGATTACCTATAGCTAATTTTTGATCATTGTCATCTTTCTTCCCATTGTTCTCATTTGATCATGAGCACGGTATACATTTAGGAATTGTATTTTCCAGGTGTTGCTCCTAAGAAGAATTTATAATGTATACCTTTACTTTACTCATGTTAGATTTACATGTCACAAAGTACAAATAGGCCAAAAGGACAGTCACCGGAGTCAGGGATTAGTTCCAGCAAATTGTATAGGGCTGAAACATAACATATGTCTATACACTAGCAGTACCTATTCTCTGAATCCATTGTATGTCCATTTTACAATCTGGCACTAACAATTTACCCAAGAGGAGCTATATACATGTATGTGGAGGGATACATCTGTGTCACATAATATATTTGCTTCAAAGTGGAATGTAAATGTAAATAAACACAACCCATGCTATCAAAATAGCCCTAAGGGCTTGTTTCCACATACGTAGGGACCCCTCTCCGCTAAGCATATACGCTTAGCAGGGACCCCGACGTAGCAGATACACTTACCTGCTATTACATGGCCATTTACATATGGTAAGAGGCACTCTATATATTTACTGCAACAGAATGAGCTGCTTATGAAGAAGTATGCATATACCAAATTTCTACTGCAGTGAATATTTTATATAATAGAGACTCCTCCCATATGTAAATAGTTAAGGCTATTAAGATAGTGCTGAGTTATGGGTATTCACATGTACATTTTACATGGCAGTAAAAAAAAATTTTTAATACAGACTCACTGCTCCTTCTATATGCCTTTATGCATTACTCTCTTTTAGTTGTATTTAATTTCATGGCAACCAAGAAAAAAAGTGGTGCACTGTCTTAGTGAAACACTAATCTTCTGGGACGAAGAATTGGCAAGTATGACTTTTTTTGGCAAAAATTCATAAATTTTTTTGCTTTTACTCTTAAGGCTAGCTCAATGCTTCTTTGTATCTGCTTAGCAATTAGATAATTGTAATGCAAGTTCAGATAATATTCTTCATTTTAATTGAAAATACAGAAGGCATATATATACTACTTAATGACAGAACTATTTGTGTATTGTGGCCATCTGGAAAGTCACTTACAGAAACTCACAGAAATAGATAGATTAAGTTCTAAAGCACTGATCTTTAGCTTAGTTGGCTAGTTGGAATAAGAAAAGTATATTTTGTTGACATAAATGGGTTTTGTACATCTTTCTCTCGAAATAACCTGTGGTTTCAGATAGTGAAAAACTGATGCAGAAAAAACCTGCAGAGCTAGGTCCCTTATTTCTCTGAGGTTTTACTTGTTGCCACAACCAGCGGAAAGAAAACAGGTAAATAGTTGCCCACAAAGGTCAGCAGAGATCACACAGTAGAAGTGATGTCAGTGGACAGAAAGGCCAAAGGGGGTGTATGGAGCCTGGCAAAAATGGGTCATTATAAGGGATGGGTGATGAGGGTAGCTGGAGGTGTGCAGATGAAGGGGGAATGTGACCTCCCCTGTGAATATTAAATAAAACAAGGACACAAGGTGCACAACCTAGTAGTGCAACAAAGTCACATTCAGTAAATTCTCAAGAGTGTCACAGTGAAGCTAGAAAATCCACTGCACATTGCATGTGACCAGGAATTACAGACCTCTGAAATCAAGTTTGGAAATTCTTCATTATGGTTTCTCTGCAGTACCTCAGAGTTCAGAGGTGTAGGGATTAAGAGAATGTCTCCTTGCAGGAAGTAATGTTGCTGACCATGTTCATCCTTTCATGAAAACAGTGTGTACCTATTTTCTTATAGCTACTTCCAGTAGGATAACCCAGCACGTCACATAACTCAAATCTTCAAGAATTGATTTCTTGAACCTGACAACAAATTCATTGAACTGTGATGTCCTCCAAAGCCAATCATTTCTAATCCAATAGATCACCTTAAAATTGTGATTGAATTGAAGATTCACCGTCTAGGTGTGCAACCAACACATTTGAAGATACTGTGTGATGCTATCATATTATTTAATCCTAAATGGGTTTAGTACCTTAATGAATCTATAGCATGAAGAATTATGGCAATTCTGAAGGCAAAGATTTTTTTCAATCTTTTTTACATTTTGAGTAGCTAACTTTTAAGGTTATTGCAAAGCATCCAAACATGGTCAGAAATAATTGACATAAAGTAGTTCATAAATGTCATTGTTGAAATCAGTGGTGGGCAACTGAGTTGATATGGAGGGCCTGCTGTGAATGAAAAAATTACAGCAGGCATAGCTAGTAGACATTATTTCTTTTATAATTAAACCTGTTTTAAATGATACTTCAACTATTGGGGAACACTGTAGTATAGTAATGCACATTTTGTGTCATATATATCATCAAAAGTTATGTGCCTCATATATATAATCACAAACTTTGATGTTATCTATGGGGGTCTGTTTCTTTGCCCTATGCATTAACAGGTTTCAGGAGCTGCAAGTGGAGGACTGAGGGGGCCACTTAAGAACACCCAAAGGGTCGCATGGTTGGGTCCTTGGGGTTTAAATGAAATTGAATCAAATTGTAAGATTAAATTAGAACTTTGTGGACTTTATTGTAATGTTCTCATGTGATGCTAGTGATGATACCATATTAAGGGGCTTTGCATTTAATTCCCAAATATACTACCACATTTTCTCACTATAAGATGCACCCCCCCCCCCCAAAAAAACAAACAAATTGGCAGGTAGATCTAGCTGACATAAAAACAGCAGACGGGCAATCTGTTCATGTGTGGATCTTTCCTCTGCCATGTTTATGTGAGCCAGGCTCCCATGGGTGGGTCTTCCTTCTGCTGTTTGTATGTCAGCCAGGCAGTTTTAGCCCAACTGTTACAAACAGCGGTGTCAGAGGGAAGATTCACAAGCGGCGGATCAGTCCGCTGTAGTAAGTTTATCAGCGGGCTTTAAACTTGCCGCTGAAATGCATAAGCTCGGCCGAGCAGGACAAGGAAGCGAGGTATGTTTTAGGGAACACATACTCCATTGTCCTATGGGCCAAAAGATATGATATCTGACATTTCACAAGGGTCCAACCTGTTTATTAGGAATCCTATTTATATTGTATTAAGGAAAAAGAAAATTGCAATATTTTCTAAGTATTTTGGACATGCAGTCCTTCTTAGGTAATATGATATTTAAGTTATTTTACATAGGTGCTATTATTAAAATGTTTCATTATTGAATTTCCAGGCTTAACAACAAACAAAACATACATTTAGAGACCAAACAAATGAAAATTACTTATTGATGCAGTACAGGTTATGCTGGTTATGTCTGGGTTAAAACTTATGGGATGATATCCATAATGGGCCTGTGAATCTAAGCTTCACTAATTACATGCTTGGTAAACATCCAGATTGAGCAGATATAATTTGTATAGTGCACGCTGTTTGAGATGGATTACTGATAAATTCTTTATTAGCAAACCAGGATAAGGTCTGTAGTTCAATCTCCACCTTGCTGAAATTCACACCTTTAATGCCTTATAGGCATCTTACTGATTGCAAATTCTGGACAGTGTATGTTGATGAACACTTAGTTATAAATTACAAATATTTGTCAAAACTAGTTCAGAACATAAAACATAATCATTAATGCATTATATTACAGTTATTAACATTTGGTTTGGATGGTCCTTATCTTTATTGTATTAAACAGTTTTTACAAAAGCTATAACATATTTAAACAGTGAGGCATTTGTTGCTACTGATTTTGGTCCTTGCAACCAGGACTTAGACTAAATTTACATTGCTGCAGCCCAGGAAACGACCGGGCAATCCCGCAGCCACCCAGGAAACGTCCTGTCACGAGAACCTGGAAACTTGTTCAAGCGCTTGGGGGTTGTTTACATAATGTTTACAATGTTTACAAGTTGCATTAATGAGCTGTTCTTTGAACGATAGTGTAAATGGACTCCTGATCTAAACCTTAACCAAGTTAGGGTCCCCATACACCTTTAGATTTCGCTGTCAGATTTCCGTTAGATCTCCTTTTGTTTTACCAAAACCATGTAATATGAGGGACTTTCTAAACCATCATGTCTACCTGTGTTCAATCGCAGAGGACCCTATACTACATAGTTGTTGGTAGATCTAAAGGATATCTGACAGAGAGAGCTAAAGCTAGCCATATATGGGCAGATTTGTCACCCATCAATTGCCGATCAATTCCCGATCCAATCTTTCCAGTCGATCTGGAAATGGCAATTGATTGGATCGGAAATCAATGCAACACCACCTTGGGAATATGATTTGTGGCTGATTTGGACATGAGCCGATCTTCAAAATGGCCGATTCCACAAAATCCATCGATCGGAAAGGCTGCTGCAGACGGCTGTGGGTCCACCAATGTACTCCAAATGCAAAACGATCGACCAAAAAAAACCAACATGTTGGTTCAATGTCCGATCCAATTTTTAGTCAATTCCGATTTTGTTTTGTCGACCGTTCAGGGTGGGCAGAACCCGATTTATTGCTGATCGATCGCTGGTCGATCTCGTGAATGTGCGCAGTGATCGATCGGTCAAAGATCGAGTGGAAAATCGACCTGTGTATGGCTACCTTAAAGGTGTATGGCCAGCTTTAGAAGAAGATATTGTAGCTGTTATCAGGTGACACTCAGACATGTTTTGCAAACTGGTGAGCTCTAAACCCCAAAAATCCCTATCAATGAGCGCCTAAGGCTCTAACCTAGGTAGAGAGGTAATGATGTATTGTAATAGAAAGTGGGGAAAAGTATTGAATTCTAAGGCTCTGTATAAAGGGAAGTCCTTCTTTTTCAACCCCTAGCCTGCTAGGAAAGTGACACTTAAGGTAGCCATACACTGGTCAATTTGTCATCGATTCCCGATCCGATCATTCCAGTCGATCAGGAATCAGCGATTGATTGGATCAGGAATCGATGCAACACCACCTTGGGAATCCGATTTGTGGCCGATTTGGGCATGAGCCAATCTCCAAAATGGCCGATTCCACAAAATCCATTGATCAGAAAGGCTGCTGCATAGGGCTATGGGTCACCAACATACTCAGATTGCCAAACGATCGACCAAAAAAAACCCAACATGTCGGTTCAATGTCTGATCCGATTTTTAGTCGATTCCGATATTGTTTGGTCTATCGTTCAGGGTGGGCAGAACCCGATTGATCACCGATCATTCTCTGTGATCGATTGGTCAAAAATCGAGTGAAAAATTTACCCATGTATGGCTACCTTAACATAAGAGAGATGATATTTTGCCAGTAACATGTGATCCTCAGGCCTGGATGCAAGGCCTAACTCGCACAGGCAAGCCCTGGAAGATGACACAGAAACTGGCACCAACGGATGGAACTGGCAAGAACCCCAGGCTCTTCATATCAATCATGTTTATGCCCTCTATGACATGTCAGCACTAGTGATGAGCGGCATAGGCAATATTAAAATTTGCGATATTTCGCGAATAATTCTACTAACATTCGATTCAATATTCGCGAATATTCATCATACTTCATCATAAAAGTGTTGCCCATAGTTCTACTTTAAAGATAGAAGGGAAAGGGATAGAAAACAAAGGGACACAAAATTATGTACACAACAGTAACTACATAAGCGGAAAGTGCTGACACAGTGCTGATGGATATCTTGCTATACCTCTGACCCTAATCAATACTGCTGCCAGACGGTTTCTCCACACAGTGTCATTGTCTGCTTCCCTATATCTCAAAGTAAGTTTTTCATCTGTCAGCGACTGTGGTTATGTCTGACAGTGCTTGATGTGCAACAATAGTATATTGATTTGCTATTAGTTTTGTGAACTAAACTTGCAAATCGTACAAAATCAAAGTCTTATTTACAAATGGAGAGATAATGTGCTACCTTTGGAAGTCAAATGTGCATAGCTAACCTTTGCACATAATTTACTGCAATGGTACATTTTGGCTAGGGCTACACTGCACCAAAGTCTTTGAACATAGGGATTTGGGCGCAGTGCAAAAGCCCAGCACAGCCCATAATAGTCCCTGATCCATCAGTTCAAGCCTCTGTAGTATTAATGATGATGCGGAGCACCACCTCAACATAAACATGAGGGATGCTTGACATATGATGCGTTCACTAACAGTCAATGGAAGAGTCAGACTGGCATATAACAAACTTGCCCTGGAGCATTAGTTATAAATCAGCCCCTTCATTTAATGGGACTGCGATATAACATGCCCCAAACGGAGCTAACAGGGGTGGTGGCATCATTAGATGCACTAACAACAGCACATCCAAGCACATAGTGTAACCCTAGCCTAAGGGTAAAAGTGGAAATGTGGGCACTCTAAAATAATAAAAAAATCATGCATTATGTTTTTAAATGCAGAGCATTGATTTCAGCATGTATTTTCTATCCCCAGATAGGTTCCTGCATTGTCCTCTTGTCATACAAGTTTTCATTGGTGAATACAAGTGGTTTGTTAAACACTTATTGGGCAAGCATGGTCTAACATTCATTCTGGAGCATGTAGGGAGGATGTGGCTGTAAAAAAGGGGGCTGTAAAAAATAAACTGCTGTATTTCCGCAATGCATGACCAGAAGCTAACATTGGCACTGAAAAATTCCTGGTTGCCAACACTGAAACTGAGAAATGCCAAGAGGCAATACACAGCATATCATCTGAAAATGAAGAGCATCGAGGTAAAGGTGGCCATACATGGGTCGATTCACGTTCGATCGATCAAAGATCGGTTGCAGCGCAGTGACAACTTAAATTGATCATCTGCTTAATTGATTCTTGATTGATACTTTGGATAGAGACTGCCTTTTGCACTGCCTGTGTGGTCCTCATCCATGATCATGAACATGGATATACCCAGGGCCGGAACAAGGTCCACCAACAGCAGAGGATGAGCTGCCAAAGTGCGCCCCTCTCCCAGCCTAATTTGCATATGAATGTGCAGGATGAGATGGAGCCGTCAGAACTTTAACCCCCTGAGCAGCGCCCAGACCTGAGCAGCGCCCAGAGGCTGGAGCCTCTTCAGCCTCTGTGTCGGCCCGGCCCTGGATATAACAATATGTTGGTTGCCTGTTCGATCACTAAGGCCATGTCTCCACAAGGTTTCATGATCCGTTGAGATCCCTGCGATAAGCGCAGTGCTTGGCGGGGGTTCCAAAGGATCACATACACTTTAGCTGGCCGGTTGACGCTCTGTTCAGACATCTGCCGATGCAGGGGTTAACGTACTGCACTACGCTAACCCCTGCATCAATAGATTGGCTCAGTGCATGAGAACAGAGCATCCACTGAGCAGGCAAAGTGTATGGGGTCTGTCGGGACTCCCCGCCAAGCACTGCGCTTAGCGTAGGGGGTCCCAAAAGATGTGGAGAACATAGCTAAAGGCTGGATGCAATTGATTTGAGCACAATTAATCACTGTGGTAATCAATTGTGCTCAAATCGATAAAAAAAATTGAGCCATGTATGCCTAGCTTAACTTTTGCTTTATTTTTGATTTCAGATTTTACACACATGCCGTCACAAACTTACTCCCTTAGAAATCTAATCTTGATATCTTGCGTTCACATTTCTATATCAATTATCACGGTATCACATCTAAAAGATTTCAGATTGTTTTGTTACGTTCCCTCAGGACGCGTAATAGCCCTTGAGTAGACCTTTTTGTTACATATTATAATTTAATTCTTAGAGAAGTCTCATACTTATGATATAAAATCTATCATCTAAAAGAGTAGCTGCGGCATTTGAACAGTTTAATGTGGTATAAATTCTGTAACATTTTTTAAGAACCGCAGAATATTCCTGGCAAACCTCCTAAATACGTGCAATACAAGCTGTTAATACCGTTCTAATGGCTCACACTCTGCACGCAAAACTCCATGTAATAAATATTGCCAAACTGTTTTTTGGCCTAAACTGTATTAATCAGTTTAGATTATAGTGACTTCTAACGCTTTATTCTCTTCTATTAAGTGTGTTCTTCATAAAATTTCACAACTCAAAGAAGCTTTTGCCAACTCACATAGAAATGGTTGATGAACAAAATGTGCTAACCCAAAAGCAACCATTTATTTTTCAATTTACCGAATCCATCAGTCTTCACTTCACTGCGACAGTTGTTTTTTTGGAGTTTGGAATCATATAAATCCTGCCAAACTCAATAATCACTAGACAAAAATATATAAAACAAAATAAATTGATGTGCGAATTTCTTTATTGATTGATGTACAGTCATGTATCCATCACACGTCAATCAAGTATTCATCAAGGATTTGAAAGCTTGATCCAGAGTTTTGGGTCAGATCTCAATATCATTCAACCACAAGTAGTTGGGCAGATGGATGTGTAGTGTCATGCAAATGCAAAGTTTGGAAGTTCTCCTGACACCAGGTTCTTTAAGGTTGGATGTCCTCTGTCCACTTTCAAGGTTTGGCTCAGACCCCAATAATCGAAGGTCCACGCAAGCCAGTGGGGGCTATTTACAGTTTTTAGGGATATTTACATCTGTAGCTCCGACTCCCGAGGGCAGAGAAGAGGTTCATACATGGGGAATGCATTGCTGTACTGCACCCTTGGTGCTGGAACCATTTGGGTTGGTGTTGGTACAGACTTTCCACTGGGTCCAAGGCTGGGAAGCTGTGGTACTCCAGGGAGATGTTAAGGTGCAGGTGGTAAAGCCAGAGAGCAGGAGAGCCCAGAACATTCTGAGGTTTGCCTATTTATGCCCTTAGACAGGGGCTGGCATAAGACCTGTTACTGGGCAGGACTAACACTGTTACTTTTTGGAGGGAACACATAGCAGTAAACACCCAGCCATGACTCATGGTTAGAGCAGCATGTACACAGCAAGTGTAACCCTTAGTGGGACACACCGAGTAATAAGCAAATAATGGGCATATATTACAGCAATATAAAACACATATACAAATAGTTATGTGGCCCTTTCTCGGGTCCCTATAGATGCAGTGTCTATGGGCAACAGCAATTAACAAATAGTATTTTTTATTTTTAGATCTATTTGTTCTTGTTCAAATACATATCCTTTGGACAGCTGCAGGAGGAATTCCTTTCACAAAGGAAGACATTTTGGTAGATCTCCATCTCCAAGTCTTAGGGTATTGACCCCAGGGATTGCAGGCAGTTTCAGAGGAGCTTGTGCCACAGACATCCTGACCAAAGCATGTGTTGCTGCTCTGGCATAGGGATCCTTTCTGCCCCAAATACCTTTCAGCCAAATGGCATCGCAGAGTGGGTTTTGGTTGTGGCTTAACTACTGTTTAGCCAAAACTGCATTCCCAGAGACCATATAGATGTGTTTAACACAGCACAGTCCAGGTGGACATGTTTAGTTTGAATATGGCCCAGATGACTGCAGGAAATTCACCAGTTAATTATTTAGTAATTATTTAGGGCCAGATGGCCAATGTTATTGTGCAATCTACCCATTTAATGAGGACCTGTCTAGCACACCATTTCCAATTGTAGCCTCTGTATAGTGTGTTTGGGTGTGCTACTGTGCTTACTTACCTATTTGTCTGCAAGTGCCTTGTTGCCAACACTGACCCGGCCTCATTTTTGATCTTGCTTGAACGCTCCTTGCCCTGATTTTAGATTGTCCCTCACCACTGATCCTTAACATTTTAAAGATGGCAGTATGCACAAACCGAGTCAAGCTACAGCCATGTGAATCCAGTTAAGAATGCATGATCGCCAAATTAAGTCTTGGCAAGCCCTATTTCCAGATTTTACCCTATAAAAAAAAAACACCTGGACCGAGATTAACATGAAGATCGATGGTTAGAAACCATCAACCAATGGTGAACTGTTTGAGTTTTGGCAGAAAGAGTTATATGAAGGTTCCCAACATACTGAGGGGGAGCATCAAAAAATGCATTAAAACTGTGTCACCAAATACTGACTTCTGTACGTTATTTGGTCAAAACATTTTTGACTATTTTGTTTAAGCGTGATATTGTTTAGTTTGAGGTATTCAATGCGTGCAAACACTGCATAATTCCTCTTTTATTGAACTTTTGTCATTTTCTTTAAATTATGCTCTGAAGAACAATATTTTGTATTTGGAAATTAGGGTATTGTGAGCAAATAGTTTACAAACTAAAGCAAAGCTGTTCTGATCAATACTTACACAAAGATACAAAAATTTTGCAGTGCAGGAAATGTTTTCAAAAGCTGTATGTTAGAGGTTAGAGGTCAAAGTATATGACCTGACAGACAACAGGTACAGATATTGTAGAGTAGGTAGACATTATTCAAGCAGTGGAATTAAGCAATAATTTAAGAGAGATAGAAAACATAGCAGTATACAGATGGATAGCTTTGATGAAGGGGGTTCACGCTTAAAACGCGTCAGCTGTTGTTAACAGCACTCTGCCATATCTGGCATATCATCAATGTGGCTTTTTATGCAAGTTTTTTTATTTATGGATTTTGTATGTATATAATATTTCTATTCTGATCTAATGGTTTATTGAAATCTACAGCACTATGTCAGTGAGTGTGTTGTTGTTTTTTTTCTCAACTGTACAGCAAGGCATATACTGTGTCTTGATCTCTCTACAGCAAGGCATGTAATGTGTCTAGAATAGATCTCTCACTGTTTTTTGGGGGTCTTCATAGATGAGAAATAAGACACTTGTTCACTGCAAAACAGGTGTTCAGTGCTATCTACACCACCCCTAATAGTAAGTGTTACATACTGGGTCAAATATTGGATTTAATTAAAGTGTTAATACTGGGTTCATGAAATATATTTGTTACTTAACTAAAACTGTTGCACATCAGCCTGTGTTCTTTCATGTCTCTGAGTGAAACATAAATGGCTTAATCTGTCAATTTGAAAGCCCAGAGGAAGCCAGATGTTGAGTTATTCTGGTCTGCTGCCTAATCCATGTATGTAAATAATTGCTTTCTTGTCAGTGAAGACACTAAAATTCTCTGAGGTCCATTTACTAAGAACATGCCGTACATAGCACTGTGCATTCCATTTGCACTCTATACAAGAACATGCTGTACATAGCACTATGCATTCTCATTGAACTCTATACAAAAACATTCTGTACATAGCATTGTATATTCTCATTGCACACTATACAAGAAAATTTTGTACATAGCACTGGGCATTCACATTGTACTCTATACAAGAACATGCCATACACAGCACTGTGGATTCTGATTGCACTCTATACCAAGAAGGTTCTGTACATAGCACTGTGTATTCATATTGCACTCTATATACGAACATAATGTACACAGCATTGTGCATTCTGATTGCACTCTATACCAAGAAGGATCTGGTTTGTGGCTCTGTACATTTTCATTACTTTCTTTATAAAAAATGTTTTCTCTATTTCTCTATTCTGATTGGGTCCTTGGTCATCGCTTGTCATAGATGTGTACATGTGCATCCAATATGGAAAGACAAGCCTATTCTTCACTGCATTAAGAATTTCATGCATTGGCAAGCCATTCAATGCTTTTCATGGATACTGGGTTGACACTGACGCACCATTTGTAGATGCTCATTAAAAAGTCCATTGAAAATGCATTGGAAGTGTCAAATGTGTTTGTTGCTTTTCCAGAAAAGACTTGTTTTTGCCATAGGACTCTATTTTCCTTTAAGCTTTTTGTTAAAAAATGGTCATTAAACATGGAAAAAAGAGTGCAAAAAATGCAGGGAGACTTAGCAATAATATATTTCCTGTATGTTTCATATCATGAATGATTGTATTAAAAGGTTAATAAACCCTCATATAAACTCTAAGGCCCCTCATCCCCTATTGCTCAGTTAAGATATTTGGGCGGCTCTAGGTGGAGTCCTGGTGATTTTTAACTTCTTCCTCTTATGGATGATGGAGGCCACTGTGCTCATTGGTACAACAACCCTAACCACACAGCCAAGATACCAAAATGAGACTTTGTCAATGTCCTTGAGTGGCCCAGCCAGATCCCAAACTTGACTCGGATTGAACATCTCCGGAGAGACCCTAAAATTTAAGTGCTACTTGATAGAGCTTGAATTTAATCCATTTTGAAATAAGGCTGTAACATGTATATATATATATATATATATATATATATATATATATATATATTAATCATGAAATGTTTTCTAGCTTATACTTTTTACCTTTCACCAACTTGATTTTTGATTTTCTGCTAACATAATTGTGTTTCATATCACACAAGCAATGACAACATAATCCACAGGGATTCAGTTGGAACATCATAAAACTGTCCAGATTTAATTATATGTCTTGCTCTGAAAATTATCAAAACTGGCCAAATTTAATTATGTGTCCTATCCAGTAAAAATAGTTTTTGGGGAAATCTCTGTATTACTGGTCTTGTGTGGTAACCTGTCACCATTAAAATTCTGTAATATATAGAGCTGTCAAACAGATGAGTTCATCAGTTTCACAAGTTTACCACACAGAAAACTTAAATTTTCAGTAACAGGCCATTGAATGTATAAACTAGCTCTAAAATAATTAGCAATCAGCAGTCAAAATTTGGTTGCTTGCTATGGAGTACTAGATTTTCTAATTAGTGCCTAAAATAGAACTTACGCTCATCCGATATTCTTGTCATGAGAATTTAGGTAGTTGAGGATCTTTCCAATGCAAGGCAATCAAACACCTTGCTGCTGTCAGTAATTGTGATCGGTTTAAGGGAAGACACTGGCACATGTTGGGATGGACTACCCAAAAGATAGAAGTTTATCCAGTTCTTCTGTCAATAGATGTTTTACAATTTCCCAAAATGGAACAATTTCCTTACATGACCAAAAAATATGGTCTAATGTTCCCCTATAGTGATGTTCGAACTGCCTGCAAGGCGGACAGTTCGGCCGCGAACAAGCATGTTCGCCCTCCTTCTCACTGGCGGACAGTACGGCTGTTCGACCCGCCGTGTTCGCCAGAGAGAAGGATCCCTCTATTCTTCCTGCGGTGGGATCATTAGCAGCGAGATCCCGCCGCAGGAAGAATATTTCACTGAAGGCCGGGTAGAGAACCCGGTCTATCAGTGAAAATGAGGCTCGTAAACCCGGATGTGACGTCAGTGACGTCCGCGAACGGGCGGACAGCGGACTTTTTTCCCTTCCCAAAATGATCTCCCAATTCAGCATGTATGGATGTTTAACCTCCTCTCCCATAGCCCCTTCGTTAAGAATTGCGTATATCTTTGACAATAAAAGTTTTCTTAATGGATCCGCCTCACATATTTTTTGCAAGGGAGTAAGGTCTGGAAAGATCATTGAGGTGGACAGGCATACTTGCATAGTGCCTAAACTGTAATTAACTATAAAACCTTGTATTTGGGATACTATCAAATGACAAATAATGCTTAGTGACTGAGGATAAAAATTGTCATTGGACTGAGTAGTAGCTATCCATATCCTCTCTATTTCTGTCCATTTATTAGAAGAACTCTTCATTGTCCATGATGCTAGACTGCCATTTCAGTTTCTTTACAAGTGCACCTGTGGTTGATTTCTTATTAAATGGAATTCAACTTGTTGCCTAATCTGGTGTCTTGAGCTGCTTTGTAGCTAAACTCTACCTTTCTTTTAAAAAACATACACAGATAATATATATACATTGAGGGTATCTTACTTAAAGGATTTGCATTTTTGTTGTAATAATAATGCTGTGTTGTGCTGTGATAACTATAGAGCTGCAGCTATTTGTATATTTACATTCTTAATGGAGTTCTGATTTAAACCATTTTTCCCATATATAATGATATATAGTGACAAAAGTAATACCTACAACAACAATCACTCATTTACACATACCCTTAAGACAGGGGTACCCACAATCATAACGTTTTCTAACTTATACTTTTTACCTTCCACCTACTTGATTTTTTATTTTCTGTGTTTTGTATCACATAAGCAATGACATCATAATCCACAGGGATTCACTCTGAACATCATAAAACTGTCCGTTATATATGTAATTATTATATATGTAATTATATATCTTGCTCTGAAAATGGAAAAATGGACAAATTTAATTATGTATCTTGTCCAGTAAAAATAGTTTTTTTGGGATCAAAATTATCCACCAACAGTTAAAGTGCTTGAGTTCTGCCCACCCTGAACGATCGACCAAATAGAATTTGAATCGACTAAAAATCGGATCGGACATTAAACTGACATGTTGGGTTTTGGGTTGGGTGTTGGTTCAAACACGCATACTGTTCGCAGCCAAACTGTCTGCTATGCGGACCATTACTACTTGACAAGCATTACTATGAATTGGATGTTTTCAACCTTTTTTAAACTTGTATTAGTTTGTATATATACATATATTCTCTCCTTTTTCCAGGTAAATGTCAAAAATATTTTTAATATTATAAAATGTAATAAAATTTTATAAAAAAAAGGAGGTGTAAAACTTCCCCTCCCCTCAACTCTGTTAAACTATTGTTTCAGTTCAGTGTTCAATGTCAATTTATGCTTTTGTAAGTAAGGCAAAAAATTTTTTAAACGGGACAAGCTCTACAATCTACTCTTTGTCCTTTGCAGACAACAAGTAGAATGCAATCAACTACATAGACACCCCTGCCTTAAGGTGTCAGGCTTTCCCCAATTAACAATTACTGATTCATATTATGATATTATATAATATAAGTAGATTTCACTATTAGCCCCACAATTCGGTATTGTTACTTAGTAGTCATACCAGCATAAATAGCAAAAATTGCATGGGAGTTCTAGGTATCCATTTTTATCACCTTAACCTCTGTAGCGTTTGATATGAACCCAGTTTGCTAGTTGATCGGGGATCGGGTGAACACAATATATCCCCGGTAAGTTACAGCGATTCTGTCAATCGCTGCAGCATTTATGGGGTTTCAGCACCACCCTGATCGTGTCACGTTGACACAAAAGGGGTGGGGGGCCGCGCCATAGACATCTATGTTAATATAATAATAATTAGTGTTGAGCTCGAATATTCGAATTTCGAATATATTCGGCGAATATCAGCAAATATGGTGGCGAATATTCGCATTGGGATGCTTATGGGCATGGATTGCGAATATATAAATAGCACATGTGACCATTCATTTTAAAGGTAGCTATGAGGCGATTATTATGCGAATCTAGAGGCGCAATCGCGTGTATGCGCGCACAGCCATGTGCGATTGCGAATATTCGCGAATATAGGATCGAATATTAGTAGAATTATTTGCGAAATTCGAATTCGAATATTGCCTATGCTGCTCATCACTAATAATAATATATAGCACTAGATTTGAAAAGTGCCGATATATCCGCAATAAAAATTCATGATTAGAATATTCGCGATCAACACTGTTGTCACTTTTCCCTTTTGATGATGTTGTACCATGCCAGTGGAGAAAACACGATACCTGGATGCCTAGCGACAGTCGGTAAAGGCATAATCAACTCTGTATACAATGCTTTGGACATACATTTTTCCATTTTAAAACATTATCTGGCACCCTCTAGTGGCCACTCCCAATTTTGCAACTAGTTAACCCTGGAAGCCAGCTAATCCAGATGCTTATTTTGTATACACGTGCTTTAAAGGCCCAAACTGGGCAATAAACCAAATCACAGGGTTGAAAAGTCAATGTATCTTTCCCATCGCTACTCATTGATTAAGTGAAATTATAATTTTCCAATTTTTGTAAAATCAGTTTCACATTTCTGGCTGAAAATGACAGTTTATTACTCTGAAATAGCACCAGCTGTTCTATATTAAGCTGTGCCATGCCGTGAAGAGTATGTCTTTAGCACTGAAAAAAAACAAGACAAGCCTCTGATGGAGGGGAGGTTGCTCTGACAACAAACATCTCATCAGTGCTGAATGCATGGAACAGTGTGTACAAGGATGCAAAGGAAATGTTCTTATCTGAGTCCCCAGAGAGCAAAAAGTGGGAGAAATATCCTATCTTGTAATCTCTTGATGGAATGAACCATATTTAATTCCCACTATAACAAAAGTCTGCAGAATATTACTGCAAATTAAAAAATGTGATTAGCCTCTACCGACATATCTTGAATATAATATCTTGTTTTGAAAGCTGGAAGAAATGATCTAATATACAAGGCATTGGTTGTCTCACAATATATTTAGCAATGAAAATATATTAAATAGAGGATAAAATCCCATAAACAAAATGCAGTATGCAGCGAGGCAAACTAACCATATTTTACATTTTAGTAATGGAATGAAATCAAATTTTTCTTATGGACTGAGAAATGCTCAGAATATCAAATATGTGTATTTAATAATGTAGAGAATTGTGAGTTATTCATCAAAGTGTTGCACAGGAGTGGTATAAAATATTTGGAACACAGCAACAACAATGCACATAGCATCTTATTCACGGAATGAAAAAAAAAATTTGGGGTTACAAATGATCAGATTTGACAATCCGTATTGCCTAGATTAATTGATCAAATAAAATTTGTGCTGATATCTTTTTATTTTAGATTGTATTGTGTTCAATTTCAACATTACAATCACATTCAATGTGACGTACAAGCTGCAATATTTTTAAGGAATATTAAGACTTATCCAAGGTGAATCCCCCATTCAGAAGAAAGGGTCATATTTTTATTTTCATTTCAACTAGCTGACTTTGTAAGTTACTTTAAATGTACCAAGAATGAAAAGAACCGAGGCGTTTGAATGTAACTTTTATTTGCAATATTTAAAATCCAACAAACATGAAACATTGTATCAAAAACAAATGCACAAATTGATCATCTGCAAGCAGAGAGTTTTCTGCCACGTTTCACACTTCGTCTTTATGAGGAAAGCACTGCATTAATAGACTAATCATCTGTAAAATACACATTTGTTCACCTCCAGCCCTTATACAGTACACTTGTTTAATTAATAACAACAAAACACAATATAACCATCATAAACCATCATGTTTTACATCCAATTGACTTAACAACAAATCTCCATTGGGAGCATCTCCCAGTGAGCTAGTTGGTCCGATTAGAGTCACCATGCCATTGAGGCAAAAAAGTAGATTAGTGTAATAAAAAGGAACAGTGTAGTGGACACAGAACCCTGCCAAAGAACTTTTAGAAAAAAAACTTTACTAACATTTAAACAATATAGAAAAGGTCTGCAATAGAACAGGGCCAACAAGGGAAATAGAAGGGACAGGAAGTCTATGTAGGCCTTAGCAGAGGAAGCAGTAGAAGTCCAGAGCTGGACACTCAGCAACTAGGCAGAATATACTTGCTAGCACCCAGGTCCATTGTTAGAGAAACACTTGATCTCTGGTGGTTTCCTTCTCTGATCAGTGCCAATATCTTCCTTGTGCAAAGGAGACCAGACCATGGTCTACCCCATTGTGCCAGAGTCAGATGGGCCTCAGCAGTGAGGATAGGAGTCTCTAACCCTGCTCTCTCACCACTTCATCCACCTTAGCAACACTAAGCACTCTGCTATTGATTGCTAGCAGCTTTATATGTTCTAATGTGGTTCCTCTAGTGGAAGCTTGGCAAATAGTTGGATCTGCTACCTATACCATTCTCCATCCTCTCACTAAGGACAGGCCTACTTACATCTCCTGTGTCTGTTAAGGCTCCCCAATAACACTAGAATTAGCTCTCCATCTCCATATTTACATTATTTAAAAAGTAATAAACATAATTTTTTTTGGTAAACATTTCAAAATATCCTTTTCAGAGTTTTTACAGTGCTCTCCTTTTTCTCTCCTGTTAAATATATATACTTCACAAATGATCTGGATAAAAAATTTCATTTGGATATTTATTATGCCTGATTAGAATCCTAATTTAAATAAAAACATTTCTAGTTGAAAATAGCAAAGTAATTGGAAGCAATTTTCCGAGAAGCTTTTGAAGGTCAGAAAAATCCTCGCGTGTCTTTTTGAGACTGTAGAATATGCTAAACATCTGTGCCACATTTTAGTAAATTCTAAGTCTCTGAATGTCTAATTCTAGGAATGTCCGACAACACTGATATTACTTGTAACCAAATAACACAGCAAAAAATGTAATCTAACAAATATATTCCAAGAATACAAAAAAATTATTATGCATTATCCCAAAATGGAGGTATCGTAAAGCTTGTTGAAAGCATGTGTGAAAAAGTTTTTCCTACATACGATCCCTTTGCCTCTTCCCTTGACTGACACATAGCAATTTAAATTTAAGCTTGTGTTGTGGTGAAGGAATGTTTTTTAGCACAACATGTAGAAATAATGTTGTGTATAAACTCAAGTATTCTCAAACACCACCCAAAACCAGCTGAAAATAATGACATTTGTCTTATTTTTTAACCATTGCTGTCTGTGCTCACTGAATTAATCCCTTTATCCATATTGTATTGGAGGCTACCACCATTGTGTTTTCTTTTCCAGCAGCTGAAGGTAAGAGCACAACCTTAGCTCCTGAGGCTTGCATATCAGTCAGTGATGGCAGACCTACTCTTTCAGCCATTTGTTCTTGTACTGGGAAGGAGACTGTGGCTGCTGCTCTCAGGCCAGACATTACTTAGTGAGGTAAATGGATGGTGGGTGCTTGTGTCATCATTTAGGGGTGATTCATGGTGAGGGGTGTGCCAAGATTCCATCACCATGCCTGCCCCCTGCAGTGTGCACATTGTTGTCCATTGTGATTTCCCAATTATCCAAATGAAAAGAGAGGAAATTGTCCAGAAGTGAGTTTGGGTTACTGTTAACATGCAATGTCACCCCAAAACAGAATCACATTTGCTGTTTCTGTGCCCTAACATCTGTATTTACCAGCCTAGGTTTATACTGGTGTCAACCTAGTTGTTCTAGGTTTCTTAAGATATATTAAGTATCTTACATGCTTATATTTGGATTGGCTAATACTCAAGTATATATGTTAATTCATTGGTAGAAAGGGTTCATATAAAACAAGGAATGTTCACATTTGTAGCCTTGCAAAATGGTCAACAAAATATCCATTGTTAATGGGCTGTAAACGGAGAAGCCCCCCACTACCCCCAGAAAAAAATGGCTTTCTATCATCCTGAATCCTATCAGTCAAAAGTGTCAAGGAACCTCCTGAGAATTAAGTGTTTTTTTAAAAACTCCACTCTCTGTCCCCTGCCCTACACATTCCAGGCACCATCAAAACCACTGGGGGTGTGTTGTAAAAAAAGCGAGCGCAACCTCCATAGCATGAAGGTCAATAGGGTGGCCCCCCCGCCTCTTCAGCTTCACTGATGACGCAGATGAGGCAGACCCGGAAAAGATTGCAAGTCCGTCAATACTCAGTTTTGATATAGGCTCACCGCGGATAGGTAGGAACGTAGCTCTGGGTTAGTTTGTGGGGTAGGCAAACTTACCCCAAGCTATGTTTAAGGGAAAATGGTCAGGAGATTAAAAATGTATGACCTTGTTATTTTGTGCATAAATGCAAGTCTCAAAAAATAGAATTGTATTAAACTTGAAGAAAGCTTAGAAGATCTGAAACATCCCTGAAGCTTGCTTTTTCAATTACTTATGTTAGCCAATAAATGGTATCGAAGGCTAACACGGTACAACCCTCTACTATTGCTTTATATAATTAGTAATAGTGCATCCTTTTAGAGAGAAAAAATGTTGTGGCATTTGCATTGTTATTCACGGCGATACCTAGACAAACATGTGCATGATAACACAAATATGATAACATACTTGCTGAGGTTAAAGTAAGAGAGGATGACAAGTGTATGTGCTTTTCAATGTTTGGGTGGTTATCCCAAAAGAAAAGGAATCAAGAGAATCACACAGTCTGTGAGGCGTACAAAACAACTGGAAATGATTTGGGGCTACAGCAGATATGGAATCAGAATAGAAATCCTCCTATTACATTTACCAGCAATTATTGAAATTGAAATGTGTAACAATTGCAACATGTAGTGCTATCAGCGTTAAAATTAGGATTGGTTTTCATATAGAGTGTCCATATGAGCCTATAGGCCTATGATCAAATAATTTTTTAAGCCTAAGAAAGATATTCATTGCCTGGAGTTTTCTATGTATGAATACATAGGAAAAAGATATATACGCAAAGAGATTATAAATTGAATATGTCTGAAATGAAAGCTTTTCATGAAGCTTCATCGGTGCAAATCATTTCAAACCATGTAGAGTCTAAAAAGACCAATTCTAAGTAAATGACTGGGCAAAATGTCTAGCATGTAAAAATCCAAAGAAAGCTTTGGAATGAATGCTAAATTTAGCTTGAAGCTTTGAGGATGTAAAAAGGATTTTGTCTGTCTGCTATATTGCCAAATTAGAATAAAGAGCAAATCTTGCAGAGATGAGTCATATTGGGGGACAGGCTATGCGGTATAACTGGAGTAAATAAAAGGTGGCATAAAATTCTGCAAATTTTTTCTTTTTTTAAAGCTGTAACTATTTTTGTTACTACTTGTTACTGTTGTGCCATTCAGAATGTTTAAAGGAAAGGTAATGTTAATGTGTTTTTTTTAATATGTAATGCATTATAGACAGGTTTTTTTAAACACCATTGGTAAGTATAAAAAAAATGCAAAAATATTTTTGTATTTTATATTTTTTGTGTATACTTTTATGTGTTTGATTTCTATTTCTAAAAAATAAATCATATCCCAAACATGGTGCACTTTCGATCGATGTACTACTTCGGATCGAAGCTGCAATCACACTATCATTTCACAAATCGATCTTGGGAAAATCTTAGCGTCTATGCCCAGCTTAATTCTTTAAAGGAAACATTACATCAGGCATGAGGACTCATGCCCCCATACACGTTTCAATTTTCCAGTTAAGTAGATCGACCGGAAAACATGCCATGCCTGTCCACATGGTTCGATCTATCTAAATCAGACATGTCAAACACAAGGCCCGTGGGCCAAATCCGGCCCGCCAGGCCTTGCAATGTGGCCCGCGCTTTCATCACTGCACGCCGGGGGGCGTGGCTGGCCGCATACTGACGTGTCTCTTCAGAGCTCCACTCGATCCTGCCACTAATCCCCTCTAATCCAGGTGATTTGTACTACAAAGGGACCCCCCAGCATTCCAGGGGATATACAGTATAGCTTTACTATACCACCACGGAGCTCCGGCGCGACTTTTGGCAAGAGGCCCAAAATCGAGGCCGCGGCTCGGGCCTAGGC
>CM070033.1:149284657-149295103 GCA_036250615.1 Ptychadena robeensis
TTTAGGCTGGATTTTTGATTTTGGCCCCTTCTCTGATTGAGTTCGACACCCCTGATCTAAATCATTCAAAATCAAATGCAAACATCAAATGTATATTATTTTTGTTGTGCCCAACCAATTTTGGTTTGATTTAAATAATCAGCATATATCTGGTGGCAGACATTTTGTGTTTACAATCGACTATCGGCTGTGCACAATGTGGATAGAAAAGTCTCTAACATTCACTAGGATATTATTGCTTTGTTGTTTTTCAACAAAGATGAACAAAAGTGTCAGTCAATTTTAATGTCAAGCTCAGATTTAATAAAAAAAATTTCAATAAACTTAAATTTTGCAGATAAGTGATCTCGTTTTCAGTGTTGCATATCAAGTCAGTGAGGTAAGCTCTTTATATAACTCCTAGCCTGAAGATGTTTTATGTATATATATATATATATATAACAATTTGGAAATGGCTATAATTCTTGAATGATTGAAATAGTTAAGCCTAAAATCTTTATCAACTTTAAGTCAGTGGTTATTGGTTAGATCGAGGCTGACAGATATATTTTACATCTAAATATTTTTTAGCAGTGTTGTGTGCTGTGCCAACAACTCTTACCAGCCTCACCATCACACCTGTAAATTAAGCCCACCATGTCTGTAGCATGACAACATTTAACACTTTCCAGAATGATAGAGGTCTGCTGCTGTAATATTTAACCTGTGTACCAAAAGCTATAATGTACCTTATAAGCTTTGTGGTCAGCATCAGTACTCCTAATTATACATGTCCATTAAATCCATTGTAGATGCTTGTGTACTCATAGCTAGGAAAAGTGCAAAGGAAAATAGTAAAATCACAGAAATAAAACAAATCTTAGTTTGCATTCACAATATATATTCTTGTTATCAGTGCTTAATATTTGAGATTTAAATATTGAGCTTTTGCTTATCAGATTTTAAAAATATTTCCTTATGTAAAAGTACATACAAAAAATAATTTACCTGTTTGTAATACAAACTGCAAGCATTTTATGCACTACCAGTCAAGCCAGACCTGTCAAACCTCCCGTTTTGGCTGGGAAAGTCACGTTTTTAAGTGGCTTTCCTGGCCAAATCCCAATTTCAAAATCCCGGATCTTTCCCGGATTCTTGAAATCGAGCAGATCTTGCAGGGAGAGGGCGTTACTCTCCCTGCTAATGTCCCGCCCCGCACATTATCAGCACAAGCGAGGTGGGACATTAGCAGGGAGATTAACGCCCTCTCCCTGCTAAATCAGCTTAAAGATCGGCGTACGTGGAACACGGAAGAACCACGATCCCTATACCGGAAGTGACGTTACTCATGTCATTTCCTGTACTTCCCCCAGTTCTTTAATGCCCAGACTTGATGGGTATGATTCAAGCTGGGGCTAGGTCTTCCCAAAAGTACCTTTTATTGGCAACTTTTTGACCTGTCTATATATCTGATGTTACCCAGACATTTCATTCTAAGATCAACAAGGGGGAACCTGCCAGCCCAATATACACAAACCAACATAGAAACCAACTAATACAATGCCATAGTATCTCCCATTTTTTAGAGGAATACTAAGCACCTTATAGACTGACTTCTTATCATATTTACCTATTCCTTGGCAGGGTATGGCTGACCTTAAGTTAATGTTCAACATTCACAAGACAACAGTATACAGTCATTTACTCTCCTGTAGACTAGGTGTCATAAAACACATTTTAGAAAAAGAGCATGAAAAGAGACACTGTTCTATATACGTATGATTACAACTGTAATCACAACTGTTATCTATACATTTCTGTTTGTATAAATAACTATAATTTCTTTTATTTTAACAATCTTGCCTCTGTAATAAAATTTTTGATCAGTTCAGCAGGTCCACATTTGTTAGGATTTATATGCAAACATTCAATGACTGTTGGATAACTTTATTATTAGACCTCATTTCCTTGGAATCATTTCCCATATTTAGATTATCTCTACTAAAGTTTATGCAGATGGGGGGATAAATCCAGTAATATGATGCTTGCGTGTTACCATATTTCAAAGACTACACAGATTTCATTAGGCAGCAACTTACCATCTTGTCTTGAATGTCTTGAAGTCATTAAAGGGGATTACTCATTCCATTTTATAACTTGCATTACATGTCCATCTTTTGAAACTCCTTTGTCCTGTTTCTTTACACAAATTGACTTACAGAGAAAAAGACTTATATGTAAATATTCTTGCTTATATAACTTATGCTTGAATTTCCTGGGATACAGTTGTGTCTACATTCATCATATACTCATTATTTCTTATTGCTTCTAATGTCCACATACTTGACCTTATCCAAATTCTTCTTCAGTTCCATTTTTTTCTAATGCTCACACTATTGCAGTCATCTTTTAACCTATAAATTTGATTTCTTCTTAATAGCGCAATATCATTCACATAAGTGCATTTTCTACTGCAATGCTCTGTTTTTATTATGGTGCCTTTAGGGTTATCTGTTATCTTTCACATTATATATGCAGGTATAAAATTACATATACTTGTAGAGATAATATCACTTTGCTTCATTCTATTATTTCTGTTGGGCTTCTCAGCGTACATGTTTTCCTTACAGAAATTCAATCCTATCCTATATGCCTGTTTTGAATCTGTAAACGTTACACGGAGACCTTGTTTATAAATGTTATTCCAATTACTGGCACATTCTAAAATCATATTTAGTCGTCCATCTGTTCCTTCTAAATACAGGCAGAAATATATTTCATTATCAACACACAGCTACAGGCTCACTATCAAAAGCTATGGTCATGTATGTAGCACTCATAGGCTTGTTTGACTGAAGGATTTGAGTATTTACATTTTTACTGCATTACATCTGCCATACACTAGTAAGGAAGAAAGGTGGGTTTACACGTGTAGATTTTTCAGCTGCCAATTAGATTTTTTGTTCGAGGCCATTGTCAAACATCGTTCATTCATTTATGTTTTGTTCCTTCATCCCGATATTGAATGAAAATACATTCAAAATTACAACGATCGAGGACAAAAAAATGTATCCATCGAACAAATTGTCCATTTTAGATTTTTGTTCAATCAACCAAAAAAACTTTCATTCTTTGTTCATCGAACTAAAAAAAAAGTCTACTCGTGTAAACCCACCTTAAGTTCTTTGTACAAAACTATTTCACTACTGAACAGATATCACACCCATCTTAGCGTACTCTTCAATGTTGTTCCGTGTGAACCTATTATTTGGGTGAAGATAGCATGCACAGACATACTCGGTCACCCCTGCTCTTTGTTGCATTGTTTCAGGATTGACTAAAAGATACTTATCTTTTGTTATGTGTGAAACTTTTCAATAAAAAATATTTAATTAAAAAAAGATGACAAGGTGAATAATAGTGAAAATAGCAATATTCTATTTACTTTGAATACCCAGCCTTATTAGAGGGACATCTTGAAGAAAACATGATATAAGCTTCAACGTAACTGGGTATTTAAATTATTTTATTAAATCAACATTATTATGTCTTACACTATTTAATATATAAATATACAACCGTTCTTCCCTGCAGCATGTCTTCTTCATTGCATGCTCTACTAATAAGCTTATAGATCCTTCTTCTCAGTCACATTTACTACCATTCCCCCTAAATAGCAAATCGTTAATTAATTAGTTACATACCTCTGCCATTTTCACTACAGTGGGGATTCTATTTTTCATTTCAACATACAATTCTTTTTGAGCTAAAAAAGTATAATCACTTGTAATTAAACATACTCTATTTTTCGAAACCACAAGATGCTCTGTTGTATAGGACACACCCTATACAGTGGAGGGTCCGATGGCGAAAAAGTATTTCAGCCCACTCTACTGGCCAGAGCTGTGCTCTGTCCGGCAGAGCAGGAGTTAAGGAGGTGGGGAAGCTGTCTCTGTTCCCTGCCTCAAGCCCTGACCTACTGCTTCTGTCTTTGAGCTGGGCAGCCCAACTGCACATGAAAAATCTGTAGCAAGCCTCCCATGTATTTATTTGCCACAAGGCTCACCTTTATATAATAATAGGCTTTTATAATAGAGGTGATATACGGAGTTTTCATTTGTTTTTGGGGTTCTTTTTTTTACTTAAATCAGAGTGCCTTATTTTAAGTTTAGAGTACAGATGGAACTGTCCATCTGTTGTTGTAGTTCCATTTGGTTCACAGCATGCCATTGCTTTGTCTGGATTAGAAAAAAAAAACAGTTTAAGAACAATGTGCACCTAAACTATTAATAATAAAATTTAAGTATTAATGCTCCATTAGCGATTACTGGCCAAACTAATCTACAAATGGGCTAACATTTGTATTGCTAAATCCTCTACAATATGTCAATTCTTGTACTAAACTTGTTTTTGTTCTGTTATTGGCTAACTTTACTCTCCAATGTCATATGTGGTCTGTTATATTTCTCAATTGTAAAATAAAGAGTTTATACAAAAAAACTGAGAACAGGACAGCCTAAACTATTGGCAAATGTCTTCATGTCTGTCCAATTGAGCCCCATACAGTATGCGTTGCTGCTTGACATTGAAAGGTGAAAGGTAAATAAGTTAAAAATAAAGCCAATAGTGCTCTTCCAGTGTATGACATGTGCTTGCCTTACCCAGTACAGACTGCCATTGTTAGCAATCTATGTACAGTTCCTTCCACCAGCCTTAGGCCAAGTCTTCATTTAGCAAGGATGTGTTGCCATAACGCATCCAAAACATACATTTATAGCTCGTTTTCAGCCTGTTTCATTTAGACCTGCATTTTTTATTTGTACAATGCATTTTCAATGGGCGCATTAGCACAACTATTATTATTATTAACATTTATTTATATAGCACCAGCATATTACGCAGCGCTGTACAATACATTAGAATGGAGATACAACACAGTATAACACACAGGTACAGGTAATGACACAGGAGGAATAGAGGACCCTGCCCGGACGGGCTTACAATCTAATAGGTTGGGGAACAAGGTGTACACTAGGTGGGGGGGTGGGACTGGCATGGTGGTGATGTTAGGAAGAAGATGGGTAGGAGAGGCTGAAGAGGTGGGTTTTTAGAGCTTTTTTGAAGGCGGCAAAGGTAGGAGCAAGTCTGATGGGGCACAACTACAGAATTCAGCAGAGCAGGGATCCAAGTTTATATTTACCCAATGTATAACTGATGTGGTTGTGTATACACGTTCTTTGAATTTCCATAAATGCATTGCAATGCATTACAATTCCCATGTTTGAGATTGCAGTAGAGACTAGCCCTTAATTTGCCCGCTTTGTATAGAGACCCATTGAATCCAGTCATATTATTAATTAATGAAGGTGGATGAAAAGGACCAGGCAAGAGAAAATATAGGCCAATTAAACATCAAGTATAGTAACAGGATTTTATCCCACAGTGTATATACTTCAGTAAGATCTCCTGATTTGCAGAGCTCTCAGCTAAATACAATCTTGGCAGGTTTCCTCATTCATATTCTAAGACTCTTATTGGCTTGTTTTCTGTTCTTTATTGCACATTTATACTCCTCTATCTGTTCATCATTTAAGTTGTATTTTTCTCTTCTGTTAACATGTAAAATTGTCCATCATACTAATATGTAGTGATAGCAAAACTGTCTGCCGAGCAACATTGAATGTTCGCGCTTCTTCTCGCCGGCAAACAATACGGGTGCTCCACTCGCCCCCTATTTAAAATTCTTTCTCAGGCCAGACCTTTCCACGCCTGGTTTTCACTAGAGACCAGGTAGAGACATAGGATCTTTAGTACTATACCAGGCACAGAAGTGATGTCTGACTAGTGATAGCCGAACATCAGCTGCCACTGTTCGCGAACAGGCAAGTCGAACTTCTGCAAATACCCGCCGCGAACATGTGAATGGCGAACCTCTATTGTCTTTAATAGATGGTGAACTTCTCAGACCTTTAGGTTATATTTTTAGCCAAAATACCAATTAAAAAAAGTCAAAAGGGTGCGACCACCTGGACAGTGTCATGCCAGATGGGGATCAATGGCTAAGCTTCTCCCCCAAAGTATGGATTTTTTTAAATGCTGCATTCTTCGCGTGTAATGGCCGGAAATCACATCTAGATTTCCGGCCAGTTACCTGACAGTACCTTCTACAGTGCATCACATTTAGTCATATCTCTCTGCAATGTATAATACAGCATACCCCCCCAGAGAAGGACTTGTGTTGCTCTTTAATGATGAACTACATGTAACAGAATACCTTAGCTATAGCTACAGATCACTGGATAGAGTATAATAGCAAAGTAGCTCAGCGATCCCTTAATCAGCAGCAACTCTCCCTATCTATCTAGTACTGGAGACACAGGATAAATGTAAAATGTCCGCCGGGCTGCTTTTTTTTATAAGGGGGGGTGTCCTCCAGGAGGGAAACATGTGTTATTGGCTGTACTGTCTATAGGGTGAGGGGTCGCACTTTGTCTCCATGTTAAGGTGTAGGGGGCGGGTCAAACACCCATAATGCTCAAAGGCATTGCGAACTGCGAACATGCTATGTTCGCTGCGAACTGTCCGCTGGGCGAACTTTTCGGCCATCACTATGTCTGACCAACGTCACTTCCAGTTTAGGAACAAGGAGCTGATATACTGAAAGTGGCGTTGCGGCAGCTTTTTCAAAAGTCTGATCCGCCTGTTCGAAGACGTTTAATTATTCAAGTTACTCAATAATTGCTTTATTTATTTCAACAATACCTTTTCTATATCTATACATCATATATTCTCCAGTTTGTATGCCACCACTGGTCACACTGCTTCCCCAAAGCTCTATTTTTTACTTTTTCCTATATCATATTTACACCAAATGGCAAACAATATTTTTTTGATGTTTCATTGGTCCATATCTCATCATACCCATTACGTATTTAGTGCGACATTCTACTACACTAAATGTTTTTGCCTCTAGCGTAGTGTATGTACCATATGTACCATAGTAAATGTTATTTCTATTTAGAAAAATAATGTATTTGTTAATAGTCTTTCATTTAAAACTTGTGTGCTCATATATATCGCTCTTAGGCAAGGTTCACATGCTTTGTGTCAGTGCATTGCATTTTAATGCATGGAGTCCATACCTAACTAGCATGTTTGCATCATTTTCATGCATGGCCATAAACGTGAATTGTAACAAACATAGAGAAAACAGATGTGCAGTATAATGTGTAGATGTGAACTAGCCATTTCTGAAGTCATAGATTCTGAAGTCTTAACCTTCTCTTCTTAACCTCTCTGGCATTTATTTTAAACTGCGGACTGATGCTAGAGCTCAAATAAAGAGAGTATTTTTTTCATTCTTCTATCATTTATTTCGTTTTTCACAAACTTTCAATTGGACTTTGTGAGAGTGTTGGACACTGCTTCATGTAATTTAAAGAAAAAAACAGTATGTAGAACATTACTGCTATAACATAGATCCCAGTATACACCTGCTTAAAAAATTGATAGTTTTAATCTTTATGGTCATAATCGCAAATTAATTTCATTGATTACTTTTATGGTGCACCCTCCAGAAATGTGAAAACAACTCTTGCCGCCTTTCAGGCCTGCAGCAAAAATTTGTTCCAACTATAACTATAAAACACAAAGTTAAAATACAATATTTATAATTAACTCTTTGTGTGTCAATAATACCCCAAGGGTTATTTTCATGCAAAACAACACCCTTGGATACCTCAGTCATATGTGTTTTTCAATAGTTAAGCTCCCCTTAAGCTATTCACAATAATCTCCTCATGTCTTGAAACAGAGCAGATGAGACAGCACATCCTCAGCTGTTAGCAGAAAAACAGAGCTAGAGGCATTTACTAAACAACAGTGCCTCAGCAAGGATGAAGACAAGTAAAATGATGTACTAAGAAAATAGAAAATTCGGAGTTAAATTAAGGAAAACTGTACCCTACGCAAACGATAGAGCACACATGAGGGAATCTCTATCCCATTGAATCAGGCCGTGTAACTTGTATTTCTGGCAAATTAATTTGATATCTCAGCTGACAAATAATATCTTCTGAACCAATTTTATAGCTGCTCCCAAATGTAAAGCTTCTACATTGATTTATGTTACAAAGATCTACTCCTTCGGCGAGGATTCCCAAAACATGCATTTCAATGAAGGCGCTGAGTAGATTTCTGCTTTTCCTTGTAATTGTTTTGTTTATGAAAAGGAATATTTATTATTAAGTGTTGCCAGTAAAGATTACATTTTGCAAAAAGCATTAAATAATTTTAGTGAAAAGGAAAGCATCTTGAGCTGAATAGCCCAGGAAAAAAACTTAGATTATTCAAATATACTCTGCTGTACATTTTTATTGATGTAGGCTTTGGCTCCTCAAATGCCTGGGGCTTAGACAAGCAGCTTCATCTCTTGCATTAATCCCTTTTATTGATGGAAACATTGAAGAATTATGAAAAACTTAGTTTTTACTTTCTTGTCAATACCAAAGATTACTTGAAAATGCTCAAGCAGTTGCGAAATTCTTAAAGTGAACCTGTGCCTAAACTTTGCACACTTAATATTTACATATAATAAAACCTTTTGGACTTTTAGCCCGAGTTAGTTCAGGGTGAGTTGTTTACTAACAATACTAAGAATACTCCCCCCAAACTACACTCAGGCTTACCTGTCTGGAGGGAGCCAGTGGCCTCCTTCTTTGTCACCGTCCCCTACCGATATCCAGGTCTGCCTCTACGGCGTTATCATTGAAATTTAAAATGTTGAACTTCGTCAGTTTTATTCAGCGCATCCCACATCATTGGTGACTAGTGTTTAGCTAGAATATTCAAATTGCGAATATATTCAGCGAATATTATTCGAGAATCCGCAAGTTTTGAGAATATGGCGGCGGATTTTTTCAATAAGCATTGGGATGCTTATGGGCATATTACAAATTCAAATATTGTCTATGCCACTCATCACTATTGCTGACACAATGAAGGGGGGAGAAGGGAGGGCAGAGAATCATGGCAAAGCATACTACGGGCGCAAGACCCAATGGGTTAAAACTGACCTTATTCACCTATGTTTTTATAGGTGTTGTAAATACATTCCTCTAAAAGAAGTTACTAATCTCTTTTCCGATATTTCTATAGCAGTAGACATCTGCTTGTAAGCTGTTTTTGTTGGGATATTTGAAAAATTATTTATAGTATAAGCAAAAAGAGAAAATTACTTATTCCATTATATATTTTATTGCTTATAAATGTAGAATATGTTAATAGTCCTGGCAGTTCTGTAAAATACATAATGACTGTATACACTAGGCTTAAAGTGCTTCAATTTCTTCAGACTTACAGGAAGTGATTGGAAATCTGAGGGAAATCTGAAAGGGAGACAGCCAATAATAAAACAATTACAAAGGTTTATGTGCTGCCCTTGCCCCTTTAGTGTCACTTTCCAATAGTTATTTTTACAGGTCAAAACACAAACGTTCCTACAGCATAAGCAAATTATTATAAGGATAATAACTGACATTCATTCAGGTCGAAGGAGCTGAACAGACATCACTGAAACAGGTAACCTATACGGGGTAGTTGCATTTTTGGTCATGAGAATCTAACCTGAGCACTCAACATCTTTGCCAGGGGGGTTAAGGTTTATATTTTGGACATATAACTGCAACAACCATCCTTACACAAGGGTGGGGATCTTTAACGCCTTCTGCTTTTTACACACAGCACATTTAAAATCTCCATTATATGCCATCTATTAGCAATAATTCTCACAATAAATCATGTACATCAAGGAGCCTTCTCAAACTTCCAGGCACCAAGGATTGGATTATGTAACTGGAACTTGGTGATTCCACACTTTTACCTCATATACTGTTCTTGGACCTTGAACATGTGACTTTACATGCAAGGGGTCAAGTAGAGATGAAGCAGGTGCCCGCATTCCTCAAAAGAATCCAGCCCGCAGACCATATATCTTTGGTAGTCTCCCCCTTACTGAGATGCCTCAAAGGTAATAAATAGTTGCGCACAACTGTCATCAGTGATCACACAGTAGAAGTGTCAGCTTTATTAAATCTAAAAGTTTTCAATCAAACATATGCGTACACAAAAATGCATCAAATCACCCTCAGGGGGTCACCACGAACTCTCTAACGCGTTTCATCCCCAAATATGGGACTTATTCATAGAGATCTCTATGAATAAGTCTCACATTTTGGAATGAAACTCTGTACATAAAGAGTCAGTTTTGTTGCACTAGGTTTTTTTTACCTCATGTACTTGTTCCTCTAAAAATTTCTTGGACCATTAACATCTGCTTGGACACCTCATAGTGATCAGATTGAGGTGTTTGTTCTACCTCTGTAAATAAAAAAAAATTAATAAAAAAAAACATTAACCTCCCTATCGCACTGCTGAGGTCCAGATTTCTGTACCAAAAGTGCACCATAG
>CM070033.1:149295203-149315251 GCA_036250615.1 Ptychadena robeensis
GGGGGGGGGGGGGAGAAGAGACAGAGCTGGCTGGCAGCATGTCACATCAGGGATACCGGGACAGCGCAGAACTGTAAGTATGCGCTGCCGGAGCCCCGATGTGTACTGGGCAGCACCATCTCGTCCAGTGCTAGTAGGAGTAGCAGCACTGGACGAGATGGTGACATCCCGACTGCTAGGGTGGTTAAACCCCCTTAGTGGTATTCCAGAGTTTGGTTAAGACAGGTTTTAATTACCCAAATTGGTAACTCCGAACCGCAATCAGGATCTTTTTCATTGTTTATCTTTTTTGGCTAGCGACAGTGCCATATCATAACGTTGGGGAGGTTGGGGTGCCCTTGCCAAATGCCTGTATTGAATTACAGGCATAGGAATCCCAGGCTTTCACATACCAGCTGTCATTAACGAAGCCAGAAAAGACCGTGGGAAGGGGGCAGAGCAGGCAGGAAATACAAACACTTTAAATGGAGAGTATGGGATTAATCCCAACAAAAATAAAGAGGCATATGTAGGGTGCCCAGTGTACGTTTTTCAGATTTATTGAAGAGTTAATTACATCAAAGGAAATACAAACAGATTACATGGAGAGGAAATAATGGGACCACCAGAGGGATTATTCTAACAAAGCTACTCCTATGACCTGAAAAAATTTCTTCCGCAAGTTATCCAAAACTAAAAATGTGTAGACTACAGCTACACTTTACATCTATCTATCTAGGATTATTTAGAAGTACCCAAGTTAATTAGAAATATTTAATAAATATATACAATATGCAACATTTTTTATTCAATCTATTCAATCATTTTTATTTAAATAACTTGTAATCTACTTCACAACATAAATGCCAACTCAAAGGTTAGCAGTTAAACTTTGGTTATACTTTGAGTATAATGTTGACAAAACAAAACAAAAATGAAATACATACAATTGTAAAAAAACACACATTGCCAACTTTGTTTTTGTTTCTTTTACACATGTTTTTATTAACCTCCCTAGCGATATGCCCGAACCCAGAAGGGACGCTGCAATTAGCAATACGCCCGAACTAGGTTCAGGCATAGCGTGGGAGCTCACCTGGTCCGCCGCCATCACGATCTTCCTCCGTCGCCGGCTTCTTCCGGGTCTCTGAGTGACGTGTGACGTCACGGAGGCAGGACCCAGTCTTAAAGAAAAAAAATTTATTATTTTTTCGTTTTTTAAATCTTTTTTTTTTACTTTTGGACTGGATTATAGAAATGTCTCCGAGGTCTCCGGCTATTTCCGTGATTGGCACTCGCGGATAAAGGTACAGAAATAAAAAAATTTTTCCCATCCAAATTAATGTCAATCGAACAGGGATTTACCATCATGTTGGTTTCCTATTCAAAGAAAGGGTGGCCACAATTGATAACAGCAAACACAAATCACAAAATAATCGACCTTGTCTATGGCTACCTTTAGCATCCACAAACAATACATTCTCAGTACCCTGTGTAAGTATTCATACAGACATTCAGTCAGAACAAGTTCAGATTTGCACTGTAGAAATTAAGAAAACAAGTGCAAGTCTTTGCCAACCATTTCATCACACATTCCTGTGTTTGTAAAATAATTTGTACAAAATCTATAATATGGGGTTGCTGTGTTTTCTACACATACAATTCAAATGCAGAAAACAAAATGTGTGAAAACACACAAACAATTACCATATGTAAAATATATACCATAAAATATGGTAAAATGCAATATGTTTATAATGATTTCATGTAAATCCGGTAAAAGCTTGCTTCAGGCAAGGCACATACCATGATGGACTATGGCTTCATAAACTGTGGGCTTAGTTTTAATTTACCATTAAGCAGAGGTCATTATGCCTTTTGCTATGTACATAATTTTTCACTAGAGACCCTATTAACAAAAAATGCAGATCTGGTCTTTGTGGGTATTTTTCACATGTATTCTGTATTTGTCGATTTTTAAGGTGACCTTTACATGTGTAACTCCCCACCATTATTTCTACCGCCTTGGTAACAGTGAAAATACATGTAATACATAGTACCTGTCACCATGATTTGCTATAAATTTCAGCCTAACTTATCATCCTTCAACTTCAAATAAAAAAAGCATAACTCACGTAACCATTTACATTCAATATACAATCTGGTTAATGATTGAGACATTCTGTGGTACAGAATAGTGTTGGGCTTGAATATATGAATTGCGAATATATTCAACGAATATCGTCTATTCTGGAATTTACAAATTTTGCGAATATGGTGGCGGATATTCGCAATTTCGAATATTCGCTATATACAATGCATTGCGAAGCTTATGGCCATACATTGTGATTTTAGATTCGCAGTGCGAAAATAGATACCTACATGTGACCATTCATTTTGAAGGTAACCCGATGCGATTATAATTATAATAATATGTTTTCGCAATGCATGCCCATACACTCAAATTTTTGTAGAATTATTCATGAAATATTGCAAATTCGAATATTGCCTATGCCGCTCATCACTAGTGCAGAATGTGTTTGTGTATTTTGTGTATTTAAGTACAGCATGGTCTATAATTGTAATGTTATGTTTATTATAGCTGTGAGAGTCACATTAACAACACAAATCCTACACTAAAGTCAAAGATTTATATGCATTTTAATGAGAGAAATAAATATTTGATCCCTTTACAGACAATGACTTTACTTGTTGTTGGCCACCAGGTTCATACACATCTCAGAATGCATTTTGTTCTGCTTATTGTTGCAGGTGTTCTCCAAATCAATTAAGTTTTAAGGCTGTTGTTGGTTACCTCAAACCTTCACCTCTCTCCGCAGACTTATTATGGAATTGAGGTCTGAAGACTAGCTAGGCCACTAAAGGATCTGGATGTGCTTCTTCTTAGGCCACAAATTTTTTGCTTGGACCATGTGTTTGTGTCATTGTCATGCTGGAGTACCGGTCCAGGACTCATTATCAGTGCCCTGGCTGAAGGAAGGAGGCGTTTGATCATCCCTTCGATGCAGTGAATGTGTTCTGTCCCATTAGCAGAAAAACATCCCCCAAAGCATAATGTGTCTACATGTAAGACGGTGAGGTTGGTGTTCTTGAGGTCATAGGTAACATTCCTCTTCCTCATAACATAGCGAGTTGAAGCCAAAGAGTTTGATTTTGGTCTCATCTGACCACAACATTATCACCTAGTTCTCCGGGACATTTAGATGTTCATTGGCAAACTGCAGATGGTGCTTTACATGAGCTGTCTTCAGCAGGGGGACATTGCAGGTGCAGAAAAATTAGTTTTGGGGTGCATTGTCACCTTTCTCATGATCATTGCAACTGTGCAAGGTGAGATATTGTATGCAGCCTTAGGCCAAGGGAGATTCACAGTTATTTTATGTCTTTTTTATTTACATACTATCCCACCAGCTATTGTTGCCATCTAACCAAGCTGCTTGTTTTGTAGCCCAGTCCAGTCTTGTGTAGGACTACAGTCCTGTCCTTGACCATTGAACAGCAATGGTCTTGGCCATGATGCCTAATTTGCAATCAGATTGCTTCTGTGGACTGGGGTATTTAAGCTGGGCCACGCCAAAACCTCGGTAGAGTTGTGGGTTGTGCAGAGGTGCACATTCATTCCAAGGCCATGCAAGTACCAGTCACCCTAGCCCTTGTTACCCCTGGCCAAATGTGGTCTGAGCGGACATTAGTTACCTTCCCGTCCTTTGCATTGTGTGAGTCTCCTGCATTCTGAACTTACTTGTGGACCCTGTTGGGCCTTGACATTTAAATAAAGTTGAAAATGAAGACAACTGGGAGCCTAAAGTTTTGCTGAATATGGATCCAATACTTACTTTACTCATTGCAATGAACATTTACCTCTGACTTGGCAAACATTAGCAGGGGATTTCTCTCACTGTATAAAACAGTGTTCTACTAGTGCAAAGTGTCAACTGTTTTTGATGGAGAGCTACTTTTTATTTTTTTTTCATGGGGATGCCACCTTGCTTGCTGAATTAATATTATTTTGCTTCTGAAAGCTCCTAAACTTGGTGTGACAAAGCAATGTAATGGAATCAGCAAAAGTCCAACTAAGAATAGTTGGTTCTTTTCCACTTCAAAGAACTATATATAGTGTAACTGTTTACATTTCATGTTGTGTCATCCTAATGATGCAGCAATGTCCAAAAAAAAAACAGCATCTTGGGATTGTGTAGTATTATAATATCCCCTAATGTTCAATTAGTAGTAGTTCCTTTACTAGCAAAAACTACTTCTTAATTATATCCCTTTTAATTCCATACCAGTTATTAATATCACATTTAAACTGATCTGATAGAGCAATTTCTGTATGTGGACTGATTTGTCTTACAAACCCTAATTAGATCATTTAAGATGAACTAATTAATCCTCTGAGCATGTTTCTTCTCAACAAGTTACAGTCTTTGATAAGTGGTGAGAAAGATGGAAACATAAAATATAGGTAAATAGTTTCAATGTAATTTCCTCATCTGCAAACACAATATTTTATTTTATTATTTAAAAACATGACAACACTACAGGTTTGGTTCTAGATAGTGATGGATAAAGATCAGCGAACCACATTGACTTTAATGGAGGGCGAAATTCTTAAAAAAAACCTTCACATCATATTTGGTGCTGACTGTGGGGTGAGGGCCTCCATTGTAATGTATGAACTTCAGAAGTGTTCACCTGGCTGGCGGATTAAGAAGACGCGATGTTCAAGGCGAATGACTAGTGATGAGCGACTAGGCAATATTTGAATTTGCGTAATTTCGTGAATACCCCAATGATATTAGATATCTATAATCTTGAGTATCTGCTAAATAATCGAAAATGGAATATTCAAGCTCAACACTAGAACCGACCACCGAGCAATCTGTTAGGCCATCTAGTTGTAAATGGGTCAATATGACATAAAATTTCCAAAAATAATTGTTTTGAACAGAACATTAAAAGTGTAGGTGTATATTCCATTGTTGGCCCTATCATATTCTCCCATCCCTAATTTATATTTGTTGTACCTCCCATCCCTAAACACAGCTCTTCTTATATTTTTAAGTTTGAACAAATAAAACAAAAACTTTTTGTAGCAAAAGTACACAATTTAAAAAAACTGCAGTCTTTTGAGCAAACTGTTATTAGTGACATGCATGGTTTAATATACATGTATTTTCATACATTTTTCCAATTACCAAGACAAACAAAAACAATATATAACATGAAAAGCAAAGTGACAGAGGCTAAGAACCAGATTTACACATTATCCAGTATAATTTAGGTTGATCCCATTGCAAAAACACATTCAACATTCCCACATCTGCATGGTATTAGTGGTGTACCATGGATAATGGTGTACAGGCAACAAGACAAGAAGACAACGTGACAACTAATATAATGCACCGCCTATGAAGTGATACCATTGTTGTTATGGCTGGTTACACGTCACTAGGGAAACCTGTATCCTGGCTGTAAGATGTTTCATAAGACAAATGTCTGGTATTTGAGTGAGAAGCTCAGTCCTAATGGTTGGTACAGCGTGTTTCCACTTTGGGTATAAGACCAAGAGTTCTAAATGATTTCGAAAGATTAAGTAGTCAGACATACAAGGTAAATAAGTGTGTCTAAGGAACCCAATCTTTCTGTTATTTAGTGAGCAATCTTTATACCAGTCTAGTAGGTTTGCAGTCAGGGACATTACCAGAAGATGTGAAACAGAGCTTCTACTTGTGGACAACCTTGCCAACACAACATTGTTGTAGACAGTTGGGTATATAGAGTATTTCTGGTGTGTAATAGGTGTGAATTAGGAACTTACCTGAATTTTCTATTTTGAGTCAAATTGAAATCCAATGGTCTTGTGAGATCTACACAAAATACATTCCCATTTGACCATATATAAATGTTGAGGAAATGGGTGTATTAGAATTTTACATATCTATAATATAAGTGCCTAGTTTAACCAATCTGTTGGTCAAAAAGGTCACTCTATGTCTAGTTGTACATGAGGCCTCTGATTCTGCTGATGTCAAGACTTAAGGTTGTCATACACAGGTTGATGTTTTCATTCGACCAAAAACATCAATCTTTTAAAGTTAATTGGGGACCAATTCCTGCCCACCTGTTATAATCTATCACAAGTGATCAAGACTGAATATAAAATGGATCGAAAAGTGAGAGGACATTTCGGTGAATTTCAGTTGATTACACACCTGATAAATTTCCTAGGTATAATCAATATAATACTATGCTCCCATGTGGCCAACATCCCAAAAATAATAATTAATTAGAGAACAGATGAAGGAATAAATCTATAATCTACATTTTCCCCCTGATACAACAGGGGTATGCAGACTTTAAAGGCCAAAATTGAGTCAGTGAAATACAGTGGATTCATAAAAGTTCACAGATTTAATAGTCACAATTAAATTCCAAAAGTTATCACACAATCACATATACATTTGCTGTCACCAGAGTGATCTCTTGTACATGAAAGATAGTGATAAGGTATTGAATGACGCGTATGTTCAACCCCAACTCGCGTTTCGTAAATGATAACTTCTTCAGGGGGTTAACAAAAAACATGGATCAGTTCTAATTTCAATCGATTTGTATTCAATTGTACTATGGAGAATGTGCACCTATCTAAGTAAAGGAATCAACTGGTTTATAACACTGACCCTTTGTGGTGGTAAAATCAATCGATGTTCGATCTTTAAATCACACAAGACAAGATGATCATGCAAATGTCAACCCATGTATGGCTACCTTTAGTCATATTATCTCTTGCTACTAAGCCTTGCCCAATGTCATTCAAATATATAGCACCAGAGCCTTTACTGATTGCTACATATTTTATTTTTGAAGGTTCATTGTAAGAAATAGGTCTCAAGCCCCCCCATACACCTTAAGATCAATCCATACAATCTCCATTAGATCTACTAACAACTGTGTAATATAGTGGCCTCCCTGATAGAATACACAGTGATTGGAAGGATTATAAAGGTCCTCATATTACATGGTTTTGGTAGAACAAAATTTGATTGTACAAAAATTGTATGAAAAGATTGTTAGGTGTATGGGGGCCTTAAGAGAGTTATATACCAGGAGTAAGTGTGAATAACAGAGGTAGCAGTTGACATCTCACGTACAACCTGACAGGGTTCTAAGGAAGCTTTACATTTCACAGGAACACGATGATTTTAGAACATATGTACTTACGATTCATTCAAATTGCTTAGCACAGTACTTCAAAATGCACTAAAAAAAACAAGTATTTGCTAGACATAAATAAAAATTTGTTTTAAAATGTTTTGAGTTGATCACAAAAATACTTCTTTTTTCACTATAGCCTTTTCAGTGGTCCAATGTGAGCAGATTTTGGATTACTGTATGTATGAGATAGAAGTAAAGAAAAATATGGAAAATAACGAATCGAGGCACAATATGTTTGTAAACAAAGAGATAACTCCTTTTTATGATAGCAGTTTGGGAAATAATGATAAAGTATTTACAATTATTGTTATCTTGTGATAACATAAGTAGTTATGTAAATACAAACTGTGATGATTGTAACATTTCTTACTGGTAATAAAAATAAAAATTCATCATTAGCATGTACAGTGAGGGAAATAGATTTTCCCTGTGATAAAGAAATTACCAGTCTATATTGTTATGGAAGGTTAAGAGACAGAATAACATAAAATAACACAAGAGACAGAATAACATAAAATAACCCTCCCAAACTCAGTGCACAAAAGTCATGTGCAATGCAAAAAGTAAAATAAGTATTTGATCCCCTATCAACCAGCAAGGTTTCAGGCTGCCAGTTGTCTTTACTATATTCTGGTAATAAGCTGAAAGGAGGAACAACCCCTGTAAAGAAGTTTTCCTAATCCCAGTTTCAGTTAATACTGTACCTGTAAAAAATACACCAGCCCACAGAAGCAATCAAACAGATTCCATATAAGGTAAAATGATAAGATAAAATAGCTACCCAAGTATGTCAGGGACAAGATTTTATACCTACACAAATCTAAACTGGGACACAAGACTCTGGCCAAGCAACGTGTTAAGAAGGTGACAATAGTTGTTGTGATCAAGTGACAGAGACACAAAATATCTGTGTATCTCCCTTGGTCTGGGTCTACATGCAAGATATCACCTTGACCGGGGACCCAGACGGATCACCTTAATACCTGGACATCCTTACTACCCAGTACCTTATCATCATTTTACTTCTCTACATTGGATATTGTGTATCAACCTACAGGAGTGGGGTCTTCCGTCGCTGACCCCCTGGGTCCCCCGTTCTCTCATCTTGTGGCCGGCACTCTTGACAGCACAATTGGGATTGACGATCTTAGTATGGGTCTCTGTACCCTTGGCTTATCAGTTTTGTCAATTACGGGCGAAGAAGGGCACCCCTTGATAAAGTGCTTCTAAACGCGCGTCAGGGTGTACTCCATCTGACCAATCTTCCGTGCCTTACTCCCACTGGTTTTCATCATTAAGTCGACAGCTGTGCCATAATTATACTATATTGCTGTTTAATATGATGTATTTGTGTTATTGGGGCGCTGTTCCCCATTTTTCTTTACTAATAAATGTATGCTTTTATATATTTTTCTATCATGCACCTCTACTGATCAGGCCTTAAAAGTCCCCCTGCCCTTGGTTCAGCCAAGGGGAATTTTTTGGATGTTAGTTTCATCCTTAGTTTTTGGATATTCATTTTGGGATGTTGGCCTGCTACTCTACAGGCTGTTATTCTATAAGAGTATCACCTTGTGCAGTTGCAACGATCTTTAGAATGGTCACAAAACACCCCAAAACTACAGGGGGAGGGGCTTGTCAATGATCTTAAGACTGCTGGGAACATAGTTACCAGAAAAACAATTGGTAACACACTACACCATGATAGACTGAAATCATATAGCACCCGCAATGTTCCCCATCAAAAGTCAGCATGTGTGCAAATTTTTTGGTCAGACAAAATCAAGCTGTTTGGCATTAACTCAATTTGCTAAGTTTGAAGAAAGAGGAGTACTGCCTATGGCCCCAAGAAAAGCAACTTTTGCTGCCAAACATGGACACATTATGCTTTGGGGGTGTTTTGTGTGAATTGGGCAGAACACTTTCACTACATCAAAGGAATGACTAGCCCCTTCTTCCTTCAGCCAGTACATTGAAAATGGATCCTGAATGGGTATTTCAGCATGATAAATCAAAACAAATGGTCTAAGCACAGTCAGGTCCTATCCCATAGAAAATCTGTAGATAGATGAAGGCTTGAGTTGCCAAACAACAGCTTCAAAACATTAATGAATTGGAGAACATCTGCCAAAAGAAGTGGGACAAAACCCTTCCTGAGAAGTTTACAAACCTGGTGGTCAACTACAAGAAACTTCTGACCTCTGGATTGCCAACAAGTACTTTGTCATGTTCTGCAAAGGGATAAAATACTTATTTCTGTTTTGTTGTTATTCTGTCTCTCACAACTACATTAAACATACCATTACACTCATAGACTGGTCATTTCTTTGTCACTGGGCAAATGTACAAAATCTTTAAAAGATTAAAAACTTATTTCCCTCACTGTATGTATGTGTATTTCATAAGATTTTGATACATGTGTCGTGTGTGTGATACATGATATGGTATTAGGTTCCTGTCATACAATGTAGATTAATGCTCATGTTACAAATGCAATGCCAATTCTCTTGTTGTGCATCCAATGGCTGCCAGATATTTTAAAAAAAATCAAACCAATAACCTTTAAAGCTCTCTCTAGCTTTTCCTCTTCAATACATGAATTCAAAATTTTCTATATTTATGGTTGATATTTCTCAAACACAACTTTTACTTTGTGAGTGTTTTTTACATTTGTGCTTTTAGGCCTTCTCCCATACTTCTGTTTTTATGCAATTCCCTCTCACATTCTGTTTGACCCTCTACAAACCTTCAAGAGCACCTTTAAAGCCCATCCCTATAGATAAGCATACAATCTAAATTATCCTCTTGAGTCATACATTCATTATTGTTGTCTTGCTTCAACATTGTCACCTGTGTTGTGTTGACCTTGCCCAAGGTTAGATATTATTGTTGTTTTTCTTTCTTTCCTTGTTTTTGTTTTAACTGTGAGAACGGTTGTACCGCGCAGTGTTTTTCTTTTTTTCTGTGATATTTGCAAAAATCCAATAAAGAGAATATAAAAAAAAAATTTTAAAAATTAAAAAACATTGTCACCTCATATACAACTGATTAATTGAAAGTTTCATTAGACATCATCATCAATCAGGAGGCACATTCCTCCCTTTACTGTGATGCAGCGCAGAAGCACTACATCAGTACAGACCACTCACACATAAATCAATATATATTATTAATATTATTTCACAGACCCCCCACACACATGTGCCCCTCGATGACTGTGTGGACCATAAGGGCCGACCGACTTCACTATGTGAGGTGAAATGTGTGGAGTTCAGTGTGGAGTTCAATCTCCAGTCCTGCTCACCCCACATGACTCTGTTCCTCACTCTTGGCTCTGATATCCTTTCAGATTGTTAGTTTAATACAGAAAGAGCTCCCCTTCTGTTTAGTGACTCTTTAGTGAATTTTAATATGTGTAAACCCGGCCATAGACATCTCATTTTATTTTCGATTTTTCCGCAGATCGGCTACTCGTGATGACGTCATAACGCACGCCCTTTGTGAGTCGGCAATTACTTTAGATGGGGACCAGATTGATCTTAAAATGCATGGTGGTCAATCTGCAGCGAATGGTCTATGTGATCTATGCCCACCTTTAGTCTTGTATTAGATTTTACTACATTTATTTAGAATGCAATAATGTATTGATCACAGATAAATGATCACAATTGGTCAAAGCATATGCATACATGTGACATATACTCATCTGGACTGCTTTGTAGAACCAGACTATAGTACCCAACATTTTATTTCTAAAAATGCTACTATTTTTGTATTTCCAACTCTGTTGATTAAAAGCTTCAACTACCCTATAACCGATACTAAATATACTAAATATACAATACCATATACCATCATTTCTATTTATGAAACTGTTTATATCACATTCATTATGCTGAAATGCTGAACAATAGTTTTGGAAAAAACTGACATTGGTGATCATAAATGATTCCACATTCTACCACAGGTAGATGGCGCTATTACTTCTTCTGTTTTTCCTGTTTTCTCTTTCATTATCAACTCTATATGTATGCAAATATTTTGAAATAATGCACCAATGGTATGATGGAAAAATATTAACAGTTATTAGGCCAACGCATTATTCAGTGTAGACTAACAATATTAATTTTGGGCACAAACCTGCTAATTTGCTGTTGTTGATATGGCTTTAGATATAGATATGTATTCACCCACAACACAATAAGGAGTGCTCTTCTCCACCACCTGCCATGTCATTGAGCTATACAGTATTTATCCGTGATTGTCATTCACTTTCCACTTACTCATTGTTAAATCTATGTGCCAATATCCCATATTTATTCACAGAGTGTCACTTTTTTCACATTTTGTTATGTTACAGCCTTATTCCAAAATGGATTCAATTACTTTTTTTCCTCAGAATTGTACACACAACACTGTGAATGTCCTTCAGTTGCCCAAACAGAGCCCAGAATTTAATCCAATTGAACATCTTTGGAGAGATCTTAAAATGGCTGTCCAACAACACTTACCATCCAACCTGATGGAGCTTGAGAGGCGCTGCAAAGAGGAATGGGCGAAACTGGCCAAGGATAGGTGTGCCAAGCTTGTGGCATCATATTCAAAAAGACTTGAGGTTGTAATTGCTGCCAAAGGTGCATTGACAAAGTATTGAGCAAAGGCTGTTAGTACTTATGTGATTTCTCATTTTTTCTATTTGTAAAAAATTTGCCAAAATCATAAGTGAACTTTTTTCACGTTGTCATTATGGGGTGTTGTGTGTAGAATTCTGAGGAAAAAATGTATTTAATCCAATAAGGCTGTATCAGGGACAAAATTATGCTATGTGAATACTTTCTGGATGCACTGTATTAATACGCCAGATCACCATACCTTCCAACTTTAAAACCTAAAAGAGTTGGAAAGAACAGTTGTGACTATGTCACAACTGTTCTTTCCAACTCTTTTAGGTTACGTAGTCACAGTTTCAAAAACACACATATAAAATAAAAAAAAGTCATAAAGCCCTTATGTCTGAAAATAAACAGTCCAGTCCTATGATTTAATGTTACATTATATTAAACAGTAATATTTTCTGACAAAGCTGATGCACATTTCACATTCTGTGCCATTTTGCACCTTCTTTTATATTCTCCTCGCCTGGTCAACAATCTTCCATGTTTTTAAAACACAGTCCCCTCATTGCAATTGTACAGTCCTCGAGGCAGGTAGGAAGATAATGACAGGTTTAGTAAGTTAAATAGCAAGCTGTGATTGCTATGTCTGTCATTACTTTCATTTCCCAAGAAAGATCTGTCCATCTACTGCCAGCCTTACACATGAGGTCAGATGAATGAAAGTGTTTAGCTAACATGAAGTGCTGGGAAGAGAAGTGAACTTCAAGTGTCCAGTCTTGTGAAAATGACATTTTGTTTCTTTTAGTTCCCTTACACATGTTTCAATATTTAAAGACAGGTTTTTTTCACAACCAACTTACTTCAACTAGATTTTATATATTGTTTATACGCTAAATATGTAAATTTTTTTCTCACTTGCACTACATAAAATAAATAAAATTATGTACTCACAAGAATGCAGGTACAATCCAGGCTTAGCAACAATGATCTCCTACAGGGACAGGAGTTGCCATGTCTTTACAGCCATGTGGATACTAGGATGATGTAATATCCTGGTTATGGTAAAGGAACACCAGCAGGCAAGACTCTCCTTAGTAAGGCTATGTCTCCACAGCTTTTTGTGATCCATCTGGACCCCTATGTTTAACGCAGTGCTTGGCGGGGGTCCTGACGGATCACATACACTTTACCTGCCTGGCGGATGCCCTATTCAGACATCTGCCGATGCAGGGGTTAACGTACTGCACTACATTAACCCCTGCATTGGGGCTTCGGCTCAGCGCTGTGAAGACAGAGCATCCGTTGGGCAGGTAAAGTGAATGTGATCCGTCGGGACCCCCACGCTTATCGTAGGGGTCCAGACAGATCATTAAACACTATGGAGACATAGCCTTAGGGTCCCCATACACCTTAAGATTTCTCTGTCAGATTTCCTTTAGATCTCTGTTTGTTTTACCAAAACCATGTAATATGAGGGACTTTCTAAACCATCAAGTCTACCTGTGTTCAATCAGAGAGGACCCGGCACTACATAGTTGTTGGTAGATCTAAAGGATATCTGACAAAGAGACCTGAAGGTGTATGGGGACCCTTAGAGTCACACTCTGTGTTCACTAAGATTGATTGGACACCATGTGGGCGGTACACAACCGAAAAGCTAATGCTTCTTATATTGGTCAGCTAACACTGTCTAAACAGGTCTAATGCTACCAATATTCATCAGGTCTAACATGTTCAACCTGGCTTTATGATCTTAAGACTCACCAGTATGAAGCCAAAAGCAGTTTGAAGAGCACATACCTCTGATGTATATGTTTCTGGGCAGTGACTAACTAAAGTCCAAGCCCCCAAAAAACTTCATCCCCAGTGTCCCCATATATACTTCAAGCTTATTTTTTTGTAATTATCTTTTGAAGCTAGCTTTAGGTCAGTCACCTTTACCTCTACTGCAGTGATCAGTCCTGAGTAATTTAGGGGTGTATACAACCCAGAAAGCAATGGACAGCTTGCAGTGAACAGGAAATACTGTGGGGCAGGAAACGTACCCATACCACGTGTACATTTAAATCGTTTCAGCAATATTCGTGGAGTACATACATAAGCAATAAAAGAGACAGAGAAGATATATCAGATATTTTATGTTTATTAAAATGATCATAACAATGAAAAATAATGAAATTCAAAGGTTGTCAATGGTGTGACAGACTGGTCATCTGCCACTGTGTGAATAGACCTTTATGTGGTGTCCTGGAAGGAGTCCGGGAATAATTTGCCTAGCACCGTTCGGTTACTGAGTGTGTTGTTTTGGTTTTTGTTACAGGGCTAGGGAGTATGGAATTGGGTGGGCCTCCCTATTCCCCCAGGGTGCATTAAAAAGGGTTAACACCTGTTTGCAGGTGAGTGGAGCTAGGTGTGTCTCCGCAAAAGGGACTAAAGCCACTCAGTCAGGGCTCCCAGGCTCCCAATGAGTTTAAAGACAGTGCTGCTGTTGTTTGATCGGTGCCAAGCCAGGAGGCTTGGCATTTTCAGGACTTTCGTTTGATTGATATTTACCCCTGTAAAGGTGATTTTGTGTTTGGACTTTGGAGTGCTGCTAATAAATATGGGCAGGGGCCCTAAAAAGAATCCTGTTCGTGTGGATATTCCTCATTTTCAGGCTGATTTGCGCAATGAAGGTAATAATGACTGGAGATCACAAATTCTTAATTTTGAACTTTGAATTTATTGAGAATATTAGGAAAAAACTGCCTAGGCTGCTCCTTACTATTTAACATGGGGATAATAGCTGTGTGCTTTGACAGAGGCCTACAAGGGACCAACAAGGCCACTGGTACAATGCTCCACTAAATGTCAGTGACTTGCCAATATGCATGATAAAATTACATATTACCGGTAGGCAATAACAAATAATACACAAACAACTAGCAGTCCAATATTATTTGAAAAAAAACCACTGTCATTGCAACAACCAGTGGCGGTTTTAGGCATGGACAACCTGGGTGTTTGCCCAAGGTGGCATCATGTCGGGGGGGGGTTAGGTGACATAGGAATCTTTTTCTGATCCCCAGATATCTCCTCCCCTGCCCCACAGCGCATCTGCTGGGGAGAGAGAAGGAGTAGAGGAGACTCACCACCCATAGGGGGTGAATAGATTCTGTAACAGAGTCTCACCTCACATGAGACTCAAAGGGGGGGTCGAGGTGCCGATCTCCCTAGGACCGCCCCTGGCAACAACATAAAGATAACAAATTCTCAATTATATGAGAACATAAAATGGATAAATGTGACAAACAGGCAAAGTCAAGAAATAGCAAAACAGCAAAAAAAGTAAGAAAACAACAAACATCTAAATTTACTTTACACAGCCAAAATGGTTCTTCCACCCAACCCCCATTCTCATTCCCCCATTTAACTGGATCTACAGAGTTAGAGTAAATGCTGAGAACAGTGTAAACTCTAAAGCATCTGCGAAATCAAACACATATAATGGCTATGGCAATTTCTTTCCCCAGTATCCAACCTTTTTCTGAAAGCTAACCAGGTTACCAGCTGGTTCTCCATCACTCCAATCTAGGCAGAGACATGCTATGTCATGACTTTGATGCTTCCTGGAGCCTGCAGGACACAGATTTCCATAGAAACCCTGTGAACCTTTCACACTAAACCTACCCTTGCGCCTCTGGTAATGCATAATGCTGCTTGCTACTGAAAACGTCCTCAGCCTGCACATTTACAGGCCCCGCACAAGGCAGCACATTGGAAAATGTGTTTTATTGCCGGAAGTGTCCATTATCAGCAAAAAAGTTTAGTGCAGTGTGGGTAGGGTGCTCACGATTTAAATGGTGCTATTACATTTGCACTTGTTAACAGCTACTAGCTGAGCTTCTACTGTAATCTGCCTCTTGTCGAAGCTGGTCATGTGCCCTGCTGTACCCTACAACTGACAGAGTTCACTGGAATACTAATCCGGGATAATGGGGAAAAAGAGGAGGAAGTGAGGAGGTTTAGAGGGGGAGCTTTGCCTGCTTTTCCGGAGGATGTACAGGGTGGGACGTTAGAAGGAAAGGAAACGTTATCCTCCCTGCTTGTCAGTAGGATGTGCGGAGTGGTGCTTCCATGGGGCCCTCCCTTATTTGGAAAGGGAAAACTTGACAGGTATGTCCTGCAGCCCTCTCTACATCTGTTAATACACAAAAGAATGCAGTAGTACTGTAGCTGCCAGTGGAAATGACCACATTGTCCAGTGGGACACACTATCTGACAAGTGGATAGGAGCAGTAATTGTAACTCTTCCAGATTAAGATTTGAATCTGCGGCCACAATAAAATCCCTTGGATCTTGTTTTCTGTTGTGATGATGGCATCACCTTAAATTACAAATCAGCAAGGCTAACTGCTGTAAATCTGCACGTATTCCCTTTACCTGCCCTGCTAGTCTATTCAATCCTACCAGGAAGACGCAGGATTCTCTGTAGACTCTGTCCATGGTGCTGAAATGAAAAGAAATGAACCATTGCAGTTCATTTCAGCCTTTTCTAAAATATCACAGTCTGTGTAGTCCTGCTAGGATATCTCTGTGCCCACATGGGGAAGGGGAATGAGTCATTGTGTATGTATAGAAGCAGCCAAAATAATGCCAGGGACTTTATCCTACTGTATGAATCACACTGGTGCTGCCAAGCGTCACCTGTAATATGGGAAAAGCAAGGCGGCGTGTCATTCTAAAATACAGACGCTTCCTCTGCATTACCAATGCTGGAGTCACCATTAGTAGTCAGGAGTCATTAAATCAGCCTCTTGAATTTCCCACATGACCAGTTTTTACCCATGCATCAGCGATTCTATACCATGCCTCCTTGAGCCTGTAGATGCCGTGAGTTAAACAGACCATTCTTTTAATTAGCAACACCTTACTTGGCACAAGGCGTTCACGCTTTTAGCGTCTTAGCAGCATCACACAGCGACACCAGATAATGTTCCCTGAATATCTGCACATCACACAGAGCAAATAAGCCTGACATTAACAAGGCCTTGCCTCTGCAGTGGCTAGGACTCCGGTCTCTGTGGCCACTTGTATCCTTCCTTCTCTCAGTCTTCTATATTCATGTAAAGATAGGAAGGCAGGGCTGAAGTGAGAAGCGTTGAGGGAGTGAAGATGCTCTTCAGCTCTATGCAGGCTGCCGGTTCAGATACAACACTAACGCCTGTTGCTAGTCTCACTGCCTCGCAGCAGGATTGAGAACAAAGAGAGGAGCACAATTCTCGCTGCTTCTCCAAACATGCAATGTTACGAAAAACGAAAGACATGGCTGATGTTCTGGAAGGAGCTTGTCATTGTATTCAGGAGAACAAGCTGCATTAATACTGAGCTAAAATGTTACAATGGTCTGCTGCTCACAATCTGCCATTCATAGAATGAAAGTGAAAAGAGCAGCAATGATGTGCAAAGGGCAGAAACCCATAGTAACCAATTTGGTGCAGCGGTGTGCCAGTCATTGTGTTTAGGGCAATTGACAGCATTTGTATTGTGATAAACAGGTGGGTGGTCTGTTTCTTACAATCTGCCATGCTGATTTTATCAGATATAGCACTGCAATGAGCAGTGGAGGCATGCAAAGGGCACAACCTGTGGCAATGCTTTGGTGCAGAAAGGTACCAGTGACTCTTCTGAAAGGCAGCATTTATATTGAGCTGACACCTTAGACTGGTCTGTTGCTCACAATCTGACATTCATATAGTGAAAAAAGCAGTAATGATGATAAGGGCAGAAACCCATAGCAACCTATTTTATTCCAGTTGGATGAATTATTAGACTTTTAGTTTGACCCAAACCATGTAATATGAGGGACTTTCTAAACCATCTTCCTGTGTTCAATCGCAGAGGACCCTATACTACATAGTTGTTGGTAGATCTTAAGGATATCTGACAGAGAGATCTTAAGGTGTATGGCCAGCATTAGATTTGCTCATACACTGCCATCTTGATGTATAGATAAAAGCAGTGCAAATGTATCCATGCTAATGTTAAATAATGTTTTTTTCCAACTGGGTACAGACTATTACAACCAGTTTCATTGGGTGCAGCCCATAGACAGACATTTGAGGCAGCTTTGTGCAGCACTACAAGTGTTCACGGACATAGACTGCATTAGCTACAATATTTGGATGGTATTTTGCTCCTTATAACATCTTCCTTTCTGTTTTATGAATGGTAAAATGAATGATAAAAGCCAATAAAAGAGCTGTGATGACATGCAAAGAGAAATGAACCCTTAGCAACCATTTTTTTTAGTTGGATGAGTACCATAGCAACAAACTGTTGTGCAGTTAGGTACCAGTTGTCAGTATTCAGTAAAACCTTAGAAGGATCTGTTACCCCAAATCATTGTACCCTGTCACCCCAAAAATAAGGCATCCAAAAATAAGGCACACCCTAAAGATACGGTACTGTAACTCTGGACAAGGGGGGATCAGAGGGGGCGATCGAAATGACAGAGAAGGGGGATTACTAAAGTGGTAATCCCCCCCCTCTGAGTCTCCTGTTACATTTTGATTCCTCCCTGTGTTGTTTTAAGTGATCTCCCCACCCTGATACCCCAGTGCCGTATTTTTCTTCATGGAAAAATAAGGCATCCCCTGATAATAGGACATAGGGCATCATTGGGTGCAAAAATTTATATAAGACACTGTCTTATTTTCAGGGAAACATGGTATCTAGCCAGGCAGTGCAGGAACTAGTCATGACGGGCATTGGACAGAAAGCACATTAATAGCAGGTGGATACAGGCACCAGTACCAGTCACTGTATGAAGTATACCAGGCTAAGAGGTACTAAGAGAGATCATTAGGATGTTCTCACAATCTGCCATACCATCTACAGAGAGCAGTGATAATGGGCAAGTATCAGTAACCCATACCAACCAGGTAAATAGAGTTGGGCAACTGTTGGATTATTGTTCTGGGCATTTTGCACACTTCCATACAAATGACAAATCCTCCTGAACAAATAGCAATCCCCGGCTATGTCTCATCGTGGGCAGATTTCTATGTCATAGCTGAGGAGGAAGTGGGAATCTCTATCTCTGCAGGCTTATCACATCACAGCCATGGAGCTCCAGCTAATGAAGCGCAGCCACCAGGCAGACTGCTAACATGATTTTAACCACCCATGGCACGTTCTTTTGCGTGTGTTTGCTATTTCCTATATATTAAAGGCTGTAAAACACAATTCATCCTGGCAGTCTCTTTGTCGTGAATCAGCATCAGCATCACTATGAAGAATGATGTGATGGAGCGGGGTGGGGGGTGGAAGGGTGATGGGGGTGTAAGGTGATGGAGGGGGGGGGGGGGGGGGGGGGGGGGGGGGGGGGGGGGGTGTCTGCCAGTTCTCAAAGTATTTCATGGTGATTTATCCCTCTCTCCTCCTGAAGGAGGGACAGCCCCTGTGGCAGTTGATTCGGGAAGGAGTGGCTGGAGAAAGGGGGGAGGATAGGGATGCGCGCTATAGATCATGCTGCAATACAAGACAGCTTGCTGATGTATAAGGGTCCTCTCTTTTTATTATTGGGAATTGGCTTCATTCCTTCTGAAGGGGACGTCTCCCCCGTTTGTTATCTCAACCTGTAAGTTCAGTAAGTCCTTTCATTTCCAACAGGCTTGATTTAGGGTGGGGGTGTTCTCTGCACCCCTGCATCTGACTGTAGCCTGTGCTATGTGAATTCCTTCTTCTTCCAGACGTGATGATGATGCTGAATTACAGCCGATGAAGGGTTCTCTCCGGTACTCCGGTAGTGGATGTTGCAGCTGCACACAGAAAGAGACAGCTCTGGGAAGGAAGCAGACGGTTCTGAATACCGGGTTTGCAGTCTTCTCGTGATGTGTTGACAGTCCAAATAATCGGCTGAGACCAATGAAATACACAAAACTGTATCTCTGCGATGATCAGCCTTCTGTAACAATCATGGGATTCTCCAATTGCCATCTGTGGCTGAGACCTCATCAAAGTAGTGTTGGGGATTTAAAGCAAGCAGAGCACTGCAACTTTTGAGCTCATCAAATCAGCCATTCACGTTTTTTTTATTGGACTTGTTGGTGGTCATCTCGTTGGAATTCTACCTCCTGCAATGGGACTTACCTAAAAGTGGATTTCTTCTTTTCATCATCACACCACTGTCTGCCTGGTTCCTCACACCCACATCACCCCCCCCCCCCCCCC
>CM070033.1:149324821-149361113 GCA_036250615.1 Ptychadena robeensis
ACTTTCCCAACACTATTGTGGCCAGAAAGGGTCCCTTTGTTTTTTAAAGTTCGCCTGCCTTTATGCCTTAACAGTTAGGTTTCAGGGGCCACAAGTGGAGCACTGAGGGGGGCCGCTGAAGAATGCCCAAAGGGCTGCATGCGGCACCCAGGCCGCAGGTTGGACACCTGGGCTTTAAACCTTTGCATGGTAAATACAAAAAAAATGGCCATAGCTCTTTAATTTCTAATGGCTCTAAGTTTAGATTAATCTAGTTTAAGATTTACTTAGCAGTGTTGAATCAGTGTTAGGAAAGAAAAAAGAGACTTGACATGAAAGCAACTCTTATGTCCTCTTTTATACTAATTGGTAAGTGGGCTGAAACAGACGGGGGCTTTTAAACGTGTCCATGATTAAATATGGAAGAATTGAGTAAAATAGCATGTAAACACAAACACAAGTTTTACAGAAGCAAGAATATGTTTGATCTGGCACTGTTAATCTCAGGAAGGCGCAGACACTCAAAAACAGACCCTATACTGTCCAAATGTAAAAAAAAATATTGGCCATAAATAAGGAAGGTGCCAGCAGAAAAATAAGTTCCCTTGCAGTGGTCTAGTTCCACATGGTTAAATGCTTCTTTTTTTATCTCCAGAGATCTAAGCAGCATTTCAGGCCCCAACATCATCACTCACTGTGCAGGGCACTTAACCCATGTAGCATGGAACTAGCCCAAGAGCAAGGGATGTTATGTATGTAATGTCGGAGCTTGGCTGTTCAGAGACTCACCTTAGTTATGTGTTTTTGTATAGAGTATAAAGGATTAAAACCTCCCAGTTACCACCATGTTCAGAGAGAAATCTGACAGAAACAAAACGAATCTTTCCACTTAAAAATATATTTATATGTAATTGTTTATGTGAATTTGAAGAGATTGTTCTTTTTTTCTAGAGATAGTCATTACATTTGGGCTAGAAATTTAAATTAACTGTAAAGCCGTGAACATGCTATCATCACCAGAATTGTTGAACATATAGATAAAAGTATTGCTCTAGCACATGTAGTTTTTGGATTAAAAAAATTCAAAGTTGAGTTAAAAAAACTCTACTTGATTTTGTCCTTAATTCATGCAAAGTAGTCATGTGCTAGAGCAATACTTTTTTTTTAATGTTCCCAAATCCCTTTTCTTAATCTCCAGCAATTTTGGTGATGATTAGTGCTGAGCTTCATATGGTATATTTGAGTTTGCGTAATTTTGCGAATACATTAATCTCCTGGGTCTTTGGCCTGAGTTAACTTGGGCTGACTTTTATGCATCATGAAACTTAGCCCGAGTTAACTAGAGAGATACTTTAGATACCGCCGCATTCCTCTGGTGGTCATGTATGCCGATGCTTCCGTGTCTGCCCCCGATCGGGCAGGGGGTTGGGGTAGGCGCTGCCTTTTTTCATCATAACTCCGGCGTCTCCAGTGATGCCGGATTTATGTTCTGAACCTCCGGCTGGGCAGGCAATCATGGCGGAGCATGATGTGCTCTGCCGCAAATGCAACCGTGCCACATGCGCAATGACCAGAAGGTTAAGGAACATTCCAAATTTTTACAATTCAATTTGACTGTATTCTATTGCATTTCATGGCACGTAGCTGTTTGCAATTATTCACAAAGATTCATGAACAGCTTAACAGCTTCTCTTATTCATTCTGTGATCTTAGCCAGTACGAGCACTGTTTGATTGCACGTATCCATTGGCAATGCGCACAAATATGCGTGATGTATGCTGGTAAACAGTGCTGAAACATAATATGATAAATATCCCCCATTGCGAATATTGAGCGCACATTCACGGAATATTGCGAATTCTCGAATGTCGAATATATTCAAATTTTAAATATACTTGCTTAACACTAGTGATGATATCATGTTCAGAGGCTTTGCAAATCCGAATTTGTTTTTACTACCACCTATGGCATTGACAGCAGTTTTAGCTGTAAAATGCATATAAACAAATAAACCGGGCACAAACCAGGCACATTAGGGTGAACAGCACCCTAATTGTTTCAATTCTTGTCTACCTTTTTCAAAACATGGAGGAGCTTTTGATTTCACATACATTTTTAGACTATGAGAAAAAGGAAGATCTTTTATCATCTTTTAAATTCTGACCTTTAGTAAGGCTAATAAGCAAATGACCTATAAAAGGATGCGAAGTTAGCAATGCCATGGGGGACATATACCATTGCAAGAATTAATTAATACAAAATATCCTATGGCATGGAGAGGGTCTTTTTCATGCTGTGTTTAGAGGGCAACATAAGAAATTTATGAGAAGTCATGAAAACTGTACATTGTGTTAGACAACAAGTTGTGGGGTTACATGACCTGAAAACCTTGTCCCTTTAACATACATACTTAAGAAATAAAGACAGAGGCAATTCTTTCTTAGCAAAATTTGGATTTATATATGTTATATGCATTTTACAGGATAAATAGGTCACATCCAATAAACAAACTGAGAGGATGCCCAGACAGTGCTGCCAAATTAAACTTCTATAAACCACCATACCGGACACCAGTTCTTAAGTACCATCTCGGTGGGTACCTTATTTACCAAGAAATACAGTAAGGATAAACGTCAACAATATCTGCAGCTGCCCTTGTGAAAAACCGGCCCGCCACAACAACCGGCACGCGACTCTTCCACGTCCACTTTATCCATGCAGCACTGCTGAGCCTTCGCCAAGCTGTGACAAGCAGAAAATCCTGAGCAAAATAACATAAAAATACAGTGTACAAACAAAAGAGCAAACACATTGAAAAAAGGGGAGGGCGAGTGATGGACGAATCCCAAGACGAAGTGATTCCTGGTGCTGGATAGATTTAAGACCTACCGATCCCCTCCCTTCTGGCCCCGCCTAAAGCCTTTACTCTTGTTGCATGATGTGCCAAGTTCTGCCCCCCGGGTCAAGTAGCCCTCCCCCTATGTCCCTGCCTCTGGGTTTGGCAATAGACTTTGCTTACAGACAGAAGCAGCGTCTGATCTTTGGGTTTGCAAAGTGTGCTGATATGCAGAATTGCCACAGACTTGCTGGGGATAGGTGAGTATCCTTGAGTGTATCTCAGAGTGAATTTGCGGGGTAAGCAAACTTCAGGAGGTCAGGAGGTTAAAGATGATGCACACATGTCACTTATAATTAGCCAAATGCATGACATTTTCAGGAATGAGAATTGACCTAAACATTCTTGGGTAAAATAATGCAAGAACTAGGAGACTACAGATGGCTCAGTACTTGGTCAAATGTAATAGAAGAGGTGAATATAATTCTGAAAGAATGTGAAGTCACAGCTTTCAACAAACTAGGGATGTGGTGGTTTTTGCAGGTTTCTGTATTATGGTTTGTGCTGTTCACTGTGACTACTCAAGGAGTGGAGAGTTGCTGACATCCTGATTACTCCAGGGGTTGTTGATAGGTTCTTATACAAGCACAAACCCTTAAGTATCATGCAGGAATACGCACCACAGTAGTGAGAACTGCTTTGTCTACAGTGGCATGATTGTACTTTATGTTATAGTGGTTTAATCACCATCCCTATTCCCAATATTAATGCATACATGTAGATGATCGCCAGTCACTCAAAACCTACTGTTAAATATAAAAATGTCAAGACTATGAAATTGTCCTTTTGTTCTTTTTTTTAAATAGTTTCTAATAGGTGGATATGAAGGTAAAAACGAAAATATTAGGTAACACTTAAAGAAATGCTGCACAGAACAGGAGCCATTAGATGCAATCTTAATCATGCTGCAATGTTCTGCTAAGTTTTGACAGGGAGCTAAAATCAAGTTCCTAAAAGACAGAACGCAACATGCCTGCGAGCAAACCAAGGGGGACGTGCCCATTGACAGTCATTAGGGACATGTCAAAAAAATACAGTTGAGACTCATCCTTTTTGTAAATTTATCAAATGCCTACTCCTAGTGCTCAAAATGGCTTGTCAATGCCGATGTTGTGATGAATAATATGTTGTTGTCCATCAATTATGCATTTTGGTAAAAAATATTTTGCTAATGTTCATACATTTTTTTCCCCCTCTACTTGACTCTTGATTTTAGTTGTTCCAGGCTCTGTGCTCATGCTCACCTTCTCACCCTACTGCATATAATTTTTCATACAGAGGCAACAGAATTTGGGCTAGACGTGTATCACTGTCTTACAGTAACTAGTTTGATTTATCATGCAACCTGTGCTGATAATAGTTTTGTCTCAGCTGGATTATTTCACATCGTGGCTGAATTAAATTAGATAACATTAGTGTTGGTCTGGTCAGTGTATTACATGTTTGGTGCTGAATGTGCATTGTTTTCTCTGGTGTCTGTGTTATACTAGTTTATGCAGTTGCCAATATCTAAGCAGTTGCAAAGAACAGCCCCTTCATTGGCAAAGTCATACTAGTGTCTCTGCACAATAGATACGCAATTTTCTTGGACTTACTGGAAGTTGAGGTAGAAAAATGTTATTGGTGACATAAAGGGTATTTCATTAACTCTACATATGGCTATGGGTCCAATTTCTAAATTAACCATAGAAAACAAAATGTTAAGTTTTATTGCATTAACTCTTTTGTATGTCATAGAAAACATGGAACCTAAAAATAAAATTTACCTCTTCTAGGCAGTTCGGAGCATCTGATGGCCAAAAAATCGTCTTTCTCGTACTCTGCTAGCCAGAGCTCCATGCTCCAAGGAGGAGTAGGAGTTATAGAGGTGTAGAAGGTCTCTGACAGCATCCCTGCCTCTAGCTCTGACAGCAGAGCTGTATGTGAGGTGGGTACCCCACAGGCGTCTCTTCCATCTGCATCTGCACTGTGTGTAAGCACACAGCTAACACACAGCTGGAGTAAAGAGCTACCCTCAGGGTTTGTTCAAGTTCGACTTTTAAGTTGTCCATGTTTTAGGTTCCAACACACTGCTTAGCTTTCTGTATCTGTCAGCTCTTTTATCTGTCTGTGCTCCTCATTGTTTATATCAGCAGGGCTGATATAAACAATGAACTACAGATGGCAGATCAGCCAATGGGTGGATCTGCTATCTGTAGTTCATAGTTTATATCAGCTCCATGACAGCTCCACCACCTACAGGCTAATCTTCTTGCCAGGAGAGCAAAGGTGCTGGCAAGATGGTTGGTCTTTTTGTTGCACAACCCAAGGGAGGCTTGCTATAGTACTACAGTAAAGTGGATAATCATCATAGTGCAGATTTCTAGGAGACTCCATCAGTGGGAATGCCTTGTTATTCCATTTATTTTATTCTGATTGTACTTTTGTTCCCTTGCTGATTTTGTGCTTTTGTCCATTAACATAGAAATTACCAAACTATAATTGTAATGATAGTTGTGAGAGACAGAATAACAACAAAAACGTTTACAAACTCAGTGCACAGACCTAAGAGATTAATGTGCATTCCAATGATTGAAATAAATATATATATATATATATCAACTAGCAAAATTTCAGGCTCCCATGTGTCTTCACTACACTAGGACACAGGGTGGATAAAAATCGATGATTTTTAAAAAAAAATCAAAAAAATTGGATTTATTTGATTTAAATCAAACTTTTTTTATTTAAATCAGATTTTTTTTATTTAAATTGAATTTTTAAAAAATTTAATGCTGTTTGAGGAAAATCTATTACCGTCACAAGGTTATTTCATGATGAAATAAAGATTAGTTTTTAATTATGTAGAATAAGGCTGTATATGTTTATATGTTATATGTTTTTTGGTAAATAAATTCCAATAATCCATTCACAATGTCATGCTCTTCCAGAGGTGTTTTTGTAATCAATAAAACTACACTCTCAGATGTATAGTGGCCAACATCCCAAAAACAATAGACAGAAGTTGATAATGGCATAAACACATCACCCAAAATTTCCCCTGGAATAGACCAGGGCAAGGGTTTAACCTCCCTAGCCTAGCAGTTTGCCCGAACTCAGTTCGGGCACAGTTTGATCACTGATCAAACGGCAAGCACCGGCGGAGTACAGTGTACTCCACTGAGATTGCGGGTAAAACAGCTTTTCGTGCCATAAAAAATGGCGCGAAAAGCTCAAACCGCCCAGAGGGTTAAGAGCCACTCAATATGTTAAAGCAATCCATTTATCATACACAGTGCAACAGATGAAGTACTGGCGTCATATCAATCAAAAACCATTTTGCAATGCTGCGGATGTACACATCAGTACACGTGCTTAGACAATAAAAATAGTCCAAACGGCGCAAATTTCACCCCAACGCGTGTTTCATTGAAGACTTCTTTAGGGGGTACAATATGTAGATTTGGCCTATGAAATTACATAACACAAACAGCCAATACAAGGGGATCAGTCATACTAAATAACCAACTCGAAATAAAAGTGGACACAGACCCTCAGGAATTGCTCACATCCATAGATCCATATAGGGGGAAAGACATGATTTCTCAAGTTGGTGTCCCCACTGCACCGACACCAGTGGGGAACGGAGAGAAAGGCAGACTTAACCCACATAAATGCTGTGGTGATTAGTGATGGACCGAACTGTTCGCCGGCGAACTATTCGCGGCGAACATCGCATGTTCGCGTTCGCGCATTTTCGCAAACATATGGCGAGTTTGACCCGCCCCCTATCTTTTTACATTGGTTAAACTTTGACCCTGTGAGTCACAGTCAGCAGACATAATCCAGCCAATCAGCACCCCCCACCTCACGGACCATGCCACCCCCTGTAGCATAGCAAGTAGAGGACGCCATTTCACATGCTGTTGGAGAAGGAGAGAGTCAGATTAGAGAGCTGGTGCGCTGTATTGTTCTACAGTGTACTCTTCCTCATTGCTCTTAGTCTGCTGTCAGGACAGAGTCCTGAAAAGACCCCAAAAGTCCCTTTTAGGGCTATTTTTTTGCTACCCTGTTGCCTGCTGGCTGGCATGCCAGGCTGCTGCCAGTGATTGTTCAAGCCACATATTACACAGTGCCTACTGCCAGTGCTCATATCTGGGGGCACTTTGTTACCCCGGGGGATTTTTTTCACCCTATTGTAGGGTATTGGTTATTTGGTTATTCAATATGACTGAATCCCATGTGCTGGCTGTTTGTGTTATGTAGATTTGGCCAATGAAATGACATATCGTACCCCCTAAAGAAGTCTTCAATAAAACGCTTGTTGGGGTGAAATTTGCGCCATTTGGACTATTTTAATTGTCTAAGGACGTGTACAGATGTGTACATCCGCAACACTGCGCATTGTTTTTAAATGATATGATGGTCATTATATTTTTTGCACTGTGTATAATAAATGCATGGCTTTTGTGTCCCCTCAACCATGTCTATTCAATGGGAAATTTGGTTGATGTGCTTATGTCATCATCAACTTCCTATCACAGATGCTCGGTTTACTTTTGCAGTTCTCAAAACTAAGTGCAACAGAAAAGTTGTCCAAATATGAATGATTTACCTAAACTGGGGATGAAAAAAACTAATATGAAAAGTTGTGATTTTAAAAATCTTCATCTACTTGCATTTTAAAGTTATACCAGCAAAAATGATTGATTTAAATCAAGCCTTACTGACTAGTGATTTAAATCGTGATTTAAATCATGATTTACATTGGTTTGATTTAAATCAAATCCACCCTGCTAGGACATTTAACAATGAACATCTGAATGAACCAGAGGAAAGTGTTGTGGGTGGATGAAAGTGTTGTGGTCAGATGATGCCACAATTCAGCTCTTTGGCATCAAGAGAAGAAGGAATTCTGCTTATGACCCCCACATTATGCTTTCATGGTGGTTTTCTGTTAAGGGAAAGATTCACCGTATGGAAGCAACAATGAATGTGTCAAATCTTGGGTAAGCATCTCTTTCCCTTAGCCAGGGTATTGTAAATGACCGCAAAACCAAAAAACAAATGTACATAATGATAGAATGGTTAACATCAAAGAAAACAGACATAGTATGAAAGTTCATAATGTTTTATAATGTTCAATTTTAAACCATGCTGTGTCTCCACATGTTAGATCACTGGAAGTTGCAGTACACATGCATATACATCTGGACATAAACATTCACAAACAATTTGCTTCCTTATGAGATCAGTGCAACCATACAGGTATCTGGAGGATGAGGAATGTGTTAGACCCTGGGGGCCCATGTAGGCTTGAACTATGTTAGGAAACCTCAAAGGGTTCACTCTTAGGTTCACTCCTCAAAGGGTTCACTCTTAGGTGAGCTATATTGTAGGGGAGGGGGCTGTGAAAGTTGAACCCTCTAAGCTTCAGCTGATTGGATGCCGTATGAGATTGGCACAGGGGGACATAATCCTAAATTCAAAGAAATAGATAATATCTCCTATCTGGTCTCGCTCATAGAATTAAGGTAATAAAAGTATAATTATGACTGAAGCTTCCAAAAAGACCCATCTACCAAGTTTTCTGTGGGGGAAGAAGGATACATGAGAAACCTCAATACCTGTACCTAAGAATGCCCAAAATGTGTGAATGAAGACTGGTGATATGATGTGCAATATGTCTCACCTGTTTGCGGATCTGTGGTGAGAAATAATGTTACCATTAGTGTGAGTGAGGTGAATTTTAACCCTAGATGTGACCTTATCTGATGCCCATCCATTAAACTAAAAATATCACCTGTGTGGGGTGATGACATGGGAATCTTTGATATTTGATGGTATTGTAAATGACAATGACCCAAAACACTTAGCCAAGGCAAAAGAGTGGCCCCAGAAAACCATACTTTTTTTTTGTTCCTCATGAAATCCCTTCTGTAATGGGTGCAAACCTGGTGGCCACCTACACGAAAAATCTTACCTAGGTGATCGATAGCAAAGTCATATTTTGGTAAGATATTAAATACTTAACTTATATACTTACGTCATGCAAAATATTAGCCAAGGTATAAGAAACCTGGAAAAACTGAATGACTTGAGCATAAACTGAGAGTGGAAAAAATTAGTAACCAAGGCACATAGATACACAATAAATGCCCCCCCCCCCTATGTTGTGTATGGGAGAAGCTTGCGCTATGGTAAAAAAAAGTACTGTACTGCAGGGTGTTTTGCATTAACACACTTCATTGCACGTTAATGTGCAACCCACACAAGTGTGAACCATGTGATTACACTAGCCTGCTGCGTTGCAGGAACTGCAAAGCAACACAGCTGGTGTGAAAGGGCCCTAACCCACTACCACACGTTTAGAAATGTGTCATGCTGTGTGTTGTAGTCAATTTCAGGATTTCTCCCACATTCATTGAAATAGGTAGGAAAACACAATATACACTTAAGCTAGCCATACACTGCACGGATTCCATGTCCGATCGATTCACCATCCGATCGATTCCGGCGATTCCGCCGGGATCCTCAGGTGTGATCGATCGGCCAATTAAGGAATCCGATCGCTGCATACCACCTTGTCCTGCCGGATCCGTGTCCGATTGATCACCTCCCGGAATGCAAATCCCGCTGATCTGGGCAGAATCGGACCCGAAAGACCAACATGTTGGTTCTCTGGCGGATCCGATTCTGAGCCCCCGATCGGTCGGACCCGATCGGACGGACAAGGTGGGCTGCACGCGATTCCGGCACGATCGTTTCGCGGGCACGCGCCCGGAATCGATCGTCCCGGAATCCGGTGGGAAACTGACCTGTGTATGGGAGCCTTAAAGTATAATACGTAAGTACATACGGTATTTTAATATTCTATTATTTATAAATATTTTCCTATTGAAGCAGAAATCAATCTCTTCCTATTTATGTGCTGGGTTTTTTGAGGATTGTGTTGTTATTCTGTCTCTCACAGCTACAATAAACATACCATTACAATTATAGACTGGTTATTTTTTTGTCAAAGTGCAAACATACAAAATCAACAGGGGATCAAATACTTATTTCTCTGACTGTATATATAACATGTTTACAGTGGTCAGGATTGGTTGTTGTGAGATCCATCTATCCAACATGCCTGATACCTGCTGTTTCTGATGGGAGATGACACAGCAGGGTAATGCCCACTTGTACTTGCTTGTTCTCTCACAAAATGAATCATGTGTGTACGGCTTGCATTCATTCTCTATTTCTTGGGAAGGGTCACATCCCGTATCCCAAAACAAAATGTGTACATCTGAACATAGCTAAACATGGGAGGATGGCATAAAAAAACTTCCATGTAATTAGTAATTTAAAGCGGACCTACCCCCAGGAATCTATGTTTTCATGAATGGCACTAGAAGTGCCAATAATAGGGAGGAATGCAGTGAAAAAAAACAAAAAACTTACCTGTAATGAGCAATTTAGGAATATAATCAGGCATTTCTCTTCACTTCCTGCTTCATGGACTCAGCAGAAGCCGGCAGCACGTCACAGCAGCATGAAACACATGGTGGTGCAATATCGCGGGTGGCCACTGGGGGTGTTCAGTGATCTTCTATGGGAATTTTCAAAGCAGCTCACTGAAAAATCACGTGCTGCTGTGAGACCATGAACCAGGAAGTGAAGAGAAATGCCGGATTATATTCCTAAATTGCTCATTACAGGAACGTTTTTGGGTTTTTACACTGCATTCCTCCCTATTATTGGCACTTTTAGTGCCATTCATGAAAACATAGATTCCTGTTGGTAGGTCCGCTTTAAGAAGGCCCCTTGCAGCCCTTCCTCTCTCCCTTGCTCTTATGACTTTAAGTGCAGCCATAGCCAGGTAAGCCCCTAATCTCGGCTCTGCATTGAAATGTAGACAGACTAATTTTTCCATAGAAAGCTATTATAGGGAACAGCAGGTAAGTATATTTTTTTAGGATTGTGGAACAGTACGCCCGCCATCATACCAGCTCAGAGGTAAGTCAAATTTCTATTTTTCATATACATTTTATAGTATACATCCACTTTAAAATACTACCAAAATCACAGGACTAAAACATCCCAATCATAGTTAGGCAAAATCACTAATTAATTCCCAATGCAAATATTTAGCACTGTGTTCATAATATCAGGTTGACAGCAATACAATGCAAAATACAGACAAATACAACTCCCTACTTTATAATTTATGAAGGAATAAATATGTTCTACAAAGGCCATATGGCAATTTCTAACAAGATGCAGCAATCTTCCCCATGTGTCACTTACTTAAGCAGTATCTAAACTTTACAGAATAAGGGTTTTTTTTTGTTCTAAGACTATTGTTTTTTTCTCAGTTGTGCTTGGCATACACCATTCTTTTGGTTCTATGTTCTATTTGGTATCTAATAGTTTTGGGCCCTATTATTTTCCTGTTTATTTGTGTTTTCCCTGTATAATTATATAATATATTTGAAGCCTATATGAAATATTCCCAACATAAACATTTTATTAACAACAAACATTGTGTTATTGTCACATACATAAAAAAAATCAATTTTACAGTTCATGGGGAATCAAGTCAAAGGTGATTAAGCAGGTGGTCATGTCAGCATGAAATCAATGTGTTTTGCTGACACTATATACACAAGTCTTCTTCAAGATTATGCTTAAGGAGCTATGAGTCAAAATGTCTCAATCGAACCATGAGGAAAACATGTAACAACAGGGTGCCATGCATTAGGCTAAGGGCTTGTTTCCACTGCATTTTGTTCCATGCATTGAACGTGGGTCCAACACATGGATTAAGACGCACACGGGACACCTCCCTTTCTAGTTAATGGGAGGTGTCCACTTCTGTATTGTAAAAGAATCATGTCTGCACTAGATATTTTTTCAACAAATGAATAAAGGCCAATAAAGGCAGATAAAGGCTGTTTAACTTCTGATTTACAAAAAACTTATATCATATAGAATCCTATAATCAGATCATAAGCTCATTTTATAATTCTATAAATAAAGAAAACCTGTAATGAAATGTTATTGCTTTCCTTCGTGTAGAAATAGTAGATGCCCAAATTTCATAAAATACTTTTGAAGTCACTGTCCCAGATCAAAGAAGCAGAAGCCAGAGAAAGAAATCCCTATTTGAAATTAAGTAGGAGAAATTTAAAATGGTGGCCCTAAGTTTTCCTTACAACAATCTGATATTGTAGAAGAAGAATATATTAAAAATGATGGCCCCCAAGTTTTCTTTACAACAAACTGGTATTGTAGAAGAAGGAGAAATTAAATATGATGGCCCTAAGTTTTCCTTACAACAATCTGGTACATACCCGTCAAGTCTGAGCATTAAAAAACCGGGGGACGCACAGGAAATGACGTCAGTAACGTCACTTCCGGTATAGGGATCGTGGTTCTTCCGTGTTCAACGTACCGGAAGTGACGTCACTTCCGCCGTTCGCCGGCCTTTTAGCTGATCTAGCAGGGAGAGGGTGTTACTCTCCCTGCTAATGTCCCACCTCGCTTGTACTGATAATATGCGGGGTGGGACATTAGCAGGGAGAGCAGCACCCTCTCCCTGCAAGATCAGCTCGATTTCAAGAATCCGGGAAAAATCCGGGATTTCTTGAAATCGGGATTTGGCCAGGAAAGCCACATAAAAACGTGACTTTTCCGGCCAAAACGGGAGGCTTGACAGGTCTGATCTGGTATTGTAGAAGAAGAAGAAATTAAATATGGTGGTCCTAATTTTTCCTTACAACAATCTGGTACTGTAGAAGAAGGAGACATTAAAAATGGTGGCTCTATGTTTTCCTTAGAACAATCTAGTATCATAGAAGGAGAAAATGGATGCATCTCTGATTAATGCATCTGGTTATTAAATGTTTGTTTATGAAAACATCATAAATCACCCATCTGCTGCCTCTTTCTTTTTCTGACCAGTCTTAATTTGCTGTAAGAACAAGATCTATAAGCTTTAGCTCTTTGCAGTATAGAAAATTGAAGTCTAATGGTCTGCCAGGCAAGGTAGAGCTATGTAAGCCTCAGAAATGGATGGATAGGGATATATGGGCAGGTATCAACTCTTTTATCTACATGCCATCAATCTGTGTATGTGTGTCCCCTGAGATGATGGTAATTCATGTTCTTGTTTCTTTTCAGTTGTCAATACCACATATATAGTAAGTTTTTTATTGCTTCCCAGTTTCTGAAGAGCACAAATGACAACCATAGAGTAAACTAGCAGCAACATACTATAATTATATCTATTTATTCACAGAAGCATCCTGGAAGCAATGGATAAGTGAATTCTTCTTCTGAGCATTGTAAGCCATCCAGCAGACTTTATGTCCTGGGTGAAGATGAAATATTGGATTCTTTAGAAGGGCAGTGTAGCATTGTCAAATGAAATGTTCAAGGGTTCTAAAAAAAATATGCATTTCTATATAACACATTTTAATCTTTATTTTACTAACGGTAATATTATGGTAAGATACATTATTATAGGATTGTTCTTTTTAGCACTGCATTTGATACATCATGCATTAAAGCACAATCTAGATATATAGTGTAATCAAATATAAACTCAATTATGTAAGTGTAAGGCATCGAAGATAGGTAAATGCCACCCACTGCAATGCCACCAAATGCAAACCTGATGAACATTATGTATTCGGGCAGGAATATTTCGGCCAAGAAGTGTTTCTTCCATTCAGCTTTTTATTATATTTCTATAATGTCTATAATACAGGGGATATAAAAAGTCTAAACATCTCTGGTAAAATGTCAGGTCCCTGTGGTGTACAATAATGAGACCAAGATAAATAATTTCAGAACTTTTTCCACCTTTAATGTGACCTTATAACCACTGTATATAGAATATGTTATCTAAATATATATCCAACTTAGAGCATTTACATATTGCTTTAAAAATTGGACCATTAATGGCCATATTACAACTGAATTTCTTCACGGCAAAAAGTTTTACACTTGCAGAGGGATACTTTATGAGAGGGAGTATGAGTAAGGTGAATTACTTTGTGTATTACCAATTTCCATGCCAGACAGGGTTCTCATTTGCTGTCCAATGTTCCCAGCCCATGGGCCATTGGTGTTCTCAAAGAAAGGCCATTGGTGAGAAGTTAGAATTGGTTTTGAAGACTGATCTGGGGGAGCTCTGTGGGACTAAGGAATACAGAGATAGCAAAGGGGGCTTCACTGATATCTTCTAATCAAACTACACACACACACATGAACACATATATCCAGCATGTAACAACACTGGCTAATAAGAGAAGCACTCATCCTTGTGTCAGCTATTTCTCTGGTGACCCATGGTTATCATTGTTTAGCATCTACTCCAGTCATGGGCAAGGTATGATTCACAGGTGAATTCCGTCCTGTTTAGGGTTTTGTTACACCCCTGTGTGGGTTCCTTGGCACTGAGCTTCTCTCCATTCACTCTCGATCACATGGGCAGATATAATAGCTAGAGGTGACCTCGTGTTGCTATTGGGATGAAGCTGGGAACATGCCCCTGTGGCAACATGTGGTTGCCTCTAGACGGCGTGCATGTGCTGTGTAATGCATTGTGGTGTGTCAGTTGGTTTCCTCTCTCTTTTAATTAGTGCAGGCCAAAACATTTTCCAAGGATGTCTCATTTCATTGGTCTGCTTAAGTGATTGATTAAGCACCCAAATGTGTTTCACCTGCGTCTTTTACCTGGTCAACTTAACCAATGCAGCTGGGGGTTCACTTACTTTTGCACATACACTAAGTCCATGTTTCATGTAGTTTTTGGGCTACTTAAACAAAACCTACTAAACAAGTACATGCAATTGATGAACATATATCTGACATTTCATGAATAAACACTGGTGATGATAGAATGAGAAAATCATGGTTAAACAACAGAAACATCTACACCACTTGAGGGGTTCACATACTTTCAAGCAGCACTGTATATACCTAGATAAGAATCTATTTTAGGAGTATCAGGAGTATGTAGAACACGTTTTGTATTTCTATAGACTTTTGTGGAAAACCAGCATGAAGCAAACAGGAAAATCAACAAAGGCCCTAATGTAGCAACCATTTTCTTGTAACCAGGTCTTGGGATCTGACATTAAAATTGCATTCTTGTTAGTATGCTTAGATACACTTTAAAATGTATTATGTGTGTGGGTTCTCTTTACTTTCTTTAACTTTAAGCCTTGTTGTTAAGGAAATCTTTTTTTTTTTACCAGGAAAAGAATAATAGCATCCGTACAGAATAAATGGCAGTTGCTTGGACAATACCTATTGCTGGGTTGTTGTTTAAAGTGAATGATTTTGTGGAAGTCAATGGAGTATATAAAAATTAAGTTGTTCTGGGTGAGAGATTTGACAGGCAGTCATTTCTGATACAAGATTATGTTATAGTTCAGCTGTTTGGTTGATGAAATAGTTGCAAATAAAAGAGCAACAAATCCCTTTCACTCACATGCCTTCCAGCATTCATACACATCACAAAAAGTACTCTACTGTCATCATTAATATCTGTAAACAGGGCAAAGCAAGTTAGATGCAGTAAATGTGTACCTGTAAGAAGAATTTAGTAGAAACAGATCTCAAGGAGTTGCAAAATACATATTTTTAATATGAATGAACAATGAAAGATTTAAGGCTTCCTAGAAGACATCTCTGTTGTATTCTTCCTAATTGAACATTGATTAGTGTTTAAAGCAGATCTGTCATTAAATAAATATATAAACACATTGCATGTTTCACATTGCAGGTTACACTTACCTCTGAGCCATCATTTTGATGGGGAAGTGCTCCACAATCCTAAAATATGTACCTGCTGTTCCCTCACATGCCTGCCACCACCATCACCAGTACTAGCAACTGAATCTTCTTCATTAGGGTGCTGAGAATTTGGGTTCAATGCGCAAAACATTTCTCCTATTTCCATGATTCATGCAAGTTGTAGTTTACCTGAATGATAAACAGTTGTTTATTTATGCATCTTATAAAAATCCTCTCCCACCACACATGGCTGCTGATGCCATGGCATCCTCTATTATTCTTTATAACTGTACGTTTGCTCTGTTCAAACTCTGTAGTTGGTGCTATAAAAGGGTTATGGGTACACTACTAAAAAGAAAGTATTGCTGTAGAACATTGACTCGAAATTAACTCTGAACTTAACTTCTGCAACTTCTGCAAAAACTACATATGCTAGAACAGTACTTTTTTTCTAATCTCCCTAACAAACTCTCTAGCTCTATAGATTGGTGATAATCATGTTGTGATTATATTACTAAATCAGCTAATCCAATAAATGTGACCTTATCTTTAGGTGCCTATGCACTTTGTCTCTATGGGCTTACTTGCATTTGTGACCTTTTGTGACCTTTAACTTTGCAACATCTCAAATTTATACACAAAAACTTTAATTATACATTGGCAATGTGAATCAACAAGAGGTGTTTAGCTTCGGGGACTTTCATGACCACAACCAAGTCATAATGTTTGAGGTGGGGGAGTGGTATCCCTTTTTCACTAGGCAATCTTTTGGACCTGGTCAGTGTATTAAATACTGCCTCAGTAAGGTCTTCTCGTGCTGCTCCTCAGGCTATCAGATACAATCCTTCCTGGGATCTAAACCAAAGAGTGCTACATTCACACAGATATTCCTCCTCTATACAGTACAGTCATGATCTTTTGAAGAAAAAAGCTGGAGTAAGGGTAAGCACACTTTGTTTAAATGTGAGTTTGAGATTGTGGGAATTTTCCCCCCTATTGATTCAATAAAGTTGGACATTGCTGTTATACAAGATCTATATGTAATGTAACTGGACAATATGATCTATATCAAATGAATCTCTCCCTAATTCAAAGGAACTACAGTTGTATGCACCAAGCACTTTTGGTCTATTTTGCACTGCTATACATGGACTAAATCACCTGAGGAAGCCCAGATATACGGGCGAAACCAGTCAAGATAACCATAGATAATGACTTTTGTACAGGCTAGAAATTCTTACCATCAATGTGGTTGTGACCTTTTGTGCACTTTCCATATCCAGTTCCTAATATGGACTGGACCTTTTAAATGTATAAATAATTGTCCTTTTAAACTGTTTATTGATCTAAAACATTTTCTGACGCCTTGCCATGAAAGCCCCGAGGCTATCCACCTTACTCTTGTTGGTTTGGGTTTCCAACATATAGTTAAAGTTTATTTGCATTTAATTTCACATTACCACCACAAGACTTTAGTAAAACAATGCATTTATGAAATTCTGCTGTACCTTTACTACTACTGCTACATCTTTCAGGAATAAAGAAAATACCACATTCTACAATGCAAAAATTGTTGGAAGCTTATGTTGGAATCTGGGAGCTCTATTTAATGAATGACCAGATATCCTTTCCTTCCCAGGAAAAGGAATATATTAGCACCACTTACTAATTTTCGCAAAGAGTAAAATTGGGAAATCAGACAATAAAGTCTTCCATTTAAATTAATACACAGGCACATATTTACCAATTTTTGAAACCATATGTATGACTTGTGACATTATTTAATCAATAATTGACAACTAGTCTTTTTTTATTAGGCAGTTTAATAAACATGCTGTTGGTAAATCATTCCATGTGCATACATTTAAATTAACATTGATTCGTTAATATCTGGTTAAAGTCACTTTTCTTGCTTTGTAAATCATCATTAGCACATTTAAAATTAAAATTTACCAATTTTCAGTGTTTATGTGCACCATAGAAGTATGTAGGAAAGGTATTAACATTGAAGACAATGAAAACTTTGAAGTCGTAGTCTCTTTAAAATCCACTGAATTTGCAACTGTATGCAGCAATCACTATAATTGTATGTTGAATTTTGTAACATTAATAACAGCACACTACTGCAAAGTGAATCGTCCTCATTTATTTTCTATCTTATCTACTGTGAGCCAATAATTGGTGATAATAATAATGCACAAGTTAAATTATGAAGCCAGGGCTCATATGTCTCTAGCTTCAATACCCATTTGCAACTCTTCAGATGAGAACAATTATTAATTAACAATGAGTTTGTCATGTTCTGTGATCTGTGATAAACTGCTCAGCCTTGTCCCTTGTGTTTTAGGGCACAATATAACTTACATATGTCTAACTAGAAGCACTAATTGGATTCTAGAGATGTGTTTAGCACTGCATGTTTAAAGTTAGCCTGTCATAACCGAGATCAATTCCAATTTAAAATATGCTAAAAAAAATTTAAGGCTAACTATCCCTTTAGTAAAAGTCACATGTACCAAGTCTAAGTATATCCATTGTATATATAACTCTTCAAACTCTATTCAAACTATCCCTTTGATTTTGATATCAGAAATCACTAATTAAGGTCCTACATCCTATCAAGAGACCACCATTAAAGCCCTGTGGTTGAATATATGGGAATTTCCATAAAAGTTGTGATATTTATATCTTATATACAAAATGTATTGTTACTAATACAGCTACAGATGGTAATTCTGTTTTTATTTTGACTAGCTGACTTTTGGATTTATTTGTATGCCACTGAACATGGTTTTATCACCACCACCAATCGCTGTTATGATGTAGAGGACGGTTGTAGGAACATTACAAAACATAAAGTATTGCTAAAGAATTGAATTGTTTGCTTAAATAATGTACAAAGATATTATTGGAATTTTCAACTGAACCTTGAATTTATTTCTAGTGGTGAGCAGCATAGGCAATATTGTAATTTAAAGTTAATTAGAAAATTTTAGATCTCCTGTCATTATTATCATTTTGAAAATCGGCACTTGTAAATGCAAATATTGTGAATGCAATGTGAGATCAGCACTATTTATTTCATGCACAAACTATGTATGGAGACAGTGATGATATCTTTTTTAGGAGCTTTGCAATAAACTCCCAAATGAACCTTCTTGGTGTTTTGCCCAATAGTGCCTTTTTTTTTTTTACACGATTCCCCACCCTCCCCCCTTCACATTCTGGCGCCATATATGATAGAGTTTGTGGGTTAAGATGCCCAGGAGGGTAAACTACTCAAGATTTTGTGACTATATGCAACAAATTTTTTACAGTTAAAATTAGTGTACAAAGTTAATCCTGACAAAAAATTCCCTAGGATACAAAGCCAGCATATCATCTTCATTTTGTTATTCTATGCATTTGCATTCTAAGAGATGTGAGATGGTATTATGTGAGCTAGTCGAAAAAAATGCAACTATCCCTAGTCAAGTTACAAAGCTAGTTGGAGGAAAGGTTTTCAGTGAAACTTCAGCAGCCCAGTTGATTTGACCTTTTACTGCAAATATGACCTATTATGACAATAGCACGAGTAAAGGTACCCATACACGTTGTGATTTTTCGTGCAATTTTAGCCCTTCCGACCGATCCGGTCCGTCGGGTAGGTTGATCGTTCGGGATTCCTAACATGCAAATGTAGTCTGTCCGATGCTGTTTTTAGAAAAATCGGCCAAAAAGTTGGTCGGGTCCCGAATGAGGATGCCTGTAATTTTCGGTCGGCCACTTTTAAAAGATTCCCAATCCAACTAGCCGATCGGTTGGTCGGGCGGCGACTTATCAGAGGCCGAAAAATCAGGCATCCGACTGACTTCTAAAAATAGCACTAAAGCAAAAATCGGGCGTTGAAATCGAATATCGCATCGGTCCCCGAAAAATCGCAATGTGTATGGGTACCTTTACACAGGAAATATATGGAGGTAAAAGACTTGGAGGATGGCTCAGGGAGAGAGGTTTGTGTTGTGTTTAATCAAGATGAGTTACAATGAACATAATTTTTAATAGTGTAGTTGGGACTTTGATAAAACAATGTATGGTTCAAAAGTACATTTAAAGAAGGATCTGTAAAGGAAGGGAAAGATGGGAAGTAAACATAATAAAGTAGTATTGTGGCCTTTCATCATACAGAGAAGTGACAACAGAAAAAGACTAAGTATATTGTGTCTGTCTTAAACGTTATTTCTTAATAATGCATCAGTACTTACACGCCTTGTCATGCTGCAAAGTCCATCAAACACCTTTTGAGTATGAACGTGATGGCAACAGTGCTTCACTGCTATTTAATTCAGAACAGCTTTGCTTTTCTTTTTTAGGCTATGCCTGTTTATACCAAAGGGAGGAAACCCCATACTACAGGGCACAAGGCCAAGTAATGTAACTGCTCATTTACAAATGTATAGATTGTTAGTAATCACCTGAACACACCTTGACCAGCCCAATAGGTGAATTGACAGCACTTCGTATGTTGCTGAATCCATTCTAATGAAGGCTACAGCATCTGGTCTGCTCAGACTTAAAAGCTACAGATTACTTTAGATTTTCATACAGGAGTATTTAGTTGGAGTTTACAATAGAGGTTGCAAATAGTGTGTATAATATTGTCATGATTGGTGAAAGAATTTGGAAGACATGTATTTGAAAAGGGGTAAAAGCGTTAGAAAAACTTAAAAAAGGTAATAAATAGTTGCACACAACTATCAGCAGCAATCACACAGTAGAAGTGACTATAGCACCTGCAACCAGGAAGTGATATTATCCATAAACAAGAAGTGACATCATCCTAGTATCCATACTGCTGAACACACAGCACCTGGTTGGAGATCACTCCTACATGCATTATTGTCAGTGTTTTAACTTTTCATTTATCATATTGTTGTGGGCCTTGCGTCCTTGTTCTTATTTAAAAGCATGTTAAATCTTGTTTAGGAAATTTAAACATGAACCCCCCCCCCCCCCTAGCTTTTAAGATGAGTCCAGCTCTCCCAGAGTTTGTTTACAAAACAAACTCTGGCCCAGTTGGGATAGTCTAAACTTACATTTAGTCTCATGGCGTTCTCGCCATCATTGGTGACACCAAAGGGTCAGGGTACACCATGGAGGGGCGTCTGTTTCACAGCCCACATTACCCACATGTGTAGAGGGATGGAGGGGGGGGCTAGAGAAACAAACTAAATACTTTGCGATCACCTGTACCTGTTTTCAATGGTGCTATGTGGGCTGAGCACTTGGGAGGTTAAACACATCTGCAATGTCTCACAGGCACATAAAAATGATTATATATATAAACAGACTCTACTTTGACAGACACACATACAATTGTAGTATGTATAGGTAACTTTATATATTGCGTACAAATACCAATACGCATTATCAAAATAACAGATCTGTTAAACGCACCACTCATTATCATTAGAAGTCAGAGTTGGGGATGCTGATTTTTGCATCTGCAGTGGAAACAATTTTCTAATACTATTGGGCAATGAACCTTCTATAAGAGACGTTCCGATGGCTTCAATTCTAATTAATCAGATACCTTTAGAAATGTAAACCCTCAGGGCTACAGCGACCACAAAGGGGAAATAGTTAATTGGACACGCTTTCAAATATTGAGCAAAGATATATAGCAGTTGATGTACATTTTGGTCATGAAATGTGAACAAAACAGAAATAATGTAATCATATATAGATCTGTAGGGAATCTTTTCCTTAATTTTTTGGAAAGTTTATGGTGGAATAAGCAGCTTTTTGTTCAGAAAAAAATATTTTTTTTTTCCTTAACCCTCTAGCATTTGTGAAGGCACCGTCTAGCTCTGTCCTGTCAGTACTGCTCTGGACGAGATGGTAGCGCATACTTACAGTTTCACTCTGTCCCGGTGATCATCTGAACTGGCTTCTCCACTGAAGCTGATGTCTCCGCCCGAGTGACGTGATGACGTCACATCGGGGAGGCGGCGGGAAATTCAAAAGTGAATTGCACGAAAACAGTTTTCTATGCAGAAAACTGTTTCATTGTGATTCCCCAGATGTGCCCTTTAAAGTTTGAAGAGGGTGCCAAAGGGAATTATACTGGATACAGTGATAACACAAAACACATTTCTAATTGTAATAAAAAAATTTTTATATAAACAGAACATAAATATGAATACATACAAAATAATTTTAGAGAGTTTATCATACAGATGATACCTTGTATTATAATATTTATTTTATTTTATTTGTTTTTACATAATTGTGTGTTTCAAGCATTATTATATTCAGACTGTCTATTAGACCCTTGTATGGACATATTTTGGGAAGTTACAGGCCTACAACATAAAAAAAAAAATTGTAGACCTATAGATTGTCTATGGTGCGCTTTTGGTATGGAAATCTGGACCTTGCAAGAGCGCTAGGGAGGTCAGATTAAAAAATATTTTTATTTAAATTAAGAAGAGACAACACAACCTAAACAGTTAAATATGGGGAAATATTAACAGAATACAGAACAGTAGAGGATAAGGCAAGAGCTTAAAAGGCAAGAGCTAAAACAAATATTTTCTGATCAGAAAAAGTTGGTTCTCTAGCTAAACTGCATCCTAGATGGAAGGTCTTTCTTGGCATAAAGAATCAAGACTATGCCTAAACATTCCTAATGCAAAAGAGCCCCTGTCACTCCACAGTAAATTTAAGATAGTAATAAAAACAATTCTGCCATGTAATGCATCAATCTTTAGACTAACATAGAGGCAAACTTTGACCTCTCCCCCAACATTCAGATGGGACAGTACAGCCAATTAAGTATTTTTCCCACCCAGGCCACACCCACACCATTTGATGTAAAAACAAAGTGTAATTCAAAAAATGAGTGTGGGGTCCCCCCCCAGAGCATGCTTGACCCTCTTTTAGCATGTAATTTGGTATGCTTTGGAAAAGGGATCCTTCCTCCAGAGATGTCGGCATAGGATCTGTTATGCTTTGGAAAAGGGGGACCATGAACAGAATGGGTTCCCCCCAGAGCATACCATACATGCTCTTGAAAAGGGGGACCCCAAACAGAGTGGGCCTCCCCCTAGAGAAAACAGACACTTTTTGCAAGCCTGGAAGGACAGTAAGGGAGGAACCCCCTCATCCCACCAGGCCCCTATCCCATATATCAACAAAGAGAAGACTCTTAATTAAGATAAGGGGGTCTCTTTCCCAAAACATGGGCCAGGCATTGTGGGGGCACAGGTGGGCGCTTATTGAGTATTTGGGGTTTCCCTTTGATAAGAGGACTCTTGGATTCCAAGGACATCTTAGAGGTCCCAAGGACCTCTTATCCATTCACAGGGAATGTCCCGACTCTTAGTAAACTTCTAAGTTTTATTAAACGTCTGCCATTCCACATAATAGCTGTAAGTGGAGTTAGCATTTGGGCATTTGGAATCCAGAAGTTTTAGACCTTTTTGACCTGTGGGGAATCAGCTCAAACGGTGCTCTCACAGCATCAATCCACACGTTTTTATCCTGTTAAGGGATCCTGCCCATGTTTATTTGAGCACACAGTCCTAATAAAGGGTTACCCACGCAGGGGTTAATAGACATCCAAATAAACAAAAGTTACTCGAAAATGCCAAGCCTCCGATCAACAACAGTTCCTTCCTTTAGGAATCCTTCATGGCCTGCCTCCTAGCAGCCATCAGCATAGGGCCACACACTCCCTGTGTGCCCTGTGTTTGCTGCATTTAGCAGCACTGTCTCCAACCTCATCTGGGAGCCATGACTGGGTGGTCCCAGCTCCTTTTGTGGAGACACACCCAGCCATCTCGTTAGGGTCTAACAGGTTTATCTTGGTGGATACACACCAGCAGACCCCTTCACTGCCGCATATGGACCACTTCCACATGACAGACCAACGGTCTGTCACAGACCAAACAGATGTCAAACCAGAGAGTAAAGGTAAGAATACATGTATAGATTTTCACTCAATTGACCATCATTTAGATAATTTTGTTTGACCATTTTATTGAACATCGATCAAAATATGTCGAATATACACACTCGATTTTTGTTCGATGACACACGTTCATTTCCTTTTGATCGATTGTGGTCGATTGAAATATGTGCTCAGTTTTCCATATTCGTTCGGACGTTTAAAAAATCTATGGAAAGCAAAAATCAACCTGTGTATTCCTAGGTTTACATTCATTTTCACATTCATTTACTGTGAGAATATTCTCAGTCCAGTTGTCTCAAAGTAACAGCTAAATCTGCAGAAAAAGAACAGATATAAACGGCAGAGAGAATGATAAAAGGCAGAAAATCTCAGTGGATGAGGAATAATGACTGCACCTAGGAGACATCGCTACAAGTACTGCAGATCAGCCCAGCTCACATTAATCAGAGTGTTTAGCAGAAAATAGTACTGTAAGGCCTGAACATTTCAAGTTTGACTAAACAACTTCAGAAAACTTTTCTACATATTAAATTATAAACCGAGTTTAATCAGCAAAGGAGTGTGTAGGGATTACTGTTGTAAATAATACCAATATTTCTGCACAGGAGTTGCTATCTGCAGCACAAACAGATGCTGAAAATAACCTTGAAACACCAACCTTTGTCAGAAAATCTTTATCAAAGCTTGGAAATGTCATTGGAAAGGCCATTGTTTGTAAATGTTAATGAACACAAGAAAATGTGAAAAAAAATTTGATTTAGATATGCACAAGGTAGAGAAAGTTTGTATATGTGGAGATAAGGACCTCAAATTAGTCAACCACTGATGCTTTACCCAAATAAAATGCTTTAATGCTAATCTGATTTTTTTAACCCTTTGACCACAGGGGAATGTGGTAGTATATTCAAACCAAACTTTGTGCAATGACCTTAGAAAGTCTATTTGTAAAGTATGGTATGCGACATAAAGCAAACATTCACTGTATTTGAATCCTTATAATACTATAACAAAACCCATGCACTAGAAAGAAAAATCTATGATGCTTGATATCTTTGATAGGAATAGTGTACAAAAAATATATTATAGTAATCATACTATACTATCAAGATAAGGGGGTGGTCTCTTCCCCACAACAATGGTCAGGTGTTTAGAGGCATGGGCTTATTCTAGGGGTATCTAGGGTTCCTCTTTAACAAAAAGATTGTCAGATGCCTACCCCCACCCTATGGAATGAGGAGAGATGTCTATTACCTATTCCCAAAAAGGGTTCATGTAAGTCATAGAATTAAGAGACACACACAGAGAAAAAAAGATTATATTTAACTTTCTCCCATTCAACATACCTACCTGTACAGTTGCATACTCCTTCCATAGGATGGGGGTTGGGATCTGGGGGTCCTCTTGTTAAAGAGCAACCTTTGAATGCCTGGGCGTTGTTGTGGGGAAGAGAGTCTCTTACCTAAATGAAGGGTCCCCACTCGTTTAGGTATGGCATGGGGCCTGGTTGGACAGGGTTGGGGGTGCCCCCACCCCTTTTTCTGTTCTTCCAGTTTTGCCAAAAAGGTCTGGTAGTGATAGTTGACCACGGCCCCCCTCCTCCATCAGGGGTCTGGTATGCCCTGGGGGCAATGACCCCATGCTTTTTTTATGTAAATGTCATTTCTGCCCTTTATACATGAAAAAAACACCTCTGTGTAGAATACAGATTTTTGGGGGAAAGTTTCACAATCGAACCTTCTTCTGCCATGACACTGTCAAGGTGTTTGCTCATGCGGTAAGCAATGAACCTGCAAACCCCAAGTATATGCAGAAAAGTCCAGGGACAGTCCATGGAATCCCGTGGATGATGTTCTTTTTCTCTGTTGGGTAAAGACATTAATAGAAATATACCTATGTGCTGTGTGACACCTCATGCTTAATGCTAGCATGGTACAAATTTATTTTTTTCTTGTAATTTTTCTAAAGTTTTCTTAACAAACAATAAAGACCGTCCCAGAGTAACATTATGTTGCTAAAGAAATAGAGAGCTGAAATTTACAGACAAGGGAGTGTTATGGATAAAATGATTATAGTCTTTAATAAAGTTTGCTTTTCTGTTTCTCTATGACAGTAAAAAAAACATTGTAGGACTATCACAGCAATTCATAAAACTATGAAGCAAACCTAAATCCAGCATTTTTAATTTTAATTTTCTTCCTCAGAAGCAATTTAAAAAGACGCTCCAAAGAATAATGTGCAAAGTGCAGACACCAATGCCAAATAATCACATTACAATTTACTACTGTCAGACAAATAAAAAAAAAAGCAATTCCAGGCAATAAGTGAAAGTGTGCATTGAACTACTAACGCTTTTCAGTAAACACAGCAAAGAATGCTAAGGTCAGATAGTTCAGTCAATTTACTTTAAGAAGAGTTCTGTATAATCCTTTAGGATAAGCACCCACTTATGTGTGGTTTTATCTCTTTCTGGTTCCTCTGTGCACTTCCTGAGATTTGGATGTGATTGGTGGCACTGACCTCTCTAACCTTTAGACTTAATGTGAGGGAATAAAGAACATTAAAGCATATTTATACTGAAATAACAAAAATATATACATATATAAAGTAAAATTTTTAACTTGCCTTTTAGCCGGCACGATGGTGGGAAAATGTTTCACAATCCTAAAAAAATACTGCTGTTCCCTCAACCCATACAAGAGATTCCGTATTTAGCTGCCAGTCTTTTGAGGGTTTGCACTGTTGCACCAGATCATGTTTTTAATAGGGAAAAAATATCTTCTTTACATTTTGTGTACAGAGCATGATTACATATTTAACGGACTGTCACTGAGATTGCAGTTTTCAGGCCTTTCCCAATGCCATCAGAGGGGAGGAAAAATGAGGTACAAGCGGAATTTACTCATTAAAGATAAAGGCTTTTTTTATAGTTTTTGTCAGTTCATCTGTATATAGGGGTTTGGAAGCAAGGAACATGAAGAATCAAAGATGAGTATAGGTCTGCTTTAAGTGGATATTTCAACATAACCACCAAGTGTTTTTGAGGCTCCTCAGATTAGTTTTGACTTATAAACAACCCTGAATAATTTCAGCTTGTAAGTCAAGGGTCCACTGTAAGTACTTGAGCAGGAGAGCTATGCTACCTAGATCCTAATCATAACTGGTCAGCAGGTAGGCAATATTCCTTACATACCTCTCTTGTGCACGTACCTGGTCCCCTCCACTGCACACCATGGTTCTTCATGCTTGCTTGTATCTCCCGTAGTGAGCTATGAAGTTGTAGCCCACAGGTATTCTGCAGACCTAGAGATGTGAAATACCTATAGAGGCTGGGGAGAAACAAAATAATAGTGCTCACATATGGCCCATCAAAAACGTAAGATTTTAGCTTTTTCTGTTCTGTAAAATGAACTCTACACAACACTTTGTGACAAAACTACTAGGTAAACTTAAGCAACCAATATAACATATGTTGATTCCCTGTTTCTTTAACTATTGACATTTTGATGGCTATAACTTATTACGGACCGTATGTACAAAAAAAAAGGGAGGAAATAAAAAAAAAAGGCTACAGTGACAGCAGATCACATTCTGCTTGCCTTTAATCAAAAAAGATCAAGCTGGATTTGTGAAAGGTCATCTAGCCTTGGATGCAATCTTTCATCTAGTGGATTTATTAACAAAAAAAGCTGAATTGACCAGATCAGTATTCTCTATGCCTTTCTATAGATGCATAGAAACAATTTATATGAAATTTGGGAACTATGCCACTAGTTGAGGGAAATGTGGGTGTAATCATCCAATAATGTAATCTCTGTGCATTTGTCAATGGAGTTGATTTTGGCTAAAATTAGGATTGCAGGATCATTTTAAACTTGGCAAGAATTCCCTTTTCTAATATTTAGGTATCGGCAAGCATCAAAATTAGTTTTCCAGTAGTAATTTAAGTGTATATTTCCAATAACAGCATGAAAATGGAAAAGATGAAATCCTAAGTTCTCATAATGAAAAATGATAAGACATAATCAAAAAATAAATGGACATAATTTATGCCTTTGGATAAAGATACTTATTTTTAAACTCAGGTGTGTCTGAAAAGTTTCAAATATATATTTATCAATTTTTTTGTGTGTGTTCAAACTTTGTCAACTGAGAAAACTGTCCTATATAGGCAATCCAAGCAAGAAGGAAAATTAGTATTGGTCAATATGCACAATACTAATTATTCAAAATGGAGGATCTAAAACCATCTCTGCAGGTAACCTGCACAAAGATGAGCAGATATTGAAGGGAAGATTGCCATGATATTACAACAAATACTATCCTCTTTATTTACATTCAGATTCGTATAAGCAATGGACATGTTTTTATCTAGAGTCCCTTCAGCTTAACATTCAGTGCTTGTAATGGGTTTAATGTACCATTTTCTCTCCCAGGTCAAACTTGTGAACTGATTAATGAGGTTGATTTTAACCATGCTATGCACATTAACTCTGGTAACTTTGAGGCCTATAAAATTGCATGTAACTTAATCCCAGAGGATGGCTAATATTTCATTTCTGTCATCAGACAGGCTCAAGAAAGCTGCAGACATTTTTTTTTTCTATAAAACAAATGACTATGTTCAGAAATAGTAATAATTTTGTTCTTCACTATCTTTTTTATTCCTGAGCCTGCAGTTTTGTTCTCTATTTTTTTATGTAAGCACTTTTTTCTTTAATTAGGATATAATAGTATGTACAGCCAGTTTAATGAAAAAAAAAACTAAACATGGTTTAGGCCAGTGGTTCCCAAACTTTTCTTTGTGGGGACCCCCTTTTCTATTTATGAACATTATCGAGCCCCCTTCCCTATTGAAATACAGGTTGAGAATGAGGGCCCGCACCCGGTGGAATTCCTTCATGTCCCCCCCCCCCAGGGGGGCCTGTCCTCCAGTTTGGGAACCACTGGTTTAGGCAAACAAGGCCATTCAGAGGGATAATTTGTGAAGCTGTATGAGGAGGTCTTGAAAATAATAGAACAATGGTAATTCAAATTGGTTTTCACATATTATTTGATGCTAAACAGTTTACTAGGTTTTAATTCTTTGGCTAAGAAAAAACACCCCTCAAAATATGTATCTGAAAACGCAAAAAAACATAATTGAGACTAGTTAGATATAGAGAAACCAATACAACACAAGCAGAATTGGTCCCTTTAAAAAAAAAAAAAACTTCACTTGCTTACTATGTGAGTTAATTGAACCCCCATGTTAAGGGGTTTTGACTAAATCAACTAGTCAAAAACCCCTTAACATGGTATGACCATCACAATTGCTGGAAGTATAGGTAAGGTTTTTTTTTGTATAAATCAATTTAAAAATTAGGTTTTTATTTTTTTAGTCTTTGAACCTAGTTCAAGAAGTTTAAAACTAATTTATGGAACCCCTCATGTGCTAGAATAATAATTATGGGGGTGTTTTTATGTTCCTACAACCCTTCCCTACATCTTTATTATAATGGTGATGATATCACATTCAGAGGCTTAGCAAAATTTAAACTTGACTTTTGTGCTAAAGCATTATTTTTATATGTTCCCACAACCATTAAATACATCTTCAACAATTTTGGTGATGATACCTTGTTCAGGGACTTGAATTAACAAAATCAGACAAAATGTCGCTCTCGTGATCTAAATATGCTGATATGACATCCAATGTCAAGTGACATATTTATTTAAATGGTTGACACTATTAGAACGCTATCTGCTTTTGTGGATTTAATTAAAAAAGATCTGTTGGATTACGTTTTCACAGAAATTCCAGCAGGAAAATCAAATCTAAATCATGAAAAAAAGACACGGAGACAAAGTGAATGTTATTAACAGGAAACATGTCAGAGTAAGTTTTTTATCAACAAACAACATGCATGGATATTGTTGAAATACATTGGACGCACGGTTTGTTCATGCTGACCCAGAGCTTGTTGTTATAGCTTGGCGAAACTATTGGCTGACCTGCTGACCTTTTCCCAGTCTGCCTCTTTGTAATTGGTGATGCCAAAGCTAAGTCGAGGGGGAGCAGAGAATTGCGGGCATTAGGATGTGTTTTTAAAAAAGCGCACCACAGGCGCAGTGCTCAGTAGGTTAAGCAGGTGAAATCTGAAATCTATTGCATGGAAAACACCTTCAAGTCCAGTGTGTACTGAACTATTGCTTATCAATAGTATATATATATATACAGTGCAGGCCAAAAGTTTGGACATACCTTTTCATTCAATGTGTTTTCTTTATTTCATGACCATTTACATTGGTAGGTTCTCACTGAAGGCATAAAAACTATGAATGAACACATGTGGAGTTATGTACTTAACAAAAAAGGTGAAATAACTGAAAACATGTTTTATATTCTAGTTTTTTCAAAATAGACACCATTTGCTCAGATTACTGCTTGGCACACTCTTGGCATTCTCTTGATGAACTTCAACAGGTAGTCACCTGAAATGGTTTTCACTTCACAGGGGTGCCTTATCAGGGTTATTTTGTGGATTTTCATGCTTTAAAAAGGGGGTGGGGACCAGCAGTTGCGTTGTGCAGAAGTCAGGTTACTACACAGCCAACAGCTCTATTGGACAACTGTTAAAATTCATATTATGGCAAGAACAAAGCAGCTAACTAAAGAAAAACGAGTGACTATCATTAATTTAAGAAATGAAGGTCAGTCAGTCCGGAAAATTTTAAAAACTTTAAATGTGTCCCCAAGTGGAGTTGCAAAAACCATCAAGCGCTACAACGAAACTGGCACACATGAGGACTGACCAAGTACAGTAGGACCAAGTGTAACCTCTGCTTCTGAAGACAAGTTCATCCAAGTCACCAGCCTCAGACAACGTAAGTTATCAGCAGCTCAGATCAGAGACCAGAAAAATGCCACACAGAGTTCTAGCAGCAGACACATCTCTCGAATAACTGTTAAGAGGAGACTGCCTTCAGGCCTTCATGGTCAAATAGCTGCCAGGAAACCACTGCTAAGGAGAGGCAACAAGCAGAAGAGATTTGTTTGGGCCAATACACACAAGAAATGGACATTAGACCAGTGGAAATATGTGCTTTGGTCTGATGAGTCCAAATTTGAGATCTTTGGTTCCAACCGCCGTGTCTTTGTGAGACGCAGAAAAGGCGGAGGGATGTATCCAACATGCCTGGTTTCCACTGTAAAACATAGAGGAGGAGGTTTGATGGTGTGGGGGTGTTTTGCTGGTGACACTGTTGGGGATTTATTCAGAATTGAATGCACACTGAACCAGCATGGCTACCACAGCATCCTGCAGCACCATGCCATCCCATCCGGTTTACATTTAGTTGGACGATCGTTTATTTTTCAACAGGACAATGACCCCAAACATACCGCCAGGCTGTGTAGGGGCTATTTGACCAAGGAGGAGAGTGATGGAGTGCTGTGGCAGATGACCTGGCCGCCACAGTCACCGGACCTGAACCCTATCGAGATGGTTTGGGCTGAGCTGGACCGCAGAGTAAAGGCAAAGGGGCCAACAAGTGACTACCTGTTAAGGTTCATCAAGAGAATGCCAAGCAGTAATCTGAGGAAATGGTGGTTATTTTGAAGAAACTAGAATATAAAACATGTTTTCAGTTATTTAAGTTTTTTTGTTAAGTACATAACTCCACATGTGTTCATTCATAGTTTTGATGCCTTCAGTGAGAACCTACCAATGTAAATGGTCATGAGATAAAGAAAACACATTGAATGAGAAGGTGTATCCAAACTTTTGGCCTGTATTGTATATATACTGTATATATATATATATATATATATATATATATAGCAAATTCATGTACTTTTTTCCTAAAGACCTTTTTTAATCTAGCATATAATTCATTTTCACAGTAGGAGTTATAAGTAACAAAAATGATGTTTCACAGTTTTATGACATCCATGCTGTGTCATATTTCCTGGTTATGACCTGAGCTGAGCTGCTCAGAAATTGCACAGTACTTACTGTGTGAGCTGAAATTTGAGTTATCCCTGGCATTAAAAAATGTAGTGCACAACTATTTTTATTACTTTTAAATGTCCAATATAAATCCTATATAATATGTATGTGTTTTTAGAAAATGAATTAAAAGACCACTGAAAGAGATCTAGTTTCAATCTAGCAAGTCAAACATTAATTTATTTTATATTCCTTGGCAGATGCTCGAGTCAAAGAACAATGTTATTTCTCATTAAAATGTCAGTTGATTTAAAAGATGAGTTTATGAGATGGTGTAAATCCTGGCCATAATATCTGGAAAAATGCTGTCTATGTGAAGAGTAGATAGATAGATAGATAGATAGATAGATAGATAGATAGATAGATAGATAGATAGATAGATAGATAGATAGATAGATAGATAGATAGATAGATAGATAGATAGATAGATAGATAGATAGATAGATAGATAGATAGATAGATAGATAGATAGATAGATAGATAGATAGATCCAGATGTGGGAGTGTTGGTTTATGGAAGTAAATCACAGTGTGATGACGCAATGGAACACCGAATGATTATTCCTTGAATAGTTGCACACCACTTTGCACAATTGTTTCTTTCACCCTGGTGGCCATCTAAAGTAATGGTGATTGAACAGGGATTTACCAACATGTTGGTTTCCTGTTCGATCAACATTTCTTCAAGCAAATTGATCAAACAACTGATTTCGCGTCCGATCTTTCACCAATCGATGCAATTGTACGCGGCGATCGACCGTTCGGGAGTCAAAAGAAAGATCAACCTGTGTATGGGCATCCTAAGGCAGTGAGAAGAAGCGAGTGCAAGTGTAAAATAAACAGTATGAGGATGAGTGCTAGAAAGAAAAAAGGACAAGTTGAGAGTTGAAGTAAACATTATGGAAAAAGCTGGACTGTTAACCTTAATAAAGTGTTGATCGGGAATATTCAAATCGAGAATTTGTTATTGCGAATATTTTCATTATCATGCATGTTTAAGATTTTTTACATCAGTACCCGGGACTACTATGCATTGCTTTTGCAATATGTGCATGTACAAGTGTTGATTTGCGCAATGATAAATTATTCGTTTTCATGTGACTGTGTTGATTGTGAAAATATTGCGAATATCAGCTCCTTTTATTGCGAAAATCTTTTTCTCAATGAAGGTAATAATGACTGGAGATCACAAATTCATATTTGGCGAAAAAAATTCGAAATTTAGCAAATACGAATATTGTCTGCTCTGCTAATCACTACCTGTGATACCTTAAAATACTTTTTCTGGAGTGTGTTAAAATCATATTGCTTGGATAATCTTCTTTTCCTAAAGCATCACCTTCTGATTACTTCCAGGTAAAAAAGTTCCACCAATAACAACCAGTTGACAAAGTGGACTGGATATGTTGTACTCATTCAGTCCCAAAAGAGATTACCATATTTTTCGCACCATAAGACCCCCAAAATTGGTGCTGTGTCATATGGTCCCAATGCGTGTGGTCGCGCCTTGGCTACCCGCCAGATCTCCCGGCAAGGAGATTAGCCGGGGAGCTGGAGGAGCTGTCAGATGAGAAATACCGCCCGGTGTCCGACTCTCCCATCTGAACTGTATAATTGCTTATGCCAACAGAGCCCAAAGACCTGCTGGCTTAAGCAATGAAGAGAGAGACTATCTATCCCTCTCTCTGTGTCCGTGGAAACTGCAATCACTCTGCAGCTCCCATGAACACAGGAACAGCAAGATCGGGAGAGCAGAGGAGAGACTCTGCAGCTCTTGGCCCCCCTTCTCTCAGTCAGTGAGGAAGATGATGTTGTTCTGTACTGTGAGTGTACTGCTGCTAGTGACTTCTACTGGCTGAATTGAATATTGCATTCATTTAATCCATTGCATTAACCCAATTAATGTGAAAACATATTAAATATCTTTCTTTCTGGTTTTCTGCTCTAAAAACTGGGTGCGTCTTATAGTCTGATGTGTCTTAGTCCAAAAAATATGGTAATATCAAATACTATTACTGAGCATGTGCACTGTTAAAGGTAGTTGCATAGTGATATTTTACTGACACTGCTCTTGTGCCATGGAGAATAGCAAAATATACTGTAATAAAATAAGGGGTATACTTACATTTGTGAGACACTATGTGTATATTTTCTTTTTAAATAACTTAAATAACTTTTTCAAGGAAGAGCGGTGATTGCTAAACTGTCTATATATGTCTGAAGTGGTGCTTAGTGCTCCCTTTATCTAAGCTCATTTCACTTTCACTCTAAAATGCCATACATCAATGTATAATTTCTTGCTGAATTCCAAGTATAACTCTCTTTAGAGCAAGGACTTGTTAACTAGACCTACACTATGACAGGCCTCATTTCATGTCTCATGTGTATGTTTTGTACTGTAATGTAATATTAAGATGTGTATTTTTCCTAAACAGAAATGACAGAGATTGACTCCATTGAAAATAGTATCTATATTGGTTAACATGATTAATTTCTTTGCCTAGCCATATATTCACAGAGAGAAAGCATCCATGAGCTTATTTCAAAACAGAACAAATGGCACACGGGTAAAGTAATCTTGTTTAACCACTCCACAATAACCCATATTTGTTTGAACTCTTACATTGTATGATAATTTTTCTTTTTATTATTATTAATTAGATCAAATAACCAATACAATTAGAATCATTATTACATAAATAACAGTGGATATAATATCATATCTAGAACTTAGGATAATTAAATTAACATTTGATAGACAGCAAACTGAAATAGATCTTAACAAGTATCAAAAGTCATTATAATTATTATAAACATGAAGCCATGGCTGTACTCACTGACAAATGTATTTTTCACAACATCTGTGATTATCAATGTATCTCTTCGTACAAGTGCCGAATTGTGCAAGGAAGGTAATAAACTATTCCTTTTCATGTGATAGTGTTAATCGCGAAAAAATATGAGAATATCTGCATTTTTTGTTGTGAAAGATCACGAATTCTTGAACTTATAAAAAAAATTTCAAATTTCAAATTACGCGAATATGAATTTTGCCTGTGCTGCTCATCACTAGGCAGCAGCAATTAAGACAATAATGGCAGCCCTCATGTTTCTACTGATTGCAGTATTGAACTGAAAATATTGTATGCTACCTATCTGTTTAGCATTATACTAGTAGTATATACTGAAGTGAAAGATATTTAAAGAAATAAGAATAAAATTGGAATTCTTACATTTGTAATTCTCTTCTATTTATTTTGGTGTTTTAGTGTCCTAATAGAGTAGGGGCACCTAGTCTACAACCCATAATGCCATATTACATTATACTAGTGGTTCCCAAATTTTCCTTGCAGGGTTCCCCTATTTAGGAACATTATTGAGCCCCCCTCCCCATTCAAACACAGGTTCAGAATAAGGGCCCCGTCCCCAGTTTGGGAACCACTGCATTATACAATGTTCAAAAACAGTTGTATGCATAGAATATATATTCTCCATATCAAAGGAGAGTGTGGAAGGCACATGCCAAAGGCGTAGCAATAGCCCTGTCTAATTTCCTTCTGTAGACTTTCTATCCTCTTCTCTTTGAACAAGACAATTATCTAATATGAATCAGCACGATAATAAAAATTTGACTTAAATAAAAGAGCAATGTGATACGTTGATAAGGTAAACATTTAATAAATTATACCAGTGGGAAATCAAACTCCTCTGATAATCATGTTTTGAACATACAATATAAAACATACAGTGCATCCGGATAGTATTCACAGTGCATCAATATTTCCACATTTTGTTATATTACAGACTTATTCCAAAATGTATTTAATTAATTCATGAATTCTACACACTACACACTAAACACAAAGTGAAAAAAGTTTAAGATTTTGGCAAATGCATTTAAAAAAAATTGAAAGCTCTTGTACATAAGTATTGACAGTCCTTGCCATGAAGCTTTAAATTCAGCATTCTGTTTCCCCTGATCATTCTTGAAATGTTACTGCAGCTCAATTGGAGTCCATCTATGTCCACCTCAAGTAATAATCTTTTATGTTGTCATTAAGAGGTGTTGTTTGTAGAATTTTGAAGTATAAAATGAATTGAATACATTTTAGAACAAGGCTGCAGCATAATAAAATGTGGAAAATTGATGCACCGTGAATACTTTCAGATGCACTGTATGTTTAATATGTTTACCACCAGTTCTTCACTTTCCCTCTTTTATATGCTCATACTATTTTTCGAACCTACATTCTCATCCTGCATCAGTATATTCAAAGACTATAAAAAATATGAAAGTACACTTCTTTCTGTCTTTAGCATCTTTAATCAGCAATCACCTCTTATATTAATAATTCACTTTTAGAAAATAAAGTTCATAGATAATCGTCTTTCCAACTTAGAATTAAATGGATGAGCAGTCTTTCCAAAGATTGAATATTGCCACCAAAGAATTGATTTAGAATATCTTTTAGATTGTAGACAAATACTTCCCTTACCACTCACAATCACAGAAAGTTATTCAGGATTAGTTTACATTTAAATCAATTGGATGTTCACATTTAAGAAGACTTGATATTTCTTGTACTGTTCACCATTATTTTCCCATTCCTGATAATCCAGTTTTGGGGGGGGGTATGCAGAAAGAATTTTAGAACTTCAATGCTCACCTTTAACTGCTTTATTGTTGTGCAGGTTTCCCACA
>CM070033.1:149361130-149386561 GCA_036250615.1 Ptychadena robeensis
GGTGGTATGGTCCAAAGTTGTGGTAAAATTACTTTTTTGGGGGGCCTCATGCGCCATCCAGTCAGCCTCTTAATTGGCCTGCCGGGGCTGTGTGATGTCACTCATTGTCCTAAAAGGCAGTCAAGGAGCCAATCAAGGCAGGAGAGACACACATAGTCAGGGAAGTACATACTTACCTTTTCGTTAGATTGCACATCTGTGGAGTCTTGCTGGCAGCCGTGGGGGGATCCCTTGATGTTTGAGAAGAATGCCAGAGACGTCACGTGTATGCTGACAACAAGTGGTCACCAGTGACATCTTGTGACTGAAATTGATATTGCAATGGATAGTTTCCTGCTCTGAAAACTGGGTGCGTCTTATGGTCCGAAAAATACAGTATATGACACTGTCTGTTAATTATCACCCACCTCAAACACACATATAGGTTCAAAACCCCCTCCTGACATTCCAACTCAAATCAACATTTCCAAGGCAAGCTTTAATGACGTCAACTTTGACTCCACAGTCCCACCCAATGTTGTTCCTTTCAAACAACAGTTTGGATTCCCCCTGAGGGGGATCGAACGACCATTTTACCCAGTTCGCCGTGTCCCCTAAAAACATGCGGGGTGTGAAGTTAGGAGGGAGAGTAACCCGCCTCCTTCCTGTCCTTGGCCTACCCTCTGCCACCTGCCAGTATATCTGGTGGAACTTTTCATCCAGGGGGTTTACCTCTCAGTGCCTTGCTGCATGCCAAGAACTTGGGTCGCTACCAGCACTGCCCCTAGTGTATCACGAGGATGAGACTGCTTTGCACCTCTTCTGGCGGTGGTCCTATGCGCACGTTGTGTTTGGGGCTTTGGGACAGGAACTTACGCAGTATGTGTCACCAGCATCTGTCACCCACTTCAGTGCACTGTGCAGACTGTTTGAGAGTGCATACACAGAGATTGAGATCAGTGGAGCATGGAGGGTGATTTGTTGTTTTAAGGACACTCTTTGGTGTGCCCAGCTGCACATTATCTTTAGGAGGGAGAGTATGTACATTGAGGACTGTTGCAGACTGATCCACAGTCTGCTCAGAGACTATAACCTTATGGACTCTTTGGAGGAGGAAGGAAGACTGAAGGTTTTTTTTTTCTCCCTCCCCATCTTCCCCACCCATGTGTCAATTTTGTCCATAAATAAAGCTTCAGGCCTGTCTTTTCCCCCTCCCTGCACCTCTTACACTTCCCCATCCCACCCGTTGCTTGTTTATGGATACGTTATAGAATCTGATGTACAGAATAGTTGTATAGATAAATGTATAGTGATGTATATAGATGCATGGAGAAGTCATGTGGCACGGGCAGGACTGGAGATTTCTCTGGTGCTGCACTTCAGGCATTTCACCTCACATAATGAAGTAGGTGGGCCCTTATGGTCCACATAGTCATTGAGGGGCACATGCGTGTGTGGTGTCTGTGAAATAATATTAATAATATATAAATATTTATTTATTTATTTATGTGTGGGCGGGCTGTACTGATGTAGTTCTTCTGCACTGCGTTGCAGTACAGGGCAGAATGTGCCTCTGATTGATGATACTGTCTTTAATGATACTTCAACCCTCCTTCCTAAGTTAAGGTACCCATACATGTTGCGATTTTTCGTGCGATTTTAGCCCTTCCGACCGATCCGGTCGGTCGGGTAGGTCGATCGTTCGGGATTCCTAACATGTAAATGTAGTCCGACCGATGCTGTTTTTAGAAAAATCGGCCGAAAAGTCGGTCGGGTCCAGAATGAGGATGCCTGTAATTTTTGGACGGTCGGCCACTCTTAAAAGATTCCCAATCCAACCAGCCGATCGGTTGAATAATCGGCCGAATAATCGGCTGAATAATCGGGCGAAAAATCGGGCATCCGACTGACTTTTAAAAATAGCACTAAAGCAAAAATCGGGCGGCGAAATCCAATATCGAATCGGTCCCCGAAAAATCGCAACGTGTATGGGTACCTTTAGTCAGTTCGGTAGCATTTTAAGCACTCAAATAGAAAACATTAACCAGCAAACTCTAATGTTATCCAAGGCTAAAACCATGCATGATTATATTTCTTGAAACTAGCATATTTCTTTCATCTTCTTTTTAATAGAAAGAGAAATGTAGACTCGAAGTCTTCAGCTTCACCCTTGAGATTAAAATCTGCTGAAGCTGCCCATGGCTCGGAGCTTATCACCAGGGATACCAGTTTCATCTACAAAAATTCTCATTAACAGCAATGTTTAGCAGTGTCCATATTTGCAGAGTGTAACAAATGTAGTTATCTGTCAGATCTGACGGGAGAAGAGAGAAAACTAATTTTGTATTAATTTAACTTTTTTAACCTCCCTAGCGCACTGCTGAGGTCCAGATTTCTGTACCAAAAGTGCACCATAGACTTCAATGGTAAATTTTTCTTTATGTCGTAGGCCTGTAACTTCCCACAATCTGTCCATACAAGGGTCTTATAGACATCCTGAATATAATAATGTTTGAAACAAACAATTATGTAAAAAAATATATATTTTTTTTTATAAAAATAATGAAAAAAAACACAAAAATTATGTACTAAATATTGCCAAAATAAAAAGTCTCTGGTGCCCCAGATGTTCCCATTTGCACTTAACCCTCTCTAACCTGGTGTGATAAAATCACACCAGGGAAGAAAGGGTTACTGTAAATGGGCACATCTGGGGCATCAGGGACTTTATTCTGGCGATGTTTATTACATAGGGGGAGTTTGAAAGCAGTTTTATACATAGAAAACTGCTTTCATGCTATTTACTGTTCAAATCTTCCGCCGCCTCCCCGAGTGACGTCATCACGTCACTCGGAGCGGGGGGGGGGAGGAAGACACGAGCAGCTGAAGAGGCATGTCGCATGGGGACACAGGGACAGCGTGAATATGCGCTCTCCCAGAGCCCCGGCTTGTACTGGACGGCAGCACCTCGTCCAGTGCGAAAGAAGCAGTTGGAGCGCTGGACGAGGTGCTGCCGTCCCTAATGCTAGGGCGGTTAAAGAATGCTGTATATTTCCTTTTTCTGTCCTACAGTGGTTTTCTTTTCCATAAATGGTACATTTTTGGTTTATTTGTTTGTTTTCTGCCACCTACCTGGGGCATACCTTTCTTTCCTTGTTTACATGCATAAATGTTTTATGGTGCCATTTATTTTTTATAGCACTTGAAAGTTGGGGTGCTGACGCCATCAACCTTCACATTATGAAAGCAGTGTTGGCTTTTTATAGCACTTTCCTGCCATCATTGAGATGTTGTGGATAAAAAGTGAAGAAAAGATAGTGGAGATTCGCTTAGGATTACATTGCATTCCACTTCGAAATACTCATGTCATGCTTTGCATGCTTATATTAAGGGTTAAGGAAGTTTTAAGCAACAGGAAATTGCTTGAGCAAGAAGGTCTTTATATCGTTACTTCCAGGTTCCTTGACTTGTTTCAATTGTTTTCTGAATCTGACCCTCAGCTTGTTCAACATACTGTCTCATCCCTTGGTACCTCGACTTGGTGTTCGTCAGCTTCTTTTTGCACCAGTGCATCTGAGGGCTACAGCCGTAGAGCTACAACAGTCTGTGGCATAGTCCATCACCCTTTGTGGGGTGCTCTGTTGAACACCAGACAGCTTCTTATAATATATCTCTGAGATTGCACCTTCATGAACTGTATGGGTCCACTCCGTCTTTTTATTGATCTGATCTGCCATGTCACCACTATCTCAAGCTTTTTTTTTTATATTGATTCCAAGTAGAGTTTATTTTTATATTGATTCCAAGTAGAGTTTATTTGGGACTTAACTGGAAAGCCCTTGAACAAGGTATCATCCCCAAAATTGCTGGATATGTAGAGAACGGTTGGGGGACAATTACATTAAAAAGTATAACTCTTCTAGTTTTCACATAAATTAAGTACAGAGTTAACTCAACATTTGGAATACATGTGCTAGATTATTACTCTTTGTAAGGTTCCCACAACCCTACTCTACATATTCAGCAATTTTGGTGATGATACCAGGTTCAGGGACTTTGCAATGAACTCACAAAGTGAGCTAGTAGAAATTTCACAAAAATGTTTTGACCATCTCTAACTCCAAGGAATTTGTTAAATGTTAAAATTTTAAAGTTTTGCTATTTGATTCTGCTTTAAAGGCCGTTTAACTCTGCCACTTGTTATCCTGATCATACATTAATAGTCGTATAAATTTAAATAACCAGAGGAGCCTTTTTCACTGGCAAATGGCTATCTCTGGATATTTTAAATGATTGTCCTGTATTTACATTAGGATTATAATATGTTTCAAATAGAGCCTCAAAATGCGAGTTTCAACTGTAAGCAAGAAATGCTGTGATGGGAATTAATTTGTTTGCAGCGCTAGAGTAAAAATAATTTATCATTAGATGAGCTGATGATGTACAGAACAAGCCATGATAACAGCAGATTAACATGATGAAGGATCTTTCAGTATTTAATAGGAACTGCTATTACCCAGGAAATGTGTGCACATTTCTATTATATAGCCAGGCCTGTTCTTAATTGCTCTTCACTTTTTAATGGTTGTCTTTGTTTTGTAAATCTGAATTAGGCAAGAAATCACAATCCATCCTACGAGTGACTTCTTGGAAATAAAAGTATATAACCTCAGAAATTAATTGGTTCCTGCAATTGCTGCTCCAAAGATCTGAGATGTAGATATGGTAATTAATCAGAAAATGAAGCTTTTGTATCCTGCAATTATTAGTAGAAAAAGTACTGTTTGAGGAGGGTTAATTGGCCCTTGTGATGTATAAACTATAGATAATCGCCTGCTACAGCAGTCGTTTAGATACTGAAAAGCTTCAGGCAAAGTTCTGTTGTAGAATAATAGTCTATTTTTAACAGACATTTATAATTGTCTATAGTTTTTTTCTAGGTTCACTTCAGACAGGTCTAATTAGGTTGTGTATCCTTTAATACATATTAACGTATATTTAAGCAGTCAGATTGAGAAGAACATTTTCACAATGCTACTGTAAAAATGTCAAAGAAATATATATATATATATATATAGAAATGCTTTACAGCACTTATCTTTTATGTAATTAAATCATCTTTTAGTTCAGATAGGTTAATTACCTAGAAGCAGCCTTTCTGCTGAGTTGCCATGAGCTGGAAGACAAAATTGGGCATAGGTTTTTGGATAGCAGGGAAAGGTACTGAAATAGGCTTACTTAATAGAACTGCAAAAGTACAGTATTCCGAAAGCCATAAAATATTTTTTTTATCTATTAATTTTATCTTGTTTAGCTTAGTTTTGGTATCATCCAATTAGTGCCGTTTCTAGACTTTTGGAACCCTATGCAAGTTTCTTGGATGGGGCCCCCTGCTTTCTGTACTGTATGGGCACACTGCTTCTCCCTTCTTCTCCTCATCGATAACACACGATGCCAGGTCACAGTGATCGCGCTGCGATCGCCGGGACATATGTGACATAGAATTGGTGAGGTGGAGAACTGTACGGGCATGCTGCACCTCCTTCCTGCTCCTCACCAATACCACACCCCCTCCCCGTCAGCAGAGCAGACTGATTACAGACACAAGTAGTTCTCTCCCTGACCTGTAGCACGCCACTTGTGTCATAGAGGGAGGGAACCGGGGACCACCTGGGTCTGCAGGACCCTATGCACACGCATATTGCACATATCGATTGTAACAGCCCTGCATCCAATATAAGATGCAAATATTTTTCTATCATAATATTTAAGTCTCATTTTACATTTCTAAACAGGCAAAATTGCCACAGTCCTTCCATTCTGAAGAGAGGATGGAAGTTCGCTTCCCTCACTGCTTCCTTTGCCCCTTGGCTAGCTTAAAGCTTGAGATTTTAGTATAATTGAAGCTGGAGTTTAATTCAGCTTACATGGTAATAATAAGGTGTTCAATGCTACAAAAAAAATCATAGTAACATTGCCATTAATAACTGGTGTATGGAAATATAAAAAAATCACAAAGAATCAGTCAAATGAAACACAGATAATCAAACACTGATTTGGGGGTATGGAGTTGTGAAGCTCCCATATATATGTAATGGAATAAAATACATATCTTTATCATCAAGCTACTAATACATTTAGACTTGCTAATATTAGGTCAGCATTAGCATTAAGTTTAAAAGCCCTTTCTGAGGACATGTAGTAGAAAGGATGTTTTGGGTCTTCTATGTTGTATTCCAGGCACGCGCTATAGGTTCTCTCTTGGGTTCAGATAAACAGACAGAAAATATTCTTGAGAAATAAGGAAAATCTATTCAGATGAAGTAGGCATTCTGTGTGTTGCATTTAATAAGCAATTGCCTGCAATTGGTCTCACAGCACCATCATGACCCCCAGTAAGGATCAGGTCTGCACTACATGGGGCAGGCTACCACACTGGAAACCTGGCACAGGTATGTGGTTGCAAAGGCAGTGGCTCCTTGTAGCTGGAATTTGTAACCTGATTGGGCACTAGTACGCGCCCGTGTTGCCTGCACAGTGAGTAACTGTTCTCAGAGTGCCCAGCTACTCAACATGCTCACCTACTCAATCAGAACCAACCTCACAGGGCATATTCCTGGGGGCAGACCCATAGTTGTGAACTTTGGGGGGAAAAACGGGGGACATACAGGAAGTGACATAAGTGACTTCAGAAGTGACGTCGGGCTTACTTCTCTTACTGATTCAGCCTGGAGAGGGCGCTACTCTCCCTGGTAATGTCCCACCCCGCTTCTGCTGATAATGTGCAGGGTGATTTCAAGAATCCGGGAAAAATCTGTGATTTCTTGAAATTGGGATTTGGTCGGGAAAGCCACATAAAAAACTTGAGTTTCCCAGCCAAAGCGGGAAGGTTGACAGGTCTGGGCAGACCCCTCCCTTATATACTCCAAAAGCCCATGGGATCATGGTGTAGAATCTTAAAGTGGACATCGTCCCTGACTGCTTGTGTGTAAGTATGTAATATATATAAATCTGTAAACAAGTATGTGATTCATAAAATAAAATCCTGAAGGTTATTTAGGTATCCCTTAAAAAAACCCATTATGGAGTTGTGTGTGTTGCCAAAAATACACATTTGTTAGTGAATGCTAGAGAATAAGCAGTTGAGTTTCTATATCTTTAAACCTAGAATTACAAAATTAGGGTGGGGGCATCTGATGTTTACTGACTGATACCTAAAAAAGTGAACATAGCAGGATACAGAAAAAGCCTAATTTGTATTCTTGAAGCCTGATTTAATCCATCGATAACACAAATGATCACTTTTAGTTGGATTAAAGTGAATTATATATATAATTGTTGCGATGTAAGAGGGGGTTTACTGTTTACTCTAATGTTGAATGTGATAAATTATTGAATATTTTGAATTAATGATGACATTTATGCAGTCTGTAAAAGCATTTCATTTTACTAACAATACTTTATATCCTGTACACATGATTTTAAAATCAGCAAAGTACAAAATACTGCATTCATATTGTTTGTTGCATAATAATTTTAATCTGACTTGTTCTTCTTGTTTTTAGTTGCATTCTGCTGTCAAAAGGATTCAAGTACACCGTCCCGGGTTTAATTATACATTTGCTCACATTTGCATGCTGAGCAATGAGAAGACTTGCATAGTGGATGATATAGTACATATTTTGGAAGAACTGAAAGCAGCTCGGTCTCTTAATCGAACAAACTTTGTAATCACCTATCCCATTACACAGTTAAAGGATGGCAGAGAGGTGTACAATGGGCACCAGTTGGGAGGTGTCACTGTGCACAGCAAAGATCGAGTTAAGTCTGCTGAAGCCATTCAGCTCACATACTATCTCCAGGCAATCAACTCCCTCAATGAACTAGTGGCTGAAAAGTGGGAATCCATTTTCTGTGAAACAGTAGAAAGCTTTCAGAAATTAAACAAAGAGGTCAAAATGTACCCTTTCACTTCTTCATCTCTGGGAGAAGATTTTCAGAAAACCAGCAGGGTTGCAGAGCGTTACCTGATCACAAGTCTTATTTTGGTGGTCTCACTGGCCATCTTATGCTGCTCCATGCAAGACTGTGTCCGAAGTAAGCCATGGCTTGGTCTGCTTGGTCTGGTGACTATCACTTTATCCACACTCACTGCTGCTGGAATCATTAATCTTACTGGAGGAAAATACAATTCAACTTTCCTGGGTATCCCATTTATCATGCTAGGTAATGATAACTTTTTAATATTTTACTTTTGCTTATAAATTGGTGTCAATCAAGCACATGAAGCATATATTGTTGCTACCCTGTCTATAGAGCTATTAGATTGCAGTGCTGTAGACAAACCTTCGATGAAGGGTCCATAACTCTGGTCATAAAGCTTGTACAAGCACTAAATCAAATTTAGTATAGTGAAATATTTCCGATAAGCTGGATTTCCCACTGAATAATATTACAAACTGATATTTCATGCTTATGGCTATAAGATACTCATTTTAAAGCTTATTCATTATTTGCTATTTAGTTACATTAAATGTGGGAAAAAAGATAGATTTTATGATGTTGTTATCATATTTTAAAGTAACAAATATCTGATTATGTTGCAATTCTTTGCTTGAAAAGGCATTTGACCAGCATTTGTAGGCTTTCTTTGTTAAGGCTGTGCTGCCAAGAGCAAAACTAGAATACTGCACTCAAAAGCATACCTGTCTAATAAGGTACCTGTACACATCATAATATGGTCTTCCTCTAGTCATTTACTGTATATTACATTGAAAAAAACGAATAGTTAAGGGATTTTTCGGCTTATATAGTACTCATTTGTGATTTTGCCAGTGCTTCAGGGACATCAATAAGAATGCACATATTAATAAAAAAACAACTTTCATTTACAAGTAGATCAACTATGGCATGAATGGGGAATTTATAAACATAGTAACTCGAGTTAGTGATCATAAACTACTCTTTATTCCTATAGGAATTCCTATAGGAATGGAAGTTTTGGCCCTTTGGGAGTCTATTTTGTTTTTTTTAGTTTTATTTATAATATTGGAAACATTGTAGCATATCCATTCACTGAGTCTTAATATTCATATTGGTATTGTTACTTTACATTGTACAAAAAGGAATGGTAATTTGGTTTCTGCAAGCAGTAGGAACATTTTATTTGTTTAATTTGTTTAACATTTTCTAGCTTAAATCAGGGCTGTCCAACTTCAGTCCTCAAGGGCCACATACCGGCCAAGTTTTGGTATCTGACACCTGGTAAACCACACCAAGCTTCAATAACTGCCATTTGTTAACAAATAACAAAGATATGTTTAGATCTGCTACATGGAGGAATGGACTGCGTTTGTCTCAACAATAATAGGTATATTATGAGTGGTGGCAGCTAAGAAGCTTATTGTGAGTTCAATTCTAAACCCCTGAACATGGTATCATCTCCAAAAATGTCAACTTGACTTTGACCCTAATTTATGACAAAAAAATAAGTTCCCACAACCCTTTCCTACATCACCAATAATCAACAAACTTTCACGACCATCCCTAGAGGGTCCTGTGTCCCCATGTCCAGCTCACCAAACTATTTTCTATGCCTATCTCTTCTTTTCCAGTCTTCACATATCTAGCTTTACTTCTTCCACCTCTCCATGACGAGCCTTCACAATCACATAGTCCTCTTAGGGACAGTAGCAGTAGATATTTATTCACTTTGTTCTCCATCTATTCTTGTCTTTATTTCACTACACTTACATCCCCTCTAAGGGGGTGGTGACTGGGAAATATGGAGATTGAGGAAGTGCAGATAAGTAACAAGTTAGCCTAAAAACTAGAAATGTCTAGTCAGAACTGGATAGTTCTCACATGTACCTTCCCAGGGAACAGCGTTCTGTGTTCTGATTGTACAGATCTTCTGAACTATATAATCAAATTAAAGTATATAGGCCAACACATACATGATTTATTATGGCCATGCATCAGATTTCCTGCATGATGAACCCAAAACCATGCGAATCCTTCTAAGCACTGGTTGGTCAATCGCAAAGTACATTGGTCTGCATTTGAGGTAGTATGGCATAGAAGACAGGGCCCTTTATATGTGTTTTAAAAGTTGTGGTCATTTGCTTTTAGAAGCATTAGTTTAATATCAGTATCAGAGGTCTGGCAGCTCCACAACTAGACTGAACAATTCTAATGTAGACATCTTTAATTAATGTGAGGGAAAACTGCCTTGTACTCGTGCCTACAATGTTTTCTTTTTTGCCTTTTGCTTTGTGTGTAGCTTGATAGAATCCTAAATATTTCAGAGCCTCACATTTTTAATTTCAGCAAGGCGTGATGTGCTGCCACTGATGGTTTGGCACTAAATTATGTTTCTGAAACAATCAGCCAAGCACATTGTGCTTTGGAAGTTAAATTCAGTGTTTGAAGATCCTTTTGCAATTCACTATTATTTACAATGTAAACATCTGTACAGCTGCTAATCTTTTAAATTACAATTTATAAAATGCAGAATACATTTCCATTTAGGTAAATGGAATAGCTGAACAGCAAACTGCTAAATTTGTAATTATGTTGTCAGCTGAAAGCAGATGGATTATCGTAATTAACAAATATGACCTGAATTGCTGCAATCTTGGGATGAGGAAAACACAATATGAGTTTGTTTAGGATTAAATAATAGAATGCTTACAAATGGGGTTTTTTAAGGATTCTCCCGTCTACCAAATAACTTGTTTCTAAGAAAAACGATGACACTCGTCGTAACCTTACCTAAAGGGACACACTTGGTTTATCTAAAATACATTTAATATATAAAGTACAATATGGTTCAGGAGTAGGTAGTATAGCAGAAAACAATATACTCATATTGTTACCTGTTTAACAAGTTTAACAAAAAGCTAACAACTTTCATTTTAAAACCTGATCTGGTTCTAATATGTATTCTCTCTAACCTCAGGTATAAAACAACACAGATTTCACTGTGTCATTATTTGCTTAACAAAAATAACAGAAAAGCGCTGTGTGACTTTCTAACTATACCTCATGTTTTGTGTGTTGATAGATCCAACATAAATATATTAAAGTCATCATTTAGATTATGCCTTTACCAGTCTCTCACATCATTGTGGGTGATTGCACCTTTAATCTATAGGACGCACATGCACTTTCCCCCTGATATTGGGGGAACACAGTGCGTCATATGGACTGAAGAATATGGTACTTTAGGAAGATCATTGTTGCTAACATATCTGCTGCAAAATACAAAATAAAGAGACAATATATAAATGCCAACACCCCAACTTGAGTTAGACACAAAAACCAATTTAAGAACAGGGCTTTTAAGGCAACACGAGATAGTAAATGTTCAATGTAAAAAGACTTTTTAATAAAATTGATCTTTGACCTGGTCATTGTAAAACCATTAAAACAAATTAGTCCATATCATAGTAAGTACCATCCTTTCCTTCCCTACCTCAGCAGGAGGTGTTGTTTTCCGTTAATAACCTGACGCAAATTGCCCTGTGGGACTTCCTCAGGGTATAAACATTAATGGAGTCACTATAGGAAAAAAATATTTAAAAGTGCCAAATGCAGGAATGTCCATACTTGCATTACTAGTGTAACCATAATATCCTCTGGTGTTTGGTCAATATAAAATAGGGTCACATACCTAAAACAAGAACTCAAACACAACCCTGAAAAGGGTAGACCAGAAATCACAGATGGGTACCAGCAACGTGGTGCAGGCTTTGCTAGATAGATCCTACCCATGACCACCCAAAAACTGCTGCTGCAAATGTTAAAGAAATGCTCCCTCAAGGGCAACATTTTTGCTAAATTATCTAAACACAAACTCATCTTAAATGGGAAAGTCTACACATTGTTTTCAGGAAAACAGGTGAAAAATACCAGAAAGTGCCCATGCACATGCCAAAAAAAGATAAGTATATATGTGTATATATTATCATTGAAGCTAAGATTTACACTGGGATTTTAAATAGAGAAATACTCCCTTCAAAATTATGTCTGCTTTCAGGAACTTCACAGTAATTACAGTAGGACAATGTAAGATTTCATTCTGTACAACTTCCTACTTAAATATACTACTCTGTGGTCCTCATTTGCCACCATTTGGACAGGAATGCACTCAACTAGTGGAAACCCAACTTCAGGGAAGTGAGGGACACACTGTTGTCTATTTAAGTAGAAATTTACGGAGTTATAGCATTGTGGAGCAGGAGTGCCTGGCCATTAAATGGCCTTAGCAGTTGGCTGGGTGCAACTGTGCTAATTTCTTAAAAAAAAAATATATATATACTCCTTATTAAATAGTATATCCTGTGTGCTGTCACATTAACAACGTTTGTTCAACATTGCAATTAATGTCATATTATCTGCCCTTCATCCCTACATTGTGTATTCACTGACTGTCTGTCCACTATAGTATTTCCACACTCTTGAAGCATCTCCTATAGTGTGTCTGCACTGTTCTTTATCCAATATGCACTGTCTATCTTCTGTATTGTGATTCACAATTTGTGAATACAGTCTCTCCATCCCCTGTAGTATGTTTGCAATGTTGGGCAATTAATTCTTTCTTACAGGGCACACTATATCCCTTTAGCCCTCCAATTATCATCACAATATGACACAAAAAAGTTGGAGCATGCCATATACTCTACCATGACACAAAATTTGTGGTGACATTAAACTTGTGATGTCACGGTTCTTCTTTAACATGTTTCTGCAAACTTACGCTTTGTTTTAACGAACATGATTTACAGGTTTTAATCCCACAAAATTATGTATAATAATAATAGTATAGGCTAATAAAGAAACCTTAAAATGTATCTGATTCATAGGTGGATTACAGGTGCAAGAGCTGAACTAGTAAAAGAAAAACTATTTTTAAAACTACTTAGGTTCTACCAACTATCTTTACACTAAAACATTGCCATAGAGCATTATTTATAAAGTGCACTGGTAACAAGGATAACAGATAACATACAGTGTACTGATTAATATAACATAATAGATCATATTGGTCGCTGTCAGTGGTCAGGGAACAATTATCCTTCCCAACATGACAAGTCAAAAATGCTAGCATTAGATTTAGTAAAATAGAAAACAAATAAGGTGTAAGTAGTCAGTGGAAAGAATTAATGTCTCAGAAGAGGTGGCCAGTGGGCGGGAGAAATTCACCAGAACGTATACAGAAAAAAAGTTCTGTTACTTGTTAAAAGTGAAGAGCAGCATATGCAATATAAAATGTTGCAACATTTCGTGAATTATTCTCTAAATATTCTAAGTAAATATGAACATTCTGAATCCCGTTATTATTACTTGATGCGAAAATGGACAATTGTACATTTAAATATTGTAAACGCAATGTGCTGTCACAGTGACATCTAGTGGCAGAATGTAAAATAGAAGTTGCATACATGTATTTAATTGCGAAAATTTCACACTTGTACATGCGAATATTGCAAACGCAATGCATGGCACTTTCCCCAGAATCTCGATATTCGCAATAACATTTTGTGATCTTATTATTTGTGCTCAACACTACTTGTTAATACGAGAAACTAATATCACATACTAAACTCCCTTAAGTGCCCTTTAACTTCAATTGGTGTTTTCCTTTTCCATATGGCAATATTGCTTTAACATACAGGGACCTTTCACACTAAATGCAATTTACATGCAGTGCTGTTTTTTGTTGTTAATGGACTCGCTAGCAGTAATGCTACCACACCTGTTAACCACATCCATTACCAGCAAAAATACCCCGCATTTTGCACCTGTGTACCTTGCGTTAACACTAGCCCCACTGTGTTGTGTTACTGTATGGCACCACAACTGCAATGTGACTATTGTGAAAGGGCTCTAAAGCTAATCTCCACACAAAAAAATTATCAATCACTGCAGTAGATTTCTCACTTCACAGCAAGATTTAATTGCTTGTGTAGGTCAAAGGGTGATAGAAAAGCTGTTTTGCTCACCCGTATTTTACTGTCAGCATCATTCTTTGGGAGTGTAGGGGAGGTTCCTCTCTTTCTTCCTCCTAAAGTGTATAGCCATAGAGTTTTACTTTGCAGGGGGACGATGTCACTGATCTTGCACTGAGGCTCAGAGAGGCCATTCTGCAAACAGAGTACCATATTTGTCGGACTATAAGACGCACTTTTTTACCATTAAAATCAATGGGAAAGTGGCAATGCGTCTTATGGTCTGAATATGTAAATATGCAATATCTCTGCATTCCAGGAGGCAGAAATGTGTTCAATTCCCTGCAGCCAAGCCAAAAAAGCCACTGCCAAAAAGTGTTTTTATCTGCATTAGCACTAGCAGTACCCCATCTCTGAACACACTGATGAACTTATGGAGAGACACATTTTAAAATTACAGAGCATGAGTTGTGTTTTGCAATAAATAAATTTTATGACAAAGGCTCATATCTCATTCCCAATGTAAATAGCTACTCATGAGTAAGTTGTTCAGTGTCAGATTGTAAAATGTGTTTCTCTATAAATTGATCAGCATTTTCAGAGAATGGGTACTGCTAGTGTATAGACACATGCTAAAGTTTCAGCCCTGACACTCTGCTGCAGCAAAGACCTCCCTCCTGCCACTGGGCTGTTTTTCCCCCTAATTTTCTCTTCTAAACTTTGGGTGCGTCTTATGGTCCAGTATATCTTATAGTGCAAAAAATATGGTAGTTACAGGAGCTCAGGACTGCATGAATATAACTGCTTTTCTGTCCCTAAAAATGTACCTGAAGTTTAGTTTAAACTATACCCAGAAGAGCGGGTCTTTTCATGAGCACTGGTGACTTTTTCTAAATTTAAACTCTCATAAAGGATTTTAAATTCAACTTGCAGTCCTAAAGAATTTATAAAAAATAATAAATAAATACATCAATGGCAACTCTGAATTATAGTGCATTCAGAATTTGACACTTCAGAGGATCTCAGGGGTAAAGTGTTTAAATTGAAAATGCATTGTTTAGAAGAAAGAAAGGTATTAAAAGAAAAATGAAAAGCTAATAATAGCTCTTGTGATTTATGATGTTAACAACGTTCTTAACATTTCCTGCTGATAAAACAGATTTTAGACTATAAAACCTTTACTTAGCTTTGCAAGTGTGACTTTTTAAATGCTATTATGTGCCATATGATATGAAGTCCTTGAAAATAGAGATGGTCGAATTTTTCGACTTGCTAACTTTGTGAGCTGATTGCTTTATGGTCATATTATTACAAATTGTATATTATCTGTTGCTGTTTGGGCTGTCTGATATCTTTTAAAAATGAAAGTTGGATATTAAAATTTCCTGTTCCAACTAATTTTGGTTTATAAAATAGAGATGGACAATAAAGTTTAGGTACAAATACTTTAGTATTTCTGCTTGTTAGACCCGTAGTGCGGTAACACAAACTCAAAACCAGCATGCAGTTTCGTACCGAAATTTTTTATTTTAGAGCAATTAAATAATCATAAATAATAGGTATTAACATTGACTGTAACTGTAACCATTGGTTCAATGCTATCCATACCACAGAATATGTTATATGTAACGATGTTAGAACTGAATAGGATGCAGTTCGCATTGTAAACACCCTGTTCCAAATCCTGCAAAAATGTTTTACAAATACATGTCAGAATCAAAACACAGATGGCTAGGAACATTGACCTTTATGATTGATCCAATTAAACCTGTAGGGGAGCCCATAAACTAGAAACAGCCTAAGGCCTAAGATACAATTAACCCACCACTGTGTGTAAGCAGCAAGCATAACAACCTAGAGCTTATATAGGGCTTCCTAATGCTTGTATGGAGCCATCGTTTTTAAATAAAAATGAGAAAACAAACATGTCATCAAATCATCAAGCAGAGTCCTGATTGATCACTAGTTACAAGTGACCTGAACTATAGTTGGTACATTTTTCCAAACTGTGTCATGGAGGTACTAAAAAGAACTCTACAGACTTATGTAAATGAGGACCATTTGATCTCATTGCTATGAATTTTCACTGGCATATTATTTTCATTCATGTCTTTACAAATAGTACTTACTGTATGTGTTTCGTGTCAGCATATTGTTGTAAAGGGTTTTAAATTTATCATTAGATTATGTTTACAAGCAATTTGTATTTATTTTGGACTGAGTACTATTTATTTATTTCTAGAGATTCAGTTTTTTAGCTGTCTTTGTTCCTGACATTGATTTTTCCACTATAAGATGCATCGGACAATAAGACACACCCCATAGTTTTTTTTCCAGCAAAGTAGGCAGGGCTGGACCATGCAGTATTCACTCTATATTCCTCCAGCCAAGCCAAAAGGCCAGTGCAGAGTGTAGCATGTTTCTTTACACTAACTGTGCCCATTCTCTGAAGTTGCAACTTATAAAAATACACATTTTACAACTTTGGAACTAACAACTTGAACAGTTATTTACATATAGGAGGAGATATGAGTCTTTGTCACAAAATGTATTAATTGCAATGCAAAATATTAATGTACATACTCAACTCATGTTATCTGTAATATGTGTCTCTCCATAAGTTGGACAGTGGCTTCTTGGCTTGGCTGGGGGGAAAGGAACAAAGTCCCGTCTCCTTGGGAGAAGACCTATTGCTCCCTGGATGATTGGGACAAAAAAATTAGTAAAAAACATATTCGGACCATAAGACGCAAGAACATTTTCCCTGTGATTTTAATGGGAAAATACGTGCATCTCATCGAAAAAATGCACTTAAAAGAATGCATTTTATCATTTACTCCAGACCAAGAACTACAGCTAATTTTCATGTGACAAACCTTATAGAATGTAACATTTCCCTACTATATCTAAACACAACACACAACACAAACAACCTAATGTCCTAGTTGGTATGAGTATTTAGAGTAACATACAATTTAGACTGACAAAAAATTAGGGCTATTATTGTGTCTTGTTTTCTAGAACAAAATGAACCATAGCTTATTAATTAACATTCATTTTGGTAGGTGACCACCCCTTCTTCTTCTTCTTGTCAGCATCAAAGTGCTGTGACATTTTATTGTTTTATTTATATATACATGTCTATGGTCGGGACATTAGATTGTGAGCTCCTCTGAGAGACAGTTAGTTATATGACTATACAGTGTATGCTCTGTAAGGCGCTATGTAATATGTAGGGGCTATATAAATACAAGATAATAATAATAATAATTAAAAAAAATAAAATGTCATCAATATAGTCAGTTAATTATCATTATTAGGAGTGCTTAGCAATGATTGATGTACTTTCCAGTAAACTGATGGTCAAGCAATAATTATCCATGAATTAATATATATATATATTAACAATTGATAACAAACTTTAAAACAAACCCCCATTTATCTATATAGCTGCAGTCACTGTGATTTAACTGATCACCCTATGATTAATATTTACAGCTGAAACACTGGAATTGTTGAAGGTATTCCTTTAACAACGCAGCTCATTGTGCTCCCCATTTCAGTATTGATTTACCAGCAAAGTCTCTAGCACAGAGCTGGAGCTAAGAGTGGGCAGAACCAGGTGAGCTAAGCTGCTTAATTCCTATTAACTTAACTGAAAAGTGTTTAGAAAGTTTTGTAAAATTGGTACAAGTAACATGTTTTCTAGGAAATGTAAAAATGTGTAACTGATTATACTATGGAGCATGCACACAATAAAGGAACGACTGTGCGGAAATGCAATTGATCAATGTTAGACTGACAGTCGAAGTCGAAAAAATCTAGTTCAAAAGTGTATCCATGTATGGCTAGCTTTAGTGCCCATCCCAAGTCCCTCTCTTTTATCAACATATACAACTGTCTCTACTCTGTTGAGTGGGTGTATTATTCTAAGCCGTGTTTGTGAAGCAGGACTGTGTGCCCAAGTTATGTTTGCCATTTGCTAGTGATTTCTGCTTTTTATGCTAACTGCAACAATAACAATGATCAGTACCTGCCAAAACAGCTTGTAGCAGCTATTTTAAATTTACAAACCATAGACACACCATGTAGTGTTTATCTTGGATTCGATAAAATGGCAGCATAGGCAGCTTAATGCCAGTGTTAGCTTCAATGCAAAGAGGAGTGCTACATGGCCATTGTAAAGTGTTCATCATTAGAGTCTATGTGTTCAGTAAACAAAGACCACTTTTAAAGCAGCCAGCAAAATCTGGCATTTTATCCCGTTATAGTTGCCTATTGCTTTGGCAGTTTATAAAACTAGGAAATTCAATATAAATTGACTGCATCATTTTAAGGAATGTTGCTAAGTTTGTCTTATTTGTAAAAAAACAGACTTATGCTAACACACAGCTTTACTGATATTTTTTTTGGGCAGTTGTCCATAGGTTTAACATTGGGTAAATTTTTTAATGACTAAAAAATTTTTATGGGATGGTGATTTACAACCCCATGCCCACTGCTCGTACAGTATTTGTTTTATTATAATTATGATTATGCAGGTCCGTGTAATGGCGACATCTTCATAGCTGCATGTCCTATCTCAGATAGACCCTTTGAGGTCCTGCTCATCTGGCAGTCATTTTTGAGCAGGCTTGTAGTGATTGAAGACCCTTAGTGCTGATCCAGGACGTTTAACACTTTATAATTCCTAATCCATCTGGGAACCAGCATATGGTGGTAAGAGCACCTGTATGCTGCTGTATCTGTCACTTTATACTAGCAAACCAGATGGACCTATGTGCTGCATTAGGAGACCTTGCATCCAAAAAGTCAACATTTTGAGTATAGTCCTGAGGAAGCACCAATCAGCGGGTGGAACGCATCAACTATTTCTACAGTTTTACAGTATAACCATCTGATTTACCAAACTTAGAGGAAGTATATTTATGTATGACCTTTTTATTTGTAATAATGTTCTAATCAAGTATAATTAATATAATTATGAATATTTTTTATCAGTTTTTGGCTCCTAAAAATCTCCACAGAAGCGGGTTAAATAATCTACTATGTTGACTTTAATGACTTAAATTAAAATTGTATAAATGTACAAATTTTCACAATTCAGGCCATAGCGAACCCTGCATTTTCTTTTCAGTGGGCTTCTACATGATGGTTTACCTTAGCTAGTACTAGACAGCAATATGCCTAACACAAGCACTGGGCAAGAAAATCATTATTATATCTTTCTTTTTCATTTAAAAGATAAATCTGATTTGGTTTATAGAATAAGCATTGGTGATCAATAGCACTCACCAGTAATACAAGTATCTACTGTATTTAAAATGAGTCTGATGCTCAGACACCCAAGATAACCAAAGTTAAATGAAGGAGAACCTGAAATTACTTGGTTCAAGGTTATGAAAGAGGACTCAATCTAACACATTGCCCAAAACCTACACAACTTGCAATGGGGTAGTAACATGGCCAGTGCCAATGACCAGGCAGGAAAGTGTAACCACTGGTCTAACTGCAAAGTTGGTTAAAATCTAAAGGCCTGCCTGGTGCTCACCAGAGCATTACACAAAGAGTGATGGTCTTTGCTGCAGACAGTCAACATCTTGCAGCCATCAAGCACTACAAAGTACAGTATATGGCAGCTGGCTAAAATAAGCCAAAAGGAGGTGCTGAGGAAAGAGGCAAAGACAAACCATGGAGAAGTCAAGGGTAAATTACCAGGTAGTAAAATCTATAATATAGAAACTGGGATCCAGGAGTAAAGAAGGAGGAAGAGAAAGACATTCTTGCTCAGTCAACATCCTATTGCTTAAGGCTTCCTTAATCATGGGAGCAGCAGATCACACAATTTACTTACAGATCTAGCAGGCAGCAGAAGGAACACGTCTACATAATCCATTAGTCCTCCAGTTTTAAACTAAAATAAAAAAGCACATACATGAAATAGGCACATTACATACCTGTCAGCAGTTCAGATCCTGGAAAACTGCTATACAAAAAAATAAATAAAACATACTTACCTTCCTCACATTTTTACTGTCGGTGGCAACATCTTAATTAAGGGCAAGATGAAGCCACTTCTGGATCCATTCTTCTCAGGGCAGCTGGCAGCAGACACCAACTTGCACCCCCCCACTCCTACACAGACAGTGACCTGCTCTTCTGCAGGGTGCTCCGGTGTGGGGGGGAAGGGGGGGTGCAGTCAGCTGCATCCATGGAGCTGTTGACTGGGTGAAGAGAGGTTTCTCTCTCCCCTCTTCACCCATCACAAAGTCTCACAGATGTGACGATGATGTCCCATCTGCGAGACTGGGGATTACCTAAAACCACAAGGGCATCTGGGAGAGATATCCTAGATATCCTTTCAGCTTGTGACGAGGCGATATGTAACCCAGTGGGAAGGGCGGTCTCTAAAAAGACACCCCTCCTGCTGTCAGAAATAGTTTTTTTATTTTCAATCGGTGATCTCTGCAGGTTGTAGGTCCGCTTTAAGTACAGTTGTAGCTGTATATCCATCAATAAATACCTTGAATGAGGATGAAGAGGGCAATAGATATATACATTTAGATTCATACATGTTTGGACAACTTTTTTCAAATTTTGGAATCCGTACATTGCCACAATGAATTTTAACTGAAACAAATCTTCTTTCTTTCTCAGTATGTATCAAGTTGAAGATTTTGCCACTCCCATTGTAGCAATTTTTTGGATGGGTTTTCTGTTTTTTGCAGCTCAAGCCCAAAGCTTCACTACATTTTGCCAGAAACATAGTGGCTGCATCTTTTGTATGCATCCCATCCACAATTTTTAGGAGGCATACAATAGACGTGGCCAAAATTTTTCCCCCTTTTTTTAGCAAAACAAAGTGGAGCCTTGGGCTAAAGATGGCTTGTTTTACCTGCATGGAGAGCTCCTTTGACTTGAATTATTTGTGGTAATGTAGAGAACCAAAATTAGAAAAAAAATGTCTCTGACCAAATATTCAGAGACCGAACTTAATAGAACAAAACTAGAAACTTTAAAAATTTAAAGTAACCAATTTGTGGAAGAAGAATGTAGAAACAAGAGCCAATGGAATTTCTTATTCACTAAGTTATACTTGAAATCTTTTAAAAATTCTTTCAGTTTTCTGCCTGCTTTTAATGGACACCTACCATAATGTATCATTTCTGTACATTAAAACCCTGGAGCATTTTCAAATAAAATATACATCTGGGTTTTAAAAAAAGAAGATTCAGTATTAACAGACTGTAGACAGATTTGAGAGCTTTAATCTCTTAGTATCCAAGGATTTAAGATTTTTTTGTAATCCATATAGAATTTCTGAGCTTTCTTCGTGAAACCACAGCACAGGCTGTCTGCAAAAATATGAAAGAATATTAGTGCAGTAAACATGCAAATATATGATGGTTAACTTTTGTGATCTTCCATAGGAAAAAAAATGGCATCAATATATATGCAATCAATGTATTATTTAAATTATGGAAAAGAGTTATTGCAATCACAATAATGATCAATGGCAAGTTTTTGTGTGCATGGTCCTCATCTATGGTGGTGTGCTGTTCTCCAAGATCAGAAGCAAGGGCAAAAGACAATATGTCCTCTTCTCTATAACTAGTGATGAGCAGCACAGACAATATTCATGGTGAATTGAGATGGCTGCTTAGGAACAGGACACGTTATTACAAAAAAAAGGAATAGCCGTCATGCTTTCAGCACTTGTATTTCCAGTCCTATTCAGATATGTTCATATATGTTATTTTTAATTCCTGTAAAATTTATGTTATGCTATTTCAGTTATTCTCTCCCATTGAGACACACTGTGCTTTCTCTGATGGAATTACCTTAATTCTCAATCACAGCTTTCATGTGTTTTGGCATACGTTCACAAAATTTCACATTGCTGTTCGGTAAAGTCATATAAATCTCTGCAAAAAAAAATAAACAGCTCTGTTGTTGCTTGATGGTTTATGACTATCAATCTTCTTCCTGATATACTAGAATTTTTCAATAGGGTTTAAATCTGGAGATTGGGCTGGCCTCATGATTTGGTGAACCTCCATCCAGACATAGATTCCCCTGACTGTGTGGCATATAGCAATGTCCTAATCAAAATACTTATTCTCTGAGCTGGCAATCATAGCCTTAGCTGAAGGAAGGAAATGTTCGAGGGTAACCTTGTATGCGGCTGGATTAATGCTTCTTCACAAAGACATATCTTCCCAATTTCAGTCATGATGAAGCACCCCAAAATCATCACTGATCTTCTTCCATATTAAACAGTTGGTGGGAGACACTGCAGGTTGTAGGCTGGGTGGCTATATAATCAAAAGAGGATCATATACATTTTACATAAGTTATAGGTAGTTGCCATTCAACTGTTAAAATCAAAATAGAGTTAATTACAGCAATGATTTTATACTTTTCGTGGTTGGCTTACGTTTGACTAAGATGAACACCTAATCCCAATCTGTAACCTCCCACAGAAGGTTTATTTTCTTTTTTTATTTAAAATTCTAACTGTGGTTTCATTAATTTCTGCAGCACGATCCACAAAAAATGCTTTTTTGAATTACTGTCGAAAGACTGGGGTACTTATGTACAAAAAAGTTAGATATTTTGTATTTGTATCAGGTTTTTATCAACCTGCAACTGCATGTAGGGCAAAGTGACTACATAAACCCCCCCCCCCACACACACATACTTACACACTTTTACTAGAAATTACTGGCTGTCAATTATAGCCAATAATTGCTGTGTATTACAGGGCATGAGCAAATGTCAAAATGCAGTGGCTCCTGTCTGGCTTTTCAAAATAATTTCAATGTATGGTACTTACTCTTTCATTCATATGCAGATCAAAAGTCACATATGTTTAGTGTAATTTTAAACGGATCAATTATTTTAATTGTGTTTGATGGAAATATTAGCAATAATATTGTATTTAAATATTTTTCTCAATGCACCTTAATTTGTTCATGCATTTTTTGGGCCCCCGGCGATAGACCTTGAACCCAGGGCCTGTAAATGAAGATAAATCTGGAACGAGTATTGAGCACACAGTACCCCTTACATATTCCTTCAAAGATAAAATTAGTAACCCAGAAATAAAGACACCTACACTGTTGAAAAAGTATTTTAGTTGAAAGAAACTACTGTAAATTATGCTTACCATTTTTCACCCCCTTACTATGTACGTTCCCTGATATAGATTCATTACCAGTCATGACAAGTGACATCCCAAAAAACCCTATCCAATAATTATCTGGTACATAATGAAATGGAGCTGGATTGCAGAGTCATCTAAGTACAGTTCCCACAATCAGTGCTAGCCATCGTGCAGTTCATAACATTTGTTGAGAGACTATGATTCCTTGCAAGATTGTATTACCAATTATTTACATATTTATTTTTGCATTTCACATACCAAAGATTGATCGATACAAAACTACATGCTTTAGTGCAATAATTTTACTTGTGACATGTCCCTACATGGCCTCATACACACTTTGGTGACAATACCATATTAGGGACACGTACAGTAGATTAGCCAAAACTCTGTAACTGGTTGCCTAAATTTTAAATGTTTAACTGACAAAATTCACTACAAACCCAACTTCATAATCCCAAGTCCATCACTTTAAATAAGGTTTATGCAGAATTAACTTTATTATTTTAAATCACACACACAGAAACAACAAGCCAACCCATGACATTCTAGTGAAAGCTAAATCCATGATACTGTCTCTAAGAAATAATCATTCACCTTACTCCATCTGCAGCAAACATAGAGAGAACATAGATGCTTTATCAAATATTGGTTTTTCACTCCAGTGCAATATATTTCACAGAGGCAATAATAAAATTGGCTACAAATGCCTATAAAATAAAGTAATAACGCAGTAATATATTTTAAAATGCCCTGGATCAAATCTATTTGATAAAGATGGAACAAAGGAGATATTGGCATTACATTTTTGGTTTGCGCATTACTGCACTTTCTCCAGACAAAAATCAGTGAATAACACTGACAGATAACTTTTCTCTGAAAACTATCATGAATCCCTGTCAGGCTGTGTTATACTGCAGTGCTAAACTGCATCCCAAGAGAGTTACCTGCTGACTCCCATCATCTTTTCAACCCTTAATCTGCAGAATCCTATATGTCAGTCACCATCAAACTCAGACACTTATTACGAACAGATACAGAGAGCTGTTGTTAGAGAACTGACTACAGAGACAGAATGACAATGGAATGAAATATGCTGCATGGATTTTAGATAGACAATGGCTAATCTTTAAAATGACACAATATACGAGTAGCTTTGTCAGTGGGAAGAACTTTATAGACGCTATAGCTCTTCCGCTGCTGTTCATTTCAAATGGACAGGATGGGCCCTTTGATCTGAGGTTCAGAGCAAATCAACAACAAAACTTGGGCAGCTGAGTTTACAAGTGATGTGCACTATTCCAGTGCTATTTCTTGTATGTTATCGAACATACTTGTTTTTTAAATTATGTAAAAAAAAATTTTATCTGGATATTGATAGGAAATTACTACTGTCAAGGTTTTAGTGCAATCTGTGTGCCTTTTTAAGAGTATGCATTATTGACTGTTATCACTATAAAAGAAAATGATGAGAAATCCAGAATTTTACAGATTTTTCTAGACAAAAATAGGTAATGGAAAGTCTTTCTTTTGTGCTCTGCACTGACATAAAGTAACACAAGGGCAATAGACGCACCATGGAAATCATTCCATTGACTAGCAATTAATCCGTTTACAGTGCATTAAAAATGTACCACAAATGCATGTTTTTTCATGCTATAGAAACATGGCAAAGGAGAGAGCTATTACCAGGGGTACACATAACTTTTTAGTGAGTTCCTCAGATGAGTACCAGGAGATAATGTTTGGTATTCACCCCATATGTAGCGTGGTCTACTCACTGTCCTCTGTGTCACCCTCCTGCATGTTAGATTCTGCTGCAGATGGACCTCCCTGTTCCTCATTAATCCTCCGATTAGCTGTCTCCATACACAGGTGACCTGTGTTTGAATTAGTAATTTGCATTCCCAATTTGACACCCCTAACTGCAACCTTTTATAGTTATTTAGGCTAAGTTTACACTGGCGGTTCTCAAGCTGCTTTCACTTTGGAAACCTCCAGTGCGCTCCCGCAGCCGCGGGATAAATGACTCCCTGTGATCGGCTGCAAAACAGTGCAGGCGATTACAGGGTGTCTAATTAAGGACCCCATAGAGGTCCTATGGCACGGCCGCCCAAAAACCGACCAGAGGACGGATGTGGCGTCCGCCGGTTGGTCACGTTAAATGGTCGTTTACCTGGAGGTAAAAAAACGGCAGTGTAAACTTAGCCTTAAGCTTCCCTGCGGTTTTTCAGGTGACATAAATTCTTTATGTTTAACAATAGAATTTGGCAAAAACTTCTGCAATTAAAAAAAAAACATTTACAGTAGTGTTTAAACACTACCCCCCCATCA
>CM070033.1:149416987-149435357 GCA_036250615.1 Ptychadena robeensis
CCCTCTCCTGTACATATAGTTTGCTGTCATACCCCCCTACCCCTCCCCTGTACATTTGGTTCAGAATATTTTTTTCTTGTTTTCCCTTCTCTAAAAACCTTGTGCGTCTTATGGTCCGAAAAATACGGTATATTTACCCACTCTGCTATCTATTATGTGCCAGTCACCATGTTAACGTGCCTATCTTTTTTTCACAAATTATCCCAATAATAGGGTGCTTGTCAGCGAGGGACATAAATTACATGAGGTGATCTTAGGAATGCTTTAACATTGTTGGCAAAGGTTCCTTGTATTTAGATACGATGGTGAACTGTTTTATATGCTAATGTGTGTGAGCTCTCATAACCAAAAAACTTTATGTCTGAATGATCACTGCCTTAGCCAATTGGTGATACTTAAGTAAAGCCCAGTAAATATGAAAAACTATCAGTACTAGCCTAACAATATTATAGCATGAACAATGCCTGCTAAGTACTGAGCTTGTCATTTTAACAATATTTTGTAATCCAGAGCTGCTAATATCTTTCAAAGACAAAAAAGTGAACAGAAAATCAAGGACTCAAATGTGAATGAAATATTTAAAAACAAATGCATAAAGCAAATATAAATTCAGGAACATCAATGTAAGCCATGTATTTAAAAGATGAATATATAAAACAAGAATCTTGCATGAGATGAAGAACATGCTCTGCCCCTGGAGAGCCCACAGTGATTCTCTATGTCTACGAACTCGCCAATTGTTCCTGGCTCCCTTCTCTGGCAATACTGATGCCTTCAAGGAAGTCAGGAGGGGGGGGGGCACCAGGCAATGTTGGTCTTGATTAGTGATGGCCGAACTGCCCGCAAGGCGGACAGTTCGGCCACGAACAAGCATGTTCGCCCTCCTTCTCGCCAGCGGACAGTACGGGTGTTCGACCCGCCCTGTTCGCCGGCGTGAAGGAGCCCTCTATCCTTCCTCCGGTGGGATCATAAGAAGCGAGATCCCGCCGCAGGAAGAATCTGTTCACTGAAAGACCGGCTAGAGAATCCGGTCTTTCAGTGAAAACTCGGCTCCGAGCGGCTCGCAAACCCGGATATGACGTCAGTGACGTCACATCCGGTTAGCACACCAGGAACTATGTGTTCCAGATGCTGGATGTGACATCACTGACGTCACATCCGGGTTTTCCTATTCAAATTCCCCGCCTAGAGGTAAGGAGGGAAGGAGGGAAATCAAAGCATATTACTGTGTACTATATAATCTGCTTTGATTACCTACACCATGTTTTTCTTAAAACAAGGTAGGAGCTGACCTCTAGGGGGGTTAAAGACATATTTTCACACCCTTTTGCAATATGAAAATGTACTACTCTATTGATTGTATGGATTAATAAAGGATATATCTGATGAGAAGGAAAAACTCCTCAATTCAAGATATTTTTGCCCTTGCCCTACATGACGCAGTTCAGTGCAGATTGGTCCAATGCGTATCAGATCAAAAGGCCTTGTGTTAATCAGGCAAAGCTGCCCGGTCCAGACTAGACCAATCTTGTGTTTAATTAGAATGCTCTCCACAAAGTGATTCCTGGAAAGTTAGATTCTCCTATTACGGCTTGGATTTGGATTCTAGCCTTATTCAACATTCAATCACAAGTGGATTATGCTGGGGGTTTTTTTTTACAAATTTTACAAAACTGAGCATTCACAAATTTGTATTCATATAGGAGTGGCAGAGTGGCCATGGTGTTGAGCAACTTAATCCCATAATTTTTTCCTATGATTCAGAGCAGCAGATAGCTAGCAGAAGAGAATCAAATGTAAATTATGTATTTAAAAAACAAATATATCAAACATAACTCATTCTTTTATAGGTTGTGTAAAAAATAGTGCTCTTAAAGGTAGCCATATACAGGTCCATTTTCCACTCGATTTTTGACCGATCGATCACTGCGCGCGTTCATGAGTTTGATCGGCAATCGATTAGCAATCAATCAGGTTTTGATCACCCTGCCAGATCGACCCAAAAAATCGGATCGGACAATGAACCGACATGTTGGTTTTTTGGTCGATCGTTTGGCAATCGGAGTACATTGATGGACCCATAGCCCTATGCAGCAGCCTTTCCGATCAATAGATTTTGTGAAATCTGCCATTTTGGAGATCGGTTCATGTCTACATCAGCCACAAATCGGATTCCAAAGGTGGTGTTGCATCGATTCCTAATCCGATCAATTGCCGATTCCTGATCGCCTGGAAAGATTGGATCGCTGCCAAATCGACCTGTGTATAGCTACCTTAAGTTATATAAATCATACTAAATCCAAATAAATGTTAGACCCTACTCACATTAATGTGTATTGATGTGAAGAAGCTCATTGTATATAATGTGCAAGCACTAGACATGTGTTGACCTGTGTTAAATCAGTGCAAATTGGGCCTTAATCTTCATTTACCACATACATGTCATAGCCTTTGTTAGTCATTACATTGCCTAAATATTATATTTAAAACTATTCTGTGAAAGGAGAATGTAACTACTCTTATAGTTTACTCTGTAATGTATTAATAAATAATAATATGAATGCAAAATAATGTGATGGATAAGGATTTTTAATATATAATTTTTATTAATAAGTACATATTTAAAATGACCATACTCAATTTTTATATACAATTTTAATTTTTTTTTATTATTTTAATATGTGGTCACAGTTGTATCTTCCTGCCCCTTCATCAGACTGGATAGAGGCCTTTAATTTTTATATAGCAGTTTGAATCTTAGTCATATCTTAAGGTTTTGTCAAATATGCTATCATATCGCCAACTAGAGAGTTATTTATAGCAACAGCAGCCTATGTGGTTTCCTTGTGGCCCATTGGTAAAGTGAGTCCCAATATAGAGGCCATTGAGGATTTTTATCAAATCTCTACACATGTGAAGATAGACACAAATCTGCAATTATATCATTAGAGTTTTTTCAAACTGTGATGTCATCCTTGGTTAAAAGGCTGGAAAGTTCACTGTCATCATAGCTTTAGTTTTGCAGTGCCATTATTAAGAAATGGCACCCCAAAAGTTCTGTGCAGAATGTGCTGCATCTTTTAGTACGTTGACGGAATTGGTCTTATTGAATCTTAAGGATTGGAAAGGCAGCTGTTGATATTGACCTAGTTGTAGACGTACAGGAGGTTCATTCAGTTTTTGTTTTAGCAAGTCACTGACTATTATTGTGGGATTTATGCACAGCTTAATTAAATACATAAATAAATAAAAAATTAACTGTCATAGTAGTTTATATTTATTGCCCTGCAAGCTTCTAGTCATCTTGGCTGACACTGACATTAACCTTGTGTGCCTATGACTCTTCCTCAGGCTCTGTTAGCCTGCAACAAATCCCAGTGTCTCCCTTCAGCCAAAAACTGACAGCTGTTTATAGTTCTACAAAAACAGTAAAAAAAAGACAATGTAGCACAAAAATATATAGCTGCAATCAAAATAGCAAGTGAAAAAAATGTGCTGGCTCCTAATAAGTCATAGAGACTGTACATTAAATGAACACCAGAGTGAATCACAGGAAATTGGCTGATATGCTAAATTGTTTGTCTAGAGGTCAGCCATGAATTAGAGCAATAAATATTGCTAGGGAGTGTTACAATAACCATATAGCTTATAACTTTGTGTTGTTCTTTCTTCTTTCAAGGGCATGGATTATATGGTACATTTGAAATGCTGTCATCTTGGAGGAAGACTAGAGAAGACCAACATGTAAAAGAAAGGACAGCAGTTGTGTATGCAGACACCATGATTTCCTTTTCTCTCACCACTGCCATGTATCTTGTTACATTTGGGATTGGCGCCAGTCCCTTCACGAACATTGAAGCTGCAAGGATATTTTGTCGCAATTCATGTATAGCAATCTTCTTCAACTACCTCTATGTACTATCATTTTATGGCTCTAGCCTTGTGTTTACTGGTTACATTGAAAACAATTACCAGCATAGTATTTTTTGCAGGAAGGTGCCAAAGCCTGAAATTCTACAGGTGAAATCGTTGTGGTACAGGTTTCTTATGACTGCAAGATTTAGCGAAGACTCGGCAGACTCAGAAGAATCAAACTCTTATGAAAGTCACCTTTTGGTTTGCTTCCTTAGACGATATTACTGTGACTGGATAACAAATACATATGTAAAACCTTTTGTAGTTCTCTTTTACCTTGTTTATATTTCCTTTGCCTTAATGGGCTACCTGCAGGTCAATGAAGGGTCTGACCTGAGTAACATAGTTGCAACTGAGACACGAACCATAACATACACCGCAATCCAACAAAAGTATTTCAGTAACTACAGCCCAGTCATTGGCTTCTATATATATGAATCTATTGAGTACTGGAATACAAGTGTTCAGGAGGATGTTCTAGAATACACAAAAGGATTTGTAAGGATATCATGGTTTGAGAGCTACTTAAACTATCTCAGAAAACTTAATATATCAACTGGATTACCCAAAAAGAACTTCACTGACATATTGAGATACTCTTTTCTGAAAAACCCACGGTATGCACATTTTTCTGAAGATATCATCATACCCAAGAAATATAACAATGAAGTAGATGTTGTGGCCTCTAGAATGTTTCTTATTGCAAAGACAATGGAAACAAACAGGGAAGAACTCTATGATCTTCTTGAAACTTTAAGGAAACTTTCTCTTACATCCAAAGTAAAGTTCATTGTCTTCAACCCATCCTTTGTCTACATGGACCGATATGCTTCCTCGATTGGAGCCCCCTTACAAAACTCTTGCATAAGTGCTTTGTTCCTGCTATTTTTCTCTTCATTTCTTGTGGCCAGCTCTATCATTAATGTTTGGATAACACTTACCGTGGCCTCTGTAGAGTTTGGAGTGATTGGTTTCATGACATTATGGAAAGTTGAGTTGGACTGCATATCTGTACTTTGCCTGATCTACGGGATTAATTACACTATTGACAACTGTGCACCACTTATATCAACATTCATCTTGGGTAAAGAATTAACTAGGACTAAATGGGTGAAAAATTCATTAGAATTTCATGGGGTAGCCATTTTACAGAGCTACCTCTGTTACACTGTTGGTCTGATCCCTCTCGCAGCTGTGCCTTCAAATCTGACCCGTACACTGTTCAGGTGCTTGTTTTTGATAGCATTTGTCACATTCTTTCACTGCTTTGCAATCTTGCCAGTTATGCTAACATTTGTTCCACCCTCAAAGAAGAAACGGAAAGAAAAAAAAAACCAGGAGAACCGTGAAGAGATAGAATGTGTTGAAATGGTAGACCTGGACAGCACTAGAGTGGTTGACCAAATAACAACTGTCTGATTTGTTTGTTTGTTTTTTGCAAATTCTAAGTTGAGTTTCACCCTAGGTCTTACAAAGAGAATATTTTGATGGAACTACTTTTGTGAATCACATATCCAATACAACCCATTCAATGGATGATCCAAAAAAGTACTTGTAGCCTCAGCCTAGACATTGGTTTTATGGTGGTAGAATATTCCAAATGTTAGATATATCTTAGGACAGCTTATTTTTCTGGTTTTAACGTTCATATGTTTAAATGGTAAACAGTGCCAGTGACACTCTCACCCTCCTCCCCACGAACACTATATTGCACCCTCTGTCATTTTCCCCATTTTCTACCTCTTAGTCTTGTACACCCAAACTATTTGTCTTTTTTCTGCTCTCCTCCAGTATTTTGGACAAATTTATAAAGGAACTGGTGGCCTACCAGTATCACCTATTTTCAAATGGGTTACCTAATTTGATGCACAACGTAACTTCTTTCTTCCTCTTTTTCCCCTCTATCTTTCTTACACACACACTTACTCCCAACACACACGCACATATACACAAACGTGGCTTCAATTGCTTTGACGCATTTTTCAAATTTTTTTCAAACTCTGTTTTATATCATTTTAGAGTATCTCAATAAATAGCATTCTCAAAGTAATTTGTATTAATTGTTTAAGCAGGAAATGCTATTTTAATGCTGCTCATAAGGCTGTTACTGTTGCTGAGTCCAAACGCCTACAAAGGTTTATTGTTAATAAAGAGTTTGTTCAGTGTTCTCATACACATTCCTGCTTTTTTGTAGATTTTTCTTGCTTTATCCCTTTACTACATGAATCCGCTTCTCAGGCCTTGCTTTAAAATTTTGCTTTTTTTAAGCTGGTATATATATTTATTTTATATAAAGAAAAAATATGCAGCATTTAAGTGTCAATTAAAAACACATAATGAAATAAAAACTGCATTTTAGTATTATTGTACAGCACGCACATTTGTCAGTTAGGATGATTTATGATAAATCTTGTTAATATAAATAATTGAAAGCAGGGGCACACAAGCTTTTCCATGTTATTTCATACTGTAAAGATGTTTGGTAATGATAGCATTTGGTAGCATCTTAAATGACTTGGTGTCAAAGCATTCACACCTCTAAAAACGTAATTATCTTATACTAAGATCTAAGACTTTTTGGTTCCTACGTTATGAGAGAGACCAGAACACAGCTCAATGGAATGGAAATGCAGCCCATTTCTTAATGTCTAGACATTTATGTAAGTTCATTAAATAAGCTGACCATAGACGTCTCGATATTCCTACAATTGATAATTTAAGCAATCGTGGCCTGTGATCTCAGAATCGATTCCAATTAGGAGATCAATCGCAAAGTGCACCATATTGCGGTATTGATTATTCGGCAATCCTCGCCGCGATTGATCATGAGGACAGTGAGGGTTGCACACCAACAAGTCAATCGATAGGAACAATCCCATGTCTCCATTAACGTTCCGCAATTTCCAGAGCGATCAACTAAATTTTACAGACAGGTCTGGTACATTCTTGATGCTTTGTGCGTTTGTGATTAATCGCACACTTTGTGCAAGCAACGATTTATGTGCAATCAATCGCAGCACAGGAATACCTCACAGGAATCGCACAAAAAATCGAGAAGTCTATGGCCAGCTTTCGAAATAGTACCTGCTCCACCTGGGTTTACCCAGTTATATTAATTTAAAGAGCTCAAGTCTTTTATTATTATTAACATTTATTTATATAGCGCCAGCATATTACGCAGCGCTTTACAGTACATTATAATAATAATAATAATAAAATACTTCTATAAGTCTTAAGATAACTCCTGCAGCATTATACCTATGAGAACATTGACCTATGATCATCGATCTATAGAAATCAAATGAATGCCCACCTGAAACCCTCTCGATTTACTATTGTAATGTAGTCTATATATCTGTGTTGTACCACCACACAGGAAGGACTACTGATACATTTCACATTCTTGCAATGGCCAGGCTCTCCTGACTCTACTGAACAATGTTCTAATAAACACTGTTCTTACTTTGCCAATCTTGCATTACTGTTCCTTCCTAACCTTTGCTGCAATGTTTTTTTGTTTAAATATGCTTCATTGAGAAGAAGTACATGGAGATTGCTCTCCACAGTTAATTTCTTTATTATTTTAAGTAGTCAAATTCATAAATAGATGGTTCAGTTGGGGATAAAACACATTATTGGACTCCCTTCTGTGTATTTATCAAATCTTTCTCTGATAAAATCAAGTCAGATAAGATGGCAAGACAGGTCAATTACTTTAGAACAATATGTGACCTTGAGCTCTGGTAATATTTGTATTGGACAATACTAGATCATATTTATAATTGGTATAAGTGTCTAACACTAAAATGAATATATTTCAAAGAAAAGTATAGTGGATTCAGGGCCTGGGCATCCAGAGAAAAGCTGTGCCCTAAACCTGATTTTTCTTTACCATAGTGATTTTTTTACACTTGATTTTAAACAAAGGCGTTTGGATCCAGGAGTGCATAAAAACAGATGTGTTGATATATATTTTAACTATTTATTTTGTGTGTTGAAATGTTAAAAAATACTTATATTTTGAATTTTAAAACCATTTTCCAATACATTTGACTATTTAGTTTGCTTTAAATCAAACACTTTTTCTAAGGTCCGGAGTTGAACCAGCTCAGGGATCTTGCACAAATACCCTTGAAATATAGCGCCTTTAAATTTTCAATGCAGACCTGAGAATAAAATTACTTACATGCAATTATTGTTGTAAGCATTCACAATTATTTTTCATAATGAATTCTGTGCTGTGCTGTGATTTGGACTTTGTAAATCAATGATTAGAATATGAAGTTATAAGTAAGAATGGGTAATGTTTGTTTAATGTTTTTGTTACAGTGTTCTGAGGTAAATACAGAAGTAAAACTGGTATTATAATATGGCATTTGAAAGGAACAAGGAGACTCCAAAATGCTTAGACTAATTTATGTACCTGTAGGGCAACCAATGGATGCTGTACATTCAATGCATTTTTGCCTTCAAGGCATTATCCAACCCTTTAAGTGCAGCCCACCTGAAGTAACACATCAACTTATTTACTGATTACAGTATTTTGATTGTGAGACCATCCTCTAAGCCTACTAGCTTCCCTCCAGAACCAGAATGCTTCACCATGCACATAATTGCTGAAGCCCTTTTTAATTTTTTTATTTTAGTGAGTCACACCCATAGCATTCATTCAGTGTTCCATTTAGATACTTAATAAATTTGTGGGTTGCCCAATTGTTTACATGGATTGGTAAACAATTGACTGTTGAATCTCCTGCAGCTACTTGGGATGCAGGAAACTAAAAATGAACATGTCCCAATCCGCACTGCGGCAGCAGGGCTCCTATACTGTCCTGTGCCGCTGGGCTAAGCACTAGTTTGACTTGAATGGATCCTTAAGCCAGAATATTGAGGCATGTACTATGCTGAATACACCCACCGGGGATGCCTCTTGGTTGAACAACGTATCCCTCCACCAGATTGGAGAGACATGCCTCGGCCATGCTGCCTGCTGAGCAGGCTCTCCTATGCAATCCCTGGGGGCTGCGAGGATGACACGGGATTCCTGGCAGGGTATGTACCTTACAACTGGGTCCTTTATTTTTTACAACTGCAAAAATAGGTCTGTATGAAAAAACTGAATAAAAAAATTATGAAGTGTGTGCCAATGATTTAGTCTTTAAAGTTTTCCTTACTAAAATGGTCAACTATGCATAGCAAAGATATCAATGATGTGCTACAATTAAAGGAGCCTGTGAACTTTTTGAGAAAAATCCTTTGGTAATTAGAAAAAGGATATAAGGACTGATTTATGAGGGATTCACAATATTTAGTGCTCCTGGCATACACCACAACTCATCTATATTAACAATAGCATCTAGGTGCTCAACCCTTCTATGTAAGACTTAAAGATATCCTTATATCCTTTGAAATATATTATCAAAAATAATTGCTGGTCATTGGCAGTATACTAAATTAAGAAGCACATGAGGATCCAACTAATAAAGGGAAAAGTGTAAATTTAAAAATATTTATTTTCACATTTCTAATCTTAAGGCTTTAAGTTTAATGCATCATACTCATTGGAATTTATCCCACTGTTAGAGAATTAACTTCCAGAAGATCACCACACATTCTATAATCCATTTACTTAAAAACACTCCAATTAAAATTGAGCATAGAAAAGTCACTAGAATATTGTAGCTACCCCAGTAATCTGTAGCCATTACAGCACACGCAGACAAGGGATCCCATTGACATTTAAGTTTTTTTCTCTATATTCCAGCACTTAGGTTCCATTCACACTGTCATTTATGATGTTGCTTTTTGCATGTTTAGTCATCTAAAAAACACCAATATATTTAAGAAATTTGCACTTTGCAAAGTGCTTTTTAGGCATTTTCAAGCACTAAACACTTGGGTGTGAATAGCTCACCTTGTCCCAAAACCACTCCCTAAATGCTAAAGTTTGTTGTAAAATCTTGAGTCTTGAGAGCTTCATCCAAAAATAAATATAATAGCACTACTTGCATCAGATTAGTAAGACTTTTAATAGTCCTTCTTTATCAACTCTACACAATTCTCATATTCTCTCTTTTTGCATGGTATTCAGAATTTTGGAACATCTGGCCTACTTTCTCATTAGCTGCCATCTATTTATTACCCTATATTTAGCCACCCCTCGTTTTTTGCTCAAAACTTTAAAATAAGCCACCCCTGCAAATATGACACCCACCAATACCTGCCTGAATCTCCCATTCAGGTGGTTCAATGGTGTGCCTCCTTGTGACTCCATCAGGGCTGGCTGCAGTGCAGGAAGGACAAGCAAGCTACTGATCCCTGCCGTAACGGAGTCTGTTACCCGTCCATACTGGTAAAACCCAAAAAAAGTGAGTCAGTGAAGAGAAGGGGACAATGATTGGCACAATGTGATCAAAGGGAACAATGATTGGCACAAAGTGATCAAAGGGGACAATGAATGGCACAGAGTGATCAGAATAAGACATCCCCCTGAAAATAAGACCTAGGGCATATTTTGGCATTTCCCTACAAAATTTAATATTTAAAAATTTAAATTTATATATACAGTGGCTTGCAAAAGTATCCGGCCACCTTGAACTTTTCCACATTACAGCCACAAACATGAATCAATTTTATTGGAATTCCACATGAAAGACCAATACAAAGTGGTGTACACGTGAGAAGTGGAACAAAAATCATACATGATTCCAAACATTTCTTACAAATAAATAACTGCAAAGTGGGGTGTGCATAATTATTCAGCCCCCTTTGGTCTGAGTGCAGTCAGTTGCCCATAGACATTACCTGATGAGTGCTAATGACTAAATAGAGTACACCTGTGTGTAATCTAATGTCAGTACAAATACAGCTGCTCTGTGATGGCTTCAGAGGTTGTCTAAGAGAATATTGGGAGCAACAACACCATGAAGTCCAAAGAACACACCAAACAGGTCGGGGATAAAGTTATTGAGAAATGGAAAGCATTCTTAGGCTACAAAAAGATTTCCAAAGCCTTGAACATCCCACGGAGCACTGTTCAAGGGATCATTCAGAAATGGAAGGAGTATGGCACAACTGTAAACCTACCAAGACAAGGCCGTCCACCTAAACTCACAGGCCGAACAAGGAGAGCGCTGATCAGAAATGCAGTCAAGAGGCCCATGGTGACTCTGGACGAGCTGCAGAGATCTACAGCTCTGGTGGGGGAATCTGTCCATAGGGCAACTATTAGTTGTGCACTGCACAAAGTTGGCCTCTATGGAAGAGTGGCAAGAAGAAAGCCATTGTTACCAGAAAATTCCATTTGCAGTTTGCCACAAGCCATGTGGGGGACACAGCAAACATGTGGAAAAAGGTGCTCTGGTCAGATGAGACCAAAATTGAACTTTTTGGCCTAAATGAAAAACGTTATGTGCGGCGGAAAACTAACACTGCACATCATTCTGAACACACCATCATGCTCTGGGGGTGCTTCTCTTCAGCAGGGACAGGCAAGTATTGACTCAGGGGGCTAAATAATTATGCACACCCCACTTTGCAGTTATTTATTTGTAAAATATTTTGGAATCATTTATGATTGTCGTTTCACTTCTCACATGTACACCACTTTGTATTGGTCTTTCACGCGGAATTCCAATAAAATTGATTCATGTTTGTGGCTGTAATGTGACAAAATGTGGAAAAGTTTACCGAATACTTTTGCAAGCCACTGTATGTATATAAATTTGTAATATATAGATATATACTATACCTTTAAACAGCTTATTAATATAACTTAAACATTTCACCATTGTGGACAAATTTCTAAATATGAAACTTGGAAATCAAACAAGTAAACCATTATCTGGAATAAGTCTTATATCTATTTGCAAACAGGGACGGTTTGCTAGTCTTATCTAATTCTGAAAGAGAGAAAAGCCAGAGCTTATGTATGTCCCCAGGCAGTTTCCAAGGAAACTAAAATCTTCTACACAAGACTATGAATATTGGTAGACATTTATATATATAGTCTGGGCTAGTGATTTCCCAGCCAACATGAGTGACATGCAACATACTGCATTAGTGCTTAGTTGTTCCTGCAGCAGAAAATGCGTACACTGCATTAACTTTAAGACTCTACAATGTTACAACACACCAGAATACTATTATGTTTAATACATTTAAGGCAATTGGAGAAAAATAAAAATAACATATAATCAACTCACACTCTTGCGGTGATCTGAAACCCGTAGATGGCAATGAGGTCATGGACCGACAGGAAATATTCTAAAAGTGCAGTTCAATTTGACTATTAGATGCTGCAATGTAAAAGATGCACCATATACATCAGAACATCTGGTCGCTGAAAAATACCTTTAAGGCGGCTGCTCTTAAAGTTAAGGGGGCTGGAAAGTACACTTTGTACACTGTCAAGTCTCACCTGTCATATATGGAGGAAGAAGCATATCATGATCTGGGGCTGTTTTGCTGAATCCGGGCGCAATTTTTGAACAGGGTGAGAGAAAACCTGGATCAATGAGGCTACCACGTCATTTTGCAGTGCCATGCCGTACGCTTTGATATGCAGTAAGTTGGTCAGGAGTTCATCCTAGAGCATTATGATGACCCAAGCTCCAAGCTCTGCCAGAGCTACTTACCTTGAGATGGTCATCTTGAAAGTATGGAGTGGCCAACACAGTCTGTAGTCTTGAACCCCATCTAGCTGGTTTCAAAGGAAGTGCACAGAAGAGTGAAGCAAAGCAACCTGCAGGTGCCACACATTTTTAGAAAACACTGCAGAGTTGGGATGAACTTTCTAAACAATATTTGATTTCTACTGTAGAAAGAATGCCATGATTTGTTTCTCAGAAATTAACAAATCATAAGGTAACAGAACCATCCTCATGATAATTAAAAGCAAAAAACAATAAAGACAAAGCAAGATAAAAGCGTTCCCTGAAAAGTGAGTGCACATCTGTATCAAAATATCAAATGGAATATCAATCTTTGTAAAAAGCTCTGACCTATACAACTTATAAATCCACATAATAGTTCTGACACAAATGTCAAAAAATAATATTAAGGGGACCTTGCAGTGACCTATGTGGCATCTGATAATGTCAACGTTAACAGAATTGTCATTGATCGTAACATAAAGTATGTCTGTAAATGGGACAGCTAGCAGAAGAGCTCTCTGCATGGTCTGTACAGTATTAGGGACCAGTACTGTGGATAGAAACAATTACTGTGTGTGGATAGGAACAGTAACAGAAAAGAAGTAATTATTTTAATATTCATATTATTTTTCTAGCTATCCATATAGTTCATAATAGGGATAGAATGTTCTTCTAGGAAATGTTCTCCTACAAAACAACCTATTCAGTTCAGTTTGAACCACTGATTAATCCTCTGATTGGCTGATCCTGTTTTAGTCTAGGGAGAAAATCATTGAATTCCGGTGAATTCTAGTCACTTCCATGGCCAGAAGCCAGAGCACCTGGGCATGCTTACTGCTTACTCTCAGGAGCTCAATAAACTCCAGTTTGGTACCATGATAAAATGTCACAATAATTTGTGAAAAATGCAACATTTCCCATGGCCAAGTGTTAGTGGTATTAGTTAAGCAGATGGGAACAGCAACTCAACCTAAAAGTGATAGGCTACCTAGGGTGATAGGGTGTGGTTAGCAGTGTTGAGCTCGAATATTCGGATTTCGAATATATTCGGCGAATATCAGCTATTCAAGAATTCACAAATTTCGTGAATATGGTGGCAGATATTCGCAATTTCGAATATTCGCATTGGGATGCTTATGAGCATGGATTGCGAATAGAGATGGTCGAATTTTTTAAAAAAAATTCAACCCTTTTGACGATTTCGAGTTAATTACAAAGCCCCTGAACAGGGTATTAACACCAAACTTGCTGGAGATGTAGAGAAGGGTTTGGGGTATACTACAAATAGTTTTTGCACAAATTATGTTCAAAGTGAAGTCGAAATTTCGAAAATTTCGACTTTATTTTTGAACTTAATTTATGCAACAACTCCATGTGCTAGAGCAAAACTTTCTTTTTTCAAATGTTCCCACAACTCTTCTCTACATCTCCAGAAATTTTGGTGATGATATCTTGTTCAGAGGCTTTGCAATCAGCTCACAAAGTTAGCAAGTCGAAAAATTTGACCATCCCTAATTGCGAATATATATTCGCAATGCGAAAATAATTAGATTATATTCGCAAATATAGAATCGAATATTAGTAGAATTATATATCGCGAATTCGAATATTGCTTATGCCGCTCATCACTAGTGGTTAGTACATATTGAGGTTCACATAGAGCATAATTTGCCAACTTTCTTTAGAGGCCAATCTACAGACCTGTATGTATGAATTTTTTTATATGTAAAATTAGGCAAAAAATAACATTGCATTACAGTAACAATACATTATGTTTATTTAAAAAAGACTATGACAAAATGCAGAAGCAGTGCACCCTACCAATTCTACAAGAATTAAGAGTTTAATTAGCAGCCAGGTGCTGCTAATTAGTTTTGAGCTTGAATATTAAAATTGCGAATATATGCAGCAAAAATCGGCTATTCAAGATTTGCAAATTTCGCAAATATGAGGGTGCATATCAGCAATGTCGAACATTCGCGATATTATGCTTATGTCCATGCATTGCAATTTTATATTTGCAATGCGAAAATAAATACCATATGTGACCATTAATTTTGAAGGTTTCAAATTCATTTTCATACACTCGATTTGCGAATATATTATCGAATCAAATATTAGTAGAATTATTAGCAAATTCTAATATTGCCTATGCCACTCATCATTACTGCTAATGAAATGCGCGTGGTTTATTGATCATTGCATACATGAAAACCTTTGCTGAGCCAAAGCATTCTGGTGGTTATAACACAATGCCAATTAGGAAAGATATGATGAATGATCTTGAACACATAGGCATTAATGGCTAAACCTCTAGCAACAAAAGGGAGTCTTGTAGGTAGAAAAGTCCAATGTCCACCTATTCGTGGGGAATTCAAATTCCCCGCCTGTTCATGGAGAATTTGCATCTGGAACGCACACTTCCTTATTCTGATTACCGGACGTGATTATTCTGCTCCTGATTTGGCGGCGGAAGAATAATAGTCATCTTTGTGGCTGGTGAAACTACTATTCGCCGGGAGAATTCATGTTCGAGGTCAAACTACTCTTCAGTATAACCTGACCAGCATCATGACCATCATCTATTAAAACAGGTGTGAATGGGGAGCAAATGTGTTAAATTTGGTGTTATGGTGTTTTTTACACTCACACTGGTGATAGGACGTTTAGTTTGCCATCTTGTGACAAAGTTCTCTCTGAGGATCTGAAAAAAGATGTGTTGCTTTAAATAAAATTGGCCTAGGCTATAAGAAGATTGCCAACACCCTGAAACTGAGCTTTCAGCATAGTGGCTTAGACCATACAGTGGTGTAACAGGACATGCTTCACTCAGTACAGGAATTGAAATGGTCAACCAAAAGTTGAGTGTATTTGCTACATAGGTTAAGGAGGTGGTGGGCCAACCTGTCAGTGCTCAGACCTTATGTCACACACAGCATCAAATTGGTCTGCATGGCAGACATCCCAAAAAGAATCTTCTAAATAAAATGCACAAGAAATTCCACAAGCAGTTAGCCAAAGACAAGCAGACTAAGGACATGGATAACTGGGACCATGTTCTGTGGTCTGACGAGAACAAGATATACTTATTGGTGCAGAAACGAAGTGAGGAGTACAAAGAGAAATGTGTGTTGCCTACAGGCAAGCATAGTGGTGACAGTGTCATGGTGTTGGGCCGCATAAGTGTTCATGGCATTGGGGGAGTTACATTTCATTGAGGGAATCATGAATGCCACCCTGTACTGTGACTTACTGAAACAGCCTTGCTAATAAATAATAAAGGTGCCAAGCATGTCTCAAGACTTAAACCCTATTGAGCATCTGTGGGGAATCCGCAAATGGAATGTTGAGGGGCACAATGTCTCTAACATTCTCCAGCTCTGTGAGTTTGCCATGGAGGAGTGTAAGAGGATTGCAGTGACAACCTGTGAAGTTCTAGTGAAGTCCATGCCCACGTGAGTTAAGGCAGTGCTGGAAAGAGGGTGTACTCAGGTTTTCCAGGGGTTTAGACATTGATTGGTGGATGTGTGTTGAGTTATTTTGCGGGGACCGCACATTTACACTGTTATACAAGCTGTACACTGAGTACCTTACATTGTAAGGCTACATCTCAGACTGTACAGGCCTTAGTTACCATGTTTCCCCAAAAATAAGATAGTGACATTTATTAACCACTTTTGATCCTACTGTGTCATTTTGATTGCCCCTTCTGTTCCTCCCTGTCCAGAGTTACAGTACTGTATATTCAGGGGTGCCTTATTTTCAGGGGGATGCCTTATATTTCAGCATGAGACAAAAATGTAATGGTGCCTTATTTTCAGGGAAACAGGGTAGTATGTTATAAAATATTGTTCATGACAATACAATAGGGAAAAGACTGAAAAAGAATGTTTTGTTTGGAAGGGTTACCAATAGAAAGCCTCTTCTGTATATATGATAATAAATAAACATTTGTCAGTATCTGAACAAAACACATGAGAGGTAATGCAAAGAGGTGGAGGATGCACAGATTCGCAATAAATTATTAAGTCAGGAGCGGGGGATCCTTGCACTGTAATTTTCTCAGGTACAGCATACCTCTACAGCAAGAGGTATGGAAACATTCCACAATTGAAATATACAGCTTGAGGCACATGAATGCTCAGGCAAAGTACTTCTTTTTGAGGATCCATTGCGCTCCATTTAGCCTTATCTCAACCTTGGCCAGTGGACCAGTCTTTCAGTCCCTGCTCCTTGAGTTTTCCCCCTCCCCCACCAGCATGAAGTTGGCACTACCATGCTTTACTGTTGGGTATATTAGATTTAGAATTAAGGTCAAATAGTTCATTCGTGGTTTATCCGACTAGAGAATCTTCCTTCTCATTAGCTAAGTATGCTTAAGATGCTTTTTTAAAAACTTCAGAGTAGAGGCTTTATTTTATTATTTATTTTTCCAGAAAGCCCAGGTCAGCAGAGAGCTACAGTTATGATCTTATGTTCTTCTATCTGCAGCCTTAATTAATTCCCCAAATGCATTAAATAAGTTTTGTCCTCATAATTCTACACACCCATAATGACAACATGGAAAAAGTTTACTTGAGGTTTTGGCAAATTTATTAAACATAAAAATTCTGAAAACTTTGTCGATGCACGTTTGGCAGCAATCACAGCTTTAATTCTTTTAGAATATTATGTCACAGGGTTGGCACACCTTCCCTTGGCAGTGCCGCCCATTTCTCCTGGGATGCATCATCTCTCAAGCTCCATCAGGTTGGATGGGAAGCATCGGTCCACAGCCATTTTATGATCTCTCCAGTGATGTTCAATCAGATTCAAGTCTGGGCTCTGGCTGAGTTCTCCTGAAGCCAATCATTTGGCTGTGTGCTTAGGGTGGTTGTCATGCTGAAAGATGAACCATCACCCTAGTCTTAGTTCAAAAGCACTCTGTACATTTCTGCAGGCATCTATTCCTTTATCCTGACTAGTCTCCAAGTCTTTCCCCTGAAAAACATCCCCACAGCATGATGCCGCCACCACCATGCTTTTATTGGGATGGTATTGTCCTGATCAAGAGTGGTGACTGGGTTCCTCATTATGTGACACCTGGCATTCACACCAAAGAGTTCAATCTTTGAACCAGAGAGTCCTTCAGGTGCCCTTTGACAATCTCCAGATGGGCTCTCAGTGTGCCTTTTACTAAGGAGTAGCTTCTGTTTGGCCACTCTACCTATACAGGCCTGGTGGATTGATGCAGAGAGAGCTGTCCTTCTGGGAGCCTCTGATCTCTTCAAAGAGGACATTTGGATCACTGTGTTCTTGGTCACCTGCCTGTCTAAGGCCCTTCTACAATGATTGGTCAGTTTAGTTGATAGGCCAGCTCTACGGAGAGTACTGGTGGGTTAAAACCACTTCCACTTACAGACGATGGAAGCCACTGAGCTCATTGGGACCTCCAAAGCAGCAGAAATGTTTCTATAACCTTCCCCAGATTTGTGCCTAGAAACAATTCCTTTGACTTCATGCTTGGTTTGTGCCCTGATATGAACTGTGGGACCTTATATAGACAGGTGTGTGCCTTTCCAAATCATGTACAGTTAACTGACTTTGGAAACAATACAAGAACAATATACAATAAAGCACAGCAAGCATTGTTTTACACACATTTACATTTTTCAGGTAAGCTTTATGATTGCTATTGTACATACATTATCAGTAGTGCTTTGAGTTCAGCTTTAATCATTGGTAATAGGCAGAGTGAGCACCTACAGGGACTGCAGAATTATTAGGCAAGTGGTATTTTTGAGGAATAATTTTATTATTGA
>CM070033.1:149442851-149454034 GCA_036250615.1 Ptychadena robeensis
CGAACATGCGATGTTCGCCGCGAATAGTTCTCCGGCGAACAGTTCGGGCCATCACTATGCACTGGTCTCGATCTGGTTGTAAATGAAAACATTTTGAATGAGGGTTTACACATTGAAAGTGATATAATAGCATCAAATAGCATGAAATAAAAACAGATTATAGGGCTAAACTTTACTCTTAGTACAGTTTATAACAAACATGAAAATTCCTTATTCTTTGTATTAAAAAAATAAAACAGATTTAAGCAATGAGAAGTAGTTTGAACTGTTGATAGAGTATAACATTAATGATGGCTCTGATAACTAAAGAAAGCTGTGCAATTTCTGTCCTGTTCCTATTTGACCATCATGCATATATCAGCTTTTTCCTTCCCAAGGGGGTGTTAGGGAAACAATGATTAACTTTCTCCCTTCTCTGGTGAAATCTCTGGGCGTTTTAATTTCCCCATCACCAATGGTAGACAGTGAATTATGTTGCCCTGGTGTATATCTCTCTGAAGAGATCTCCCCATTGATCTCTCCATTAATGGTCAGTGTAATGATTAGTGTATACCTTCATTTTAAATAAATAACTTAGAAGTGTTGAAATTCACATTCAAACTGTCTTTGTCTTTTACAGATTGCAGATGTAAAACAAATAGTATCTGGCCTGACCAGGTCAATGATATCGACTGTCTCCTAAATTTGGGGATGGCTATAACAACTGCTGTCATCAGTTTTTTGCAGCATTGGAGGTAAGCATTTAGTAAAGGTATATAAAATGTGATTTATTTCTGCTTACATGGTTTGGCATCATCACCAAACTTGCTGGAGTGGAGATGTATAGAATGATTAAGGTTATACTACAAAAAAAGAAAATATTGTTCTAACATAAATAGTTTTTGCATAAGATAAGTTCAAAGTCATGTTGAAAATTACAACTTTTAATTGGAACTTAATTACTGCAAAAACGACATATGCTAGAGCAATATTTTTTTTCAAATGTTTCTACAACCCTTCGCTAGCAATATTGATGATATCATGTACAGGGGCTGTGCAAAATTTGACCGTCTACTTACTAGTCCTTTGTTTTCTTTGTTTGGCTTCTATGCATTTATTTTTCACCTGGCAAGCCAGCCAAGGATACACTGCCTAGATGGGCATTAATAAGTAGCTGGGGTACAATTTGTGGATTTTTTCAGCAACATTCACTTGAATTTGTTTTCTGCTTGGCACACGTTCTGTAGCTTTCATTTTAAATTTTTTCCAGCAGGTCTCAGATGCAGAATTACTGAAGCATTGTCTGTCCTTCATGCGTTCAATTAACCCAACAAAAAAGTACCTGGATCTAGAAAATTAAAAAGATAATAAAACAAACAAAACACTAAATGTACTGACTCCCATTAATTGCATGTGCATGGAAACTCATAACTGTATTGCTATATCGTGGCCTTAAAAAAAGGATTATAGAAAAGAACACGCAGAGGGAAAATGTCTCATTTTAATTAGCAAACAGAATTACCTTGATATTGTTCTCTGCTACATTTCTTGTCATGGTTAATAAATCTTCGCTTACATGAAACAGGAGCCCTAGATTAATTAGAAGTCTTTGTGTATGTTCTGTGATTCAGCAGTCAAATGACAATCTCGTGGGTATATACCTACTTTTTTTTCTGTGTACTCTTAAATCATTTAATTTCTTCTCCAGCTATTTGTTTTAGGAGTTATTTTCATCTCATGTTCACAAAAGCTGCCAAAGAGCAAGCAGTTTGGATACATCTGATAAATTTAATTTAAAACTGATTAACCAAGAACAACCTTATGACAAGCAAAGTTCCCAGTTGTGCAAAGTCAAATATTCTTTGAAATGACTATAAACAGTGTTGTAACTTGTCATTGTACATTGCTCTGAGAAATGTCAGGGGGGTGAGGGAGCATAATAGCAAGCATTCTCAAATATGAGAATATGGAGAAGAGAAATTAAAGCCAGTGATGCTACTGGCTTCTTTAAATGACAAAATAGTTAATATAAGTTTCTTGTGTAGTTGTGAAAGTATCCATTACAACTTGGTAGGTCTAAGATCATCTCCCAACTGGCAGCATTTTCCACAAGGGATGTCACGTGTGCTTTGTGGCCTTATCATTTTCCTTGTTCACTTCTTCTGTTATAAAAATACTCAGTACAGTCCAAAGCTAACCATTCAAAGCCTCCTTATGGTCTCTTGATAGTTTGCCTTTTACTGTTTCTGTGTTAAGAGGTCCCTCAAGGAACCCTAGAAGAAGCACAATCTGTAAATGTTTATTTTTTAACCAGCAATAATAACTCATAAAGTCTCTTCTGTGTCAAACATCAAAATAAGCTACAGTTTGTTTTGAGTCTTGGTGATTTAATTATGTATTTTCCATAAAAGAAAGAGAATTGGGATGGTCGAATTTTGAAGTTTCAACATAGCCCCTGAACCTGATATCATCACCAAAAGGTTGTAGAGTGGATATTTTGACTTTAATTTGAACTTAGTTTATGCAACAACATCCTTGAATGTAATGTTCCTACATATCTTCTCTACTCCTCAAGAAACTTTGTTGTTATTACCTCATTCCAGGACAAACTAGTTGAAATAGCTTGACCTTCTATATTGTTCATGTAGGATGTTGACATCATCTAGACCTAGTAAATTAAACAATTCATTTATATCATATATTTTATGGTTGTTGAGATGAAAACAGTAGACTTTAATATGTGATATTTTTTTTATATTGCTCCAACCCTTTTTAGGCTCTAACCAAACCATATAATTAAGATTTCAATCACCAAAAGGTAGAAAAGAGTGAAAACACACAAGGTTGTTAAAATGAGTCGGATAAGACAAGGATAAAGGGCTATGGAATGAGTAAGAGTAGAGTCATAGAGGTGAGAATGGTCGTAAAAGTATCTGACAGTGAATTAGAAAACTGATATCAACATTGAGTCTATTAACTTTTGTGTCAAATAGAATTATCATTCTTAGTTCAAAGGTTTCCCATCCCTGAATAGATTTTTTAGTTCCCCTTGAGAACCAAGACTCTTCTTTCATAGAGATGTCGCACTTGTGTGAAAAATAGTTATGTAAGACTGAAGTAACTATGCTCCTTGTGCCAACTTGTTTTGTGACTATGCTCTTTGTATCACATTTATTCCAATGTTCAAAAATGAGGAGAATACTGGCATGATTTTATACAATTATTATCACTATTTACAGAATGCAGCATAATCAGTGTTATAAGCTCCATGAAAGATAGTTAGTACAAGTAATTACAAATTGTACCATAAACATACATTTTTTTTTTACTTGGTATGTCATGTGTAAAAATACACTGCTCAAAAAATAAGGGGAACACATAAATAAGACATCCTAGATCTGAATGAATAACATATTTTATTAAATACTTTGTTCTTTACACAGTTGAATGTGCTGACAACAAAATCACACAAAAATTATCAATGGAAATCAAATTTATCACCTCATCAGGAGCATGCAGAGGCATTGTAGGGAGGTCATACAGGCACGTGGAGGCCACACACACTACTGAGCCTCATTTTGACTTGTTTTAAGGATATTGCATCAAAGTTGGATAAGCCTGTAGTGTTTTTTTCCACTTTAATTTTAAGTGTGACTCCAAATCCAGAGCTCCATGGGTTGATAGATTTGATTTCCATTGAAAATTTGTGTGTGATTTTGTTGTCAGCACATTCAACTATGTCAGTGGTAGGCAAACTTATTCAACCAAAAAGCCAAATCATTACAGTGTGACGTTTGAAATCTATGTTGAGAGCCGGAGATCTGTTGGTGGGGGTTGGGGTTGGGTGCTGTAAAAATTTAGAACAATTGAAATGATGTCTTTTTTCCCTAAAACTAAATCTTAAGCCCCCCATACACCTTCAGATTCCTCCATACAACTTTCATGAGACCTACCAACAACTATGTAGTATAGTGACCTCCCTGATAGAATACATAGTGATTGGAAGGTGTAGAAAGGTCCTCCTATTACATGGTTTTGGTAGAAGAAAAGTTGGTTGTACAGAAATTGCATGGTAATTGTATGTGGTGTATGGGGGGCTTTAGTTAAAATTTAAACTTATCATACTTAATAACAATATTACAATGACAATGACAACTAACATGAACAATGGCTTTGCATCTCCTTGGAAAGTTTGGGTAAGTCAGGTTTGTATGTTGTTTATTTGAATATAGCAAAAACCTTCCACAAGGGAAAGGGTTAACCCCTATACTCCATGGGGGGTATCTAGTACAATTTCCCCTACTTAGATGTAGGAGCCTGGGACTTTAAAGGCCAGTCTGAGGTATAGTAAAATCAAGAAATGACATTTTAATTCAAATCAATATAGTCCAGTCAATAAAGTTCAAAAAGTATAATAAATCAGAGGAAGTTCCTCAGGATGCAATGATCCAACAGGATGCCACTGGCAGTGTAAATGTCCACATAAGAAGGAGGTGGCCCCATGCCTTCCAAAGCACATACAGAGACCCCGACGTACATTTCTGTTATATCTTCTTCAGGGGGTTCATATGAATGCCATGGTTCTGAATATAAGGTATCAAAGGAATACCGATAAATTGTCAATATAATGGAGATAAAAAATAGGTAATGAATTTATGTTGTTAACTCACTCGATCCTTCGGGAGTAGATCATATAGCATGCCAGCATATCTGGAGCGGAGGGACCTTGCCAACCAGACCCCTCCAGAGGTACTTATATAAGGTGCAGAGTCACTATAATATCAAAATAATAAATGTATCTTTAGGATCTATTTCAATATTTTGAGGTGCTGCCGTCCAGTACAAGTCGGGGCTCTGGGAGAGCGCATACTCACGCTGTCCCTGTGTCCCCATGCGACATGCCTCTTCGGCTGCTCGTGTCTTCCTCGGGGAGGCGGCAGGAGATTTGAACAGTAAATAGCATGAAAGCAGTTTTCTATGTATAAAGCTGCTTTCAAACTCCCCCTATGTAATAAACATCGCCAGAATAAAGTCCCTGATGCCCCAGATGTGCCCATTTGCAGTAATCCTTTCTTCCGTGGTGTGATTTTATCACACCAGGTTAGAGAGGGTTAAGTGCAAATGGGAACATCTGGGGCACCAGAGACTTTTTATTTTGGCGATATTTAGTACATAGCAGCATAGTTTTGTGTCCTAATTTTTGTGTTTTTTTTCATTATTTTTATTTAAAAAAAAAATTATTAAAAATGCATTATTATATTCAGGATGTCTATTAGACCCTTGTACGGACAGATTGTGGGAAGTTACATGCTTACAACATAAAGAAACATTTACCATTGAAGTCTATGGTGCACTTTTGGAACAGAAATCTGGACCTCAGCAGTGCGCTAGGGAGGTTAAGTTATATCAGACTGTGTACCTTTTTTTAAAATTGTAGAATTCATTACCATTCAGTATCACAGAGATCTTCATTATAGATAATCTAATTTATATTAATAAGATAGAACCACAGAGCATCACCTTTTTTGTTATAATTTATTAGCAAGACTGAATCATCCCCTAAGAACCAGACACCTCTATTTTATGATGTATAGAAAGCAGAGCAACAGGGCACATTTGTACTAGGAGCTCAACTGAAACACAGAGATTTATGATGTGATAAAACTCTAGATAAAAATAGTTATTGAAAGTAATTGCGGATAGGTATCCTTAAATGATAATGTATATTGATATATACATTATTTTTTAGGAAAGAAATTAGATGATTAGATGGAGCTCTTTTTGGAATAATAATTCTATAGGCAGAGTGCATCCAGGAAGTATTCACAGCGCATCACTTTTTCTACATTCTATACACAACACCCCATAATGACCTGAAAAAAAGTTTTCTTAAGGTTTTGGCTAATTTATAAAAAATAAAAAAGCACATGTACATAAGTATTCACAGCCTTTGCTCAATACTTTGTCACCTTTGGCCACAATTACAGCCTAAAGTATTTTTGGCAGAGGTGGCCAGGAGTAGTATTGATTGTGATTTTTTTTAATCTCAAATTTCTTTTGTGAATATCAGCACTTAGAGAATTTGCAAATATCTTGAATATAGTGCTATATCTTTGTAACTGCAAATATTCAAGATTTTTTACATCAGTACATAACTACTATGCCTCACAATATGCTCATGTACATGTGCCAATTTGCGCAATAAAGGTAATAATGACTGGAGATCACGAATAATAGAATGTGATAAATTCATGGATATGACATTATCCAGCATACCCCTAACCCAGGACCTTTTAAGAAGCGGATTCTGGGCCAAGTTGCAGACTAGTGGCCTCACTTTCATTGGTCGGGTCCTCCTTTGTCCTTAATCCCCCCTGTTCATCGATGGCTATTATGATGATAACCATGGAATAAGCCACAAATTCAAGCATACCTGTGCGTATAATCAACAGACTTCTTAATGAATTGGTCATAAGCTTTGATGTACCTTAATCTGATGTGGTTATGGAAACTATGGAAGCTTTTCCAGTTATGTTTATTTACAATGACTTTTAGAGATAATAGCTCAGCGACGCTCATTATTACTGAAGCCCCATGAGTAGGGTAAAACGTGACTAATACACCAGTGCAGAGATCAACGTTGCACTTCAGAGACATTGTTGCAACAAAGTCAGCACACCTTTTATGGACTCTGAGGAAATTTAATAAATATTGTACTTTATGACTAGTGTTGATCACAAATATTTGAATCACAAATTTTTATTGCAAATATCGGAACTTTGAGAATTCATGAAGATTTTGAATATAGTGCTATATTTTCATAATTGTACATTTTGGAGATTGTTTTTACATCATTACTCGAAACTACTGTGCTTTGCATTCACAATATGCGTATGTAAAAGTGCCAATTTGCGCAATGAAGGTAATACATTAATTGTTTTTATATGAATGTGTAAATATTTTGCTGGAAGATGCTGCCGAATTGCCTGGGACAGGTAAGCATCTCAGAGTGTGGTTCTGTGTTACCACATTTGGTAACCAAACTTTACCCTGAGCCACACTTACCATCAGGAAGGTAAACAAACATAATGTCTATGTAATTGAATGTACAAACACATGATTTTACCTAAAGATGAATAGTAGGCTATTTGCGGGTCATGATTTTATTACTTTGCGTCAGTGACCCAGAGTCAATATCAGGTATTAGGTAAAACTTAAAACTTCCAAGTATGCAGGCCAGACACATTAACACTTCAAAAGCACCTGGATAAACAATGAAGCCAAATGACTTTTTTCAATGAGTTGGCTATTATTCAAGGATAAATATTCCTTAAGGTCAGAGTTTCTCAGTAACAGAGTTGTTCTCCGCTTACATAATTACAACACACTATGCGTAGAGTTTTATAAATAACCTATTACTCTGATCCCCTGCTCTCCTTGGGATGGTGATGGTGGTCATTTAAATGGTTTCACAAGGTACAGCACACTAACTCAATATATGATTATAAATATTATTTCTAATCAGAAAAATTTATATCATTTAGATCTTCCTCTAACCTTATTATTATTATCATGTTTTTTATCTTAGGTAATGCAAGTCATACAGGCCTCCATACCTTTTATTCTGATTGCTTCTTATCTGCAAAATACAGCACTGCATAAATAGTCCCATAACACCTATGCAATCGCCTGCAGTGATAATGTATTCTCTACAAGCAGAAACAATCTGCTTGCCCATATATCTTCAGGAAATGCAGAAATGCACCAAATCCATGGGGCCAACGGAATGCTTAAATATATATCTATATATCTCTATTTTATCAGTTTTTGTTGACATTGAACAGAACAATTTTTGCACTCACCAGAATTTATCTTTTAACATGAAAAAAATATATTTAATAGATTACAAGTTGGAAACGTATAAATGCATATGTTTCCAATGGAATAGAATTTCCTGTTTGCTAGCATTCCACCGCCTTCAGGGATTTGTGATTATATATAAAGGATGTGTTTTCCCAACCATTTATAGTGAGTCAGGGGAAGTTTCCTAGCCCATCAAAGTCTATGCATTTTTTTTTTAACCATTGAAAACGTGACTCAACATTTGTTAGAGAATATAAGAAATAGCATCCAAGTACCATCGCTATCTGGGGTGCCCATCAGAAAAATCTGAAGGGGCATTTGCCATAATTATAATTGTCATAGTTACCAAGGTAATGTCTCAACAACACAATTTTTGTCCATTTGGCTGATTTTATCTTCAGACAAAAATTTGTGTGAATATTCTTTCAATTATTTTTAATAGTTTAAAAGAGAAACAATTTATTAAAAAATAAATAAAACAAGCAATGAAGGATGTTATCATGAGCTGAACTAAACCATAAGCTGATTTATTGCAGAAGATGGAACTGGAACAGGATATAGTTCTATTAATTACTGATAATGGATTTATCCATTAGACACTTGGGGTCAGAAAACATTTTCTCCAATAAAACTGTTCATGATATTGATAGTGAGGGAAGAGGTAAGATTTTAAAAAAGGGACTGTGCCCTTTTTGGAAGATTCATTCTCAGTAGTGATGAACGAACACGCTTGGCCGAACAACTGTTCGGCTTGAGCATTGCCATGCTCGGCACTCGCCAGTGCTCTACAGAGCACCATGCGTGCTCGAGTGCCTTATTCGGGTCTCCGCCGGAACAAGGCGCCACCCACTCTTCCACCAGGTCCATGTAGCCAACAGCCTGGTCAAGCAAATCCTCCCTCTGATCATCCTTCCTCCCGCCATGTTGAGGCATGCCAAACCAGAGATCCCACATTTGGATATTACGAGGAGCTCTTTACACCACCACAATTACGTTTGGCCCTATTACCTAGCACACTGGATGAGGCTGGATGAGTGTCTTCACAGTCCCAAGAAGACGACGGTGGGGATCAGAAATTATCCGTTCACGAAGTAGAGGATGATGAGACCCAGTTGCCGAACACTTAGGTTACAATGATGAGACACAGTTGCTGAACACTCAGGTTACGGTGATGTCAAATTAGGAGGATGATCAGATTGAGGAAGCGGAAGAGGAGGTGGTGGTCGGTGAGGTCAGTGATCCAAGAAGTAGTTCTGCAGCCGTGGCAAGCACTACAGTATGGTGTGTTTTTAAGGAATGTGTGGACAAGAAAAGAGTGGTAGTTTGTAACCTGTGCAGTACCAAAATGAGCTGGGGTGTAAACACTAGCAACCTCACCACCACTAGCATGATCTGCCACATGGCATCCAAACGCAATGCAATAAGTGGGCAGAAAGCTTGGGTCCACAGTCTGTCATACCACTGCCTCTTTCATCTCCCGTATTGTAGGCACTCCCTGTCAAAGGTGCTGCCCCAGATGCCCTGCTCCCTGCACCCGCATCAGCAGCAACCACGTCCACTTCCCTGTCCCAGCGCAGCCTCCAAATACCGATTACAGAGGCATTTGAGCGCAAAGTTGCCCTTGAAATGTTGCCATTTAGACTTGTGGAGACTGAGGCATTCCGCAGCTTACTGTCAATGGCCGTTCCTAGGTACACAGTCCCCAGCCGCCACTTTTTTTCCCGGTGTTTGCCGTGCCAGCTTTACACCAGCATATGTCACAAAATATCACCCGTGCCCTGACCAACACAGTATTTAGGAAGGTCAACCTAACCACGGACAAATGGACAAGTGCTGTGGCCAGGGATGCTAAATCTCCCTCATGGCGCACTGGGTGAATGTTGTGGAGGCCTGGAGCGAGGTGCTCCCCACCCCCAGGATTGCGGGCCCTACCTCCATTCACTTCTCCTCCTCCTCTGCCTACTCCTGCACTTCCACCTTAAACACCACGGACAAACACGGTCAGTCACTAGCTGGAAGCAGTGTAGCACTGCTGTGGGGAGACGCCAACGTTCTACATGTTGTCCAGGCAGCAGCAGAGGGCAGTCGTGGAATACCAGCTGCAACTTGGTCGTCGCATTTGCAGTAAACTTCCACAATTTGCAAGCGAGGAGTGGGCACTGATGTCAGATGTATGTGAAAAATATTGACGAATCCACAAAGATGGTTAGTGGTGATAATACTATCATCAGTGTAACCATCCCACTGCTGTGTCTACTGAAACAATCATTGCTCACAATTCAGGACGACCCATCAAATTTGTCAGAGGAGGAAATGACACAGGCTGATAGTGATACCCCCCAAACTTTGGTTTTGGAGCTTGATTTGCAGCAGGAAGAGGAGGAGCTGCTGGAGACTGTTGGCTTGGGTAAAGAGGGTACTAGTGCCCAAATAAGTTTAGTTCCCTCAGTTCAGCGTGGATGGGAAGAGGAGGAGGAAATAGAGAGTCATTCAGAGGTCAACTTTGACATCTTGCCTGTTGGTACTCTGGCGCACATGGCTGAGTTAATGTTAGGCTGCCTTTCCCGTGACCCTCGCGCTATACGCATTTTGGCTAATAAAGATTACTGGGTGTTCACACTGCTCGACCCCCGCTACAAAGAGAACTTCTCCTCTATCATTCCTGTGGTGGAGAGGACGACAAAAATGGTGCACTACCAGAAGGTAGTTGAGGAGAGGTTGATCAAAACTTTTCCGTCTGACAACGTGGCCAGCACTCCCGAACCCCGAACACTTTGGTGCTCACTCATCACTAATTCTCAGTAATTGGCCTGCTCACCAATGCCACTAGGAATAAAAATGAGGATGAATCCACATTTTAGAATTGCAAAAAGTACAAGATTATAGGGGATTCCTCCCAATGGAGATAACTGTCCCTACGACATGTCCCTGTGACTTAAAGTATACTTTATTATGGACATAAAGTTTTGAACAGGATACATGAACAAGGTCATCTCTATTGTGATGTACATAAGATTCATATGTCGCTATCAATATCTTAGAGATTCATTATATGATGTATTGAAACCAGTGATTGATGAACTCCCTTCAGTTCAATTCATGAGATTGCAAACCCAGCCATAGCTCAAAACACATCAAGTTGCCATTAACAGTAATTCAGAAGCATAATTACCAAAGAATTTTATAATTTTTTGTTTTTATTTTTAAGGAAATATACATTCCACAAACAATGCAGGGACACAGTCACATGTCAAAAATGTAAAAACACATATCCATAAATCGATAGATATAGGGTAGGCTACCATGTGACAACGTGTCCTTGCCACATCCCAATTGAAAAC
>CM070033.1:149454134-149478008 GCA_036250615.1 Ptychadena robeensis
TAACCAACAATGAGCTTTTGACACTATATATTAATTGGACTTATCATCTTACATAATTGGAATGATTCAATATTGGTTTTAATATACCGTCTTCTTATGTCCACAGTACACCGTTGATGCATTGTATATTTATCTCCTGATGAAGTGGCGTATACCACGAAACGCGTCGAGAATCTTGAATTACTGCAAAACTGTAATGTTAAAAAAACTTTTTGGGATTAATTAAATTACTATATGTTATTATGGTGAATTTTTGTATTACAATTTGTTTACCATATTGCCGTTAAAGTCCCCCCTCTCTGTTTTTGGACCCTATGTCATAGGCATAGTAACCCAAGGTGCTTCTAGGTTTGAACTTGTTCATACCTTTCCTAAAAAAAACATATCCATAAATCAATTAAGTAATTTCAAGAACAGTTGTCAAAACCCATCAACATGGTATCATCAACATTTCTCGGGAAAGCATGCTACATGCTTTTTACAACATTTCACAAGAAATTTTAATGATGATAATATTTTTAGGGACTTTGCAAACAACTCAACAACTCAGCAGGTGTGTATACACAAATCAATTTGGTTTTCCTAGATGTTCCTAGGTCCCTCCTCTACCCCTTTCCCAGCCCTTTTGATGATGTAAAGAGGAATTGCAACTAACTCATTTGGTGGGCAGCAGTAAAAAGAAAGCAAGTTTGCTGATACAAAACACCTAAATAGTCCTCCCCAAATTTGCCCAGTGAACAGACAAAATTCAATTAAATCTCAACTCTGCCACAAACCACACTCCATCACGTATTTACACAGCAATTTCAATCTAAGACATCCAAAATTCCTTGAATTTCCAATCCTCCCTCCGTCAATTTTCTTTTGTTAATATAACTTTGATTTATTTCTTTTGTTTTCAGGTTTCAAAACTTGTCACGACAGCTGCAAGTTAGTAAAGCCCTTCAAGGTGGTCTGGTCATGGAAAAGGTCATTGGAAGGGACTGTCGTAGATACAGAGTCCCACCCTTTGTTAAGGATGTCGGAGTGTCAGTTAACTAATTCTGTAAGGTGGTATCTGTATTTTATTTTAATTGTCGATTTGGTGCAGCTGTGGAGGCCTATGTATTGGGTAATGCAGATGCAGGGTGCTGGATAACTGCCTTCAAGGGGCCTTTGTTTTAATTTATGTTTTGTTTTATATTTGTTATACATTTTATATATATATATATATATATATATATATATATATATATATATATATATATATATGGTTGAAAAGTCTGCTGTACCATTTAAATTCCAATTTGTGCGAGTCTCAATTTTTTTTTCCAGTTAGGTCCTAGGGAAAGTAGGTTGTTCAACTATTCAGACAAAAAGGGACAGCTGTCTTTTTTGTCCTGTTTAATTTATCAATGTAAGTTTAAGTAACACAATGTATGGTAACAAACAGTGTTTTCCTGAATTTTCCAGCAACATTGGCTTTATTGCTTCTTATGGATGCTAACAATGGCTTCCAACTTACATTCAGTAGACCACTAAGCTATCGTTATCTCTAAAGTTTAATTTTGTTGTGGTCTGAGTCTTAACAGTGACTTTAAGCTATCTGGAAAATTTAGGAACAAAGTTCTTTTGCTGTTAAAGTTAGGTATCTTTTTAGTTTTTGCAATACACTGGATGCCACCATTTTACAGCCAGTTTGTAATGGCTACATTGGGAGTACTGGTGTTTTAATGAAAGTCTGCAAAACCGTGCTGTGTCTTGGAACAGGGGAGAAGTTAATATTTGGTAAATTCTCTTTTCCACTTCTTAATATTCTTTTATTGCCCTTTCTTGCTCTACTAGAAATGAAAAAATATATGCTGTACATTATATATCTATATATTACTTTTCTTTTAGTGCAATATATCTCTCTCGGGAAGATTAACTTGTTTATAACTTCTAACTCTGGAAAAGTCTCTACTATATAGATACCCATGGATAGTTCCAACAGTCAAAAAGTTGAATAAAATAAATAAAGCAATAGGAATTATTTCCTCAAGCAGGAAATAATTTGTTCCTAATTTAAAGTTAATATAGTTTCGCCTGCATAACATGTTATGAAAAAAGTTTCTCTATTCACTAACCTCAGTGAGTGTTCTTTGATCGTTGAAAAACAGTAGTTAGTTTTTATATACGGTGTTATGCTTTCTCATTGGGGCCTATAAAGAAAAAGCTAAACCTGTTCAATTCCATGTGGCCCAATATGGCAACCCAAGTATTGTATTCTCAATGATCTTAGTTAAGTAGAGAGGATTTATACAACATTAGTATACCATTTTCTATACCAGATCAAAATACCAGAAGCAAATTCTTTGTTATGATGTAGTAGTAACTGCCTACATTTCAGCACTAAAACTGCCAACTGTTGGCTGTGGGTTAGGTAAGTATTTCTCTTCCCTAGCATGTCCAATAATATCTGTTATTGCTTTTGAAAGGTGGATTTTGCAAAACAAAAAAATATCCATATATTTTTGCTATCCTCAATGTGTATGTAATTCTATTATATGTTGTATATGTTTTTTGTAAACTATCACAGAATATAATTATCATGGTTTGCATTTAAATTTTGTAAATGAATCTCAGTGATACAAGAATGCAGACTGTGCCTATTCTTCACAAGGAGAGCTGGAATATTTTTTTATCTTCGCTCAATTTTAAAAGTAAACTGATAATAATATATAAAACATGTATATAAAGATTGATGTCTTGATGAGCTGATGAATTAACAATTTCCCTGCTAAGAGCACATTGAGGGTTTGACAAAATGATATACCATGCTATTAACCAAAAATAAGGCCATCATGTCAATGAGATATGCCAATGGCGGGTTAAATTTTTTATATTAATTAACAGACTAAAAGTAGAATGATTGAACTTCAAGCTGATTTTCTAATAGCTAAGTTTATAGTGTAACAGTTATAGGATCTATATATGCCCAGATATTGTAATTGCAGCCAGAGAAAAAATATCCCTTTACCTACAATACAAAACAAAATACTAAATCTCTATTGTAGTTTTCTGAGAAACTGGGCCAGCTTAGCCAATAGTGAGACAAGGAGAATGAATAATGCTATCCTTATAAACTTATGTCAATCAATCACATGAAAAACCTCTGTTCACATTGTCTTCTAGCTCTTTTTTCTAAATACATTGCACATGTCAGATCTGTCACAAAATCCATCTGAAGGAACAATTTCTACAACTGTAGACACAAATGGAAACTAGTCTAATCTTGATGCAGAGAGATCAAGGGGGACTGAAGCACCTTCAAAAAATGTCTTATAATATATCAATAACATATTATTAACATATTATATACGACTAGCACAAGATGCAACCAACTTGAGATACGACCAAAAACTTCATTTTGATATACTACCAGAAGCCAGTGTACAGTATGGGTACATTTACATGTGTGCAATTTGTTCATGTTTCTAGGTGCCCTCCTGTGGCAGAAAACATTAATGGGGATTTAACACTCACAGTACAAATGCTATTGTCTCTGAGTTGCACCCAAGAACCCCAGAGGTGTTCAGAAACTTGCCTCTGAGCCCAGATATATGAGCATATATGGGGGGTGTAAGCAAGACACCCCAGGTGTCTTGTAATTTGCCTCTGTTCTGAGCACGATCAGTGGATAATGGTCCTAAAAAAGTTAGGACAGATGGAAAAAGAGAGATAAGATGGCAATTACAAAAGAGCAGTAAAACAGATCTCAATTTGAATGGTGAGTACAGTCTTAAAGCGGATGTTAACTCAATATGTAATAATTACATATGTAAAGTTGAAGTGACTTTCCCTTTTGAGCTGCGCTCAGAGATCTTGGTGGCAGTAACCTGACCAGGAAGGGTCTTCTTAAATTACTAATTTCAGGTAAGTTTATTTTGTCATTCATTTAATGATGTACTTCTTCCTACGGGACAAATGGTTTTGACTTACAACCAACTCTTCTGATCAAATTAAGTTCATAAGTCAAGGGTCCACTATAAATCTAACCTGTACTTTAATGAGGTATACAGATATTGTCAATACATTAGATTCTACTGTGTACTATGTCTACTGTGTATACAAGCATTTGGCAATTCACTTTTTATTGGCTTAACTACCTCTAAAACTCAACCATTTCCTACATGGGTTCCCTGAAAGACTTATATAACTTATATAATTAAACACTTAAACAACGTTAATCGCATCCCAACCCCGTTTGTCCTAAGTGAACCCCACTCATTCTTCACAATACTCCTGATGGTGGAGATAGACTTTCCCGAGTGGGATCACCAGGTCGCTACTGAGATGGTCGAATTTTTCGGCTTGCAAACTTTGTGAACTTATTGAAAAGCCCTAAAATAGGTATCATCACCAAACTTGCTGGGATGTGAAAGTTGAGAGAGAAGGGTTGGAGGAACATTTGGAAAAAAAAAAGTTTTGCTCTAGCACATGTATTTTTGCATAATTAAGTTCAAAGTTAAGTCGAATTCCGATTCTCAATTTTTACTTGACTTTGAACTTAATTTGTGAAAAAACTATTTGTGTTAGAGAATACGTTCCTTTTTTTGTAGTATACCCACCCTTCTCTACATCCCCACTCCCCCAAGCAAGTTTGGTGGATAACACCATGCTCAGGGGTTTTGCAATTAAGTCGAAACCGGCGAAATGGACGAATTTTTGAAAAAAAATTCGACCATCTCTAGTCGCTACCTCTTGAGGGATGGTAGGAACACAGGCAGCTGGTCCAGGGGACAACAGGAAAGGCTCCAGGGACACAGGTGTCGTTGGGGCAGCGCAGGTAGCAGGAGAGTGCAGCAGGCAGGTAAGGGTTACCAGGTATCAGTCTCAGAACACAGGCAGATCTCTATATCACAGGAACAGCAATGGCAGGCAGTGCTTAGCATAACACAGAGACCTTAATACTGAGGCAAAGCTGAAAGGGTAGGGTTCCTTATATAGCTACAGAAGGTCCGCTATTGGTCAGCCAGGTCACATGATGAATACCTTAAATCCCAGGAAATGACACGCGCTGGTGTTTAAGGAAGTGTGTAGGAAAATCAGAATCACTGCTGAACAGGGCGCCTAGATCTGTTACAAGGAAGATATTTATGATCTCCCAAGAAAGTGTATGTGGGCGGTCATGGCCTGGTACGGCATGTCTAGTCCCCCATTATCCCCTCTCCCCCTACCACGGCAGGGAATTGCCTTGTGGGGATCTCTCCCTGGGCCCTGCCAATTTTCCAATGCAGTTTGCTGGACTAATCATGTGACTTTGTACAATAGCAAAACTTTGTTAATGTATGTGCTGAGGAAGCCTACTGGCGAAACACCTTGAGACAGAAAGAAAGAACCAGTAATGAATTGTTGAAACTTTTCAAATAGTGGGTTTATCACAGTATTTATTATATTTAGGTATACTACATATATGATGTAGTATACATGAACAATCTATTCCAGCACTCTGTATGTATTTATGTTTTATGAAATGATTTTATGTATTTGTCCCATTCTGGGACTCATCATTAAACTTTTTAAGTTAATATTATTTGTATGTGCCATTCCCGTGGTCCCACACTCTCAGGAAAGGACCCAACCCTATTGAACTATGTCCATCAAATGTTGTTTTTGTTAATATATCGATGTTGGCACTTGAGATATGAGAAAGTATTTTGGATGTATTGGTACTCATCCTAACTCTTACATTTCACCTAAAATTCACTGGAAACCCATGGTTTCCCTAATTACTGTCCTCTGACAGACGTCTCCTCAGAATTTGGATTGCCTTTATTCTAAAGCCCATACTTTTTGACATGAGATATTTTTTCAAGGCTCACATCTTTTTTGCCTTCCCTCTTATGTTGTTGCTCCTTTGTTTTCAAATTCTACCCTTTTTAAACTTAAACACAAAACACATAAACTTGAATATTTTATTTTGCAAGTTTATAAAGGGTAGTCTCTGGATACAATGGTCCAGCATGATCACACTGCTTTATGCATTGCTACAATAATGTTTCCTTGTATCATCCACTGTTGCATGATTCTATGCTAACTTTAGCCTTTTATATGCGTAGTGACCCAGCCAAGCAGGATTGTCACTACAGAAAATTTAGTCGTTGTTCTGACAAAGCTGGGCTATGAGACTGAAGCTCCTTGATTGGATATTTGAATGAAATCGGAAATTAAACCTGAACAGACAATGCTTCTGGAATCTGCTTGAAACCTAGTACCTTTCCGTCTCCCTGCATGTGTGGATGCGGATTAAGTGAATGTTTCAGATTGGGTTTCTGGGTTCCTAGGTTGAGGTTAAAGAGTTTAACCCTAATATCTGAGATGGCAGAGGAAATCTGCAAGTTGGTTTAGGAGCATAGTTAATCCCTTAGTGACAGTAATGGAGCTTTTGAGATATTTTTGAAACCCTGTGTTGATTAGCCCCAGCCTCCCTCTGTATCATAACACTCCTAATCTCTTCAAAGTTCACAAAAATCCCTAGACAAAAACAAAACGAATTTCTTTTAGCCATGTGATTTATGACAGCATGCTGGAGAAATAGAAATTCACCTCTATGGTGGGTGTGCTAGGTAATAAGGTTCAATTATAATAATAATAATGATAATAATAATAATAATAATAAAAAAGTAGTAACTAGAACAGGAGAAAAAAGTAAATTTTCTAATGTGGATCATAAACATAATTTACAATGGTTGACAATAAAGGATTAGAGATGGTCGAATTTTTTTTCAAAAATTCGACCATTTCGCCGATTTCGAGTTAATTGCAAAGCCCCAACACAAATAGTTTTTGCACAAATTAAGTTCAAAGTCAAGTAAAAATTTCGAAAATCGGAATTTCGACTTTAACTTTGAACTTAATTTATGCAAAAACTACATGTGCTAAAGCAACACTTCTTTTTTTCAAATGTTCCCACAACCCTTCTCTACATCTCCAGCAATTTTGGTGATGATACCATGTTCAGGGGCTTTGCAATCAGCTCACAAAATTAGCAAGTTGAAAAATTCGACCATCTCTATAAAGGATTTCCTTTGACTTCAGAAAGTGGCATTATATTGGAACAGTGATGCCAATCAATATGTATGATTTTATACTTTCCCTACAGTATCCTACGCTATCTTGAACCTACTTTCTGTACAGGTCATCTTGCACAAAGTCAATTACCCAAAGCTATTGATATATGTGCCTAACCAGTTGTATAGTTTGTAGAAACCAGTTGTATAATTTGCAGAAATATGTTTTTACTATCTACAATCTATGATGCAGAATAATGGTCAACTCAGAAATCTTTGCTGACATTTTGCTTTTCCCTTATCCCTTATCTTGATCAAGTCACATTCTTTGGTGATCCTGCGATATTTAAAACCTTTAAAGAGGGCAGAGGTGCTTCTGCATTCTCAGTGTTGTATTCATAGAACATTCCTGAAGCTATCTGTTATTTCATGACCCAGTAAAGGGAATCTGATGGTGTCACACGATAGAAAGCATCTTCCATCCACGTAGCCTGAAGGCTTTTTAGACCTTTATTCTCATTGGATTCCAATGGATAACAACTGTGCTATCCTTCTTACACATTCTAAATAAAAGTATGTCATTGTTTTTCAGATTAACCCAAACATAAACACACATGCAAGCAAAGTTTAATAGAAATCTGTTTGGAAGTATGAGAAAAAAAACTCTATTATGATTTAGTTTACTGTAAAAAATTAGGATGTGTATTATAGTTTACTGTAAAAAATGTGGATGATAAGATAGAAACCTATACCAGCGTCAAAAGGTTTGTCTCAAACTGTATAACCGTATGTGTCTTGTGCTGGAAAAAACACTACTTGTCAAGAACTTGTCAAGAGCTAATAAAATGATGTTTTAATAAAACTACTGCGTCAATGAAAGACTGGCTGTAAAATTACAGATTTTGCCCATGGTTTTAAGCATTTTATTTCTGTTCTTGTTGAGTTCAGGCAAAAAATACTGAGACAAAGATAAATCATTTAAAATAACTTCCCACTTTTAATGTGACCTATAAACTGTACCACCAAACAAAAATGAAATGTTTTAGGCAGAGGGAAGAAAAAATATAAAAATAAAATAATGTTGTTGCATAAGAGTGCACACCATTAAACTAATACTTTGTTGAAGCACCTTTTGATTTTATTACAGCACTTAGTCTTTTTAGGTATGAGTCTATCTGCATGGCACATTTTGGCTTTTGGCTGACAAATCTGTCAGATTGCGAGGGCATCTCCTGTGCACAGCCCTCTGGGCTCTGGCTGGGCCATTTCAAAACTTCTTCTAGTGAAACCATTCTTTTTTGTATTTGGATGTTTACTTTGGGTTGTTGTCATGCTAAAAGATAAAGTTTCTCTTCATGTTCAGCTTTCTAGTAGAAGCCTGAAGGTTTTGTGCCAATATTCGCTGGTATTTGGAACTGTTCATAATCCCCTTTATATTAACCAAGGCCTCAAGTCCAGTTGAAGAAAAACAGCCCCAAAGCATGATTCTGCCACCACCATGCATCGCTGTGGGTATGGTGTTCTTTTGGTGATGTGTTTAAGCAGATGTATTCTTAAAATAAAACATATATATAAAATTAAATGTTTACTAGGGATATGGAAAGGTGTTGTTAAGATGAAGGATGTATGTAAGTTATAGATAAATACATTGCTATAAGTATTCAGGGAGAGTGAGACTAATGTGCTATCCTGTGGTATACAGTCCCCCATTTCTGTGAATTGCAGTGTGGTCAACTGTAAATCCTTCTACATTTCCTATGTTCCCTATTTAGCAACAGCCCTTTAATTAGAGCAGCAAGAAACATTGCCCATCCACCATTGCCCTTTCCCTATCCTACCCCCTGACCTGACCTTTTCCCTTATTTTTGGGGAGATCAAGCCATGGTTCTGCAGCCTGTATATGAGCCACACCACCCTGATAGCAATCATATTTGGCTTACTTACACAATGCTGCATATGTTTAGCCAAAAAACAGATTTGGGTTAATAAGATGATAATATCGAACTTTTTATAACCTGGTAAACTCATAAAACCTATTTGTATCCTTCTTTATATTGGCTGCGTGCTGAAGAACTTACAGACCCCTGGCTGGTTTTAAATTGATCATCTTTACTTTATCATATGCTTAGTTTTACATTCCAGTGATACTTAAAACTTGGTTTCAGTATCAAGGATATGGTGGTGGCATGGAGGGAAACACGGAAGCTCTTTCAGGTGACCTTCCGCGCGTCTACACCTGCCACTTTTGGGTAATTCATTCACCATGTATTTTTGTGCCTCTGGTATATACCGGGATTGGGAAGGTAGGGATTGCGCACGCTGGCGCAGTTCTTCTGTGATTCTTCCTTTGCCTTGATTCCATTACCTGAATTGTGCAGCAAATACCAGTTGCCTTCGACCCACTATTTCCAATTCTATCAGCTAGTCAGCTATTGGAAGTCTCTTAAATTGTCCTCACATCAAGTTGCATGCCATTGACACCTTTGTGTCTACTCATCTAGTCATCATCTCAAATGTGTGCAACTATTATCTCCTCAAGATACGCTACCTTGTTTACAAACAAAAACAAACATCTTGGGCTAGGGACTTCCCTGACCCGGACTTTACTGACAAAATCCTTCAGGGTTTTTTGTCTGTAGTGAAGTTGATAACTAGTGAAACTTACATGGGTTTTTACCTTATCTTTAATACTACCAGGGTCCATATTGCGCCATTGGGAGGCTGTCCCAAAAGTGGTAAAATAAGGGCACTGGAACACTGTATATGGTTATAGTTTAGCTCAATTCTGGCTGGATGTCACCAAGTACACCCATCTGGTAAGCAAGGAACAGGTGCTGGATTAACCAATGCTCCTATTGTTCACCTTCTTAGATAGAGAGGCACAACCACACATCTGCTCCTCCCTATCACAATGAGCCCAGATCTGTCTGCTGACTGCACGACTATGTATAATGCACCTTTCCATTGAAATGCTGCATCTTTACTTATTTAATAATCTAATCTAAGAAATCAGTCCTAATCCTTATTAAATCAGTCAAATTTAGTAATTGATTGTCTAACGCAGAAATACCCATGTGTGCTCTCTTGCCTGGTAAGAAAACATAAAAAATAAAAGTCCTCATTTATATTCTAATACGGTACTTGTTTGCTGCATTTAACAAGATGTGCCTATTTTAAACTCATTGAACATACATATTTTTTAATCTATGTGTTAGAACCAGACAGGCTACTTACAATGTCACTGCATAATGCATAGCCCTTAAGGTACTAATGTACCAGAAAACCATTAAGGCAGAAGAATAGCAGATAAACAGAACATTTCTAAGAGAAAACCAAATGTTGCCATTATAAGGAGTGAAGATGAGTCTCCTCTGAATTTATATTATTTCCAAAGAGTTTTTTATAGTCAGACCGAGGCCACTTATCCTCTTCATCCAAGAATTTTATAGTCTTATTGTATTGTAAGATTATCCTATAATCATTCACTAACCCTTGAAGGGAGGACAGGTGATGATATCTTGGTGACTTCTACTGCTATAAAAGAAGTAATAGCTGAAAGGTGCATTCCCCTGCAAAACACATCGTGCTCGCTACAACACCTCCGCATTTTCTTCGTGTTCATCTTAGGTTATTGCATAAGATGTAGCAGATTACATTTATATAAGAATCTTAATTTGTGAGCATGTGCTTGTGAAATAGCAAGTAGATCTTAAAACTGAACTCAGAATTATTGTAAAATGTAACCTTTCACTGCTAGCTTTTATGCTTGCAATGCAAGGCTTGCAAACTTTATGACTCATGGGCTTCAATGGATTTTTACATTTGACAGAGGAACCTGACAAAGAACCTGTAAGGGCCATAAGGTCCCAAGTTCTCCCAGCCTGGGTGGCAAAGTACAATGATAAATTGATAAATGTTACATACCAAGGCTTCAAATTAATAACTATAAAGAGACTTTGGATAGTAAACGTAACCTCCCAGTGCACTGCTGAGGTACAGATTTCTCTATCAAAAGCACACCATAGACTTCAACGGAAAAACGTTTTTTACATTATAGGCCTGTAGTTTCCCAAAGTATGTCCATACAGGATATAATATAATTGTATGTTTAGGTGCTCTGTGAATAGCTCACAAAATCAGTTAATCAATATTTTAAAAGAAACTGTATCAGCTAAATTAGCACTGCAACCACTAGATGGCGCTGCAGATGTGCCAGGTTACATAGGAGAGCATTGTAATACACTGAAGCCAATGTATTACACTCGGTTCTGTAAACTTGATGATGTCGCACCCAGAACCGAAGTCTGTCATACCGGGTGAGACAACAGCTGTAGAGGACATGGGGACACCGGATAATTTATTCAGGTGAGTATTTTACATTGGAATCATATTCAATGCAGAAAACACTATTCGATATGATTTTCATTTAAAACACCCACCCACGCGCCGATCACATCACATCAGGGGGGGGGGGTCTATTCTCCTGCAGCAGCCTCTTCATTAGATCAGAACCACACGGATTGGTGAGTTTGTGCTCTTGGGGCTCGGATCTCCACAGAATGAACCCAGCTCATCCAGTGTAGTTCTAACAGGTCAGCGCTGGAGGAGCTGGGACCATCAGGAACACCAGAGGGGTTAAACATTCCATTGCAGACAAGGGCAAGTAACAACCTCTACAAAAACCCCATAACAATCATCCTCTAGGCATTATCTCTACTTTTTCTAAGAATTAGGTGGAGGGTAGCCAGAGCATCTTGACACCAAGGTGACAAAAGGCCTCATTAAAAGACTAAATGAGCTAGATTTGGCCCGAGGACTGTAGTTTGCCTATGTTTGGGTTAGGGTAAAGCCCAATACATACATCATGCCCCACTCCCCTGCCAGTTAGAAGGTAACCTCTGTTTCAGGTTCCTAAGTCATTGATACATTTTCAGACTTTTTAAAGTAATGAATGAGTATTATGACACTGTCCCATATTCTACACTACTGGGAGCAATGAAGAATGTGTTCTGGTGTTGTATGGGCATCTTGAAAATGCCAAATAATTACTGTTCTATTTAGGAATCTGCTTTTAACTAAAACCACTGTTAATATTTTACCGAATTTAACATTTGGAAAGCCTTCATCGTTTTTTCCCCGGGGGTTTTCCTGTCAAATTAACAGTTCAGTGGTTGAGGACTGGTGCCATCAGTCTACTGTAGGGAAGTGGAATTATGTCCTCCATCTCCTCTTAAGCAGTGACCAACCAGGAACATTGTATCTTTGTAAGAAGCATAATGGTTATGCTGGCATACTAGAAACTGCATGGCTGGGTGTCAGGGAAGATGATTGATGTTAAATATTTGTGAGCACAGCCACAAACGGCATAGCCACAAGGATATGTAAGGATTTTGAGACTGCATCACAAAAGAGAAAGTAGTTTCCTACCCAGGAGTATGCTTTAACAAAGATGGTGTGGTTCATATAAGAAATGGAATGTGCTATTAGGTAGGAATACTATTACCTATCTCTCTCTCTCTGTTGTTTCCCCGAAAATAAGACAGTGTCTTATATTATTTTTGCTCCTAAAGATGCCCTACGCCTTATTTTCAGGGGATGTCTTATTTTTCCATGAAGAAGTATACGGCACTGGGGTATCAGAGTGGGGGGATCACTTAAAATGACACAGAGGGGATCAGAGGGGAGAATCAAAATGGTACAGGACAGGAGACTCAGGGGGGATTACCATTTTAGTAACCCCTTTGATCCTCCTGTGTCATTTTGATTGCCCCCTCTGATCCCCCCTGTCCAGAGTTACAGTACTATATCTTCAGGGGTGCCTTATTTATAGAGGGAATGCCTTATATTTCAGTGTGAGGCACAAATGTAAGGGTCTTATTTTTCGGGGATGCCTTATTTTTGGTAAGCAGGGTATATATGTGTAATTGCAGATTACTAAACATAGCATGCTTAAATCTACTGTTTTCAGATGTAATTTTAGTGTGGAGACTGAACTAGTGGGTGCTCAGATGCTTTTTCCAATATGTTACATTCCAGTCTCCGTTGTTTAATTCCATTATGCTGTTTGTTAACTAATCAACCACCAAGGGCTTTTTCCTAAGAAGGTTGGCATAGCTTAAACAACTATCCTGAGCATGCTTTAGGAGGGACATTTGGTCCTGTGTTTATACTTAAGTATTGTAAGTATTGTACAGTTTGCTCTGTTATATTTTGCTCCACTATGCAAAATATAACTACATGTTTTTTCACATTAACAGAAATATTGCTAATGGAACTGCAGCTCTAGCTGGATGTTTACAGTATTTGGTTATTTTTTAAGGAATATTGGTTTAACTGTCTTTATTTAGCATTATTCTTCGGAAAACTGTGGAATACATTAAGTTGAAGGCAAAATACATTTTGGTATTTTTATCTAGGAAGCAAATGCTTCAAAGATAAACCTACCTAATACAATTTTTTAATCGTTTTAAAGATCTTAATTAAGGAACTTCTTTATGAGGAATGCATTTTATTCAATATTAAAAAAATGCAGTATACATATCAAGATCATGATATACATTACACAAACATTCTTTATAGGTGCGCAAGATACAGAACATATATATAAATAAAAACCTTCCCTTTCCCACTGCAGCCTCCAATTAATCTAAATACTCCTCCCATGTCATAAGGAATACCTATTTAACATCCAGGGCAACCAAGTCTTACTATATCTTTCTCATTGGCCATTATACCACCACATAAGGTCTAAAGGTATCCATAGACAGTATGATTCCTGCCTGATTTTGCGGCTGTTCGACCGCCATGCGCGTTCCTGCCAATGGGTTCAAATTGGATGAGCCCACCTGGACAGATTGACCAGGATTGCACCACCAAGTCAGAATGAACAGTGATCCGTCATACTGGTAAATTCTGGGCAATTGTATTACATTTGGTGGGGACCAAACTTTCCATCCAAAGTCATTTCCAGCACGCATAGGATGCTCACAGATCCTCTGAGCAACCTGCTGCTAAAAAATTGGATTGGAATTGTACCATCTATGGCTACCTACATTTGCTGAATTGAATAGGGCTTCACTAATTGGATTTGGTGAAATAGATTACTTCAATAGAGCTGATATACACATCATTGCTGCATTCAAAAGGCAACATTATGCAAGATTTTTGGCTAAAGATGGGATTATGCACAAATAAATAAAAGTTCTATGAATAACTTTTATATCTGACCAATAATAAATCTTGATTTTACCCCAACTATAGCAACCATCATACAATCAATAAATATTGCACTACAAAACCCCATTCCTAGGACCATACATTGGAGTCATACATGGAACATACAAGAACAAGATTTCAGATCTGGTAAAAAAAAATAATAAAGCCATGATTGGTTACTCATGTTACTGCACTAATATTTGGATTTTAAAACTACCATGAATAAAGAATCAAACCCACATATTTCCCACATAACAAACATGTATGACTACCTATCAAAAAAGTGTTATTGGTTCTCCACACTTTTCTTCTTTTTTTATGTAGTTTTATGTTCTTTATTATCCATTTTATTGCCATGACAACAACAATTGTGTTTTCATTGTAAAAAAGATTATCATCCTTCCTTTTTTTAGTTTATTTCAATGTTTTAATTTCTGGCTTATGATAGAAAGCTAAAACTCTTCAGTACACATTTAGCCTGAGAGAGGGTGACCTTTCCATGTAACCATGCCTATTATCTACCTCCTCCTTCCACATCCGTTATCGATTTCAAACAGTACAATTGTTATGCATGATAGTACATGCAGGAAATTTGTCCGGAATTGATAGCTCCTTCTAGTGTAGTTACACGCCTGTCAAACACTTTACCAGAGTTTAGAAAAAAGGAATGTTTTTTCACATGAACAGAAAAGCAAATAAAAGAACATGTAAGTTACTAATTGCATAATTATATATTATATATTTTCAAGGGTGTATATTGAAAGGAATATTTAAGCAAATAATATATAATGGAATACGTCTATAAGAAAGAGAAAGGATTACATAAAATAGTTAAAATAAGATTGTAATAATACATCACACAGCTACACAGAATTGCCTATTAATAGTAATGAGTAAGCCTGTAACACTGAAGATCTAATCTTTCCTATTATTAGACAGTTCTGTGGGACTAGTTGCTGCTTTCACATTATCTAATTTTATCTTATCTACAGTCAGGTCCATGAATATTGGGACATCGACACAATTCTAAAATTTTTGGCTCTATACACCAAAACAATGAATTTAACTGCAGACTGTCAGCTTCAATTTAAGGGTATTTACATCCAAATCAGATGAACGGTGTAGAAATTACAGTTCGCATGTGTCTACCACTTGTTAAGGGACCAAAAGTATTGGGACAGAATAATAATCATAAATCAAGCTTTCTCTTTTTGATACTTTGTTGCAAATCCTTTGCAGTCAATTACAGCCTGAAGTCTAGAACACAAAAACATCACCAGACACTAGGTTCTTGGGACCCTTTTCTTTCATTTTTGTCTTCAGCAAGTGAAATGCATGCTCAATCAGATGTAGGTCAGGTGATTGACTAGGTCATTACATAACATTGTCATTTGTTTCCCTTAAAAACAGTTTGGTTGCTTTTGCAGTATGCTTTGGGTCATTTTCCATCTGCACTGTGAAGTGCCCTCCAATGAGTTCTGAAACATTTGGCTGAATATGAGCAGATAATATTGCCCAAAACACTTCAGAATTTATCCTGCTGCTTTTTCAGCAGTCATATCCTCAATAAATACAAGAGAATCAGATCCATTGGCAGCCATACATGCAGGTCATCTACCACAGTTATTTTCTGTGGTCTGCTAGATTTTTTGGTGTTGCTGAGCTTACTGGTGCGTTGTTTTGGCCATGCCTAATGTTTTTGCTATCTCTCTGGTGTGTTTGTTTTGTTTTTTTCAGCCTAATGATGGCTTGCTTCACTGATAATGACAGCTTTTTGGATCTCATCTTGAGAGTTGGCAAATGCAAAACAGATTCCAAATGCAAAAAGCAACTCTGGACCTTTTATCTGCACATTGTAATTGGGATAATGAAGGAATATCACACACCTGACCATGGAGCAGCTGAGAAGCCATTTGTCCCATTACTTTTGGTCCCTTAACAAGTGGGAGGCACATATGCAAAGTGTTGTAATTCCTACACCGTTTACCTGATTGGGATGTACATACCCTACAATTAAAGCGGACAGTCTGCAGTTCAAGCAAACTGTGTTTGTTTAATTTAATTTAATCCATTGTGGTGGTGTATAGAGCCAAAAAATTTTAAATTGTGTTGATGCCCCAATATTTATGGACCTGACTGTACATTACAAAACCCTGAAAGATCTGACTGCAAAATTACTTTTAGCATCAAACTGAGCATTTAAAAAAAAAAATTATTGAGTTGTATGCAGAGATAGTAAGTTTTTTTTAGAAGTTCTGTTGTATGAGAACTCTTGGAGAAGCTTCTAATGCATGTGCTTTTAAAATGCAATGCATATAGTGTGAAAGGGCCCTAACACCAAGAACAACAGATTTTTGCAGTTAAACTATCCTTGTGCTGCAATAATAAATGCCAGTTTTGTCTAAGGGTTAAAAAAGAACCTATATTTCCTTTATTCTGGCTTCTCCACCATCTTCATGTCCTAAACCTGTATCCAGTATCAAGCATAAAATAATTTGATGTTAAAAATATGTAATGCTTGGTGGGGATCCCAACTTAGCACACAGACTTACCTGCTCAGTCTTCACTGCGCCGAGCCACTCCGCCGATGCAAGGCGGATCCTCGTTGAGCCTCTGCATCGGCGGATGTGTAAACAGAGGGTCCGCCGAGCAGGCAAAGTCTGTGTGCTCCATCGGGATCCTCGCCAAGCAATACACTTAGCAGAGGGAGTTCCGACGTATAATGGAAACAAGCTCTTAGTATCCCAGATCAATGTGTATGTAAAAATCTGACATACAATTTCATGCAAAAACAAACTGAATTGAGTTTCCAAATATGATGTTATATGAAAGCTTTACATTTATATTCCTTTTAGAGTGGAAGCAATAGGACAGACAATTTTTAAACATCTTGGTGTACTTTTCAAAACTGTAGATCGACTTATAGCAAAAGCCTTTCTTTACAAAACATGATCAGCAACTTCAAAATGAAATTATACAGTTATGTTTTGTATCTAATTACTGGCCCATTGCATTGTCTATAATGATACCCCACATCTACTTGTTTCTTTAACATACTATAGTATATTGTGCAATGCATATATTTATCATTTGTCCAACACAAAACCTAATATCAAGTTTTGGTGCATAGCATTAACAACTATCTCTGCATCACCTTCATGCCAATATCAACATGTCCTAGATCCTTTGTTTGATGTGCCTCATTATATATCTCATTTTAAATGTAATTTAAATGAAAAAAATTCAGGTTAACGTTATTTATATTCCCATATCAGGTTGTAGTTTTTGCATAGGCCAGGTTACATCCTGATCAGTGATGGCCGAACATCGGCCAGATCTGTCCGCGAACGGACTATTAAAGAAGTCTGCTGTCCGTCTGTTCGGTGAACCGTCTGTCCACCTTGCGGGCAGTTCGGCCATCACTAATCCTTATATTGATCCAAAATCTTAATTATCAGAACAGTATAATGGTACATCCATTTTCAGGTGATAAATATAAAAGAAATGTTATAAATTAAATAAATTGCCCTCTGACCAATCCCAACTTATTTTCAAACATACAACGATTCTTTGCTGGATGTGACTATATCTTCTGAGTTGTCCAAGAACGTAGGAAAAATTGTAAAAATAACTTTCACTCCCTTTTCTTTTAGGTGACTCTTAAAGGTTCCTTGTGCTGTGATAGATCATTGTCACATAGGTATATATTGCAAATTTGCTAATTCAAATAAAAAAAATGATTTGCTTTCATTATTGTGATATTCTCATTATTATTCTCAATATTTAATGTTTTTGTTTCTGGAATCTTCCATCTATGCTTTGTGTCTGCTAACAAAATATGTACTGGCTGTCACATTACTTGATTCTGTTTTGGCAGTAGCAATGAAATGCATTCTGTTTCATTCAGTGAGTGACTCATCCTGCTTAGCAATTGCTGCAGGCTGTTAACAGAGAAGTTTGGAGGTTGCTTTTCCCTGTGCAACTTCTGTCATAGACTGTGCTAATGGTGGTTTGAAAAGTATATCATTTTTGTATAATCCTAATCTTTGGGTAGAATCTATAATTCTTTAAATTATTTTTGTATTTAAACACATTTAATAAATCGAAAGTATAACAGACCTGCTGTAGCCTTTTGAGATTCCATATTGCTTGGCTATTATGATGGCAGGATTCTAGAAATTACCATATGGAATCATTAGGTTTGACATGTTCAGCTGACATCCAATGGCACTGAGCATTGCTATAACTGACACTTAAGACCCCCATACACCTTACAATCATACCATACAATTTCTGTACAATCCACTTTTCTTGTACCAAAACCATGTAACATGAGGACCTTTCTAAAGCTTCCAATCACTATGTATTCTATCAGGGAGGATCCGGTACTTACCCTTGCAAGTGTTACATTTTGTACAGATTCTTCATGTTGTGGTCCCAGATGACTACATGTGGTCATGAAAGTCTTTAAAGTGATTTATTGTCATTTGCTGCTAGTGTACTATAATTGAAGGACAACCAGAAACAATCGCTGCATTTATGGGGAAGGAAACACTTCTTTGGTCAGTCGCTATTAACTGTTAAAGGCTTCTTATTAAAAAGACAGTGTAAAATTTTACTGACACACTTTTTTCCTACAGGTATATTTTAACAGTGTTTTTTGGCTGAAGGAAAAAAGAAGACGCTCAGGTATACATAAAATACCAGAATAACAAGGGAGGATATCAGCTCCAATCTCAGTACTAGAAATAAACGCAACATTTCCACTAGTTTCTATAAGGTATTACCAGAGAATGCTCGTGAAAACAAAAAGTAAGCACATATAGTTATTGTATATATTAAATTCAAAGTTAAGTTGAAGTATCAACTGGACTTTGAACTTAATTCATGCAATACTTTCATTTTTTGCAATATTCCTACAACCCTTCTCTACATCTACAATTTTGATGATGATACCATGTTCATGGGCAATTAATTCACACATTTGGCTAGTTGAAATTAATATTACAACTAGCTTATACTTGAACACTGGACACCTTCCATGTGTCCTAACCTGCAGGATGATAGATAGTGTGGTCTCACTAATATGTATGAAATACCTGAAAGTATGGCGAGGATGGGAAGTGACTTTGGATATTCATCTGTTTTAATTTGCTTTCATACATTCCAGAGATTTGTTATTTTTGTTTGTACATTTATGTTGTGAAAGCCAATGTAATACCTCACAGTCTGGATCTAATGTGGTTACACACTGTCTGGCCAAAAAAAGTCGCCACCAAGGTCACACACTCTAATATTTTTGTTGGACCACCTTTAGCTTTTATTACGGCACACATTCACTGTGGTATTGTTTCGATAAGCTTCTGCAATGTCACAAGATTTATTTCCATCCAGTGTTGCATTCATTTTTCTTGCATTGATGATGGTAGATTCTGACTGATGAGCAAAGACTTCTCCAGCACATCCCACAGATTCTCAATGGGTTAAAGGTCTGGACTCTGTGGTGGCCAATACATGTGTGAAAACTATGTCTCATGCTCCCTGTACCACTCTTTAATAATTTGAGCACGATGAATCCTGGCATTTTCATCTTGGAATATGCTCGTACCATCAGGGAAGAACAAATCCATTGATGGAATAACCTGCTCATTCAGTATATTCAGGTAGTCAGCTGACCTCATTCTTGGAGCAAATACTGTTGCTGAGCATTCAGTAATAATCCAATAGGGGGCTCGTATCTATTTGCTTGGTTAAATGCAGTTAAATTAAGGCCAGGCAGTGTATATGCAATGAAAAATGCATAACAACATAAAAAAGAGGATTTTGCACAGACAATTATGGAAAAGCGTCATGTCTAGTCAGGTTAAGACCTCTCAATAAACAGAAACAAAGGCACGAAAGGAGAGAATGCTGACAGGAACAACATGTTTGAAAAGGGCAAGCATGTCTGGTAACACAGAAAGGGTTATCTACTCGATCCCCCCTCTATCTCCAGATATTCATATGTATTTGGGATGTTGGCCAGAACACCTTGGTTTGTGCATCTTTTGTATCTCTAACACAGAAAGGGGATTTTGGAGATTTAAAGTGAAATAAAGCATAAGAAACTATTGAAAAGTAAAAACACTTACAAAACTCCAAATTGCAACATTACATGCATCCATGTTATAAACGTGTTCTATTTGTTTAGCAAACCTAACCCCCCCCCCCCCCCCCCCCCTTCATCTCCTGCTGCAGAACAGGGTGAACCTGAAGCAGTGGAAGCCAAGAACAATTGGGGTATAAGTGACTTATGAATACCAGAGTAAGTAATTCTACTGACTGTTGTGGTTGTTAGAAGCAGAAACGCTTCACATTATTTAGCTCCGCATTGTGTTCTCTGTGTGGGTCAATTGGATGAGATTAAAGAAATTTGTAGACTTGTGGAATGGCTATCAGCTAATAGTGATGTCTTGACAAGAGTTGAACTTTTTGCCATGCCTAAGTTAAGACCTTCACTTATCTTTTGCAGAGGTAGTGACTATCAATTGTATTGAGACCATGGGTTGGTGGATGATGATTCAACATAGACTGCATCCTGTTGAAGTCCATGTGCATCATGGACAAAATTCGAAGATGACCATTATTCACATTGGTTATTTTTTCCCTAATGAGTTATTTATACAAAGGACTTTTACCTGCTCACAGACTTAGGACATATATAATCTCTACCTGGTTGACATAAAATGGCTGTTCTGTAATCCTAGATAAAAGTAATTGGTTACAGGTGACCCTTGGATCTCCACCTGGGTCTTCTTCCTGTGAGCAGTTTGGGAGACCTGTTTCAGGACATCTGTGGGAGCCAGGCTGCAGTCTGGTAGCTGCGGACTATTCAAGATGTGAGTAGCTGGCATTCTACTTTTCCACCTAAGGGTGAGGGATTATCCTAGCATCTAAGGACTGTGGTTGAGAGGTCTAGAGATTAGACTTAAGGGGGCAAATGCACAATACTGGCAAAGAAGTAATTTTTTTTTATGTTAAACACTGACATACCTAAGAACGTTAGTCTGCTGAAGGGCTCATCTGCAGAGCAGGCATGTAAATATTATTTTATTTGTGGATCACAAATAAATATGCCAGTTTATGGCATGATACTTCCGTGTGGACATTCACCTTACAGCACCAAAGGGAACTGTGTGCAACCTGCATAAGGTAATTGGGGATCGGGTCACTAGGAAAAGGAGAGAGCAGGAAGACACAGACTAAAACACAGATCTGGAAGAATTGAGATGTACACTGGTTGTGAGAGCTTCTGCACTAAAAGACTAGTCTGTGAGGGATCCTTAAGGAATGGTTGGGTCACTGGGGCACCATGACTCATATTTGGTGGGAATGCCCTGTAATTCAGCCATTCTGGAACGCTATCTTCTACATCTACATCGGTCTATCTTACCAGGCACACTTAGAGCTATCAAACAGGACACCCTACGATTTTTTCTTATAGCTGCTCGTACAGTGATCCCCAGGCACTGGCTGTCCCCAATACCGCCCTCCATCCCTGAATGGATGTCTGAGTTGGCATCCATTGAACCCTTGGAACAGCTGGTTACAGAAGACGAAGACCGGTTAGAGATATTTCACAAAACTTGGGGTCCCTGCTCGGGTTTCAGACCACTCCTAGATTCCAACTCTTGCTCTCTTCCTTGGTCGGAGGCAATGGGAACAGCACTTCCCCTACCTCCTCTTTACTTTAGTGTCTCCTTTACCCCTTGTTTCCCTCTTTTCCTATCTTCTCTATAACCAGTACACACACAGAGAACCATATAGGGGCAATGTGGGGCTTTTGAGGCACAAGTAGTATATAAACACAAAAATTTATATTCAAAACAGGTCTTTATTGTGCTGACCCACTAAATGTATAAAATATCCAATAAAAATTACCATACATAACTTACATTAACATACATAACACTTATATTGAATGCTATACACAACTTTTGCAAATTGGCCTGAAAACATCGTCAGATTCCGGGTAGCTCAACGTTTCGCCCCCTGTATGCGGGGCTTCTTTAGGAACGGACCCAGAATAAGGCGTGTAAGCTTAAAAGACAACAGCAATATTATCACATTGTACTATTATACATGGATATGACCATAGATTCAACAGATCATACATTGTATTCCGCATCTGACATAGGCACTCACTGTACATCATATAAATTCGTAGATATTAAACTCATCATACCAACAAGGATACATCCTTCCCCCCGGGGTGGCCCTGCGGTTCGCGGTCCCCCATTGCCCCCCACCACCCATATGCCATGCCCCCATTACTCTATGTCCCTGGGATGGCTATTACCCATCCAAAGGGATAGGTATATATATATATATATATATATATATAGAGGTGTCCAACATTAGACGTCCCATTGAAGAAGCAACTATTACAAATGAAAATGAAATATTAAAAAGGCAAATATTATGCTTACCGTACTTCTGCCTCAAAAGCCCCACATTGGGGTATATGGTTCTGTGTGTGTGTACTGGTTATAGATATCGGGGTGTGGCACGTCCCTATATGGGTTTGGATATGTTCACTCCAGGGGGTCACTTTAGCTGCTAGTGTTTCCTATCTTCTCTATCCTCTTGTTTTTTCCTCTCTTTTTTCTTGTCTTAGATGTATGTCTCCCCTGTTCTCTAGTTATTGCTTTTTTACTTACCTCCTTTGTGCGCCGCTTCTGTGTCTGGGAGGTTGCAGCTCCTGGGATGGCTGTCTCGTAGGGTTGATGAACGTGTTGAGCACTCTGGTACCGCATCAGATCCTCACCTCACTCACATCCTACTAGCAACCCTAGTTTATTTGCTTAGCAACTATCATGACTGTTCTTTTGTTGTTGCACATTTATTCCGAGAAAACAGGTTTGTTTGTCCCGTACTCCCGAACTGATACTCGGGTATGTTTTGTGTAGTGAAAATTGTTTCTTCTGAAAAATTCTAACAAAACTTTATTAAACAGGAATGGTTGGGTCACTAGAAGTTTATGTAAAGTTCCAGAACCTTCTGGAGAAAAAGGGCTTCCACCCTTGGTAGAAGCAGACTGTCACATACACATTTTCCCCTTGACCCTGATCTCTTTTAGAAAACACTAGATGGAACTCTCTAAATATCTAGTTCAATTAAACTCTTTTCTTGATATATTATATGTAAGAATTGAACTATTAATTTAATAGTGTCTTATGGATAAAATCCACACATCTAGTATGGAATCATATGTGCTACAAAAAATGGGATATGAAACTGACTAATGCAATAGTTAATATTTTTGGGGGATATTCATGTTACTGGTGGGAAATTGTGGATGGATTTGAACTTTGGGGTGTATTATACTGGTCCATTTTACTTTCTTTGCCCTTATAATAAATGAGGCAGAAAAACAGTCACATTAGTCACTCTTCTCCACCTTCAACTCTCTGCTCAATCCTACACCTCCTCCTCCAACTGCCACCTTCTCTGCCCAAGACCTGGCCACATACTTTCATGACAAAATTGAAGCCATCCAAATTGATATTTCTGCCAATCGCACCTCCCTCCCTCCTCCAATCCCATCCTCCTGTAACTCTTCCCTCACCCCCATTCCTCCAATCCCATC
>CM070033.1:149481040-149492624 GCA_036250615.1 Ptychadena robeensis
GCCCTAAAAACTGTGTGCGTCTTATGGTCCGGTGCGTCTTACAGTCCGAAAAATACGGTATATGGCTTATTAGTACCAGGATTATTAAGGAAACATATTTAAAATGCCCCAAAGTCCCTGAAGACGTCCCCAAGAGGGACAAAACGCGTTGGAGACATATTTGGAGGCAAAAAGAGATGGACATGACATATACTGTTTTAAACCTTTACCTGATATATGAAGACCCAACAACCCCTGTGGTAAAAACTTGGACACTCACAGGGGATTGATGTGTATTTTCGCCTTTTTCCTTTCCTGACTTGACTTGATATTGAATACTTGACTGTGTTTTTACCTATGTGATTTTGTATGAATCTGTATATGTTTTTTTGATTAAAACATTGCAAATCCCATTCCTTCGACTGGAACTCCATGTATGGTTAAAAAATCTTCTTTCACCTTTAAAGTCTGCCGGGGTTGGCCACCCCTTCTTTTGGGTTTAGTTACCCTCATAATACCTATTCATTATTGGTATAGTTCCCTATTTTGGAGCTTACTCTTATAATTTGGATAGCAACATTGCTTCCTCCTTTAGCTTCATGTTATACATCCTATGAGTAATACAGCATCTTTGACAAAAAACGTACCATAATCAGTGCCTTTAATGGAAATATTAGTATTTGTTTAGACTATCATACAGGAGTATTTATTTGTATTTTCTGAAGGTAAAATGTTTCCGCCTCCTGGTAGAAAACCAGTGATATATACAGTATGTAAGAATTCTTTCAGTTGAATGGATCTGTTTCCAAATGCATTTTGTAATAACAGCTGGCTTATATGTCACAGAGATTGTTCTCTAAAGACATGATTTGTAGAGACACATTCATTTTAATATTCAGGCAGCACAAATTCCTTTTGTTTTAATCTTTAAAATTTTTCTTTGGGGAAAGTGTTCATGTTAAAATAAATAAATGTAAGTGTGTTGAGTAAATGGAAATTTCAATATTAGAAAGGTTTAAAGCAAAAGCCTGGGTGCCAAATGAGAGCAAGGAATATAACATCAGCTTAAAAAATTACAGACTTAAACTCCTTATTAGTTTTGATTTAATAAATTTGGTTCATTAAATTAGCTCCTGTGCTCCTTAATTTTTACAGATGTTTGCAAATGAAATTGATTTAGATTTTTGTTTGTTCTATTGCCATCTGTGTTTTGTTTAAGACATTTAGCTTTTCTGGCTTTGAGTCTTTGTTAAGTGCACAGGTCTGCAACTCATGGCTCTTCAGCCTCCTTGTTGTGGCTCCCTAGCTGCCAGCAAGCCTCCTCCCTCCTACTGCTGGAAGGGAGTGTATGCCAGCAAAATCCCTGGCTGCCGAAGCATCTATGGCTAAGCTCACATCATGTAGCAACTCCTGTGGAAGGAAATTAACAGGGGCGGTAGGAAGCACAAAAAAATTTAGTGTAGGACTACCTTTTTATATCCAGTCTTTAGGCTCTTTCACACTGTATGTGCTGAGTTGTGTACCGGCAATATACACATTATTGCTTACACATGTGTTGCACAGTGCACACAGCATTTGCACTTCCCATTCAGGTGTATGGAAAACGCTCTCACCTGCAAAAACTGCGTGCAGCGCTGTATTATGTGGCAACACAAAGCAAGTGAAATTACATCTTTGTATGTTTAAGTTATGAGTATTAACAGGATGCCTAAATATAAAACAGTTAAAAGTTTAATTAGGTTTTTAAACGTTTTGTAACAATTTACCAGGACAAACAATGGCAAGACAAGGTGTTATGGCTCCTAAGGCAAATACATCCCACAAGGCCTGCTCATATAAACATGGCTTAATCACATGGTCATCGCAGAGCAAAGCTTCAGGCTCATTTTGTATGCTTCTTTGTGCTCCGATAAACTTCAATGAATTTAACAAGCCATGAAAAGCTTCATCTTTCTGATGATCATCAGAAGCATTCTTCATTGTTGAAAACACAGTTTATCTGATAGTTACAAATAAACAACAACAATTTAAGCTGGATTTTTACCTGTGTCTAGGATACTGAATAAATTAGTATGCTAAACATAGGCAAGTGAATCATATATCAATGTTTTCAAGAGAGCAATATACAATATAAGATAAAACAAAGAAAAACTCAACCTGAATCTCAAAGAGTTTTTGTTTGTCCTTTAAACTTACAAAGTTTAACATCTAAATCCTGTTAACATACGAATTCTAGTCTGAACTACATATCTTGAAGGTTAAAAGTCACTTTTGCCATTTGCTGAACGTATACTGCTTCTTTGTCATTTTAATGACTTATATATTGCAGAATTATTATCACAACAAATCCGAATTAAATGAAAACTAGCAGCAGTCATATTTAAGAGGACCTGACTATAATGTTGAAGAAATTCCATAGTCAAACCAAGCCACATCTTCAGCCAACCCAATTTAGCAATTTCATCTACAGTTCAAGAAGTGGCTTGGATTGGCTACAAAACATGCCTGTCAACACGAATATCCCAAAATAAAGGACAAATACAAAAAGTGTATTTGGATCCTGGCTCTTCCGCATTCCAAATGCAGGAAGTGATGCCATTGACATCACTTCTGGTATTGGGAGGCCTCTATTCCATTTAGTTGTGGGCTGATTTAAGAGTTTTGTTGTTTTTGTTTTTTTTTATTGAGCCTTGGCGAGTGCAAGCACCCAAACGAAAACTCGTGTGCAACCAGTGCAAACTAAAAAGTAAGTGCACAAAACGTGAAAACACTCCAAGCAAGCATGGATTGCCAGTGATCTCCCCGCCCCTAAAGGGACTAAAGGACCGGTACCCCATGGGGGGGGGGGCAAGTGGGACAGCAGCTGAAGCCACACATCCCTCGGATGACCTTTTCCCCAGGGGGCCCAACTACTAAGTCCGGGTGCCCCTTTCACTAGGTGACCATGGCCAAAGCCAAGTCTCCCAAGTAGTCAGGGCTCAAATGTAGAGACGAAGGCAGCCTCTCCCCACCACGTTTCAGAGCCATCCAGAAGGACTAGTCGACCCGTACTAGTGAACAAACAAAACATGCAAGAGGGAGTGGGGGGACAGACTCTCCTAAAAAAAAATAAGTGCTCCGTGCTCAAAAAGCTAGCGGCCGGTTATACAAATTCCTCCGGTCAGGCCAAAAGGCCACGGCGGGAGGTGGTTGCTACAAGGGAAGTGCTTTGGTGACCAGTGTCAAATTTGCCATAAGGTGGTCCCCCACCAGGGATTTTATGGCACCTCTGGGTCCCAACCAGAGGCACTGTGCACCGAGGCTCAACCTTGGCCCCCAGCCAATCACAAATGCAGCAGAGCTGCTCGTCTCAGGTGGCATGACGGTCGGTACTGACACGCATCCTCCGAAGAGGACATGGTTTCCCAAAGATACCGTCTACCATTTACCCCACATGGCGGCAGTCAGCCAACAGCCGGATCTACCATCTGCGCTGCCCCATACCGCAGGCCAGATACTACGCTTGATCTTAGCCAAAAGGCAGAGAAGCTAATCTTCTTTGTATCATTCCAATTTTAGTATATGTGCTGCCGAAGCAAGCACGGAGATGAGGTGCCGCCGGAAGGGCTGATTTAGGAGTTACTCTGCCTGCTAATGTTCCACCCCTGCACATTCTCAGCACAAGCGGGGTGGAAACTTAGGAGGCAGAGTAATGCCCCCTCCCTCCCTTTATTAGAGATTTTACAACAACAAGGAATTAAGGAAAACACATAGAACACAATAAATCAACAGAAATACAATCAAATAATACTGTACAGGAAATTGGATGCACTACATAAACAAAACAGTGGTTCCCAAACAGGGGGCCACAGCCCTCATTCTTAACATGGGTTTGAATAGGAAGTGGGGCCCGATAGTGTTCCTATATAGAAAAGGGGGTCCTGCAAGGAAAGTTTGGGAACCACTGACATAAACAAATGACAAAAACATACTAGCACCCTAAATGGACATAAGTACAAGATACAAACAACAAAGATATAAACAAAAGAGGAAGGTGCTGTGGTGCAGGAAGTGTAAAGCTCACAAAAGTTTTGGGGTGAGGAGTTCATATGTCAGCAAAACAAGTCTGGGTGTCTCCGGAATTACCCTGATCATGCTACACCACCATACCCTCATGAACATTATTTGAGCAGTATTGTACTGTTGAAAGTATTCAGCTGCTATAAACAAGGCGATAAAAAAAATCCAATTATTAATAGAGGATAGACAGATCTTCATACAGATAAATTGCAAAAAAGGTCAAAGTGTCAGGAACAACAATCTCCTTGTAGAGGCAAAGACACAACAGCTTCAGAAGACAAGTATCTAAGAGCTTGTAAGGTGGGCGATGTATGGGACCAGAGCTTCAAGCACAGGTTAACCTCCTGGGCAGTATGCCCAAGTCCAGCTTGGCATGAATAGACCTGCTGTAACTCTGAGCTGAACTGGAGGTAGCTGAAATCACAAGCAGTTTCACTAAAGGCCCCCATACACCTTACAACCTTACCATAGTATTTCTGTACAATCAACTTTTGTTCTACCAAAACCATGTAATATGAGGACCGTTCTAAATCTTCCAATCACTATGTATTCTATCAGGGAGGCCACTATACTACATAGTTGTTGGTATATCTAAAGGAAATTGTATTGAGTGATCTAAAGGTGTATGGGGGGGGGGGTTTACATTTAGCTGCTGCTTGCCACAGAACAGATCCCCATCGTCCGACGAGCTGTCTTCGGATGTGTTTCTCCACACCATGGGCATCCCCACCTTCTACATAAATTCTTTAACATGTTGCATGTCTGTCTCCAGTGATGTCAGGGCTTATGGCTGCTTTCAGGGAGAGGGCAGGAAACTCTAAATTATGTATTATATTGTCATGGCATGATTTTTGTATATCATAAAGTAAGCAAAGCATGGTTTCTCACTGTGTGACACAAAACTGTTAAACATTGAGGAGGGAGCATGATAACCAATGCTAAATCCAGGGTTGTTGACTTGTGAAGAGTAAGAGGCACCCTGAACCAAAATGGCTACCACAGAAATTTGGTTGTCAAGCAGTATACTCTGATATGGGCCTAGTTGGTAAGGGGATCAACCTATAGGAAGTAAATGATCAAAAGCTTTCAAGCTATGACAGCACTACTTGAGAAAAAATGAATAAGAATGTCAGCTTAAAACATAAAACAATCAGCACAGTCTCTAGATGTAACTCTCAGTGAGATAGTTTGTGGGGAACTGGCCAGTGTGAAAAGAAAGCAAATTTACAAGGGTTACACATTTATGGAACTTTCTAAAAAAGATTTATTTTCCTTGTAGAGAGAATACTACAAGTGTCTTCATCTGTTATATATACCAAAGTGGCTACTTTGACGAGTCTAACTTCAGTTATTTGTTCTATCGTTCTATTAAGAAAAGGTTAAAACCCTCAGATTTTTCTCCCATTTAGGAGTGGGTAATTTACACCATAGGTTGTTAGAACAGTATTTTGTTTTTTTTGGGGGGGGGGGGTGAGCCTCGTTGTGTGTAGCACACAAAACGGAAAACTTGTGCACATCCAGTGCAACAAAAAGTGAGAGTGTGCGCTAAGTGAAACACTACCTCCAGTCAGCATGGGTGTACATGAATGCGTTCCCGTCCTGAAAGGGCCTAAGGACCGTTTCCCCAAAGGGGTCGCTGTGGAGACAGCTGAAGCCCATCCTACCCTCGGTGTCCATCCTTAGGTCCCGGACTGGGAGCCAGGTCTCCGCGTTAAAAAAACCCTTTTGAGGGACCGGGTTGCCCGTTTCACTAGGGTGACCCTAAGCCAAAGCCAGGTATTCCAAGTGTCAGACCGAGTGGGCCACCCTATGAAGAAGGGTCTTGAATGGAGAGAGCGTTAAAGCAGCTCTCCACACCACTTTGCGAGGCAATCCAAAGGGAGTAGTCAACCCATACTGGTGAACGGAATTACAAATGTGCAAGGAAGTGGGGGGGGGGGATAGGCTTGCAATTTCTGACTTAGTTTCCACAAACCTTCAAGGTTAAACCATGGCTTATATTGGTGTTTTTAACCTCCCTGGTGGTAAATTAAGTGTAGCTTGGGGTAACTTTGTCTTACAAAACAAACTCACCCTGAGTTACACTGGTGGATACTGACCTATCCCCGGAGAGCCCACGACAATTCTGAGCATTGGCGGACTTGCTTATCACTACGGGCACCACTACTTTGGTGAGGCTGGAGAGACAGGAGGAGGTGGTGTCATTTACTTGCATGCAAATGCCGGCAACATGGTTTTCCTCTTCTTGTCCCCACTTATGTAGTGGGGAGAAGCGAGGGTGGGGAAACACCTGTGTGCTGGTAAGAACAATGCGGTACAGGCGCCAGGGAAGTTAACATAAATTCTGTGCATTGAAATAGGCCCAAAATGATTGTTATGGGGCTATGATTGAGGCCTTTTTGGGCTGAACACACACACGAGCAGTATCGGTATGTCTTGACAGTTTTTTAACCTTTAATAAAGAATTCCCATTGGAACTATTTGGAGTGCTAACTTTTACATTGAACATTGGAATGACATCTTTCTTGACCAATGTTCCTCCTTAGACAGCTGTCATTCAAACAAGTTCCCATGTTGGAATATTTCCTCATTTCCTTTTCTGGTGGCAAAGTGGCAAAATGAAATTGTCTTTAAATTAATTATCAGTGGCATTGGTTTTCAATGACATTAGCATAAATCTCCCTTACAGAGACATTCGCAATAGAAATCTATCAGTGGTGCTAAACCCATACCAGTCTATCCAAATCTATTTCCTTAATTTATGCTTTAACCTTTTCCACTATTCCCCCATCACCAATTGTATTCATCTATCCTTTAATTACATGATGATGAAGTGAAATATTTATCTGTTCTTCTGCTAAATAATGGAGTCCACTGAAGGAGGTCATTTTATTATGACTTGTACTGAGCTTAGTTGCACACTATTGTGTACTCATTATCATCAAACAATAAAGAGGTGACTGCACTGACTTCCTCACCACAGGTGACAGCTAATTACTGAACAATTAAAACAATTCTCTTTTATTTTAATGAGCCAGCACAGAGATGTAATGTGTAACTAAAGCTACGCTGCTCTCCAGGAGATGATCTTGCAGGAAGATGAATAGTGCAATTTGCTACTACTGTAAAATTGATGAGTTCAAATAGACTAGAACAAGTTTCGTTTTTCGCAATTATTAAATATTCGCTTGTGAAGAGCTTTTAAGCAAAACCAATGGAGGCTTTTGTATAAAAAAAACCACTTCCAAAACAAAGATCCTAAGATTGGCCATTTTTTTTAAATGAAATAATATACTGGCAATACCATGAAGTCATACTGCACATTAGCCAGCAACCACGGTCTAGAATGATTCAAGTATTTAGAGCACAACATCCTTATCTCGCCAAGTAAACCTCTACAGATTTATAATTCAATAAATAAAAAAAAACCTTCCCAACATCTGCTCTGAATCGGGGTGTTTCTGTAATTAGTTTTCATACTCCTTTTGTCCAGCCATCTGTGCAAGTTTGATAACAGTAACTCAACTTGACATTATCTATACAGTGCACGATTTTTTTTGTACTTTAATAAATCCCCTCTCTCCTCTGTCTTTTGCCCATGTGTTACATAGATTATAGGTTTTCATTGTTAATCCTTATAGCTTAAACTTTAATTCCTTAAGACAACTTTTTTTAACATTTCTATATCTATTACTTATGACACTAGTGAGACACCTTTCTGGTTTATTTGAAAATAAAAGCAAACAATATAATAAACAAACAATTACATCCATATATTATGTTTGTTTCTTCATGATGTTACTTTTATCCTTTGAAGCTTGCCAAGGGTACTAGGCATAGTTGTCTTTACATGGTTCAATTAAGCTAAGACAACCTAACATTTGGCAAGCCAAGTTTTGGTTATTTGCCATCATTAAGAATTATCTTCTTAATGATTGCTTTTGTGGAATCCTGTAGAAAAATCCTACCATTGGAGCCTCCAAGAGTCCAAATAAAATCCTGTGGACCAGGATTGACCTTGTGGATTTAAGGTAATTTTCTTGCATATCAAATGCGTTTGCAACACTTTTTGACTTTTTTTGGCTTCTTCATTTTACTGTATTTTGTCCTGTAGTTTAAGATGTATGTAGTTTCTCTCTAGGTGAGAATGGTTCAGGTAAGTTTACACAAATACTAAAATAGAAGATGGAGGATGGATAGGTGTTTTGTATCCAATATTTAACTCCCGTGGCACAGTCCATTAACCATCATACTTTTTTAATTCTAAGCACAAATTACTTACTGTAAGGAAGACAAGGCACATCTGTGACAGAGAAGAAAAGCTTTCATCTGGTCCATCACCTTCAAACCCCACAGTTTAAAGAAGAATCAAAAGTTATTTTCAGTAGTTCAGCCAGAACAGATCCCTTTAACAAAGTGGATGACATGCCTCGACCATGCTGATGGCTGCGGAGGCTACCCTGAAACTTCCTGCGATCCCTTCAATATTGGGTTGTTGGGACTTGCTAGTGGGATAGAAACCATGCAGTTGCATTTGGATATGATGACATTATGCATACTGATTAGTGATGAGCGGCATAGACAACATTCGTATTCGCGGCATGCCACAAATTTTATTGAAAACATTCAGAAAATATTCGCATTCGGAAATATTCTGGGTTTTTTTTATTGCGAATTTTGCGCGCGCAATATATGTTTAACATGGCGCGAATTTTAAAAGTGACGATTTTCGCAATATTCACATCACTCCAATATTCAATTAAAAAACTGTTGATGGTGTTGCTAAGCTCTTGTTGCAGATATACCATTCGTCCACTTGCATTGAAAGGCGTGTGTAATGGAAAAAAAATACTGAATATCCGGAATTGCGAATGTTCGGCAATATATTCACCATCTTCGCGAATTTCCAAATTGCTGATATTCGCGATTAATATTCGGAATCGGAATATTCGCGATCATCACTAATACTGATAAGAGTACTGTTGCTACACCTACAACACATGAAGTATGTAAGGATTTATCCCCCCACTTGTGGGACTTTTATTGGCTTTCAGGATATTGTTAGTGTTGAGCTCGAATATTCGAATTTCGAATATATTCGGCAAATATCGGCTATTCGAGAATTTGCAAATTTCATGAATATGGCACCGGATATTCGCAATTTCGAATATTCGCATTGGGATGCTTATGAGCATGGATTGCGAATATATATATATATTCCCAAATGTGGGAAATAGCACATGTGACCATGTAAAGGTAATTACAAGGTGGTAATTAATTGCGAATCTGGATTGCGAATATTCACGAATATAGAATCGAATATTAGTAGAATTATTCGCGAAAAAGTGCAAATTCGAATATTGCCTATGCCGCTCATCACTAGATATTGTTTATACGAAGAAGAGTAGTTAAAAAAATCCACAAAAGTTGAATCATTTAAAGGTTAAGAAAAACACAGCAAACAAGAAATCAATATCGGTCATGAAAATAATTTGATACAAATCAAACGCATGTATTAGGATGATCATGAAGCTCTGTTTGAAGGTGTTTACGGTTAGTCATGTTTCCCCAAGCCCCCCCCCCTTGGGCTTCATCAAGGAACAAACATATTGGCGTCCATGATTGGGGTGGATCTAGGCTTATATCAGGAATACAGAAGACAATGTGTCAAGGGTAGAAAAGTGAATGATAGGGTTAAATGGTTGTGCAAAGTAAAAATATTTCTTAACCTTTGAATGATTAAACTTTTGTGGATTTTGAGAACTCTTCTTCTTATGAACAGTACATGGGGGGATAAATCCTTACATACTTCATGTACATGTCATGATGGGCCTCCAATGGCTCTCAAAACTTTCTTTGTGTTACTGGTGTTAGTATCTACACAGCCAATGTTACACTAGTAAGGCCACATTTATGACAGTTGGCAGCAACCAGGAAAGTGACTTGTTGCTCCTGTGGGTGGCCACCTGACCCAGAGAACCGCTCGTGTAAATGACCCCTAAATGGAAAATAGCCTCTAAGTTAGTGGCTCCCTGTTTCAAAAACACCTGTTAATGCAGCACCCCCTGTTTAGGTCTGTTTATTTTCTTTCAATAAATAATCATTAACCCATGGTTGTGAAAAAACCAAGCCTGGCTCAGTTTGTACATTGTGACTTGTATTTGTACTTTAAGATCCTGCAGCATTTAGTACTTTGGTGTTATGTATGGGGGACACAGAAGAAAGAAAATGGGCTCCCACAGGATCCTGCATTATACAAAATTTCCGTTTCTGACATTGACCTTAAAGAAATGCTGCCACAGCTAGAAAAATCTAAGGTTTCAATTTACATCTAGGAAAACTGAAACCAAGTGAATATTTACTACATTTTTTTTAAATACAATTCTACTATGCTACTATCCTTCTAGAGGCAAGAGGGTCATTAATGTCACTTTTCAATGTACCTTATTTTAGGTCTGCAGATTGACTATTATCTAGCTTACAGTGGCATTGCACTGATGTCTTCTTGAAAGGTATTGATTTTTAGGAATCAGACAATGTGCCTTTACGTGCTCCTTTGGCTTTGATTGAATTTCTACAGCTTACTCTTCCAAGTGAAATAAAAAATAAATTTAATACTAAGAAAAAATTCAGTGTCTCTCTTTTAACCACTCTATAATAATTTGCTTTCGCTTCTACACAGGTAAATAAGTAAAATATTTATTTCCTATGTGTTTGTAAAGTAAGAAAAGTTTTATAAAATCTACTTTTATATTGAACCACTTTATTCATATTTTAAAGGAGGGTTCTACATCAGTTTTAGACTGCTCATCTTTTGTTGGTGATTACTACATTTTTACCTTCTATGATATCTTTCAACTCACCTACATTTTTTTTTACCTTTCCTGCAAGTAAAACCTTTTTTCTGTGTAGTAGGTCCTCTGCTAAACAGCAAAATGTTACTGTGATCACAACAGGGTTAGATCTACAACAGCAATTAATCAGAATGGCTACTATACAGAGTAGTTTTTTTTCCAATTTAAGCATATAGTGAAATGAACTGGAAATTGCTTTTGATATATAATTAATCCTACTTAAACAAATAAATCAACATACAACCAGGCAGACTCATACATTAAGATTTATAAGTTCACAAGTTTGTTCAATGTGAAATAGGCATCACTAAATATCCAAATATCCATAACACAAATAGGTTCACTCTGGAAGTGCTTAACAATGACATCTAAGATGTATGCACATTCTTAAGTATAAGCTTATCCAAATATAAGCTGTAAAAAACTGTGTCTCAGTTTAGATACTAAGATACCTCTATCTCCACTGCGTTCTTCACCTTCAGGAGATATGATATGCCTACGCAACTTTGGTACACCCCAGCACTAGCACAAAAAGTATACTACCTTCCGGAAAATGATGAAACACCCAAGGTCCCCCTGGGAAAAAGTCCAAGAATAAAGCAGAAATCATGCACAGGAGAATAGTCCAATAAAGAGATATACAGTGCTGCTTGAAAGTATGTGAACCCCTCAAGTGGTGTAGATGTTTCTGT
>CM070033.1:149513281-149527970 GCA_036250615.1 Ptychadena robeensis
GACAATTTACTCAGGGATGACTTCAGCCCTCATGGTATAACAATGTATACCTTGTAGAATTCAAAATTTATGTGACAACTTAGATAAGATATATATGGTTGTACCATGCAGATGTATAGACATAGCGGAGCCTTTGTGTTAGATTACTTCTGCTTTCGTTCAGGGATGAACTTTATACAGACTTCTGGAAATAGTAATACAAAATGGAGTACATATTGTATCATTGTAACATAGCTAATCGCTATACACCACAAGATATATATAATATTAATATGATTAATTGGTTATATATATAAAGACGTTATACCCCCATGAAAACCCATGACATATATATATATATATATAAAAGAATTTAAACTTTCCTTTAAGGTTTAGTAGTTGATTTATTAAGACCAAATGGCTTGAGTACACATAGATGTTTGATGTAACCAGTAGTTCTGTATTACTAGTGATGCAATGCTTAGTTGAAAGTTGACTTTATATTTGCAGATAATTTGTTTTTGTCAGGGCAGCACAGCTCTGTCTGGATATAATTAGATAAAATTCATGATTAATGAAACTATAGCATGGTTGTTTATGCATCTTCTGTGCTGCCTGGAGGTTAGCAAGTCTTCCCCCTGTGGCAATCTTTCATGCTTCACTGGTATGTCTGTTCCATAAGCATGACAAGTCATCATGATGGTCCTAAATATCCTGTGTAGAAATTAACTCTTCCATTTCTGATGCTTATAAAGGTAAACAAAGATTAAAGATTTAGAACATGTTTGAGACTATGATTGTGCACCGCAGTTCACATCTGACAAAAAAATGTAAAGCCCCTTAAGTAATTACTAAATTATATATTCATTCTTCAATGTCTCACATCTCCTAAAATCTGATGATTTACATTAAAATTGGTTCTCCACCTCTTCATGCTAGGGGTTAGTAAAAATACAAAAATACTGGAAAAGAAAATTGGTGAAGAAAAGGACAAGAGAGCTTTGAGTTGAACGACTATATTCTTTGCTACAAAGGGCATTAACACAAATAGATAGTGTGCGCCTAATGGAAATGGAACAGTTTAATCCTCCAAATCCTTTGACATTTTCTGGAATCCTCAGTGAAAACTAAAAGATATGGGAACAAAAAACCACAGCTATGTCTGACGGGACCTCATGCTTGTAAATACTTGGAAGATCAGAAAATAGCAACAATTTGAGCACCATTGAAAAAAAAAAGTTTGCATACATTATGCAAACATTGCAACACTTGAAACAAAGTTTACACCATTAATTTAGGAGAATAGTTTTCTAGCCACATTTTTAAATGAGCCAAGCTAAAAGAAAAGTCTATAGATTACTTAAGTTATTTACTTACTTAAAAGCTAACCTAAAATGCACATTATAAGATAACATATTTTGCAGCTATAAAATGCAGTATAAGACACACACCTATATACAGCTGCATACAGAGGTAAATGCTTCTACTACAGATGGTGACCTTATCTACTACAGAAGGAAGTCCTTTCTAAGCCACCAAAAGAGAAATACTGGTTGCTCCACAATCAGTTCTCCCAAGTCTAGCTGACAATGTAATCTGCTGATCTTGAGAATTGTACCATAAATAGGATAAGGATAAAGTATAATACATTTCTAGTGTGATAAGTATAAGGTTGTGTTAATGCGTTGATGTACTGTTACTGTAACTTGATCTGTTTGCCTCATACTGTATGTGCTGTGTCCTATCCAGGGGGAGGTGTGTTGCTTGTGCCAAAGGTTATAAATATTAGTAATCAGTGAAATTTCAGTGAGAGCTATTCAAGTAGAGCAGCAAGACAGATCCCCAACCCTGTGAAAAAGGCAGGCCAGCAGGAAGAACTCATTGTATGAGTGTGCCAGACCCCCTTCGTCAAAGCTAGGGTGGAGGGTAGCCTTCATCACTAGAAAAGCAAAACACCACCGTAACTGGGTACAGGGTAGAGAATGTTTGAAGAAACATCTTTCCTCCAGATTTTACCCTAGCTCTGGGACCAGTGCAAAGACTTTCATTATTACTTTCTCAAATAAAGCCCCAGTTGTTATTCATCTGCAAGAGTGTGTAGACATTGGATTTACTTGTATCTGGGGACCTGTGCACCTCTGATCCTGCATACACTGTGCGGCCCAGGGAGTGGAGTGACCATAGGCAATGTCCTAAGGGGATGCTTCACTGCTATTGATTGACCAAGGTAGAGAAGCGCTGCAAGAGAGGTGTGGAGTATATACTGAGGTACAGTAGAGCTTATGGAGGAATGTTCCAGAGAATTTAACTCCAGATTGACCTCACCTGTGAAGGTGAAAAAGGCTCCCAGCCCCCACTCTGAGACCCTGCATGTGTTATTTTACTCCATCTTCTCATCTCCTAAAAGGATTGGGAAGGTGTTCTGTAGTTTGTAACAGTTTGATAAATAAAAATAAATGATAATACAGAGAACCAGTAACCTTTCTTTTTATTTTTTGCAACTATAACACTAATATATACAAAACATTTTTAATGGTGAAATAACAGCAAGCTAATTAAGCATTTAATACAAGTTTATTATTTGGAGTATTGTTACTCTAATCCCTAGTCACATAACAATCATCATACTGATATCTGTACTATCACTTTGAAGTATCCCTCTGAGCATTTACCAGTTCTTAGTGACAATATTGTGTCTACCTAGTATTGGTCAGAATTAATTCCCTTTGTATTATAATACCTAGTTAAATGAACACAGCACTTTGTCTGTTTTTTATAGATGCGCCAAGTGATGCATTGTGATTGGATAAACTACTGCCTATGAGTCACCCTGTTCTTGCAGATCAAGGGATGCTTGAACGAGAAAATCAGTAATTAACGGTTCTAAGAATAATTTTCTTGCAAATAAATATACTTCATGGAACATAGACTTCCGCACATTTCACAGACCAGCACATAAATAGCAGATTATCCACAAGGACATTAACCACCAGCACACACAGTGAGCAGCATCTGTCAGGTTTGCTGCAAATCATATGTGAAAATCTACATTACTGTAATTTCAAGTTGACCTTTCTAGAGACACGATGAGCAAATTAGACTGTCAAGCAGAACTGCAGTAATTTGAAATCAAAGTTCTTGAAAAGTAACAAAGTAGGAATAATTAGAAATGGTACAAGTGTCATAAACATTGGAATAAATATTTTGTAGATTTTGTAATTCCGCACTTCCCACCCATTATTACGTAAGCATTGTTAGTGTTAGCAACAGCTTTATGAACTTTAGGAACCATAAAAAAAAACTATATACAGGGAAAAACTCCAGAACGTGTATAGCGGATATGATTTAGGTTCTGCAATCAACAAAACAGAGCAACAATCATACAAAAATATACATTTATTTAGCATACATGGAGACATAATAACATATAATAAAAGATAATAATACCGCAAGATATATATGACCAGAAAGTCAGATATAAAAATGACACCATTAACATGTAATTTACTCAACATACAGAATATGGAGTCATGGTTGAATGCAGACGAGGCATTTAAAAAAAACAACTCTCAGTTGTATAACAGATTATGGGCGCAGGGAATACAATTACGGTCACATAAAACTTAGACTCTGCAAGATCTCTGCCAAAAATCTTAGATAAAGGCAATTCTTTCTCAAAAGTAACAAATAAGGTTGTGGTACAGGCTAGTGGAAAATAGCCCAGAGTTCCATTACAAGTCTGTAGAAGCAGCCTGGTTGCCTGGTTGGTGTATGCATTCCACCAAGAGGCTTTCCTTACCATAGACTATTCTAGCTCTGACCTCTGCAAATGAACAGAGGCTTCTAAATATCAAGCTAGCTGGTTGAGAAATGTAATATAAAAATAAAAAAAGATAGTAGGATAGGAATGATATCAGCTAAATAAAAAAAGATAGTAGGATAGGAATGATATCAGCTAACAACAGTCACAGCTATGGACTCAGTTTCAGTTTCGATTCATAGATATCACCTATGCCTGTAATCCTTGTGTGGCAATGGCTGGATCCCCCCCCCCCTTTCCCTCCTGGCATAAATTTTAATAGTAACTCATATCTTAAAAGTGTACCGTCTCCAATTTAAAATCCTCCAATCATTTCCAAACTAGGAGGCGGAGATTGATAAGCAAATCAGATGATGTCATTATGTTAACCCATTTATGACTAACTTAAATTAGATGCAACATAGGATTTATGCAGCTAGGTTGCAATGTTGTATAACGTATTAATATTTGCTAAATAATATTAAATCCAGGATAAACAAGACAATAAATCTTAAACTTCAAGGTTAGTCCTGACATGTCCCAATTAAAACTAGAACTGCTGTGAGTATGTACAATATTATCACACAAAAATATTTGCACCTGGGTTATTATATCTACATTACAATAATTAAATTTTTTATATAAGAAAATACAAATTATTATTAGGTAGAACACATGAAATCAATAAATAGTGTTTCCACCGCAGAGTACCAAGGACAAATTCAACAAAACGTTATCTGTTAAACAAAGGGGCCCTCTTTCTCCTAAAAACAAATTATTGAGAATCGAGACATTTCAGTCTTTCAACCTTAACATCTTCTGAACTAAGTAAAATGGAGTAATAGCTGTTAGTGATGAGCTACTAGGCAATATTAGAATTCGCGAAATTTCGCGAATATCCGCCATAATATTCGATTCCATATTCGAAATCTTGAATATCCGCACTTGTGGACATGAATTGCAATCTAAACATCGCAATTGTGATCACATATGCGCAATGCATGCAAGTCAATGGAGCTCGGATATTCGACTGGGAGAATATCCGTCATTTCTGTTTTAAAAAATCGCGGTCGCGCCGGATATCCGATTGCATATTCGCGAATATTCGCAAAATGACGAAATAGCAATATTCAAGCTAAATTTTCAAAAATCTAATATTCGAGACCACTAAAACACTAATAGCTGTATAATATAGAATAATATGGCTTTAAATATACGCCAATATACACATTATAACTAAGAATATATAAAATGTTATACCCCTTATAAAAATCATGACAGCATGGAGAAAAGAAGCTAGGGCTCCCTTTCCACCTCTGCTGCAGTTTGAGGCTTTGCGGGTGGGGCTACACAAGATTTTTACTCTAATAAAGTGAAAATAAGCTTTAAAATGCAATGAAAAACAATGAAATACAGCCAGTATATTATACTGACTCAGTATACACATAAGCAAAGGTTGCCTAAGTCGGTTTAGGTGCACTTTTACAAAGGTACTTTGTGTGTATGCCATGGTTATCATGTTTTTTTTTACAGTTGTCCTCCTAGTATAATCCTAGTACAGTGGCTTTTCAAAACCAATGTCTTTTCTACTACATATACAGTAAGTGAAAGGTTCTTATCTTCTCCCAAATGTTGGCAACAAATGGTGCCAAGAGCCTCCATTCACATTAATAAAAGTCTATCACATGCTCATTAGATCATTGCTAGGCATTCAGGAAGAATACAATCCCCTCACAAAAAAACCCAAATAAAAAACAAGATACTTAATAAGATATTCTGATTTGGAAAGCTTAAAAAAAGAAAACAACACACTCTAATGCTTGGTGTTTCACATACACTAAACCATAGCTAGTGTATATTGGAGTTCAAGAGTTACTGTTAATTGGCTTACTGAAGTCATTGAAAAAGCAAGCTTTCTGGATGTTTTCAATGTCTTAGCTAATAAAGGATATCACTTGAACTCCAAACTCTCTGTTAACATAACAAAAAATTGGGGAGAAAATTTTTCTTTTATTCGTTATTTAGTTATTTTATTCGTTATGAAATTATAAAGTTTTTAGACAAAAAAAGTTAGCACAGTTGCAATATTACATTTTTCTCTCTTTTTACTATCACAAAAATTAATGGCGATGGCAGGGGGTAGCTACTCTTCTGCCAGGTGCATAGAGTCCTATAAAGACGGTCCTTTCCCATATTTTAGGAGCTGTTTCAGCATTAAACAGGATTTTCTAGCTTCATCTAATGACTATTTATGGTACTGCAGGGGTAGGAAATCTAGCAGCTGTGAAATGTAATAGTGTTGCACTCGAATATCGAATATAGCAGCCTTTCCGAACGATGGATTTTGTGGAATCGGCCATTTTGGAGATCGGATTATGTCCAAATCGGCCACAAATCGTATTCCCAAGGTGGTGTTGCATCGATTCCCAAACCGATTAATTGCAGATTCCCAATCACCTGGAATGATCGGATCGGTAACAAATCGGCCCGTGTATGGCTACCTTAAGAGATATTCAAAATTCTGGGGAAAGTACCACAGTACCATATTTACATTTTTGAATATGCCAGTGTACAAGTGCCGATTTTTGTGGTGTCATGTCATGTGGTGACTACACTACAGCTGCCGTTTCACATTCTACCACTAGATTAGAGATAGTCAAATTTCTTTTTTTAAATTCAACCATTTTGAGTTAATTACAAAGTCCCTGAGCATGGTATCATCTTTCAACTTGCTGGAGATGTAGAGAAGGGTTGGGGGTATACTAATTAAAAAAGTATTGCTGTAACACAAATAGTTCAAGTTCAAAGTCAAGTCAAAGTTTCAACTTTGACCTTAATTTATGCAAAAACTACATGTGCTAGAGCAGTGTTTTTCAACCTTTTTTGGGCAAAGGCACACTTGTTTCATGAAAAAAATCGGAGGGCACCGACGTTACGCATAATCGCGGCGCACTTCCGGTCCCCGCCGGAAGTACGTCATCAGCAGGTGCCCCGCTGGAACGCAGATGCATACCAGCAGAGCAAAAACACCGCCCCTGGTCTGTGGGACTTATACAGCCGATCCGTGTTATACACGGACCGGCTCTGTGAGGATGCGGTTGCTTAGCCCTCCTATCTAGCTGCCTCTTATAGTATAAGACTTATACTATAAGAGGCAGCTAGATAGGAGGGCCGAGGATGGGGTCAAAAACCCACGGCACACCAGGCAACATCCCGCGGCACACTAGTGTGCCACGGAACAGTGGTTGAAAAACACTGTGCTAGAGCAAAACCTTTTTTTTTCAATGTTCCCACAACCCTTCTCTGCATCTCCAGCAATTTTGGTGATGATTCCATGTTCAGGGGCTTTTCATTAAGCTCACAATGTCAGCTAGTTGAAAACTAGACTAAATGTTCTGTAACAGGAATGAGCATTACAACTCCTATTTGAGATTGGTTTGTCTATTGGAATGTGATAAACATTGGACTTTGTAAACTTTGTATAATATTGTTTCCATTCATAATTAAACCTAATACTGGGAACTAAATGAGCACCATGGTTTATTGTTTGGTAAGTAAATTATAAACACATGGATAAATAGAGTGGTTTGTCCAAAATGGGATTTGTGCTTGATCAGGAAGATTCATAGTGATTACTTGTACATCACATTTTATTGAAGCCTTTGATCCATCTCCATAGGACACAACAGTGTTAGATCTAATAAGCAAGTGTGATACTTACAATGTCACAGGAAAAAGGCGAAGTCTAATATTAGCCGTAAACCCTCATATTTATACAGAACAAACCAGAAATCTGAGATGAAACCTTAAGCATCACATTCGTCCAATCCTCTGTTATTTATGAGGCACTATTTCTACTGTGCAATGCATTAGGGAGGAGGACTACTTAGCCCCAAAAAGTGTTAGCTATTCCTTCATTTGTATTCACTCATTAATAATACCTTGGATTGGACTTTATAAGCCCTGCAGATTGGTACTTTTGTATCTTCTTTACAGGTAGAGAGTAGTGAGGACGTCAGATGTCCGCCTGTTTGCGGGAAGATTAAAATTCTCAGACTATTCAGGTATTTGAATAAAAAAAACTGGTACATGGAACACACAACTCCCTTTTTCACTATCCAGACATGACATCACTGACCTCACTTCCGGTTTAAGCTGGTTTTCTTTTACGAGAGACCGGCTTCTCTAGCCGGTCTCTGGTGAAAGAATTCTTCTACTGCCCGAATCTTTCTGCTGCTGATCCAACCAGAACTGTCCTCCTTGACAGTTCGACCATCACTAGTAGAGAAGCATCCAACCTGATTAGTAAGTAAGTTATTTAAGAGATGCAAGTAAACAATTTTTTACTATTTGGTTAACTCCTAACGATCTTTTCCATTCTCTAAATACCAGACAAATTGCAAGATCCATCCCATCATCCATTTTCACAGCTACAATGTGATGGAAGATTTTTGGTTACCACTACACAAAGCTATATGGTACTACACAGCAGATGTATCATCTCTTTTCTGTATATTCCAAATTGTTTTATTGCAATTATATAAATGCTTGATATAGTATTCATCAAGGCACTAGAAATATGCACTCCAGAGGTACAAATGGGAAAAGGAACTTCCAGATAAAGGGCTCTGAGATCCTGGAGTTTTTGCAGACATTTTGTGTCCAAATAAAATAAATATTTTCAAGGAATAGCAAAGACTTATGCAGCATATTTTGCTAACAATAAATATGCACCTGAGGCCCAGTCATTTGTACTGTAAATGTTTCAGCACAGAGGAGGACATAGTTAAAGTAATTTATGAAGCCAGTGAGACATTGTACAATGCAGAGATATCCAATTAATGTGTTTAAAATACTTTTGATATTTGAGGAGATTTTTTATTTTTTATATTTCACATATCTCAATTCAAGGTTGCATTATTCATGTGTTGCAAACCTTGTTGCATAAGTGCTTGGTATATTTGCCTTACAGTATTTTTGGGCTTCGTTCCCCCCCAAAAATCCTTTTGTGTTGCAATGTTAACATGGCTTTTCTGAGGTTTTAGATAGTGGCAGACTAGCTGGTTTGTAGACTCTGTTTTTGACTCAAATTATTATAAATTTGACATTTATACCCATGCAGGGCAAAGCACGTGAACTAAACAACTCATCATCAGAATATAGATATCACATAGTTCTACATACCCATAGATGAGTGAAAGAATGAGTGACCATTTACAGGGGAGGAGGAGTGAAAAAATGTGTGGATTTCCTGCTGGGTAGCAGTGCAACAAAGACTGTTAGCTTTCCTGCCAAGGCCAAAGTACTGATTTGCTCTAAGAGTAGAGAATAAATATAAAAAGTCCAATATTGTAGGCTAAAAGTATATAATAAAAAATATATTAGCTCATTATAAATATATTCTAAATACATTTATATTTATAAACATGTCTTCTTAGACAGTTTTTTCAGATATTGCAAATTTTCAATATACTTTTAAAATATTTATATTTTATTTATCTACAGAATTAAGGGTTATGAAAATTATTTTACAATATACTGGGTATATATTTTAGGCATTAACTAACATTAAAATTGATCAGATGATGCTTGCACTTAAGGACAAACCTTACTTTGATAGCCCAGCTTCATGCTGATATTGTAAAATTACAATTGTAACTCAACACTCATACAAATTACTATTGTAAAATACACATTCTGTAACATGGCATAATTTATTTTGGATAATTTGGATTATTTTGGATTTAGAAATGAGTACAATCCTGCCATGAAGGTATTATAATTTGATTTCTGCCCAGGACAACTTTTTTTACCATTCATATCCACTATACTTGCACTTCTAGATGGTAACTAATCTTTATCTAACTGTCTAAAACTGTATTTTCACATTTACACAAATCACATTTACGAGTGTCTTACCTCATTAAATTAGATGAAATTTTACATTCCTAGTAAAATTCCTAGTTCTATGAAACTATAAGAAAGTGTTTAACCTCCCTGGCGGTTCACTGAGGTGCAGATTTCTGTACCAAAAGTGATACAGTGACTGTCCGCCCCCCATCGGCGTCGATGGGGGCGGGTGAAAGGCTCTTGGTGCCTGACGACTTTGTAGAAATGCTGCACGGCTCACACGAGAGAGCCAGCAGTTGCGCCTGATTCGCTGGCACGGGGCGCAGTTTGATTCACGGATCAGACTGCGCCAGTACTTGCTTGGGCGCAACGCTAGGGTAGGTTATAACCACAGTCCAATAGACGCTATGCTTGGCTGGCGTTTATGTCCCTCTCCCCACCGTCGAACAATCGGCCAGCCGAGAAATCATGATGACATCATACATGCCATGGTAACATCGTGTTCGAATACACAACATTTACTATTTTTGAAACAACCACATACTATTGGATGGGGACACCTTGTCCCCATTCAAGTAACTGGCGATCGACCAAAGAAAAACGTTTGTTCTCTGGTGCTGATCAAAGTTTACTCGAACAATCGTGCCTGCAGCATGATGACATCATCCATGCACATGGTCAATCGTTTCGCAAAATACACCATTTACGATTTGACAACCAATACTTTGGATGGGGAACCCTTGTCCCCATTCAAAGTACTGGACGATCGACCAGAGAAATTAACGTTTTTGTCTCCTGGCTGATCACAGTTTTTGTTGCGAGTGTGACACGGTTGCCTCCAGGTGGGGCGTTCAATTTTGCGATGTGATCACCAAGCGACTCACCCCGAATGCGCATGGTGATCATTTTCTCAAAATCGGCCAGAGAGGAGCACTATGGCAGCTTTAAACTGTACCGAAATTTTTTTTTTATCTAAAGTTACACTTGTTTCTTTTCTTTTGATTTGGATTGGATAAACTAAAAACATTTTATCCATCCATCAAAATCAAAACAGATTTTTTTTTTCTGTACCTTTAATCTCCCCGCCCGATGACGTCATCGGCACACAGTCGCAATCACCGGAGAATCCGAGACCTCGGCTATTGCCGGATCTCTGCTCGGGGTGAAGAAGCAGAGATGAATCCCACTCAGAACCGCTCAGCTGCGAGCGTTTTCTGCTATCGGATCCACTGTTGAACTGGATTACTGAAGACGTTTCTCTAATCAGTTTCAAAGTAAAAAAAAGATTTAAAACAAAAAAAAAAATTTTTTTTTCTTTAGACCCGGGTCCCGCCTCTGTGACATCACACTTCACTCGAGGACCCCGGAAGAGCCCGCGACTGAGGGAGAAGAGGCGGCGGCGGAGCAAGGTGCGCTTCCACTATGTGGCCCGAACCCAGTGTCGGGCGTATCGATTATTGGCAAAGCGCCCCTTTGCCCGAACTGGGTTCGGGCATATCGCTAGGGAGGTTAATGGGCTGGAAAATATACGTCATATAACAGCATATAGCAGCAATTACAGGTATTCAGGGTATTGTAAAGACAATGGATTACAGCATGGACTGTGGCATAACTCACAGCCTACAAAATCCAACATTGCAGATCATGCAACATAAAGCAAAATTTACATAGCACAGTTGTTTACTGTGTTTAGTTTGATGGAGTATGCAATGGTTGGCCATTTCTACAGTAAAGTATGTAGAATGGGTGGCCCAAAGAATGCAATAAGCAACAAAATCTGATGTACATCTTGTTACAGAATCCCAGGGGTGAGTACAGGGTGGAACTGTGACTTCCCTTTTTATGGCATCTGGTCGCATGTGTATTGGTGAAGTGGAATTATTAAAGTGCACCTGTACTTCATGTCCCTCTCTGTCAAACACCCCATTATTAGTGATGAATGGCATAGGCAATATTCAAATTTGCGAACAATTCTACTTATATTAGATTTGATATTCATAAATACAAAATTCAAGCATATGGCCATGCATTGGGATAATATATTCGCAACTCAATTGTCGCAATGCATGTCCATAGGCTTGCCAGTTAATAATATTTTGAATATTGAAATTGTGAATATCTGCAGCCATATTCTCAAATAGCCAATTTGCATCCAATATATTCGCAATTCCAATATTCGAGCTCAACACTACCCATTATATATTTACATGGGAGTTCTGTTAAAAATGAAAAATTCTTACCTGTAAACATCAAATTCCTGTAGGTTCAATTTAAGAGAAAGTGTTGTATTTTAATATAGGTGTGTGTATATCTCCCCAGTGTGTGGTTGCTAAACTGGGGCCATCTGGAAAGCCCAGGAGGGCTTGGGAACTTTGCCGTTGCCAAGCTGATATTCCATTTTTTTCCCTTAATGCAGTGGTTCCCAAACTGGGGGGCACAAAGGTAACAGGGGGGCACTGGTCTTCATTCTTAACCTGTGTTTGAATAGGGAGGTGAGGCTCAATAATGTTGCAAAATAGAAAAGGGAGGCCCTGCAAGGAAAGTTTGGGAACCACTGCCTTAATGTTAGTTGTCTGCCAGTCCTGTTTAATTTGTTTTGGGTGAAAATTAACATTTGTTTAGTAAAATGGCCGCCCTGCTGATTGCTATCCCATTGAAGTTTACAAGACCTTCTTAATTTTAATTGCCTTTTTAATGCTTCTCAATTACACCTGATTTATCTAACATGTTTATGAATATACATATCAATAATAATTTGGCTCACAAGTAGTTTACATTAAACACTCATGTATTTAAAAAAATAATTTGAGGAAAATGGAAAAAGCTATATGTATGAAAAAGCAATCTATGGAAATTCAGTCCTGCATATTAACGGCAGTAGAACCCCCTGTACACAAACACTGCATAGTTTTGACAGTGTATTGAAAACTGTCTAGATTGTCTTGATCATGGAAACCAGTCCATCACTTTTACATACATGGTATAGCGCATACACATTCTATGTTACGTACACTAGCCCTATATCAGAATAGGTTGCTATAGTAATACTGATGTTAGAATACAGATCACAATTAGCTTCCATGACAACCACCGCACAGGGATTGCATCTACTGATCAGATCTCCCGAAACTGCTGACAACAGTGCACTACTGTATTTGAGCTGCTTATACAGAGTCATGTTAAAAAGTCTTAGGTAACCTGTTGGGTGCATCTTTTTTGGGACCCATTAGAGAAATCAATGACATCACCCTTTCATTGTGAAATGTAATAATACTAACAACAAAATGTGTAGGCATAGGCACCCTTAAACAGCAAACAAAACTATATAATCCCTCATAAACCAGTACGTGGTGCCTAATAATAAATAACAAACGGGTGCCTATGATGGCTTATGCTGTGGCATTTCCTGAAGTACAATGCAGCATCTAGTGCACTCATTGGAAAATTATTTAAACCTGTTCAGCAGAGAATCCATCTGACACTAATCAAAGAGACATAAGTCAAACAAATAATAAGATGTCTTATATATAAAAATATATGTGTAGAATTAATGGCTGACTGAAGTTCTAATAAAAAAATATTTTGGCTGCAGTTAAAGCTAAACAATAAAAAAAGCAGTAAAACAGGTGTAGCAAACTACATGCCACATTTTTTTTATCAAACTTGCTCAAAGCCATTGGACACAAGCATACATATACATATACAGTAACCCTGATTAGAGTAATTGTGCCCAGCACTATTACTGCAGCCATAAAAAACATAAAACATTGGAGCCATAGGTAACACAAAGGGATCGATCTAATGATCCTTTTTACCAGCTTCAGTGAAATGGTGAAGACTGAAAGAATCAAAATGTCAACTTTTCAGGGTTTTTGAGCTCCATCGAGTTGGATAAATGATAGCGAAATGGAGTAGGAAGTGTGAGGCCTATTAAAATACAGAATATTGAATTGTCATTAATATGAACTTAAAGACAATGTAAATACACTTAAAAGACAATTTCTACATAAACTTAAAACAGAGCACCTTATCTTTCCCCATCGCTCAAGCTCCCACCACCCCGCGACCGCTCACAAAATCCTACTCCACAATAGTGATATTCGGTAAATTTGCAATGCAAAATTTTAAGTCGAAATTTCGCAAAGTCGAATTTTGGCTCCCGAAGCTGCTTTTCAGCCAAAAAGTAGAAAATCTACCCAGAATTTGGACTAAAATCTCAAATATAGGCATTGCTCATTTTTATTGCAAATGTTAGTTGAAAAATTTGCAATCAACACTATCACAACTCAAGGCTAATTTTGAAATTGTTGAGTCAAAATTTCGAATTAAAAAGTCAAAAACTAGCATGAAAAATTTAAAGTTTGCAATCAGATCTAAATTCAATTGGAAATTTTAGAAAATCTTTAAAACATTTTTAGTAATTAGAAATTCTGAATTTTAACCAACCATCTCTACTCCACAATGTTGTCTTAATGTCACCTTTGGCTCTGCACTCTTCTTTTCTCACAATATACAGAACATTGATAGATCCTGCCATTTCCATCTGTTTATTATCTCCAAGATATCGTCCCTTCCTAACCCCAGAGACCACCAAAGTCCTGGTACACACTCTTATAATTTTATAAATTGCAACATCATCCTCTCTGGTCTTCCATAACTAGACTCTCACCACTTCGTCTATCATCAATGCTGATCAATATTATACTATGCTTCCATGTGGCCAACATCCCAAAATTTATAATTAATTAGAGAACAGATGAAGGGCCTGAACATTTCTGCATCTGGTTCTTGATTGGCCTGCCCAGGTGCATTGCTAGAAATGACTGGGCCCCATAGAAAATGTTGTATGCCCAACCGCCTTTTGGACCAGCCACTCCAATCCCCCTAGCTGAACTCAGGAATACCGTAGATAGGATACCACAGAAAGGACAGGCAGCCGGGAGCAGCAGGCCCCTTTGCAGTACGGGCCCCATAGTTGCCACTACGGCTGCTATGGTGGTTGTTACTAGTGATGGCTCGAACCCGGAATTTGATGTTCGCGAACGGCGAACGCGAACTTCC
>CM070033.1:149548910-149582378 GCA_036250615.1 Ptychadena robeensis
CACACTGCCTCTGCATTCACATGGACATGAGCCGACACACACTGCCTCTGCATTCACACACACATGATCTGACACACACTGCCTGTGCATTCACACAGACATGATCCGACACACACTGCCTCTGCATTTCTATGAATGTGTGCCGATGTGTGCCGATACACACTGCCTCTGCTATCACATATTCCCATGGACTTGAGCCGACATACACTGCCTCTGCTTTCGCACGGACATAGTCGACACACATTGCCTCTGCATTTCTGTGGACATATGGATATACAGTATATATCTATGGATATACAGTGCCTCTGCATTGACATGGACGGGTGCCCTTACACACTACACTGCATTGACTGAAGAAGTCTTTTAATTTTTAATTGAGTGGGCTAGGGCTGGACGATTTTATCGTTTATATTTATATATTTTTTATTTTATATTTTATATTTATTTAATTTATATCACAATATATGGACAATGTTAAAAAGTCCCCTGCTTCCCGACCCCCTGGAGTGATCTCTCTTGGGGAAGGGGGAGCAGGGGACCCGTTGAGATCAGCCTCCTCTGTGACATTGCTCATATCCTCCCAGCACATGGACATCAGCTTCGCAGTGTCACAGTAAATTCTACTATGGACAGGGGACACAGAGGGGTCACTGTCAGTGACACGGGGGCAGTGCAGGCAGTGATGGCTGTCACACAGCCCATTGCTAGCGTGTCCTCCTGTACTCCTGCCAGCCTGGGGTCTGTTTCACCATGGGCTGACAGGAGTAGAAGGCAGCTAGCGATGGGCTGTGTGACAGCCGATCTTTTGCCTTCTGAGGGAGTGCTCGCCCAGGAAGACGATCTCCCTAGGACCGCCCCTGACTGAACGTCATTCAGTGACAAATGATACAATTTGTAAACACATTTCTGATAGTTCGATATACAATTATATTGTGATATATATTGCTATTGAATTATTGTCCAGCTCTAGAGTGGGCAAATGTATTACTTTGGTAGATATTTAAGCTATATTATTGTTGAGCAAGTTCTCCTCGATTGGGTGTATATGTTAAGATCACAATTGCTTTCATCTAACTTTATTTTTTCTTTTTAAATCAGTTAATTAATTATTTTATAGCTTTTGTTTGTTAGAATTGTAACTTTTGAAAAACTCCCTGTTTTTGTAGTCTTGACAGTAGACCGTAGGCTTGAGAAATACTTTGTTATATACATTTTATTTGCAAATGTATTAAAGGAAACAAGTGCTGCATATGGGATTCTAAAGAAAGTCAGCCCACTGGAGGCCGAACTGCTGAAAGATCCAGGAATGCAGTGTAAAGTAAGATTTAGGTAAGGGTTGGTCCATGGCATTTACCAATTTTTTGAAGGAATGCTTTTTTTTTATTGAGAATATATTCTTATACGACATTTCTTATACAGATTTGCCGGTCATGAATTCCCACCATTCATTGTGTTCAAGATATTTCATCGCTCAGGCAATCACAGCAGTCGATACATCAGTGGAAAGAAAGTGATTAACCCTTCAAGTGAGGTGATCCATACTTGATGTTCATTTAACTTACACAGATCAAAGTTTGCAATTATTTTCATTTTCTTTAATTGGTTTGATATTATATAACTCAATAAACAATAAAATCAAGGGTGCACATAAGTGGTCCGCCAGTACGCAAATGGGGTGAAAAGCCAATTATGCAGACCAATATTTTCGTTAGCCAACGCATTTGCGTATCAATGCTGCCAGAGAAGTCTCAGAGTCTCAGCCCGTCAGACATTGCAGCTCCCCCTCCCTCTCTCCTTCCTCCATGTGTGAAGGAAGCCGATGTGCTCACTAGAGGCTGTGGCCCCAGTGGCTGAAACTGGTATTGCAGCTCAAACACATTCAATACCTGTACAAACACTTTCACTGTGTAAGTAAAATTCTTAGATTGCTAAAATGTATACAATTTATGTGACTTGGCTAACCGCAGGGATAGGAAGTTTCTTCTCTTCTATGTCTTTTTCCCCGCTGCAGACCCCAAAGGGTGAAATCTGACAAGAGAAAAGCACTGTTGAAATGTTGACCGTTGAAATATGACTATGAAAGGTTGACATTTAGACTGCAGGTAGTCTCAGAGGTTAGTGACTAACCCAGAAATCTTCAGGGTGTCACTACTAAGGTATGAGATCTGGGTGTTTAACAATGCTGTACTGTGAGAGTAACATGTGACCCAAAGCCAGCTGGTAACCTGTGAATGGAGACAGCTAATTGGAGGTTAGATCAGGAACATGGAGGTCCATCTGCAGCAGAATCTACCATGCAGGAAGCTGACGCAGGGGACAGTGAGGAAGACCACCCTACTTATGGGGTGAGTACCAAACTCCATCTCCTGGTACTCATCTGAGGAGCTCTCTACAAAAGTTATGTGCACATCTGATTATAATATATACAATTTGACATATAAGAATACATTTATAGTATATAATATATATGTACATTTGCATATACAGTGTATGTATATTCATCATACAAAATAAGTAGTAAAGCTGCATTCCAGGTCCAATCACTAACTCTAATTCATGTTCCGCAGGCCGCTATAGATGCTTGCAAGCTGATGGGGCATCGAACATACTATGATCAAGTGATTTATGATCAGCTCGAACACCAAACATACAAAATAACAGATACTGTGGATGTGGCCACATTTAAGGATTATATGCAAGTAAGCATTAATAACATCAAATCTATAATTACAAATAAAATTGTTAGATAAAGTATATTGCAACATCATCTCTGTTGATTTATTGAGAGGTATTCTTGTATGCTTTATTTTTAACAAAAACAAAGAAGTCACTTCCTGACTTTCACCAAACATTTTCTAGTGGTAAATCATTTGTTGTCAGTCGAAACACATGCTACTGGAACATTCACCAGCAGAGAATCTCTACTTCAGGTTAACTGCTTTATAAATAGACCCCTGAAGGCACCCCATATACCTTACAATCTGACCATACAATTTCTGTACAATCGACTTTTCTCTACCAAAACCATGTAATATGAGGACCTTTCTAATCCTTTCAATCACTTTGTATTCTATCAGAGAGGACCCAGCACTACACAGTTGTTGGTAGATCTAAAGTAAACTGTATGGAGTGATCTAAAGGTGCATGGGGGGGCTTAAGGCTCTATTTTCATGACATCCAATACTATACTATGTTTTTGGCATGTTTTTTTCATGCACCATAAACTCATTCATTGACTGCAATGGGCGTCCCCCCTTGACATACAGACAGCTGGGTGTTTGCCCATTGGCTTTCAAAACGCTCCACTGACTAGCCCTGCACTCTTCTTCCACATCACCCCCATCAAGTGTGTCAAGAAATAAGAGTTGTTTTTGTTAAATTATGTCCTTGTATTTTTGTGTATAAATGTGAGTCTCAAAAACCAGAATTGTATTAGCCTGAAGAAGGGATCTGAGATATCCTGGAAGCTTGCTTCTCTAATGACTTCAGTTAGCCAAACTTTCTGTAAAACATTCAGGGTATGTTTCCACTTCATTTTGTGATCCGTTGGGACCCCTAGGGTCCCAACGGATCACAAAACGAAGTGGAAACATACCCTCAATGTTTTACAGAAATTTTGGTGCTTAGTGGGGGGTCCCGATGGATCACATACACTTTACCTGCCCAGCAGATGCTCTGTTCTCACGCTGCCGTGCAGTACAGTACAGTAAATGTGATCCGTCGGGACCCCCCCAAGCACTGCGCTTAAGGGGGTACAGATGGATCATTCAGCACTGTGGAGACATAGCCTTAGTGGTGCAAAGTCCCAAGATGTTTTATGGAATGTTCATCTGACCAGCACTTCCGTTTGCAACTCATTAGTTGGTTACATTTGCTATTCTCTGATATGCCAGGTGTCCATGTGGCAAGTGTGACAGCCAAGGGATGTCATTAATACATAGTGATCCTTCTGAAATATTTTATACGTTTGACAGTTTTAGAGGTAAATGTATTTCAACTTTAAATAATTGTATTACATAAAAAATCATCAACCATAAAACCCTCACTGGTTGCTTGGCAGAAGTATCCTTCGAGAGCTGGTGAGGACCTAGGACATTGACACTTCTATTGTTGTGTTTCCGGGTGAAGGCACCTTTTTGGTGAAGCTCAATGGTTGTCACCTATTCTATAAATATCAGTCAATAGACTACACAGTATATTATTTGGTAATTTACCAAATTGGAAGATAGAGAGAAGGGTTGTTACATTTCAGAAAAACTGATTATTGCTCTAGCACAAGAAGTTTTTGCATAAATTAGGTTAAAATTCAAGTCAAAATATTCTAAGTTGACTTAACTTAAAAAGTTGTTTATGCAAAAACTACATGAGGTAGAGCTACTTTTTTTCTTTGTAATGTTCCCATACCCCTTCTCTTCTACAACTCACAAATCGGCTAGTTGAAAAAATGACTCCCTGAAACAAAAGCACATTTGAACAACTGATGTGCAGGCTAGCTGTAATGGCCATACACATATCGACTGTTTGGTATTAATGGTAAACCTAGTATTAACACATATACAGGGAGTGCAGAATTATTAGGCAAGTGGTATTTTTGAGGAATAATTGTATTATTGAACAACACCATGTTCTCAATGAACCCAAAAAACTCAAATATCAAAGCTGAATATTTGGGAGTAGTTTATAGTTTGTTTTATTTTTTTTGCTATGTTAGGGGATATCTGTTGTGTGCAGGTGACTATTAATGTGATTAATTATTAGGCAACTTAACAAAAAACAAAAGTTATACCCATTTCAATATGATTTTTTCCAGTGAAAACCAATTAGAACATCTAAACATTTCACCAAATATACATTTCTGACATTCAAAACAAAACAAAACAAAAATCCAGTGACCAATATAGCCACCTTGCGTTGCAAGGACAACTCAAAAGCCTGCAATCCATGGATTCTGGTCAGTGTTTGATCTGTTCACCATAAACATTGCGTGACAGCAGCGACAACAGCATCCCAGACACTGTTCCGAGAGGTGTCTGTTTCCCTCATTGTAAATCACCCCATTTGATGATGGACCCACAGGTTCTCAATGGGGTCAGAATCAGTGTGGAACAAGGAGGCCATGTTGTCATTATAGTTTTTCTTATTTTATACCTTCTTTGGCCAGACCGCTGGGAGTGGGAGTACTTGGAACGCGGGTGTGAATGGAGCATTGTCCTGCATGAAAATCATTGTTTTTCTTGAAGGATTGCGATTCTCTGTACCATGCTTGAAGAAGGTGTCTTCCAGAAAACTGGCAGTAGGAATGGGGTGAGATAGGACTCCATCATAAAACCCGAAAGGGCCCACAGGATCATCTTTGATGATACCAGCCCAAAACCAGTACTTCCACCTCCCACCTTGCGGCGTATGAGTCGACTGGAGCGATATGCCTTTACCATCCAGAGCCAAGTGCCCATCCATCTGGCACATCAAGACTCATCTCATTTCATCAGTCCATAAAAACCTTAGAAAAATCAGTCTTGAGATATTTCTTGGACCAGTATTGATGTTTCAGCTTGTGTGTCTTGTTCAGTGGTGGTCGTCTTTTCAAGCCTTTCTGTCTATGAGTATGCCACACTTGTGTTTTGGGCACTCCAGTGATGTTGCAGCTCTGAAAGATGGCCAAACTGGTGGCAAGTGGCATCTTGGCAGCTGCACCGTGACTTTTCTAAGTTCATGGGCCAGTCTATTTTGCACATTGGTTGTTCACCGCTTCTGCGACCACTGTTGTCTATTTTGAATGAAACGCTGTTTTCGATGATCACGCTTTCAGAGCTTTGCAATTTTAGAGTGCTGCATCCATCTGGCCAAGATATCTACTATTTTGACTTTCTAAGCCGGTCAGGTTCCTTCTTTTGACCCATTTTGCCAAATGAAAGGAAGTTGCCTAATAATTATGAACACCTAATATAGGGTGTTGATTCATTAGACCACACCCCTTCTCATTACAGAGATGCACATCACCTACTATTGCTACTTGGTAGGTCGGCTTTCAAACCTATACGCTTGGAGATAAGGACAACATGCATTAGGATGATGTGGTCAAAATACTCATTTGCCTAATAATTCTGCACTCCCTGTATAACTATAGATGTTTTATATGCATAGTAGTTAGGCTTTGTTTCCTTTATACGTCGGGACAGTAGCACATTGATATTGCCTGCTTGGCGGATGATCTGTGAAAGTTACCGACGTGTTCGATCACTGCTCAATCGATTTAATGTTTGTTTTGATCACTTGTGGTCAATCCAACCAGGTGGCCAAGAATCGATTCCCATGTGTTCGACTTCAAAATATCGATCAACCGGTGCACGTCTAACCTTAGTTAATAGGAAAGAGAATTTTTTTTTCATTTCTGGTTCATGTAACTGTTAAAAAATTAGTTGTAAAGCAGCTTTACAAACAAATACATTTTATTTATGCTTTTAGTACATAAGCCACCTTGATGAGACACCAGCACACCTTGGAGGACGGGATAACTGCTGGAGAAGACTGTCACTGAAAAACATGCCTAGAACAACAATTATGTATGATATAGTACATTATGCAGAGTCTGGGACCATTTCTGAGAGACTTAAAGAAGAAATTATGTTGCTTCTTCAGATCCCCAGAACAGAGGATATAAAGCAGAGACAGCTCAGTGCCATCACACAGTACAGGTTGTGAAATCTTTTCAATTGAATATTTAAAAATGTACTTTTACTGTAATTCCATGTACTTTTACTGTAATGTAGCAGGTCTCTCCTGCTTTAAGAAAGCTGTGACACTTTTTTTTTATTTGTAGGACAAATTCGTTTTTTATTGTGGAATATACGTCTATAATTTGGTGATGTTAATCCCCTGAAATGTTGAAACGTTAATGTAGTACAGGTAAACGCCCTCTAGGGGCCACAATCAATCAACAATGTAAGCATGGTCTTAAGTTCAATATCATTCATGGTTGGTGTTACAACAGCGGCCTCGAGTGGCCAATATGCAGCACTACATAAAAACTGTCTAAAAGGCATCTGCAGTAGTAAGTCTGGAAATAATTCAGAAACCATCTGACTGCCTTTCTAAATTCAGGATGTTCACAAGATGAATGGTGAATAAACTAAAAAGTTTAAAATATTTAGTTTGGCTAGGTTTCCACTGCGTTATGGGCTGCGCTGATACCCCCTGCATTAATCGCTAGAGATGGTTGAATTTTTCGACTAGCTGACTTTGTGAGCTGCTTGCAAAGCCCCTGAACATGATATCATTACCAAAATTGCTGGAGATCTAGAAAAGGGTTGTGGGAACATTTGAAATGTTTTTTTTGCTCTAGCGCATGTAGTTCTTGCATAAATTAAGTCCAAAATGTTTTACTTGACTAAATTTATGCAAAAACTATTTGTGTTAGAGCCATACTTTTTGTGGTATACCCCCAACCCTGCTCTACATCTCCAGCAAGTTTGGTGATGATACTATGCTAAGGGGCTTTGCAATTAACTCGAAATTGTTGAAATGGTAAAGAAAAATTTCTCTATTAATCGCATGCCTTGACGCGGATGTTGACGCAGCTTGTATGTCATTATATTCAAATGTCTCACATGACAAACACCTGATGTACTTCAATAGACATTTTTATTATCCAAAGATCGCTTTCAGTGAAAGGAGGGATACAACACCATTGCCCTTCATGTTACGGAGGTTTCCTGTCCTACATCCCTGGCCTCATCGATGATGCTGGATGTATAGAGGGGAGGAGGGAAACACAGCAGAGTACATACAACTCTTTGCAGTGTTCTCCCCAGAGCAGATTGGCCGGGCGGCCCGCCCGGGAGATTTTGGTCCCCGCCCGGCACACAAGTCCTCCGGGGCGAGCAGCCTGACAGGCGGCGCCTCCCATTCTTCAGGAGCGCGCCACAGCCACTGAAAGACTCCGGCCCGCGGCACACTACCGGAGCCGCGGGCCGGAGTCTTTCAGTGGCTGCGGCGCGCTCCAGAAGAATGGGGAGGCGCCGCCTGTCAGAGGATTTGTGTGCTGCCGCTGGCCGGCAGCCTATCAGAGAGGCCGCCGGACCGGAGCAGGCGGCGCGATGACGTCATCGCGTCATGACGCCATCGCGCCGCCCGGCTAATAAAAAATTCTGGGGAGAACACTGCTTTGATTGTCCATGCCGCGTCATTTTAAAATGGCGTGGTACGGACATACTTCCAGAGGGGTTAAAGCATTATTTTTATTTATTATATAGAACACTTGAAGCTTGTAATAACAGCAAGAGTTGGAGAGTGATGCTGCATGCTTTCATTTGTATAGCTCAATGAAGATGTGGTTTGATGTGGAGGAGCTCAAGTACAGAGCCCTAACAAGCTCCATTAGGTGTGATGGTCGAGGGTCCACAAACTTTTGATCATGTAATTTATACATTTGTACTAAGAAATGTTTATGAGTTTAGTTGCTGTATGTTACAGATCTCCAGCACCACCTCCGTCTTCAGCAATATCCACTTACCTCTCATCTCGCTACTCTGAGGCCCATAGAAATACATCTCGAAGATCACATAAGGCTCGTCTAAAAATACAAAAAATGAAAAGGCTATATGGCCTAGAAACAGAAGGAAAGGTAACATTCTCATTTAATAAAAGTATCAATTCATGAAAACAAATCCTACAGAGATTCACTTTTAATATCTTCTTTATCTATACTTTCTAGTTTAAGGGGGGTGATTGTAAGTATGAAGGCTTATTGAGGATCCGCAGACCCTTTTAGCAAAGGACATTTACTGAAATTCAGATACTTCGTTTAATTACTTTTAACCTCCTTAGTGTTCATCACGAGCCCATCTCGTCCAGAGTTTGTGTGAAGAACAAACTCTGGATGAGCTGGGCTCCCATGAAAGCCGCATATCCCCGGAAAGCTACGGCGATGCTGATTCCAGCCGCAGCATTTCCGGGGCTCTGCGGCTTCACCGATCGCGGAAGGGGGCGAGGGTGAGCAGTGCCATAGACCTCCAGTGTCATGAATGACACTGGCTGTGTGGAGAGGGGAGGGAGGAAATGGCAGGCAGTGCACCTTGTACACTGCTGCCATTGCCTGTACCACACTGTTAAAAACGGTGCGGTACAGGCGGTGCGCTAGGGAGGTTAATGAATAACTATGTCTGGAGCCCCACATACATCTTCTGTGGAACCACTTAAAGCCATTCTATGCTCAAAATAAAAATAAAAAACAAATACAGTACATTGACATAATACTCGTCAGAAGATTACATCTGTGAAAACTGCTACAGAATAAAAAAAACAACGTACTCACCTTTTTGACTCAATCATATTTATTAACGCAGAGAGAAGCAGTTCCACCCACACTTCATGAATACTTCATTCTCACTTTGGAGCTGTAATTCTATAAAACAGCCACTAGATGGAGCTTCGATTACATCACATTAGATTCTGCAGATGTGAAGTTGCATTCCAATTCACATGAGACTACGGACTTCCCCTGTTGTGAGTGTTTACAACCTGGCCACAACCGATACGTCACACAGTGGGAGGGGAGAACCCGAAAATTGCCTCTCCTGCTGTAAGAAACATTTTTTTTAAATTTGTGAGCAGCAATTGCCCTTATTATCAGCAGTGCTGCTGCTGATGGTGTAAAGTGCCCAATGAGGTTGTAGGTTCGCTTTAAGTATGAGGGTGAAGTATGTTCTGTAGCATTGCAAATCCCATCTAATGCAGTATTGTATGTTCTGTTAGCACTGCCATCATTCTGTTTTCTGCACAAAATAACAGTATCACTAATTGTTTAGGATCTCACAGATATGATTGACACCACTCAGAGATCAAATCCTAATAAGAAGAATACCTGCAACCAAGTCATGTTTTCTGATGATGAATGGGAAGAAGAAGCAGAAAAGCTTTATGCGTGGAGTCAAGGCTTGTCTCTGGAAGAATCAGGGATGGCATCTCCATGACCGCTATAATGGCCATAAAATGACTACTCATATTAACATAACCATGACGACAAATGGGCTGCAAAAGAAGTGTCAGACTCTAATACACAGGAAACTAAAAAAAATATCTATAATCTACTGAAAATGCTTTCTTCCTTCTCGGATTTAACAATGAACCTTTTCCTATAGAAACCAACTTAAGTTTTACTTAACCATTGAATGTGGAACAAGCAAAGCATAACACTAGAACACGTGACATCAAATGTTTAATCTGTGCCATTCATTTCATGAATAAAATGTAAAAACAAAAAACCTTTGGGCCTGGTTTGGTGCTCCTGGCGTACATGGGGACACTTCTGTTCTGCTCAGAACCAGATTTGGAGCTGGTGATTATATTTGGTTGAAGTTCTCAAGTAATGCAAGAAGCAGATTTTTCTGTCCAGCATCCAAAACTGGAGCTTTCCTTTAAAAGGCACGTCTCCCCGTGCCTCTTTCTTTGCAGCCATGAAGTCCCCCCTAGCAGGTAGATTACACTGACATAACCTTTGTTGTTCCTGCAGCTTCTGAATCCATGCCAGGTTTTCCTGTCCACATCCTGCAGGCATAGGAAGATCCAGAGTGCCTCCACAGGTGATCCACTACACCCCTTAAATAACCTGTAGCACCTTCTGCCCTGCTGAAAGGTTTTACGGACAGTTTAAAGAAATTTGACCTGAGCTTTGTTCCTGACTATTCTCCATGTACTGCCTGCACTCGCCTTGCTTGGATTGGAGTACACCTTTTGCCTGAACCTTCTGATACATTTGATCCTCACTTTGTATCTAACCATCCTCTGTCTGCTGCTAGGCCCTGACCCTGCTTGGGCCTGACTATGCCTTTGCCTCAATGTATCCAGTACGGTGCTTGCTAATAGCAACCACTTGGCCTTGTTTGTTTGTGGGATTCTTTGCCACTCCGTCCTAGAAGTTATCCTTTGTGTATGTAAAGGTAGGTATACACACCTCGATTCTCCATTGATAGGGACAGACTGCAGCATGATCTTCTGGCACCCTTTGATAATTAATGGGATCAGCCAGGAATCTACCATGTAGGATCCTCATGCGATCTGACATGCTGGTCGATCTCGCCAGGTTGGCACACTGGATTTTTGGCTGAGCGAAATGTTGGAAAGCCTGTGTATGGTTACCTTAAGGGTAAGTTTCCACATATGTCAGTACCCTCTCCCGACGTAGCAGATAGACTGCCTGCACGGCAGATGGTCTGTTTACACATCCGCCGGTGCATAGACTCAACGTATTCGACTACGTTGAGCCTTGCAGCAGCGGAGCGGCTTGGCGCCGTGAAGACAGATCCTCCGCCGAGCAGGTAAGTGTATCTGCTATGTTGGGGTCCCCGCTAAGCGAGAGGGTCCCGACGTATGTGGAAACAAGCCTAAAGACCTGAGGGAAACCAAGTGCTGGAATGACTCATCTAGCTTCCAATGCTAAGCAGGGGCCTGTAGATGGAGAGAGATTGGAGGATTGGGTGAAGGGGGATTGACATCTGGGCTGCATTGTCTTAGGACCAGGGGCTTGCAGTGACCCTAATCTTGGCACGGTTAATCGTTATGATAGAGAGCTGTATTAGAAACCCTGAAATGATTCACTACATGCCAAAGGTTGAATCTGTAATTGTAACGTAGTGAAAGCCAAGTGACTACTGTGTGCTTGAAGATTAAAAATTTTATTTACAACTTTTTATACACAACTGTACATCATTTATATTAAAACAATATTGATATACACTTTCATGTTAAAAGCTTACAACAGTTATAAAAAAAAGATGTACTTGTCATTATAATCAAGTTCTATTAATTGACCCTGGGGGAGAGTTACTCTACTGGAAAACTCAATGAAAATATCTCACAACATGGCTTAGCGGCTTAGTTGGAGGTTTAAAACTGCTTTAAAAAATGAAGTTTGTTGGTAATCAATATGCTGCAAAATATTAACAAACATATTATCCAACATCTTGGAATAAAACACCAACTTGAAATGCAGTTTCCCTTTCATCAGTAGCTGCCATTTTATCGTCTTGGAATAAGCATTTAGCAATATAGAGCTCAGTGTACTCCCCCCTCCTATAGGATGTGTATGCATTACTTATCTCTACCATATTAATCCACAAGACAAACAGATACGGAGTAAGCCTCCAACTCAAGACATTTCTGAGTTCAGAGTATTAAAGTTAAGGAGAGGCAATGTTGGGTAATAGATATTCAGATGAAAATGAACACTATACAGAATGCACTTATATTTTTGTTTATTTTGAGTATGGATGGTAATACATAACCTATTGGTATCTAGTAGATAGTATACTTAAAATATTTGCATGCTATGACAGTGTTCTTTGTTTAAGGATTAATCTTCATGTCCCAGAACACAGAAAACACCCATAAAGTGCTAATATTAGGGTGTAAACGTATTTTAGAGGAATGTTCCCATAGACATGAAGTACATTTTTCTAGTTGCTGTTTTTTTGTGTGTATATTGCCCATTTAATGTCACACAGAGGTGGCTTCTTCACAAATGTACATAAATATATCATAGGATCTTTTCAGTATTTAATAACCAAAGATCAGCTCCCCCTTTCTAAAAAATTATTAAAATTTGGTACTAGTGCATCTTAAAAGAGAGGTGGCAAGCACAGATCGTGTGGTCTGAACTTCTTCAGGGTTAAGTTGGGATAAAAAATACATATAAAAAAAATCTGTGAGGATGCTAGTGCGTGGCTGTGATGCTAATCCTCTTGTTTCCATGCTTGAAGCCACTATCAAGTAAAAGATGCTCACTGATTTTTTCTCCAGGTAGCAAATGCCAGAACAACCAGGCAAATTTTCTCATAGTACTGTTTTTTCTATTATAAGTGCTTTTTCACACTAGCATCCCAGAAGTGCATAGGGAGGGATTCCCCGATGATTAAAATGACTGGGAAACTGAGTCGGCACACTGCGAGATCCATTTTGCAATATACACTGAGGGTCTGTGGGGTCCACGTTTGCCATCAAGAGGGGAAAAAAACCGCACACGCTGTGCGTTGTGATATGTTTCTGAAACTCAGCTGCATATAAGCATTGGATCAAACTCACAATGTAAAAGTCCGCTAATTCAACAATGAATAATTAGCGACCAGGGGAGTAGTTTAAGCTCAATACAGAGCAGGCCGTTTACCTTACCATCTACTGGTAGACTGGAACAACTTTACAGTAAATATCAATACAAACATATTGCAATGCTGTGGTCTTCTATGAAAAGTAGTGTGTTGGCCTGGAATCTTACATAGGCTGAAGGACAACATATCCCAAAATCTTACTGAGCAATCATACATTGTTAGGCACCAGGGCTAAAATGACAAATGTAGGCTTTTAAAATGTGTTTAAAATGATGTTTTAGAGGGCCAGGGCTCACCACCAGGTAAACGACCCATAAATGTAACCGATCGGCAAACGTCACATTAGGCGCCCGCCAGTCGTTTTTGGGGTATACCCAGATAGGACCTCCATGGGGTCCTAATCTAGACGACCTGGGAACACCTGTACTTTTTTGCAGCCAATGTTATTTCCTGAGCGGAATGCAGCTCAGGAAACGACAGTGTAAATTTAGCCTCAATTAGGATTTGGGGCAGATATAGGATTTAGAGATTATTTTTAATTCAAATTGGCTGATTTTGCAAGCTCATTTCAAAGCCCCTCAACATGGTATCATTGCCAAAATTGGAAATGTAGGGAAGGGTTGTGAGAACAATAAAAAAGTAGTCGAAATATTAACTTACTTTAAAGTTCTGTTTTGCTAAAATAATAGTGTTTTTACAACCGTTGGCTCCATCTTAAGCAAAATTCGGTCATGATACCATGTTCAGGGGATTGGCAAATAACTCACAAATTCAGCAAGTCATAAACATTTTACCATCTTGAATAGGATTACATATTCGCCATAAAACCTTTTTCACCAGTACATGGTGAAATCCTGGGGGCTCATGGGTGTCAACACTGACATTCACATTTATTTTTGAACAGTTCTCTCCTTTAGAAATGATATACTATGTAATGATAACCTCTCAAGCCTCCAACTGTATCCCATTCATACATGTGGAAAAAAAAATGAAGATAGGGCTGCTCTTTGAAGTTTCAGATTTGGATGGACTTTCACCTCAAACAAAAGTTACCCAATTCTATAACTAAAAGGTTTCAACATTGTAACGAAAGGAGAACTTCTGGTAGCAGGTCATTTTATAATACAGTAGACCTGCACCTGCCACAGCTCAACAGCTCAACCAGTGTGGTCTGTTTGCATAACTGAATGCAAAAATATTTTCCTGGTTTGGGGAAGAGATGTGTATTTTGTTATCTTCTGAGGAAAAAGGGCACCAGTAAAGCTGGCCATACACCCAAGCCCCCCATACACCTTAAGATCGATCCATTCAATTTGCATTAGATCTACCAACAACTGTGTAGTATAGTGGCCTCCCTGATAGAATACATAGTGATTGGAAGGATTAGAAAAATCCTCATATTACATGGTTTTGGTAGAACAAAAGTTGATTGTACAGAAATTGTATGAAAAGATTGTAAGGTGTATGGGGGGCTTACGATCTGTCAGATATCCTTTAGATCTACCAACAACTATTGCACTGCAATTGAACACAGATAGACTTGATGGTTTAGAAAGTCTCCCATATTTCATGGTTTTGGTAAAACAAAAGGAGATCTAAAGGAAATCTAAAAGGTGTATGGGGGCTCTACGGCCTAGGCTCCACTGTACGCTGGGAACCACAGGTGTCCACTCAAGCCTCCGTTGCGTTACCATAAACACAGCTTGCCGAGTCGATTTCAATGCGACTGAGGCGGGGACCAGTGGATCCGGGGCTCTGACAGGCTGCGGAGACAACCCTGTCAAAGCTCTATTGCCGTCAAAGGGTGGCTCATGCTCTTCGTTAAAATCCCTGCGTTCAACATTGAGGTTTTAACGGACAGTGGAGACCCAGTCTGATACTTCAATATTTTTCAACACAGATTTAAAGTAACCATGTGCACCAGGGCAGCCTTCATTAAATAGGATATATCTGCCAGTATTATGGGTGATCCTGAGTTACTGGAATATCATACATTTACAGATCTAGAGTAAATCATCACAGAGCCTGTGTGGTCAATCTTCTATAGCGTGAGCATGATCTCTTAATTTTAAAAACCCCACAAAACTTTAAAAACAAAGTTTACTTATATAGAAAGGCACAAATATTCTTCCCAGTCAATGTGTGATTGAGAACCATTTTAACAGAAATAGAGATGGTCAATTAGATGCCAACATTTGGACAGTAGAATTCCAAAGCATTCAAATTATATAGACTGACACTGAGCCAACCAGGTACAACAGCTGCTGTGCTTGATTGGCTCAGCTTCTGTCTCCAAACTATTTGAATGCATTGGTATAGAATTTCGGCATTTCATTTACCATTTCTTAACAGAAGGAAAGCCAAGGTTACATCTAGAGATTTATGTATTGTCTGTTAAAGGTTAAGGTCAGCCCTTAAATGGTACAGCATAGTCAAAGCATCCATACTTCCATGACTCTAAGATCTTGATACATGCACTTCTTGCTAATGGGGGAATTTACTCACTTGACTTTGAAAGACCTGTAGTGTGGGTTAAATGTAAAACTTTAGAGGTAGATCTCACAACAAGGGAGCATATATAGCAGCAGACCAGGCAGTAAAATCTAGATTTTTCTAGGTGGTAATGCCATTGTGTTTATTAGATTTTATTTTAATATATATTTTATGTGTTATGATGTACATTTCTTTGTTTCACCTCAACTACAAAAAAATACCTGATATTCCTGCAAGGGCCCTAACTTCCTGCAATGAGCTGCTCTGCTACATGGCAATCCTCAGCAGTATTGTCAGCCTTTCCCTCCCTTTGCCCCGACAGAAGACCTTACCCTTATAGTATAGAAAAAGGAAGGAGTGTTCTTTAGTCCAGCATGGGCTAAAACATGGGGCAGAGCCATCAACATACCTGTCAAACAATCCCAATTTCAACAAATCCCTGATTATTTTAATCGGAGGATTTTAGCAAGGAGAAGGTGTTACTCTCCCACCCGCAAATTATCAGCACAAGCGGGGTGGGAATACCCTCTCCCAGCTAAATCCGAAGTCCGATACTGGAAGTGACATCAATGGCATCACTTTCTGTATTTGGAACGTGGAAGAACCGAGTTCCACATACCAGACACCTTTGTTGTCACTTCTGGTATTTCCCTCATTTTTTTCCCTTTAAAGTTGACAGGTATGACCATCAACCCTCCCTGGGATTTCAGTGCAGCAGTACATTGTTGTCGTCTAGCTAGGAACCCACTTGCAGGATCAACAGGGACTAATCTATACTTTATGATTTTAAAAGAGAACACACTGGCAAATGTGTAAGTACTAGGAACAAGCTAGTATTTATTCCAGACATACAAGTGGATGAATGTGTCAATGAAAAATTATTTGCCATTGAATGTATGGATATTGGAGATGTATGAAAGCCCAGCAAAGCAGCTATTGTCATCCAAGAAAAAAAAACCCCAAAATGTTTCACTTAAAATTGTTTGATAAAGATTTAGGGTATGCCTCCACTGCGTTATCAGCTCCATCAGGTCAGGTTCCTTGGCAGGGACTCGACACACATTACCTGGTTGACGTTGCTGGTGCCCCAGACAGGTATTGTGCATCGGCTCCACACCAAGGAATGCGCTTAGCGCAGGGGGACCCGATGGAGCCAATAATGCTGTGGAGAAGCCTTAAAAGTATCACGCCACTGATGGTTCCATTTTAGTATGTTTATGAAACCTGGTGCTAACTTTTTTGAGGCAACTGGTGAATTACCACATAAACCCAAGTGTACCTAATTTTATGTAAAAACTGGATGACTTGAGTATAAGCCAGGGGAGGGAAATATAGCAGCTAAGGCACAAATTATTTTGTTACAGGGGGATATTTAATGACCCCCAAAGCTCACTTTTATGCACTTGTTCACTGTAGTCCACTTCAGGATGATTTCCTCCCTATGCATGTGAATGGGTGGGAAATGTAATGGACAATAATGCACAGTGTTCCCTAAACCGAAGTGTCAATCAGCCCTAAACCAGTGCCCACTGCAGACATTACCATTCCACCCACTGCACCAAGTTATGTTTCCCCTGATAACAGCAAAGCTAAGCAGCACAGTCCAAATGCAAAGCAGGGAGAAGAGGCTGAAGGAGCAGGCCAGCCATGATTGGCTCAGGGGCAGACTATGGTGGGGGAGGGGAAGGATGAGGTAAGTTGGGGGACAAATAGATATCAGCTGAGGGTGAATATTTCAGCATATTGTGGGAAGTGAAAAAAACTGCTTATATAACAGTATATACAGTTATTACAAACCTTGCTTTCTATTTTTTTTTAATCAGTAGTGACATACAGAACACCCAGTGTGCCTCTTTTCTGCTGTGACCATTATGAAATTCTTTATAGATAATTTATTGGTATTTGTCAGGACATCAGCCTGTAGGACATTGCCATCAGTTGGTAGCTACATGGTTGTTCCACATAAATGAATCAATGTACAAAGTAAAGACTCCCCATACACGTTTAGATTTCCACCCGCCAATCTAAAGCGTAAAGGCCACCAAATCGATCTAAGCCATTACAGACATGTCCGAAATTCTTAGATCAGTCTAATACTTTAGACGGGAACAAGCGTCCCCGTCCAAAGTACGGGTATGTCTCCTGCAGAGCCTGTCTTCAGCTGCAGCACTCTCTTCCTTAGAGGCAGCTCCTCCCTCTCCCTTCGTGCTGTTTCAGTGAGTAGAGGCTGCTAGCTCACAGTCTTAGTGACCTGGCAGCCTCTTCTCCGGCCGGGGTCCCTAGATGCTGTCCACCGGGTCCCCCTAGCTGCTCGGGCCCTGACGGCGGCCGAGCAGCTAGGGGGACCTGACTGAGAGTGCTGGCACATAAAGGCCTATTGCGACTCAATTTTTCAGCCGATTGACCAAATTACGTCATCACGCGCGGGTCACAATCTTAATGTGTATGGGGGGCTTAAGGCTGAGAATAAATGCCCCCAAACATTTATCTTTTGAAACAAAATCAAAATGTTCCTACGTTCCCAAAATAACTTATTATTTGCATTGGAATGTCACTCCCCCCACATTGCCTGTCTCAGCATTAGAGATGGTCCAATTTTTTGGATATGTAGAGAAGGGTAGTATCCCTCGAACACAAACAGTTTTTGCATAAATTACGTTATAGAGTTTGGAGGCCAAGTGATAGCCAATTAAGGGTAATCGAAGTAACCAAAAAATAAAGCTCTCAGATCCCTTCTTCAGGCTTAAGCAGGGAACACACGTATAGATATGGGCCAGATTGATGGCCAATTCAAGCGCCGTGCACGCTCACAGCCACCCCTATTTTTGAGTGGGACCAATCAAAAAACAGGGATATTGGACATAGCCGTAAATCATGGTCGATGTCCATTTGCGGGGAGACCCCGCGATCTCCATGCAAAGCATCGACTGACCTGGATTTCTCATGAGATCGACCTGCGTGATAAAGTCATCACGCACGGCTGGTCATGCCAAGAATCGGCCATGCACCCTTTGTATACAAGCATTTACTTTGGATGGGAATGCTGCTTACAGACATGGCTGAAATTAAGGTTTGCGTGTTAGATTTGCGGCCGATTTCACGACAGAGCAACCACTGTGAGTGCGCACGGTAGTCAATCTGTGGCAAAATCAGCCGCAAATCTAAATGTCTATGCCCAGCTTTAGTGATTAAGCATGAAGTAGGGGGTCTGCGACATCCCGAAAGCTTGCCTTTTCAATTACTTCAGTTAGCCAATGAAGGGGATCACTTGACCTCCAAACTCTAAAGCTAGGAACACACGGCTCGATTTAAGCATACAATCGATGTAAGATTAGATGAAGAACCTCCATTTTGGTATTTTATCGATTGTACCATGTGCGCTATAGGGTCATACAATCGTAGTACAATATCGATGTAGAAAACATTGATTATTGACTAAAATCGTCGATGCCATTGATGCCCTACAAACAGTAAACTATCACTTCATCGAATACAGTTGTAGGATGAAAATGAAAAAGTAGTACAATCATGGTACAATTCGACGATAATTTTCCAACTAGTCCGATCACTTTTCAATCGATGTAAAGCTCTTCATCGAACTAAAATGGTCGATTGTACGCTTAAATCGAGCTGTGTGTTCCTAGCTTAACTATTGATGGCTAACACAGTACAATTCTCTACTATTACATATATAAGGGTCAAAGTAAAGCAAAAATTTCAACTTTAAATTTGAACTTAATATATGCAAAAACTACATATACTAGACCAATGTTGTTCCCTTAACCTTTTCTCTAGCAATTTTGGTGAAGATAGCATGTTCAGGGGCTTTGTACTTATGAATTCGATCATCTCATTAATACATGAAAATGGCATGGCTACTTTATTTGTGACAGTTGCTATCTTAAGGTACCCATACACGTTGCGATTTTTCGTGCGATTTTAGCCCTTCCGACCGATCCGGTCGGTCGGATAGGTCGATCGTTCGGGATTCCTAACATGCAAATGTAGTCAGACCGATGCGGTTTTTAGAAAAATCGGCCGAAAAGTCGGTCGGGTCCCGAATGAGGATGCCTGTAATTTTTGGACGGTCGGCCACTCTTAAAAGATTCCCAATCCAACCAGCCGATCGGTTGAATAATCGGCCGAATAATCGGGCGAAAAATCGGGCATCGAAATCGAAAAATCGCAACGTGTATGGGTACCTTTAGGTGGAAGAATTTTTTTTGCTACAATAAGATTTGTTTGCAAAATGCAATGTATTTGGGTATATAAAGGGTATCACAAACTTCTGTATTTGAGTAGAATTAATCCATGTCTAAAATTATTTTGCATGGTTGTTATATAAGTTGTGGATTATCCATCAGCTCAGTAATAAACAACACATTTCTAATAAATAATACTTGCCAAAGAAGTATCATGGAGCAACAGCTACATTTTCATTAATATTTACAAAAATATGAACTGCTAAAAATGTGCTGTAGTGGAGAAAGCCATTGTTAAGCAAAATGTATGATATAGACTGCCTGTCCTCAAGCTGGCACTCAGAAGGTTTAACAAACACTTCTTTCACACTATATGCATTGTTTTAAGGCAAGCATTTTGCATAAACACATGTGCGTTTGTGTTTTTGAACAGGCGACACATATTACAGCTTGTTCTCACAAGAAAAAGCCCTCCAAAGCAGTACAAACTAGCTGAAACCAGTGTGCAGAATTACCTCAGTGGCATTTGCCCTCAACCATATGAGGATGCATGTGGAACTCCTTAATGTAGGTGTTTGGGGGCCCTTTTATCACACAAGACCACTGATCATGTTCTTTTTACATTACTACAGCTTTTGTCAACACACTGAGGGGATTACAGAACGCCAGTTTCTTAAATATGGCATCCGTCTCCTTGCAAATCCAAAAAAAACCCAATACCACACTAGTGAAGGAAAAGTAAACACATTATTGCCCATTAACTCCCGGGCAGAAAGTTGAGCATATTAGTTAAAAGAAATGTAAGTAACCTGAGGAACTAAAGGAGTGGCCATGCTTATCAGTAGTGTGCCCTTAACCTCCCTAGCGGTTGAGACGAACCCTGTTCGTTCGCTAAACAGGGTCCTCTCAACCGCAGGGGAAGCCGGCGGCGGGGAGACCCTATGCCTCCCCGGAAAGCTGCAGCGATTGTCTTCATCGCTGCAGCATTTCCGGGTTTGCAGCACCGCCCCGATCGCGTCACGGTGACGCGGAAGGGGGCGGCGCTATAGACCTCCATGTTAATGGAGGAGTGCCAGCTTTCCCTCTCACGCAGCTGTTGTCAGTAATGATAGCAGCTGCGTGAAGAGCTCCGGCGAGATGCCAGAAATGACAGGCAGTGTACTGTGTACACTGCCTCGATCGACAACGTCGCGATACGGGCGGTGCGCTAGGAAGGTTAAAGGCAAATGCCAGGTTTATTTACCCCCCTGGACATTTCGTCTGTAGCGTGCTTTTGTTTTTTTTGGGAATCTGCAGGTGTTTCCTGCCCACCTCTATACATGTTGGTCAGAAAACAGACATTGCCTTCTTAGGGTATGAGTCCACGCCGCTTTCGGCACCCGCTTATAAACACCCCATGCCGAAAGCATTCCTTGATGGGGATTCTGACGGAGCCGATCTATATACTTGCCTACCAGGCCATCTTCACAGTGCTTAGCCAGGCTGCCTGCTGAAGGTTGACATAGTGAAGGAGGTCAACCTCAGGCCAGTGGACCAGCTGTATGCATGTATGCTGTATGGGAGACAGCCAGCACAGTAGGCAAGTTTATGGATCGGCTCCTTTGACAACCCTGTAAAGGGAATATGTAATCATACCTTTAAAGTGGAGGCAAACTGCACCGCCTCTATGGTGTTAACAATGGCACCCAGCATGCCGGGAATATGAGAGTATCCCTGAGTGCAGCTCAGGGTGAGTATGTGGGGTAAGCAAACGTCCCCCGAGCTACACACAGGGGAAATGCTTAAGAGGTTTCATATTCTTTTTCCAAAACAATAAGACGCACTGGTCCATAAGACCAGGAAATCAGGGGAAAAAAAACTCAAAACAAAGATTTCTTTTTAACATATAGAGTGAATATAAAGCATGGTTTAGCAGAGTAAAGGGCTGGATATTGCAGAATGTTTTAGTGTTTGCTTCTATACCCAGTCTCCAAGAGACTGCAGACCATTACACTGAAATCCCTGTGTTTTCAAGGCTGAAATAAATTGTGTATTGGTATTCACTAGGAGTAAAGCCACTTACCAAAGACTAACTTATAGACTTACTTTACACTGGCAGCACACCCTGGAATATATTTACATATTCCTTCAAAAGGAGTCTAGCCGGCAATCTGCATGCTAAATGAGCAGCAAATTCTGCTTATGGAATTGCAGAGCAATGAATATATTACCTGGTGCAACGGCCAGAGACTCACCCAAATTAATATATAAATAGCATGATACAGGGTGAGCTTCCAATTCTCTAAAATTTTGTCTCTAGGCTCTAAAAAGTGGGTCTACTTCTAGTAAATATCAATGTAGTGTGGTCCAGCTCTGTGAACTTTGTTGGGACATGCTTTAAGCTGGGCATAGACGTTCCAATTCCTGCACGACCCAACTGCCGATGGGGTGCCGTCCACGCTTCCGCATCCGTTAGGGATCGGGTCGTGCAGGAATCGGGTGCAGCAACCTGCAGGATTGTGCTAAAATCAGCAGTCATGTCAGATCGCACATTGATCCGTCATGGCGAATAATTTTAATCCAATCCCATTAGTTTGGCTGGGGACGGCTGCCCCCAGCCGAAGTTATGAGCGGCACACAAAGGGTGCTGGCCGATTCTCACCACTAGCGGGCAGGCGTTATGACGTGAATAGTGCCGAAATCGAAATATTAGTTTACATTTACTCTGATTTTATTGTGGTGGGTGGAGGAAGTGCATCTGAGTGAATTTGTGGATATTTTATTGTGCATCTTAGAGAAAAACTTTGGATATGAAAAAAAAAAGAAATTAGAAGGTCACATGCAATTGATGACCCTCCTAGGATCTTTAAGCAGAATTCTATATAAAAAGACAGCAATGCTTTATCCTTAGGCCCGCCACGTTAGTTATACGTCAGTCGAGCACATCCCTTGACAGTCATATGTCAATCCGCCGTTTATTCAGACAGGCTGCTACAGATGGATCGGGGACTATGACAGGCTATGGAGACAACCATGCCATGGCCAATTGCCTTCAGTGCTGGGCTTGTGCACTGAATTAAGTGATTTAAGTACAGTGTAGTCCTAGTCTTAATCATACAAATAACTTAAGATTAAAATATATATATATATATATACACATATATATATATATATATATACACACACACACACACACACACACACCCCAAACAAGTTTATATTTAACTCAATGCCAATACAAGTTTATATTTTAGGCCCCCCCCCATGCGCGCTTACGGCGGTTGACTGAAAAATCTTGTGCCGATCTTGAGCTTAAAGAGCCTAAATTAGCAGCCAAATTGATCCAAGCCATTACAGACATGTCCATAATTCTTAGATCGGTCTAAAGTATGGGTATGTCTCCACAGCTCTTAGGGGTTGGAGATCCATCCAGGCTGAGCAAACAGCCTGTCTGCCAGCTTCTGAGAGGGGAAGGGGAGGTGCTACATTTTTTTCTCACTTCATGCTAGGCTGACTGTTCTCAAAGCCGGCATGCTGTCTGCCGGGTCTCCCTAGTTGAGCAGCTAGAGGGACCCGCCGGACAGCGCTGGCACACAAAGGGTCGATCGGCCAAAACATCGGGTCACAATCTAAAACGTGTATGGGGGGTTTTAGTTTTATTTACACAAATACTACACCCCTTCACTTTTAGTGTTTGGAGGATTTTTTTTAGCCACAAAGCTGTTAAAAGGTAGCTCAATGAATGCATCAGTGGCAAGTTCTTTGCTATTCAATTTACATCTCCAGTGGCAATATCCCAAAAGGAAAAATAACTTTTTTAGCAAAGAATGCTAGCAAGATTTGAGATGGCACAAAAACATTGTTCATGTGGAAAAAAAAAAACACAATACAGATAATGTTTTATATTAATAATAATTTGTTTTTTATGTGAAGTCATCATGAACAATAATTTTGTGCCTTAAAATAGTCCCAGAGGCTAGCCATATCAAACTTGCTAGTATTCTTTTGCTCAAGGTAGTAAAGTATGTTCATGTATTTAAGATTTGGGGGTGATTGACTTCGAGGACAGATCAACAGACCAAACCCATTTTACAGTGTAAAACTAGTAGTAAGACATGGCCAACATGGACATTATAGAATTAAAGGGACCCATTAGTTTTTCTTTTCATCTATACCGTTCGGCCCTTTCACACTAGCCACTTCTCTTATTGGAGGAGTAGTGCAGCAGAATTACTTTGTTTATGGCAACAAAACAGATCTAAGGTTACTGAGTCAATGAAGATCTGACAAGAAAGAAACCTCTGCCTTACGTTAAGGGTTGTGCACACTTGGATGTTATAGAAGGGCAAACTAAAGCACTGGTTTCTGCCTTTTTTAACTTTCTGTGGTGGCAGAGGTAGGATATTGTGAGACACCAGGACTGACTGTTCACCGAAACTATTAAGTGCCTCCTGGTTTTAATGTTAATAAAAATACACAATGCAAATGTAGTCTTGGGTTTTAAAACCACACAAGGTTACAGCCTCCATGGTATACAGTCAAAAGAGCTTAGCAGTTCTATTAAAAAACATTCCTGTCTTACTTGTATATATACTGTGCTACAAAAAGGTTTTACAAACAAACACTGAGGCTAATAAGATCTCAGCAAATGTCTAAATATTTTGTGGTATGCCAAAGCCAACCTTATCCGACTTCTATCGCTAACCCGTTCACGTGCGTGACTTGATTGCAGCAACAATAGAGGTAGCAGTGGGTCTGAACCATGCATATTATTAAAGTCAGATTTGCTGAGCAAAGTTGCTCCCCCCCCCTACCATTTATGCAGTGTTTTATGGACATAACATTGAAGCTTTGCTTACCCTCCCAGGTAGATGGTATAAATAAAAAAAACCCACAGGCCTGCATTTTCATATGAAAACTACAAGCAACCAATGGCAACTTCCTATAACTAGCACGGCCAATAGTTAACATTGCATAATCAGCCTTTTCAGTGTTGTGGTGTGATTAGGCCTTTCCTGAATAGATATTACTTTTCTAGGTCATTGAAAAGTATGGTGACAAAAAAAATCCACATACATGCAGTTAGGACATTTTATAAAATAAATAAAAAAGGTAAAAAAAAAAATTATATAAAAATCTTGCTCACAATTCTCACACTGACATACCAAGTTGAACCAGACCCATTCAGAGTTTTAGGCATTTTCTAATTTATGAAATTCTCCCTGCTGCATCTTGGGATTCAGGGAACAGAAAGGGGTTGGGAAACCCCAAGTTTATTTTTAGCGGTTGTTTAAGTGCAACGTTTCACATGCTCCAAAACATATTCCGGAAAATGCAGACTGCATACTTGTAGACCATCCAATTTGCAAGGCATTCTGGGATACTCATCTTCTTTCCATTTGTTCTCTTCTGGATCAAACGTTAAGATAGAATCACTATAATGGCCATTGTAACATAGCCCACCGAGTACCATTATTTGTTTGTCCAAAACAGCCACACCGTGACCACTCCTTCCAATAGGCATAGATGCCAGAATGGTCCACTGATCTGTATCTGGATCATACACTTCAGTAGAAGGACATCCCTGTGATTCAAAAGAAGCCCTTAGTATAACACAAACTCCCCCAAATACATAGAGTTTTCTGTTGTAAGAGATCATTTTGTGGAAACATCTGGCATAGTTCATTTTGCATTTGTTTTCCCAGCAGTTGGTGTGCACTTGTGTTCTTCTGGTTCTCTGTTCCACTGCGCCTTCTTTGCTCGGGTCAAAAACACAAACTTGCTTAGATGTTGAAGAGGATGTAATTCCACCTGTAATGAACAGCTTATTGTTGAGAACAGTACCCTCATGGCCATACTTATTTACTGGATAAGGGTCCACAAATTCCCATTTGTTTTCTACTATATCATAACGTTCTGTAGAGTAAAAGGTTTCATCACGCGTCCTACCAGCAACAGCATAAATATATCGCCCAATTACACCCACTGCAAACTCTGACCGAGGTACAGACATATCAGACATCCGAACCCAACTATTTTGCCTTGGGTCATATCGAAAGACTTTGGATGACGCATGAAATTCTCCATCTGGACCCAGTTCCTCTCCCCCAAGTAAAAAGACAAAGTTGTTAACAATGGCAAGGCAGTCAGGTCGCAGCGGTACCAGAGGACCTTCCAGTTCCCACCACACTCGTGGTTTATGCAACAAAAGAATTTTGCTGTTGACCATGCTGTGTCCAATCATGCCTCTGAATACTGCCGTTTGAGGTTTAGCTGAACGAATATGATTGGATTTCATGTCCATCAATGGTTGCTCGCTTACATTGTGAAAATAATTTAATGCCAACTCTACTTCTTGTCTCAGCTGACGTGAATATCTGTAAAACTCAGACGTTTTTACCTAGAAGAAAAGAAACCAATGTAAAAATCTATGTGCACAATAATTTACATTTGTTAACAAAGTAGTTAGGGGGTTGCTAATGTCTAATTTCTCTCAAAGCTGCAAAGTAGAATATAGCCATGCAGATCAACATTTTCTGATCACCATGTAACTGGGTCTACATCCCAACACAAATGAAATGCTCTATTAACACACCAGAGTCACATTTATGTACAGGACTCCCTACCCCCTATCTTAAAGATGTATGATGATAAATATTCACCTCATATTAGGCAACTCTACTACAAAAAGTACCTGAGAACTGGTACTAAACAGCCTACACCCCAACCAGAAAGTGATGGTGGCACACCATACCATGCTAAACGTCCTTTATTAGATCACATAAACAATAATGTGAACACTTCTAGCAGCAATGCTGCTGTTACTAAAGGTGTCCTTCCATGGCTCCAGACAGTTGACCCGTTTGATGCACTCTGGCGTCCGGATGGGAATCAAGGCACACCACATTAGGTGCCCGATTCCTGGTCAATCCTTTGGATGGTGACCCTGGTCCCCATTCCAAGGAATGACAGAGCAGGATTTACGGACATGTACGTAACCTGTCCGATAGATCTTTCTTCGGGCAGGATCGGTTGCTCCTACTTGAAAAAAGGCATCCATGGCTTGATTTGTTTATAGATTAGAGCACAATTGAGCACTGTGAACGCGCACTGCTTAATTGTGCTCAAATCTCTCAAAGATCGAGCCGTGGATGGACACTTAAGCCCCCCCATACACCTTACAGTCTTACCATACAATTTCTGTACAATCAACTTTTCTCCTACCAAAACCATGTAATATGAGGACCTTTCTAAACCTTCCAATCACTATGTATTCTATCAGGGAGGACCCGGCACTACATAGTTGTTGGTAGATCTAAAGGATATCGTATGGAATGATCTGAAAGTATATGGGGGGCTTAAGTGTTTAGGTGGTTGTCTGTGTGATCTAAAAAAGGATAACCATGCATAGCACACCAGTGTGTGACCATCTTTTTCTTATTGGAGCATATCTGAGAGCACGTTGGATAGTTTGCGCCAGGGTGAGCCATGTATTAAATGAAGGCGGCATTGACCAAGGTATTTAAATAGTATACAAGTCTCTGCAAGTATTGAGACTGACCACAAAATGTAAATAGCACAATAACACAACATTGCACATTATTTAATCACAGCATTCCATAAAGTGCCTCACCATCCGGATAGTAGGCACCTGTAGGGCTACCGTATGGTCTTTTTTCTACAAATCACAACAGTTTTTAGCCTACAGTAAAGTAAAAGTTGGCTCTGTACTTCTATATTTAGCTTCCTTCAAACGGACATGGTTTACATTGCCTGATTACACTAAAGCAAACATATATAGTTTATATAATAATAATAATATAATATTGACGTTGTATAATATCTTCCCTCTGCTACTGCTGTGTGCATATCAGGCGGGCAGCTTCCCCACCTCAGTCAGACTGTTTGGCACTATAAGACACACACACTAACCCCCCATGTTTTGGTGGAAAAAAAGTCCTACAGTATAAAAAAAATCTGTAGTACTACAAGACTCCAGTCACATCTGATCAGATTAAAACCAGATGAAACCCAACATGCTTTGCACATTTAATATAAAAACAATTTGCAGAGATCTATCTATGCATTTGTCTATTGAATAATTTTTTTATATTAATCAGGTTAACCACATGAATTTTGTGGTATTTTTTCAGCTAGTCATTGTATATGCAGTCCTTAGGGCTTGTTTCCACTACAGTGTTTGCACGTGATCAGCATCGATTTTGCAAGCGATTCAACCTTTTTTCCTGATTGCGCCCATAGGAAATTAATGGACACGGTCAAAAATCGCACCCCTATTCACTACGGACACATTTTTTGACTACGTCCATTCATGTTAATGATCGGGCATGGCACGCATTCAATATCATGCCCTAAATCACGATCGCTTAAATAGAAACTAAAGCTAGCCATACACAGTCGGATTCCATGGCCGATCGATCACCTATCCGATTGATTCCGGCGGGAATCGGAGGTCCGATCGATCGGCCAATTAAGTGTGTACGATCGCTACATACCAGCTTGTCCCACGGATTCCTGGACGATTCCGTGTCCGATCGCTTACTCCACAAATGGCAACTCCCCCTGATGTGTGCAGAATCGGATCAGAAAGACCAACATGTTGGTTCTCTGTCCGATCCGATTCTGGGCCCCCGAACGATCGGACGTGATCGGACGGACAAGGTGGGCTTCACGCGATTCCGGGACGATCGTTTCGCGTGCACGCGCCCGGAATCGATCGTCCCGGAATCCGATGGGAAACGGACCCGTGTATGGGGGCCTTAAGCAATGATTTCTAATGGGAGCGATTGGCCGCATGACTAAAAAAATGTGTCCATCCCTGGCCTTTCCCTCTCACGCAGCTGGTGTCAGTAATGCGTGAAGCTGCGTGAAGAGCTCCGGACCAAAGCCGGAAAGGACAGGCAGTGTACTGTATACATTGCCTCGATCGCCCGTATCACGCCGTTTACGGGCAGTGCGCTCAGGAGGTTAATGATTAACCTTCAATCTGTGCTTTTAAGTAAAATTGAAATTGAGAGGTCATCCCAGTGTATGTTGCGGCTCTGACCCTATGGTATATGTAGTGTAATAATTTGTATGTTATTTGATACGATTAATAAAATGTTAAATTATTAAACAGATGATTTAGTGCCTAAAAAACCCACTTTCTCTACACCAGTGTCTGGGTATATTGGGAATAGGAATTTTTCCTTGCACCTTTATCTCGGATTTACTGGTCCTTTTCCCTTATTAAGTGGGTTGCAGGGTGGATTTGATTTAAATCACTAGTCAGTAAGGCTCAATTTAAATCAAACTGATTTAAATCAATCATTCTTGCCGGTATAACTTTAAAATGCAAGTAGGTGAAGATTTTTAGAACAACAACTTTTCATATTAGTTTTTTTTATCCCCAGTTTAGGGTAATCATTCATATTTGGACAACTTTTCTGTTGCACTTAGTTTTGAGAACTGCAAAAGTAAACCAAGCACCTGTGATAATATCTTGTAGTAGAGGAACTGCCCAATAATCTTACAAAAACAGACAGAAGTTGATGATGGCATAAGCACATCACCCAAATTTCCCCATGAATAGACAAGGGTGAGGGGACACAAAAGCAATACATGTATTATACACAGTGCAGAAATGAAGTAATAACCATCATATCAATCAAAAACAATGTGCAATGTTGTGGATGTACACATCTGTACACGTGCTTAGACAATTAATATAGTCCAAATTTCACCCCAAAGCATGTTACGTTGACGCCTTCTTCAGGGGGTATGATATGTAATTTCATCAGCCAAATCTACAAAACACAAACGGCAAACACAAGGGGATCAGTCATAGTGAATAACCAAATCGACATAAAAGTGGACACAGACCCTCAGGGGTCACTCACGTCCATAGATCAATAAGACATGATCTATGGACATGATTTCTGAAGATGGCGTCCCCACTGGTGATCTGCGTACAACAAGACCAACCCAAACCACCAACTGATCATGTTTGCCAAAGTAAATGTATTAAAGCGGTCTTGTTGTACACAGAATACCAAGGCATTAACGTGGTTAAAGTCTGTCTGTCTCTCCGTTCCCCACTGGTGTCGGTGCAGTGGGGACACCATCTTGAGAAATCCTGTCTTTCCCCCTATATTAATCTATGGACGTGAGTAATCCCTGAGGGTTTGTGTCCACTTTTATGTCGATTTGGTTATTCAATATGACTGATCCCCTTGTGTTGGCTGTTTGTTGATGTAGATTTGGCCGATGAAATTACATATCGTACCCCCTGAAGAAGTCGAAACGTGCGTTGGGGTGAAATTTCCGCCATTTGGACTATTTTAATGGTCTTACAGCACGTGTACAGATGTGTCCATCCGCAACATTGAGCATTTTTTCTGATTGATATGATGGCCATTACTTTATCTTTTGCACAGTGTATAATAAATGTATTGCTTTTACATATTGTGTTGCCCTTAAAGTCCCCTCACCCTTGTCTATTCCAGGGGAAATTTGGGGTGATGTGTATGTCATTATCAACTTCTGTCTTGTTTTTGGGATGTTGGCCTCTATACATTGGAGAGTGTAGTTTTATTGATTATAAAATCTTACAAACACCTCTGGGAGAGCGTGACATTGTGAATTGGTTAATGGAATTTATTTACCAAAAAAATCAAAACATATACAGCCTTATTCTACATAACAAAAACTAATCTTTATTACATCATGTAATAACCTTGGGATGGTAATATATTTTCCTCAAAAAGCATTAAATTTTTTAAAAATTCAATTTAAAATCAACAAAATCCGATTTAAATCTTTTTTTAAATTATAGATTTTTATCCACCCTGGTGGGTTGTTAGAAGATCACTAACAGGCCCATGGATTGAAAAAAGAACAGGACAAGGGCTCTAACTTTTTTCGGTCCAAAACTAGTGACAATCTACCCAGGTCAAAGAAGTTTGGACAAAAGAATTTTAAAAGGATCCTACGACTACGGTAATGATCATTACCATGCTTTTATTATTCTTTCGATTTAGATTAGAAATCATCTCAAATGACCAGGACCAGTAGGATACAACTACCAGTACCTGCTAATAGAAAAATAATCCTGCATCTTATCAGGTCCCCATTACAATATCAGTAAAAATTCATGAAAAAACAAAAAATAAAACAGAACTCCATGTTCTAGTATAGGTATATGGCTGCTAAAGCACGGATAATGATCACTGCCACTTTCAAAAAGTGAAGAGTATCCCTGGAATATTCCAAAAAGATCTGTAAAATACAGTATATGCATAATGAAACTGCTCCATTCATAAAATATTTGGGATGCTCAACTCTGAACGGTTAAGGGAACTTTAGAGTTGCAACGGCTCATCAATTTACTTCATCTCTGGATGGTTGACAATTGTATGAAACAAATAGTCTTTAAATTATCGACAATGACAAATACTAAAGCGAAAGTTTTGGTGTCCCATAAAACACGGCAAATGCAACTGAATTTCAGCAAACAACAATTATTTATATTTCCTAGTTAACATATAATATAGCAAATTCCCATGAAGCAGGTATGGAATACACAGGGAGAACATTAAACCTCCCTAGCGATTGGCCAATACTTAGCCAGTGATTGGGTGATCGCAACAGAATACACAGTACTCTGTTTTTCCCCCTTCTTCCCTCTACACATCAATGACGCCAGTGATGTGGGCTGGAAAACCAATGCCTCTCCATTAACATGGAGGTCTATGGCGTGCCCCGTCCCTTCAGTGTCTCTGATAACGCAGAAGGGGAGGGGCCAGAGTCGATCAGAGCGTGTAGTGGGATACCGCTTTCAGGAGCATAAGTATAGAGGATCCCAGATTGGGCAGAGTTTATTTTGTAAACAAACTCTAGACGAGCTGGGTTCGTCTCAAACACTAGGGGGGTTAATGGGCAGACTCCTATCCTATAGGAGCAAATTTGAAAAGCTGAACACATTTTCAAAGATCCTTGGTTCTTATAGGGTCAACGCTGTAGTTTTGCTTAGTGTATAGGCCCTCGGGGTTTCCTCATATCAAAGAGGGTAACCCCTAAATTGTAAATTGTAGGCTTTGGTTACAATAAATACTTGATCATTTGTCCTCATCCTAGTTTTGAGCAACCCCTTTAAACAGCCATACTTCAGAGAAATGCCTGTGAGAGCAATGTTAGTCTAAGAAGACTGTACAGTTTGGAAAAGTAGGGTGGTGTTTGAAGGTGCAAATATTGTACAAATTATAAGTTTCCACTATAGTACAAAATAGAAGTTACCACTATATTTAGGTGTAAGAAAAAAAAACATCAGTATGAGTTGATCTATAGGTAGCTACAGCAGCCATTCCTAAGAGCCAAAATAGCAAAGGGGTATATAAATAGCCCTAAAATCATTCCAGGTATAAAGCCACAAAAAGTTTTCAACTATCTCTCACAAAGGGGAGTACCTGAATGGTTTGTTGCCACATGTAAGTGTTATTGTGGGGAGGGGAGCTTGTATTCTGGAAGTTGAGCACAGCAGAACCAGTGCATAAAAGCAAATGTTCCTTTCTTCCCCATTGTAAAATTAACATTTTACATTGCAACCATAACAGAAAGGTTATGAAAAAAGCTCCATTTATATTTAAACTGCAGTAATTTAGAATCTGCAACAGTTTATTTTGTAATGAAATGTAACAAAATAAAAAACTTTAAAAAGACTGAAACATGACATGAAAATTGGAGAAATTGGTTTTCTGCAGCTTTTCCTTACTTCTTCCATAGCTTTGTTTAGCCACCTATTGTCTAGCTATTTCTTACCTATTAGAGAAGTGATGCCCTAACTAATTAATGAATCCTGTCTAAGGGGTTTCAAACTCACCAACCTTCTCACAGACATGGGATGGGGTCATCAAACAAAACCTGATGTTCTGTATGATGGAATCCGTGTGTCTCCAACGTCGCCTGTCGTGTCGTAACCAGGTCTGAACAGCTTCATAAAGCTCGATCTCAGGGAACCGGCTCAGACGGTCATTGTCCAAGTAGCTCTTGAGTTTTTCAAAGCTAAGGTACGAGAGGAAGTCAGGTCTTGCCATAAGGGGAACAAAGTTTTCCAGCAGAAAGGCGTCAAGTTTCTCTCTGACGCCTTCTACATCCACACTGAAATCATCTAAAAGTCTCATGATCTCTGCGCAGTTGTCCAAACAAATTTTTGCCATGAGGAAAGAACAGCAAAACTTCACTACTTCTGTTAGCTGCACATACATAGCAGCCTGTAAAATTTCGTGGACAGTGGCCATGCTGAGGTCAATAGTCCCATAGTACATGAACTGAAGGACATGGCTGAAGCCTGTGGCCGTCAATCCTTTTAGGTAGATTTTGTCCTGGTCCCGTTCTCTCATGTCTGCTGTGAACATAATGCGGAAGTAATCGCTCTGCGTGGCCAGCAGAGCTTTATGGGCTTGGAATTGGTGATCTTCTATCACAAGAGTGACGTCGACCAATAGGCCTTCTTCATACAGTGCCCTGAAGCCACCAGAGACACTGGTATCATGGATTGAAGAAGTATACCCTTCCACGTCCCCAGCCATGAATTACCTGAAAAAACAAAACAAAATCAAGGAATTAGTATGTTGAGATATATATATATATATATATATATACACACACACACACACACACCTACTGGGTCTTTTCAC
>CM070033.1:149591538-149613210 GCA_036250615.1 Ptychadena robeensis
CCCAACTGCGCAGGATGCGGTGGGAATGCGTCCGAAGCCGCGGGTGAACTGCCTGCGAGCAGCGGGGAATCTGCCCGGCATATGTGCCGGTGCGCGCCCTAAGGGCTTGTTTCCATTGAAGCGTTCCCGTGCGGTTGTAGCCGCACGGCTGAACGCATGGCATAGTTGTCGCACGTTTTTGCGACGCAATTTTTTTTTAATGCAGATGCGGTTGGGACTCAGCAGCTAGCATTCAGAAACGCGCCCTAAGCCGCATCCGCACGCGAACGCACACAGTGGAAACTATATTGAAGTTTCCGATGGATGCGGTTGTTTGTGCTTGCGGCCGTGCGGCTACAAACGCACTGGACCGCATCAATGGAAACAAGCCCTCATTCATCCAGCGCAGGGAATCAGCAGTGGACACACCCGCCCTAAGGATCTCATATAAGGTTGATCATTCTGTCAGTGTTTAATGGTATGTCTCAGCCCTATTTTTTTCACTTTTGTTAGTATTTTAAGGTCCCCATACACCATACAATCTTTCCATACAATTTCTGTACAATCAAATTTTGTTTTACCAAAACCATGTAATATGAGGACCTTTCTAAAGCCCCCCATACACCTTTAGATTCCTCCATACAATTTCCATGAGACCTACCAACAACTATGTAGTATAGTGACCTCCCTGATAGAATACATAGTGATTGGAAGGTTTAGAAATGTCCTCATATTACATGGTTTTGGTAGAAGAAAAGTTGGTTGTACAGAAATTGCATGGTAATTGTATGTGGTGTATGGGGGGCTTTATCCTTCCAATCACTATGTATTCTATCAGGGAGGCCACTATACTACACAGTTGATGGTAGATCTAATGGAGATTGTATGGATCGATCTTAAGGTGTATGGGGGGCTTTAGAAAGAAAGAGGCTGGCTGGCAGGATCAACAGGTAATATATGAAAAACGCAGACTAGGATCCCGGCCAGAGACAGCCTGTGTCACATATGTCATTTTTATTCTGCTTTTATATACACAGATTATGTGTTCTAGGTATGTGGTGGGTGTTAGAGCCAGTAAGCAGGTAAAGCCAATAAAACAAGCAGGTAGGTAGGCAGCCACAATGGAAAGCTCAGGTTGTCCTGTCATTCAGGGCTACCCATGCCTCCCCCCTGTGTGTGTAATGAATGCAGGTTGGTACAGTTGTGACGGATATGTCGACATATTACTATTATTGTCGTATAATAATTGTTATTGTCATTATAATATAATGATTTTCAGCTGCTCTGAGGTAGACACTGGAGAGCTATGAGGGGTTAAGCCGCGCCCCTCCCTCCCTCCCTCATATGCTCGGCTCTCCCGCCTTCTCCCTCACTCCTCTACGTGTCTGATCTCCAGCTGCTGAGAAGGATGGCGGCCTGGTGGCATCGTCCTGCTCTCCTGTTCGCTCTTTTCCTCCTTTATACGGCCGCTGTGACATGTCATGCCGCTGAAGAGAAGGAGCAGCCCCGGCCTAGCCGAGCTCACCAGGACGGAGAGTGTCATTACTACGCCGGGGGACAGGTGTACCCTGGAGAGGCCACTCGTGTGCCGGTGTCCGACCACTCGCTGCATCTAAGCAAAGCGAAAAGTGAGTGACCCCATCCCCCCCCTTAACGAACACTACCGGGGACCCCCATGCACAGGCCCTTGGCCCTCCCCCGTCATTGCTGTGCTGGGCTTTCCTGGTTGGTGGAGATCTTCCAATGTATGATAGTAACATCTATTATTACACCTAGACCAGTGATGGCGAACCTGTGGCAGGGTGCCAGAGGTGGCACTTGGAGCCCTCTCTGTGGGCATGCATGCTGTCAGCCAGCCTGTTGGCTCTCAATGTCTGATTGCACACAGCACCTCATACCCTCTCCTATTTTATCTTCTAGGAAAGTGGATTGCGTGTTTACGTGTGTGTAATTCAAGCCATGCCGGCACTTTGAGATAAATAAGTTGATTTGGGTTTCGGTTTGGGCACTCTGTCTCAAAGTTTTGCCATCACTGGCCTAGAGTCACTTCTCTAGAGACGGTGACCTTGTTCTTAGCATACTGTTTGATGTCTGGAAACTTTTATACTTCTGATGTTGTACAAGAAGTGTTTTAGGTCTACTGATCCTCCAAGTTATCATTAATGCAGATGTGTATGTGGGCTCTTTCACACTACACTTTCTGCAGGCAAAGAAACCATACAGGTGTTCTTGCCATAGGACCATACACCCTGCTATGCGCTGCGTTCTACATTACTCTATGTATGTTGGATATGATGCAATTTTGTGACTCCAATACCCTTGTATTTGGAACATAAATGACAGCAACAACCTGTGCAGTGCTAGCTCCAGCAATGAAGTGCTGCTGATTCAGCGTTCCAGAGCTCCGCCCCCCTCCCATAGGCTCACAGGTGTGTGCATGGGAACATGCACGGTTGGACTCGCAGCACTTCCCTTGTATTTAGGGTGTGTTATCCTCCGCAGAAGCCAAGTGATCAGACCAGCAGAAACCTGAGACCTGTTCTTTTGCTCATTCATTAGAAGTCTCTTCTAGCATGCTGCTCTCTTCCTGTACCCCTTTGTCATGATCAGAATCTCTAAACTACAAATAAGGCCAAGTGTAGCATGTGTTGTCTGTTTCTGTAAAAATAGGAAGCGTGCTTTGAAGGAGGGGGGTGTTTAGGTAGTATTGTCTAAAGTGGTGGGGGGTTGAGTGAGCTGTGCAGCCCTGGTCTTGAATGAGAGGAGCCTTCAGCCTAAGCCCTAGGCTCCATATCGGCTATTGGATCCACTGGGTTCTGTCAAGCCTAGTGGATTGCTGCAATGTTGTCCACGCGCTTGAGGCTCAGACCAGTGGTTCCCGGGTTCTGAGGGGCCCTGTCATAGCCCCATTGCCATCAATGGGTGGCTCGTACACCTGTTCAATGCAGGGGTTTTAACGGATAGTGGAGCCTAGGGCTAAAGCTGGACATCAAATGACTGATTTTCCTGTTCAACTTGAACGATTATATTTCAGGTAACCTATTGTGATCTATTCACATGCAATCGTTTTTCTTTCCTTGGTTCTGTGCCTATGATCCACAGTGCGATCGTATACAAATTGATTGCAATACCAAGAAAACCGGTCAGATACTTGAAACGTTTGAACAAAGTTTGCCAACATGTCTCATCATGGTTCAATCTAAATTTTTTTTTTTTTTTTAAATGGCATCACTTGTGGTTGACCAGCTAAAAATGAATTGGTTTTAGCTGAATCAATGTAAGTGTGTGTGGTCACTTTGCCCCTAGAGTAGCCCAACATATCTGTGGAGGCGAAAGGTTGCCACCTTGGCCTTCAGAATTGTGATTCTGTGCATTGGCATACCCGCCTATACTTCTGTGCCTACCCCGATGATGCCAGAGGGGGGTAGGTGGCGCCGTTGACCTCCATGTAATGGAGGAGGTGTTGCTTTTTTCAGAGTAGTCATATTAGGGACCTCCTGGGGGGCTGAGAATCACAGCGGTATCTGTGCGAGCGGCCATGGCACCCAGGAAGTTAAACAATGGGAAATTTTGCTTGGAACAGATGCAGTTACTTCTAGCACGTCTGTTACTGCCAAAACCAAGTGTCAAATCTTACATTTTTAAACTTACAATTTTTGCCCTTATACAAGAGTGAGGAAGGAGTAAGCAGAAGCTCATACTTGAGAGGAACTTGAGGCTTCCTCACCACCATGGCAGCTTCATTGCTGCATCTTCATCATCAGCTAGTTTCAAGACTGTGGCTGTACTTTTTTGGTGCTGTAGACTAGTTATGATGACCTCACAGACACAGTTAAGTAACACGAGTGTCCATCAATAAACCACTTTAATTAGATTTCTCTGAAACGTCAACAGGACCATGAAACAAAGCAAAAGTAGGGAAAAACCTGATAAATTAGCTGTGTGGTCAAGATGGCACTGCTGTCTTGCATTTCACCAGGTGTAGTCCGGCTCCCAAATACCATGTTGCTGGACCTAAAAAAATCGCCTCCCCCTCATGTCCCCACCAATCAGACAAACTGCAGATATGCTGATAGTCTGTCTACACGTGCCAACAGAGGGCCATTTTGGGCAGTAAGTTCGCCATCATGGGCCTAGGGGAATTAGCTGGGCTTTACAGGTAGGGTGTTGGTATGGCTTCAATTGCCAGTATCGTTAACCCCAAGGCTTAGTTTGGGTATCTTCCCTGTTCCCAGATGTGCCCATGCTGTTCAGGCTTCTTACTAGTTCCATATCCCAGATGAATGTGTTCACTAAATTAGCTACCTATGTATGTGTTGACGAAGTTAGCAGGTGCAGCAACATGTTGTATAGTGCTTACCTAGATGTGAAGTGTTGTGATAAGAACCCTACTCATTAGAATTGGCTGCACAGTGCAAGAAAAAAAAATCGCACATGGTTGTATTGATGTGGTGTCCTGCACTGCGTGACTTTTGTGGCACCATGCAACATACAGTCAGGTCCATAAATATTGGGACATAAAGACAATCCTTACATTTTTGGCTCTATACTCCACCACAATGGATTTGGAATGAAACAAACATGATGTGCTTTAACTGCAGACTGTCGGCTTTAAATTAATTCGAGTATTTACATTCAAATCAGGTGAACCGTGTAGGAATGACAACAGTTTGCATATGTGCCACACACTTGTTAAGGGACTAAAAGTGATGGGAAAACTGGTTTCTCAGCTGTTCCATGGCCAAGTGTGTGATGTTCCCTCATTTATCCCAATTATGTGCAGATTTCAGAGTTAATTTCAAGTGTGCTATTTGAAATCTGTTGCTGTCCACTCTGGAGATGAGATCCAAAGAGCTGTCACTATGAGTGAAGCAAGGCAGCATTAGGCTGAAAAAAATAAGGTAGCATAAATAGGCATGGCCAAAACAACTGTTCAAAACCTTCTTAAAAGGAGCTTGGCAACACCAGAAGACCACAGAAAATAACTGGTGGATGACCGAAGACTTTTTTTTTTCCCCTGGTAAAGAAAACACCCTTCACAACAGTTGGCCAGATCAAGAACACTCTCCAGGAGGTAGGTGTATGTGTGTTAAAGTCAACAATCCAGAAAGACTTCACCAGAGTGAATACAGAGTGTTTGCCACACGATGTGAACTTCAAACACAGGAAGGTTAGATTAGAGTTTGCCAAACGACATCTAAAAAAGCTTTCACAATTCTGGAACAACATCATATGGATGGATGAGACCAAAATCTACTTGTACCAGAGTGATGGGAAGAGAAGAGTATGGAGAAGTAAAGGAATTGCTCATGATCCTAAGCATATCACCTCATCAGTAAAGCAAGGTGGAGGTACTGTCATGGCGTGGGTATGTACGGCTGCCAATGGAACTAGTTCTCTATTGATTGATGTGACTGCTGACAAAAGTAGCCGAATGAGTCGTGGTGTTTCCGGCAATATTATCCAAATGCTTCAGAACTCATTGGAGGGCACAGTGCAGATGGGCAATGACCCAAAGCATACTGCAAAAGCAATGGCCAAGTCAATAAACCTGACCTGAATCTGATTTAAGCATGCATTTCACTTGCTGAAGACACAACTGAAGGAAAAATGCCCTAAGAACAAGCAAGATCAGAAGAACGTTGCAGAAGAGGCCTGGCAGATGAAACCCAGCGTCTGGTGATGTCTATGCGTTCCAGACTTTAGGCTGTAATTAACTGCAAAGGATTTGCAACCAGGTTTAAAAAGGGAAAGTTTGATTTATGATTATTCTGTCCCATTACTTTTGGTTCCTTAACATAGTGGTGGTTTATAGAGCCAAAATTTTTAGCATTGTCTCGATGTCCCAATATTTACTTTACTTACTTGACTGTACATCCGTTGACTAGATGCCCTTCAGGTACCATTTGACATGGGTGTATCCATGTGCTATATGATGTACAAGACTTTATATAGAGATATATGTAGCACTCTCAAGTGACTTATTTTATTTTAAATTAGTTTCGAAGCCTGCTCCATACTGGGAAGGGACAGCAGTGATAAATGGAGAATTCAAAGAGGTAAAGCTCACAGATTACAGGGGAAAATACCTAGTGTTCTTCTTCTATCCTCTGGACTTGTAAGTAACACTGTTTTATGTTGTCCTGTTTCTAAATTTGTGTGCATTTTTCTTTTTTTAAATATAATTTAATTTACAGGTTAAAAGCATGTCGTTATAAACTTTTGTATAGTTATTATTGGCTTTTTGCCCCAGAAACATGAATTTGTGGTGTAACCGCTGAATGTTAAGTGGTTTTGTTAAATTACTAGGTATTCACATGTGTATGTGGAGCCTTAATTCTCGTTCTTCTGCTGAAATATTTTTACCCTTCTTGCAGCACATTTGTATGTCCAACAGAAATTATTGCTTTTAGTGACCGCATAGAAGAATTCAGATCCGTGAATACTGAAGTTGTAGCCTGCTCAGTGGACTCTCAATTCACACATCTGGCATGGTCTGTACCCTATTAAACTGTGTGTGTTGTCTTGTTCTGAGCAATTTAAAAAAATTTTGGCTCAATTTATTGTGGTGTGTTTATTTAATTTTTTTGTTTTTTTTAAAGGATAAATACCCCAAGAAAACAAGGGGGGCTTGGTCCAATGAAAATTCCTCTTCTGTCTGACTTAACTCACCAGATTTCAAAGGATTATGGTGTATATTTGGAGGACCAAGGTCACACTCTAAGGTTTGTGTAAAGACCAGAAACATGATGTGCCAAACAAATTGTAATTGTCTGTTTAATGGGGTGTATGGCTGGCAATCTATGGGGTGGGGGGGGGGGATGGGGTGCTCGCTCGCCATTGGGAAGTACGAATTGGTCATTTCATCACATACAAGCCTATGGAGCTACGTTTCTATGATTGAAAACCATTCTTTAGCGTCAGCACTAGTATGAACTCATGACCCCTAATTCAAAACCAAATTTCATTTTGCCAGCGCCAAACCCTATTAAGCATAGTGGCTTAGAAGTCCATACGTTTTTATAGATGGATGTGTATTTTATTTTTACAAGAACAGTGAATATATAACTCTGCTCATGCATATGAAGTTGCATGTCCACAGGCAAAGGGCTTTTACTTGTTAAATTGGCCTGAAAAATCAGAGGGGGCATGAAGATCTATGTTTAAGGTAGAGGGCATCCCAACCCACAATGGGAGTCCCCACAACATAGTCAAGTTCTGGATCCCTGTCCAATATTGGGATGACCTTTTTATTTATTTTTTGTTACCGCAGGGGGCTCTTTATAATAGATGACAAGGGGGTCCTCCGACAGATTACTATGAATGATCTTCCTGTTGGGCGATCTGTGGATGAGACTCTTCGTCTTGTGCAAGCATTCCAGTACACAGACAAGCATGGAGAGGGTAAGTGATGATCAGATGCCACATTCTTAAGCCTGTGTGTGTGGTGTAATATACATATACTTTGCCACATCTCCTCACTCCCAGAGCCACCATACTTAAAAGTCCAATTCACCATCCTCTAAGATGGCCGACAGATTTTTCCCTTCATCTACTGGAGCAGGGATTAGATAAAGAGATCTGTGTCTGGTCTGTCCCTTTTGGGTGGAGTGTCCTACAGTGCACTATCTGTTTTTGGATGTAATTGTATTTTATTATGGAGCGTTTGGAAAGTAATTCATGGTGTGTGTGGTTTTGATTTTAAGTGAATGTTGATGTGTGGGTGACTGCCTTAAGTGTAAACTGTAAAGTTAGTGGGAAAGGAGCAGATTCTTCCCCATGTTACGTCCTTGACACAGGGGTACAGAGGGTTCCATGGCGCGATATTTAACTTCAAACCGCTCTGACCTTAGTTTTCTATTTAGAAACTGTGATTGGAGCGGTTGGATTGTGAAAACTTGCTGTTTCTTCTGAGATCGGAATCGAGTCCTCAATGCGCCCCCCCCCCATGTCACATCACGTCACTTTCTGCTTAGAAAGCTGTATTCAGTTTGAATAAAAGTTAAAAACGATTTCTTTACATTATTGTGTTTATTATATTCAGGATATCTACTAGACCCGTATGGATATATTTTGGAAAGTTACAGATATATATATATATATATCTCTATATATATATATATATATATCTCTATATATATCTCTATGTTAAAGTATATGGTGTGGTTTTGGTATGGAAATCTGTACCTCTGCAGTGCACTAGAGAGGTTAAGTTGCTTTAGCTTGTTGAATTCAATAGCTCCCTAAACTATTCTAAAAGCTAATACTGTGTGTTTTTTCTCTTCCTTCGCCTTTAGTTTGCCCTGCTGGTTGGAAACCTGGTAGTGAAACAGTAAGTATAAGTTCAGCAAGTCCATTGTGTGGATGCAGATGTCTGCCACTGATTATTAGTCAGCTTGGTGTGTCCTGTGTGCATCAAAACAATATGAAATGTTGACATTAAGAGTTGAATAGACCAGTAGCTGCAAAGCAGATCTCGGCAGGGAAGCACTGTAGAGTGCAATGCAATGGGGGGAAAACCTATGGTTGTTCAGCAGACCTATGCTGTTCATCAAGGTTTAGCTCTGCAGGCTGTGTGCAAGAAAAATTCAATGACAGCAGTGTTCTACACATGTTATCTTTGCTCTAGAAGAAGCACTGACACTGACTCTGACCTGAAAATATTTGTTTTCCGTTTTGTAAACTAACAAGTTTTAGCATAAGGGAAGGTAGTATCCCCATACAAGTATTAGATGTTAGTGACCTCATGTGGCCAACAAGCAGAATTACAGCTTAATTCAAACTCAATGGGAAAAAATGTGGGTCACAATTTTATTAAGCTGTATTCATTTGGATAAGTTAATATATGAAAGCAAAAGTGAACATTTTATTTGAAACTGGTAATCCTATATAAATTAGGCACATTCTATGTTAAATATTTTTAACTGTGCTTGGCCAAGTGTTCAGTGGCTTTCTGTACAAAAAGGAAGCATCTACCTATGATCTGTTCATGCTATGCCATTGTTTCATGGGTGGGGTTAGTATAAATATATTTACATAGCATCAGTATATCCTTCTTAAAGAATTAAATTTGTCTGATTAAATTAGATCAGGCCAGAAGATGCTATGAAAGCTTGGTGGCCAAGGCAGGAATTGTAAGTAGACTTCATTAAGCATATGCTTTCTATAGGTGTTTGATTATAAACAGCTAGGTGATTTATTAGACCTTCATACCATTTTAGAATATGGTGACTTTTTTTAGATGTGAGGTGGTACATACAAAAACAAAATTAAGATTAAGTGTTTTATTAAAATATTTTTGGTAAACCTTTGATATGGTCTCCACAATATTGGAACAAGTGTTGTTTCCCATAATGTGTAGATACTTGTAGCAGTATCTAACCTGTTCGGTGGGGTGTGTGTGTCTTTGGTGTGTCAGCCAAAGAAAGTGCACAGCTTAATATGTTAGATCTGGGAGTGATTATAAAGCGCACATTGTCAGGAAATTATTGAATACTATTTTTAGAAGACTGCTCTACATGGGAATTCTTTCCTTGTACTGTTTAGGACCTGACTTAAGCTGGCTTGCTATTGGTTAGAAGTCCGTTAGAGATAGGACAAAAGTAAAATACAAGTGCACTTTTAGTGCTGTAGAGGTAATTTCTCACAGAAGTCTGATCCTTGCCCCAACTTGAGACTGTCAAACTTTTTAAAATTGTCTGCAATATTGTAGAAATAATGAGTAATACTTTTTTTTTTTTCTTTTTTAGATAATTCCTGACCCAGCTGGAAAACTAAAGTACTTTGATAAACAACACTGACCTTTTATAGCAACTTAAACATGTTCAGATCAGTAAATATTAAAACTGGTTGGTTCACTTTCATTAAAATTCTATGAATTTTTTTGGTAATGTTTGTGTGGGGTTTTTCTTGATGTACATTTCTTGTTGGAAGGTTTACATAAATTATACAGTTCTAAAGACTCCTGACAGTTATTTTTTAAATCCACATCTCTATTTGGCAAAAATGTTATGCTAGTTAGGGGTAATCCACATTTGCAAATTTTTTTTTGCTCTTGTAGCCACACAAATACTGACAAGTCCGAACTGATGGCCGGTTCGTGTGCTTTTGCACAAAAGATTTGCTATAGGGGTGTTCTCTAAACAAGTCTCCCCACAGACTGGCGCGCTAGGTTTCCAGTCAGCAGCCTGGGAACCTGAGAATTTTTTTTATTTATCATTTCTGTCTTTTGGCTAAGATCAAGTGTAGTATCTGTTCTTATCAGTTGGCCAGAACATTATGCTATTGTCTGTGGGAATAGCATAGCTAGTACGAGAAGTCCAGTTAAACCTTGAATGGCTAAATCTTAGTACTGGTCAGGGGTCATGAAGTGCCCTTGGTTTCAGTGCCATTTTGGTATTGCACAATGCTTGGGTGGGCACCACCCACCAGAATGACACTTAATTAAATGTACAGCACTGAAGCACAAGCCCTAATGGAGGCACCTGCCTCCAGTGGGCAGCCTTTTGGCCACAATTGGGCGAGCCTCCACTGAACACTTATTCTATGTAGATGTTTTGTCCTCCCCACAACCTATACATGTTTGTCTTGCGTTCACTAGTATGTCTGTACAGGGAACGGAAATTTGGGTCCCTTAGCTCCTTTAGGAGTGGGGCAACTAAATACTTGTTTGCATTGGGTGTTGTAGGATCACGATAGTGTGTGCTCTACACACTGAGGGTGCTTTGATTAAATTTTGTTTTACACATATCAGCGCACCTGTAAATCTTTTTGGGTCCAACTTGATGTCCGGTATCATTGTTGATCATAGGAGTAACAAAGGAAGGCACAAAAGCACACCCATGGATGAACTGGCCAGTAGTTAAGAGCTAGCATTCATGCTAGGCACACAAGTTTCCTATGAAAATGTTTTCACTGGCCCTGCATTTACGGTAAAAATGAAGACTGCAGAAATGGGAGACCCAAGTGTAATGCGGTGGTTTTGTTTGTAGTGGATGGTAGCGTTCCAGTGTCCATTGAGCTGGCCAAAAAATGCTCACTGGCAATGCAAATGTCTAAGTGTTTATTGCTCTCCAGACAGCCTCTTTTTACCCAGAGGAAAAGATTCACGCCATCTGTCTGCTCTCTGCATGAGATGGCCATATACTGATGTGGTTATCACTTAGGACCAGGTGGAAGAGAGTGAGGAGAGTGGAGTTGATTCTGAAGGGTGTGAGCTGAGTAAATTTTCATGTACGTGTCTCAGTATTTTTTTCATAACTTTGTTACTGTGTGTAACACCTATATATGTAGCTAAACCAGGGGTGGGGAAACATCTTGACTGAGGCCACAAAGCTTTCTAAAATTTGGCAGAGGGGCCTAACAAATAACCCTGTAAGAGCCACACACAGTCCAAGGTCCTCCCAGCCTGGGTGTGAAAATTAAACAGATTGCGTTGAGCATTGCGACAGTCCTCAATGGACTTTCTCTTTCGCCGGTGGATGAGGTGTTTCCCGGCACACCTAATAGCGTCCTTGAAACCACACATTATCTTCCTTATTCCGCTGATCTTAGGCTCTGTGTATGCACCCTCGAACATTAGCAAATACTGTGAAGTTTCCTGTCCCAGGGCATGCATGAAAGCCCTGAGAGGTAAACCTACCTGAACAGGCATCCAAGTCCTTGTGGCTATTAGTAATCCATTGCGATGACAAGTTCCGCCTCTGTGTCTCAGTTGTAAGGGATGAAAGAGTCCCAGGTGTGCCATACCAGGGACGCCACAAAGGCTGGAGGAAAATCCTTGACATAGAGTTCTGGGCTGAGGAGCCTTCTTGTCCGTTATAGTCCTCCGAGGAATTGCCTAATCTTTCTTTGCCATGAAAATTGACAAAATTCATTTTATTGCTGCCATTAAAGAACCTGCTGAGATCATTTCAGTAATAGTCTTGTTAACTCAGGTGAAAATGTGACGAGCACAAGGTTGGAGATCATTATGTCAGGCTGATTGGGTTAGAATGGCAGACTTGACATGTTAAAGTGAGAATGAAGCTTGAAATATTGCCCGTGGTGCATCACTGCAGAGGAGGCTGGTCTGCACCTGGCAATGTCCCTTTTGCGCAGGCCGTGTTTGGGGCCTTGGGATGTGAACTGTCGCAGTTTGTCGTGCGCAGCTGTCACCCACTTCAGTCGACTGTTTGGCTTTGCTCACACAGAATCGGAGATCAGCGGAACTTGGAGGGTGATGTATGTCCTGCTTTAATAGGGCGCTCTTTTTTTGGTGTGCCCGGCAGCCGCCTCATCCTGAGGAGGGAGAATGTCCATTAAGGTTGTCTGGCCAAGGATTTCATCCCATCTCGTTTGGCGGCTAAGGTTTTTCATACGACCCTTCAGCTCCAACGAACACAAGACTGGAAGCTCCAGAACCGGATTGGAAGCTGGTGCTGGACTCTCCCTAAGTTTGCAGGCAGGAAAAGGGAGCGCGTATATAAGCCCCTTCCGGCGGCAACCCGTCATCTCCGTGCTTGCTCGCGTCACATAGACTAAAATTGGAACGATACAGAGAAGATTAGCATGGCCCCTGCGCAGGATGACACGCAATTTCGTGAAGCGTTCCATATTTATTGGCCCCCTGATCTGGACGGAACGTGAAGTGAGCCCTTTTGGCCGCTCAGCAATTTGCCCTTGCATGGTGAGCCTGAAAGCTTTCAGCTGCAACAGGATGGATCTCTGCTGGGACCACATAACGGATCTTGGTGTCAGGAGCTAGGCGGCAGTGGTGTTTGTCCCCCTTCTTTCCCGTGTCACTCGCCCTTATCCTCTTTACCTTCAGAAAACGATTTTTGCCACTTTCCCCCTCTGGCCCAACAGGAACCTTGCCTCCTCTATAACCGCCGCTCAGCATAATTTATTCGCCTTGGGTGCTAAAGGACAATCAGCCCTTAGAATCCCCAGCTTTCCGACAGTAACTTAAGGTTGGCTGCAAGGATTTCATCCATCTTCGTTGGCGGCTAAGGTTTCATACGACCTTCAGCTCCAACGAACACCAGACTGGAAGCTCCAGAACCCGGATTGGAAGCTGGTGCTGGACTCTCCCTAAGTTGCAGGCAGGAAAAGGGAGCGCGGTATATAAGCCCTTCCGGCGGCACCCCTCATCTCCGTGCTTGCTTCGGCAGCACATATACTAAAATTGGAACGATACAGATAAGATTAGCAGGGCCCCTGCGCAAGGATGACAACGCAAATTCTTCAAGCGTTTCCTATTTTATTGGCCCCCTGATCTGACGGAACGTGAAGTTAGGCCCTTTGGCCGCTCATCAATTTGCCCTTGCACTGTGAGGCCTGAAAGCTTTCAGGCTGCAACAGGATGGATCTGCTGGGACCACATACAGGATCTTGTGTCAGGAGCTAGGCGGCAGTGGTGTTTTGTCCACCTTCTTTCCCTGCACCTGCCCTTCCTCTTACCTTCAGAAACACGATTTTGCCCTTTCCCCTGCTCTGGCCCAACAGAAGGCTGCCCTCCTCTAACCGCCGATCAGCTAATTAATTTATTCGCCTTGGGTGCTAACGGAAATCAACCTTAGATATCCCCAGCTTTCCGAGCATTAAACTTAAGGTTGCTGCAAGGATTTCATCCCATCTCGTTGGCGGCTAAGGTTTCTACGACCTTCAGCTCAGCTCTAACAAACCAGACTGGCAGCTCCAGAACCGGATTGGAAGCTGGTGCTGGACTCTCCCTAGTTGCAGACAGGAAAAGGGAGCGCGGTTATAAGCCCTTCCGGCGGCAACCTCATCTCCGTGCCTTGCTTCGGCAGCACATATACTAAATTGGAAACGATACAGAAGATTAGCATGGCCCTGCCGCAGGATGACACGCAAATTCGTGAGCGTTCCATATTTTATTGGCCCCCTGATCTGGACGGAACGTGAAGTGGCCTTTGCCTTTCCTGCTCAGCAATTTGCCCTTGCACGGTGAGGCCTGAAAGCTTTCAGGCTGCAACAGGATGGATCTGCTGGGACCACATACAGGATCTTGGTGTCAGGAGCTAGGCGGCAGTGTTGTTTGTCCACCTTCTTTCCGTGCACTCCGCCTTTTCCTCTACACCTTCCAGAAAACGATTTTTTTTTGCCCTTTCCCCTGCTCTTGGCCCAACAGGAAGTCTGCCTCTCTCTACGCCGCTCAGCAATAATTTATTTTTCGCCTTGGTGCTACGGAATCTCCCTTAGAATCCCCAGCTTTCCGAGCAGTAAACTTAAGGTTGGCTGCAAGGATTTCATCCCCATTCTGTTGGCGGCTAAGGTTTCATACGACCTTCAGCTCCAACGAACAAACCAACTGGAAGCTCCAGAAACCGGATTGGAAGCTGGTGCTGACTCTCCCTAGTTTGCAGGCAGGAAAAGGGAGCGCGGTATATAGCCCTTCCGGCGGCACCTCATCTCCGTGTCTTGCTTTCGCAGCACATATACTAAAATGGAACGATACAGAGAAGATTAGCATGGCCCCTGCTCAGGAGGACACTCAAATTCGTTAAGACGTTCCATATTTATATTGCCCCTGATCTGACGGAACGTGAAGTGACCCTTTGCCGCTCAGCAATTTGCCCTTGCAACGGTGGCCTGAAAGCTTTCATGCTGCAACAGGATGGATCTGCTGGGACCACATACAGGATCTTGGTGTCAGAGCTAGGCGGCAGTGGTGTGTTTGTCCACCTACCTTTCCCGTGCACCTCGCCCTTTCCTCTTACCTTCAGAAACGATTTTGCCCTTTCCCCTGCTCTGGCCCAACAGGAAGTCTGCTCCTCTTAACCGCCGATCACAATAATTTATTTCGCCTTGGGTGCTAACGGAAATCAGCCCTTAGAATCCCCAGCTTTCCGAGCAGTAAACTTAGGTTGGCTGCAAGGATTTCATCCCATCTCGTTGGCGCTAAGGTTTCATAACGACCTTCAGCTCCCAACGACAACCAGACGGAGCTCCAGAACCGGATTGGAAGCTGGTGCTGGACTCTCCCTAAGTTGCAGCAGGAAAGGGACGCGGTATATAAGCCCTTCCGGCGCAACCCATCTCCGTGCTTGCTTCGGCAGCACATATACTAAATTGAACGATACAGAGAAGATTAGCAATGGCCCCTGCGCAAGGAATGACACGCAAATTCGTGAAGCGTTCTCATATTTATTGGCCCCCCTGATCTGGACGGAACGTGAGTGAGCCCTTTGCCGCTCATCAATTTGCCCTTGCAACGGTGATGGCCTGAAAGCTTTCAGGCTGCAACCAGGATGGTCTACTGGGACCACATACATATCTTGGTGTCAGGAGCTAGGCGGCAGTGGTGTTTGTCCACCTTCTTTCCCCGTGCCACCTCGCCCTTTCCCTTACCTTCAGAAAACGATTTTGCCCCTTTCCCCCTGCTTCTGGCCCAACAGGAAGTCTGCCCTCCCTAACCGCCGATCACCATAATTTTATTCGCCTTGGGTGCTACGGAAATCAGCCTTAGAATCCCCAGCTTTCCGAGCATTAACTTAAGGTTGGCTGCAAGTAATTCACATTCCCACTCGTTGGCGGCTAAGGTTTCATACGACCTTCAGCTCCAACGAACACCAGACTGGAAGATCCAGAACCGGATTGGAAGCTGGTGCTGGACCTCTCCCTAATTTTGCAGGCAGGAAAAGGGAGCGCGGTATTAAGCCCTTCCCGGCGGCACCTCATCTCCGTGCTTGCTTCGGCAAGCACCTATACTAAAATTGGAACGATACAGAGAAGTTATTCATGGCCCCCTGCGCAAGGATGAACACGCAAATTCGTGAAGCGTTCCATATTTATTGGCCCCCTGAATCTTGACGGAACGTGAGTGAGCCCTTTGCCGCTCAGCAATTTGCCCTTGCACGTGAGGCCTGAAAGCTTCAGGCTGCAACAGGATGGATCTGCTGGACCACATACAGGATCTTGGTGTCAGGAGCTAGGCGGCAAGTGAGGGTTTGTCCACCTTCTTTCCCTTGCACCTCGCCCTTTCCTCTTACCTTCAGAAACGATTTGCCCTTTCCCCGCTCTGGCCCAACAGGAAGTCTGACCTCTCTAAACCGCCGATCAACATATTTATTCGCCTTGGGTGCTAACTGAAATCACCTTAGAATCCCCAGCTTTTCCGACAGTAAACTTAAGGTTGGCTGCAAGGATTTCATCCCATCTCGTTTGGCGGCTAAGGTTTCATACGACCTTCAGCTCCAACGAACAACCAACTGGAAGCTCCAGAACCGGATTGGAAATCTGGTGCTGGACTCTCCCTAAGTTGCAGGCAGGAAAAAGGGAGCGCGGTATATATACCCTTCCGGCGGCACCTCCCACCTCATTTCCGTGCTTGCTCTGCGCAGCACTATACTAAAATTGGAACGATACAAGAAGATTAGCATGGCCCCTGCGCAGGATTGACACGCAAATTCTGAAGCGTTCCATATTTATTGGCCCCCTGATCTGGACGGAACGTGAAGTGAGCCCTTGCCGCTCAGCAATTGCCTTGCACGGTGAGGCCTGAAAACTTTCAGCGTGCAACAGATGGATCTGCTGGACCACATACAGGATCTTGGTGTCCAGGGACTAGGCGGCAGTGGTTGTTTGCCACCTTCTTTCCCGTTGCACCTCGCCCTTTCCTCCTTACCTTCAAAACGATTTTGCCCTTTCCCCTGCTCTGCCCAACAGAATTCTGCCTCTCTAACCGCCGATCAGCAGAATTTATTTCGCCTTGGGTGCTAACGGAAATCACCCCTGTAGATCCCCAGCTTTCGAGCATAAACTTAAGGTTGGCCTCAAGGATTTCATCCCCATCTCGTTGGCGGCTAAGTTTTCATACGACCTTCAGCTCCAACGAACAACCAACTGGAAGACTCCAGAACCGGATTGGAAGTGGTGCTGGACTCTCCTAAGTTGCAGGCAGGAAAGGGAGCGCGGTATATAAGCCCTTCCGGCGGCGACTCACTCCTCCGTGCTTGCTTCGGCAGCAGCATATACTAAAATTGGAACGATCCAGAGAAGATTAGATGGCCCCTGCGCAAGGATGACACGCAAATTCGTGAAGCGTTCCATATTTATTGGCCCCCTGATCTGGACGGAACGTGAAGTGAGCCCCTTTGCCGCTCAGCAATTTGTGCCCTTGCACGTGAGCCTGAAACTTTCATGTCTGCAACATGGATGGATCTGCTGGGACCAAGTACCAGGATCTTGGTGTCGGAGCTAGGCGGCAGTGGTGTTTGTCCACCTTCTTTCCCGTGCACCCGCCCCCTTTCCTCTTACCTTCAGAAAACGATTTTGCCCTTCCCTGCTCTGGCCCAACAGGAAGTCTGCCTCCTCACCGCCGATCCAGCATAATTTATTCGCCTTGGGTGCTAACGGAAATCAGCCCTTAGAATCCCCAGCTTTCCGCAGTTAACTTAAGGTTGGCTGCAAGTGATTTCATTCATCCCATCTCGTTGGTGCGGCTAAGGTTTCATACGACCTTCAGCTCCAACGAACAACCAGACTGGACAGCCAGAACCGGATTGTAAGCTGGTGCTGGACTCTCCCTAAGTTGCAGGCAGGAAAGGGAAGCGCGGTATATATAGCCCTTCCGGCGGCAACCTCATCTCCGTGCTTGCTTCGGCAGCACATATACTCAATTGGAACTGATACAGAGAAGATTAGCATGGCCCTCCCCTGCGCAAGGATGACACGCAAATTCGTGGGAAGCGTTCCATATTTATTGGCCCCCTGATCTTGGACGGAACGTGAAGTGAGCCCTTTGCCGCTCAGCAATTTTGCCCTTGCACGGTGAGGCCTGAAAGCTTTCAGGCTGCCACAGGATGGATCTGCTGGGGACCACATACAGGATCTTGGTGTCAGGAGCTAGGCGGCAGTGGTGTTTTGTCCACCTTCTTTCCCTGTGCACCTCGCCCTTTCCTCTTACCTTCAGAAAACGATTTTGGCCCTTTCCCCCTGCTCTGGCCCAACAGGAAGTCTGCCTCCTCTAACCGCCGATCAGCATAATTTATTATTCGCCTTGGGTTGCTAACGGAAATCAGCCCTTAGAATCACCCAGCTTTCCGAAGCAGTAAACTTAAGGTTGGGCTGCAATGATTTCAATCCCATCTCGTTGGCGGCTAAGGTTTCATACGACCTTCAGCTCCAACGAACAAACCAGACTGGAAGCTCCAGAACCGGATTGGAAGCTGGTTGCTGGACTCTCCCTAAGTTTGCAGGCAGGAAAAGGGAGCGCGGTTATTAAGCCCTTCCGGCGGCAACCTCTCATTCTCCGTGCTTGCTTTCGGCACCACATATACTAAAATTGGGAAACTATACCGAAGAAGATTCGCATGGCCCCTGCGCAAGGATGACACGCAAATTCGTGAAGCGTTCCCATATTTATTGGCCCCCTGTTATCTGGAACGGAACGTGAAGTGCGCCCTTTGCCGCTCACAATTTGCCCTTGCACGGTGAGGCCCTGAAAGCTTTCAGGCTGCAACAGGATGGATCTGCTGGGACCACAATACAGGCTCTTGGTGTCAGTAGCTAGGGGCCAGTGGTGTGTTGTCCACCTTCTTTCCCGTGCCACCTCGCCCTTCCTCTTTATCCTTCAGAAAACGATTTTGTGCCCTTTCCCCTGCTTCTGGCCCAACAGGAAGTCTGTGCTCCTCTAACCGCCGATCAGCTAAATTTGATCGCCTTGGGTGCTAACGGAAATCACCCTAGAATCCCCAGCTTTCCGAGCAGTAAACTTAAGGTTGGCCTGCAAGGATTTCATCCCATCCTCGTTGGCGGCTAAGGTTTCATACGACCTCAGCTCCAACGAACAACCAGACTGGAAGCTCCAGACCGATTGGAAGCTGGTGCTGGACTCTCTCCTAATTTGCAGGCAGGAACAGGGAGGCGTATATACGCCCGTTTCCCCGGCGGCACCTCATCTCCGTGCTTGCTTCCGGCAGCCACATATACTAAAATGGAACGATACGAGGTAGATTAGCATGGCCCCTGCGCAAGGATGACACGCACAATTCGTGAAGCGTTCATATTTATTGGCCCCCTGATCTGGACGGAACGTGAAGTGACCCTTTTGCCGCTCAGCAATTTGCCCTTGCACGGGAGGCCTGAGCTTTCAGGCTGCAACAGGATGGATCTGCTGGACCACATACATACAGGATCTTGGTGTCAGGAGCTAGGCGGCAGTGGTGTTTGTCCCACCTTCTTTCCTCCTTGCACCTCGCCCTTTCCTCTTACCTTCAGAAAACGATTTTTGCCCTTTCCCCTGCTCGCCCAACAGGAAGTCTGGCCTCCTCTACCGCCGAACAGCAATAATTTATTCGCCTTGGGGCTAACGGAATCAGCCCTTAGAAATCCCCAGCTTTCCGAGCAGTAAACTTAAGGTTGGCTGCAAGTAATTCATCCCATCTCGTTGGCGGCTAAGGTTTCATACGACCTTCAGCTCCAACGAACAACCAGACTGGAAGCTCCAACCGGATTGGAAGCTGGTGCTGGAAACCTCCCTAAGTTGCAGGCAGGAAAAGGGAGCGGGTATATAAGCCCTTCCGGCGGCACCTCATCTCCGTGCTTGCTTCGGCAGCACTATACTAAAATTGGAACGATACAGAGAATATTAGCATTGCCCCTGCGCAAGGATGACACGCAATTCGTGAAGCGTTCCATATTTATTGGCCCCCTGATCTGGACGGAACGTGAAGTGCCTTTGCCGCTCAGCAATTTGCCCTTGCACGGTGAGGCTGAAAGCTTTCAGGCGGCAACAGGATGGATCTGCTGGGACCACATACGGATCTTGGTGTCAGGAGCTAGGCGGCAGTGGTGTTTGTCCACCTTCTTTCCGTGCACCTCGCCCTTTCTCTTCCTTCAGAAAACGATTTTGCCCTTTCCCCTGCTCTGGCCCAACAGGAAGAGTCTGCCCCTCTAACCGCCGATCAGCATAATTTATTCGCCTTGGGGTAACGGAAATCAGCCCTTAGAATCCCAGCTTTCCGAGCAGTAAACTTAGGTTGGCTGCAAGGATTAATCCCATCTCGTTGGCCGGCTAAGGTTTTCATACGACCTTCAGCTCCCAACGAACACCAGACTGGAAGCTCCAGAACCGGATTGGAAGCTGGTGCTGGACTCTCCTAAGTTGCAGGCAGGAAAAGGGAGCGCGGTATATAAGCCCTTCCGGCGGCACCATCATCTCCGTGCTTGCTTCGGCAGCACATAATACTAAAATTGGAAACGAATACAGAGAAGATTAGCATGGCCCTGCGCAAGATGACACGCAAATTCTGCAGCGTTCCATATTTATGGCCCCCTGATCTGACGTAACGTGAATGTGCCCTTGCCGCCAGCAATTTGCCCTTGCACGGTGAGGCCTGAAACTTTCAGGCTGCAACAGGATGATCTGCTGGGTACCACATACAGGATCTTGTGGTGTCAGGACTAGGCGGCAGTGGTGTTTGTCCACCTTTCTTCCCGTGCACCTCGCCCTTTCCTCTTACCTTCAGAAAACTTATTTTGGCCCTTTCCCATGCTCTGGCCCAACAGAAGTCTGCCTCCTCTAACCCCGCCGATCAGCATAATTTTTTATTCGCCTTGGGTGCTAACGGAAATCAGCCCTAGAATCCCCAGCTTTCCGAGCAGTACACTTAAGGTTGGCTGCAAGTAATTTCATCCCATCTCGTGGCGCTAAGGTTTCATACGACCTTCAGCTCCAACGAACAACCAGACTGGAAGCTCCAGAACCGGATTGGAAGCTGGTGCTGGACTCTCCCTAAGTTGCAGGCAAAAAGGGAGCGCGGTTAATAAGCCCTTCCCGGCGGCACCTTATCTCCGTGCTTGCTTCGGCAGCACATATACTAATTGGAACGATACAGAGAAGATTAGCATGGCCCCTGCGCAAGGATGAAACGCAAATTCGTGAAGCGTTCCATATTTATTGGCCCCTATCTGACGAACGTGAAGTGAGCCCTTTGCCCTCTCAGCATTTGCCCTTCACGGTGAGGCCTGAAAGCTTTTCAGCTGCACCAGAGGAATCTGCTGGGACCACATACAGGAATCTTGGTGTCAGGAGCTAGGCGGCAGTGGTGTTTTGTCCACCTTCTTTCCCGTGCACCTCGCCCTTTCCTCTTACCTTCAGAAACCGATTTTGCCCTTTCCCTGCTCTGGCCCAACAGGAAGTCTGCCTCCTCTAACCGCCGATCAGCATAATTTTTCGCCTTGGTGCTAACGAAAGTCAGCCCTTAGAATCCCCAGCGTTTCCGAGCATTAAACTTAAGGTGGCTGCAAGGATTTCATCCCATCTCGTTGGCGGCTAAAGGTTTCAACGACCTTCAGCAACTCCAACGAACAACCAGACTGGAAGCTCCAGAACCGGTATTGGAATCTGCCCCCCCCCTGTGCTGGCACTCTGCCCTAAGTTGCCAGGGCAGGAAAAGGTGAGCGCGGTATATAATGCCCTCCGGCGGCAACCCGCCCCTCATCTCCCGTGGCTTGCTTCGGCAGCACATATACTAAAAATTGGTAACGATACAGAGAAGATTAGCATTGGCCCCTGCGTCAAGGATGACAACGCAAATTTCGTGTGAAGCGGTTCCATATTTATTGGCCCCTTATTGCCCCCTGATCTGGCGACGGAACGTGAATGTGAGGCCCCTTTGGCCGCTCAGCCATTTTGCCCTTGCAAACAGGGGGTGGGCGGTGAGGCCTGAAAGCTTTCAGGCTTGCCGG
>CM070033.1:149618137-149647749 GCA_036250615.1 Ptychadena robeensis
ACTTCATTATCAGCGAGAGTTAAGGCTGCCATAAACACACCAAGCGGCGGCCAATTTTGCTGCCGACCGATGGGCTTGCACACTCGCCGATCGGGGGTGCCCACATGGGGTGACAGATGGCTGACGCCCCACAGCTCAGCCGGCCAGAGAACGGACATGTCTGATATTCTCTGGCCGATGCCGTTAGTGTCAGTGGAGACCGGCGTCTTCATTGAAGCTATCGGCCAGTACACAAAGGGTGCCGGCCGATGCTGTCAGCTCTGGAGAGCAGAGTGATGATGTCATCATGCTGCAGTGTGGAGCTCACCTGAGCTGGTCTGTTGGCCCCCACTCCGTACGTGTGTGGGGGCCTTTAGGCTAAGGTCACAGTGGGGGCTGTAATGTTATGCACGGCATTTATTCTTATAGCAGAGAAGTCGTTTATTATGACTGTTAATATTCTTGTTTATGACTGTTAATTGCGACATTTAAAGTAAATTTTTTTCTATTTAAATAAAAAATTTAAACATTTAAATTCCCATTAAAATTTAGTCGGAGTCAGTCTATTTTTTGCCGACTCCGACTCCAGGTACCCAAAAATGTCTCCGACTCCACAGCCCTGGATAAAAGTATCATAGACAACTCAGTGTGTTTGAACAATTTTATAGAAAATAAAGCAAGTTGAAGTATTTCTACTTTAATAGTTTTAACTGACATCATGTAGAGATAAATGGTCACTCTTGTGATGATGTGATACAATGTAACAAAGATTTTATGTTGATCAGCAACTGTCACATTCCATTGAGTCTCATCAATCAATGCAGCTGCTCATCAAAATGCATGTAAAACACTTAAGCACCCCATACACCTTACAATCTTACCATAACATTTTTGTGCAATCAACTTGTGTTCTACCAAAACCATGTAATATTTCTGATCCTTCCAATCACTATGTATTCTATCAGGGAGGACCCAGCACTACATAGTTGTTGGTAGATCTAAAGGAAATTGTATGGAGTGATCTAAAGGTGTATAGGGGCTTTACTGAACCAATATGAACCTGGTGGAGTCTTTACTCAAACGTCACAAGAGAACATTTCCATGCCAGCTATGGCCTTGAGATTAGTATTGAACTTGTGTGGGCACCAGAGGGCACCAGAGCACTGTAGAATATGATGCCAGAGGAGTAGCTTGGTAAAAGGCATTGTTCATAAACATTTAAAGTTCTTTAAGTACCTTGTACGTCAGACCATTTCCTTTGTACTTGACAAGCCCCATGGGGATATAGGCATTTGTTTATTAGCATAATTACTAAATCAGCATGGCAAACCCTGACAGGTTCACTTTACAGCAACATTACACCTTCTTTTTCCTGTAACATCATATAAACTGTGTTGCAACATAGATTTACTCAATCTGTTATGAGAAATGTTCATTGTTCAGGAAACTAAAACTGTTTCTCTGAATTCTGGGTGATTGTATAGAGGGTATTAGGATTTTATCATGTGATCATATAGTTTGCACTTTGTGCTTTAAACAGGCAGATCATGATTTTTCTATATCATACCATTTCACACTTGTAAATTGTTTTTTTTAATAACAAACATAAAACATTGAGCCACTAAGACTCAATTATGAAATTCGGATACATGTGTATCAATGTGTTAAGGCCCCCATACACCTTCCAATCTTACCATACAATTTCTGTACAATCCACTTTTCTTTTACAAAAACCATGTAATATGAGGACCTTTCTAATCCTTCCAATCACTATGTATTCTATCAGGGAGGACCCGGCACTACATAGTTGTTAGTAGATCTAAAGGAAATTGTATGGAGTGATCTAAAGGTGTATGGGTGGCTTTATAGATTTAAATTTAGATATGCCCAATAGGATCACTTTTATATGTTTTTCACAAGAATTTCATAAAAAATAGAAAGATTGATTGATTCATCTCGCCATCCATGGCATATTGAATTGAGGGAAAATGCTTTCATTGTGTGAATTTGCCACCATCAGAAACCTGCAGACAATGACTGGCATGGAGAATAGTCACAGTAATAAGTGGTAGAATAAGGAATTTGATAGCAGATTTTTTCAGGTAGTATATTTTATGTAAAGCAGTTCTTAACTTAAAAAAAAACTAATAAACATTATTTATCTACATATAGTCTTCATCAAGGCAAACCGATCCCTGCAGGTAAAATCCAAATACTTTTCTTTACCTCTTCCTTGCTCCTGCGTCAACATGCCTGGACTGTCCTGTCCTCTAGCATGTAAGATGGAGGAGCGAGACTCTTCTGGGCTCACTACCTCCACCAATCTAAATCTGAACCTAGTGATGCTCCACCCCTCCAGTGTCACTGGATTCAGATCAGCTGGCAGCCAGGTGTAAGGGGACTTGGGAAGGTAGACGTCAGCACTAATGTCTATCTTCCCAAGTTCAATTGCGGCCTTAGCCCACCGCAGTGACCTCAGGTGCACATCATAGGAAAGTTTGATGCATAGATGTGATGTATAGACAATGTTATAGTAAGGTGTATTGATGCTTGGAGGAGTCATGTAGGATGTGTGGGACTGGAGATTTCTCTGGCACCTCACATAGTGAAGTCGGTGGGCCCTTAAGTTTCACATAGTCGTAGAGGGGCACATGCGTGTGCGGTGTCAGTCTAATAATATTAATTATATTTATTTATGTGTGGGTGGGCTGTACTGATGTAGTGCCAAAAAGTTTTAAAATGTTGAGGGGAGGGTTTGTGTTTTGTAGTGCAGAAAAACAGAATGCAGACAGATCTACTGCAGTGTCAGCTGAAATGAAGGGCCAATGTATTTCTAGCAGGCTAAGTAGATGCTGTATAATGTATTTTTTGGACTATAAGACGCACCTTTTTACCATTAAAATCAATGGGAAAATGCCTGCGTCTTAAGGTCCGAATATGCATAAATATCTTGGGTGCAATAGCATCCCAGGAGGCAGAAATGTGTTGCATTCCCTCCAGCCAAGCACTGGCAGATAAGTGAAATAATATTAATAATATATATATTTATTTATGTGTGGGTGGGCTGTACTGATGTAGTGCTTCTGCACTGTGTCACAGTACAGGGGGGAATGTGCCACTGATTGATGTTTTTGAATTAAATGATAATTTAATAAAGCTTCCGGTGGTGCATAGCTATTGCTCCCAAGATGGTTGGGGCTTAAAAACTAAAAAAAATTATGTTTTCTACATATTTGAACCATAAGACACAGGGACACTTTCCCATTTATTTTAATGGTAAAAAGTGTGTTTTATAGTCCAAAAAGTACGGAAAATAAAAAACGGATAAACAAAGGGGTGATGCAACACTGCGGTGAATATGTTGCAATGCCAACTTTTACAAAACTTGTTGTTGACATTAAATGTACATTTTCATAAAACATTAAGATAAAATTCATAAAAATTTCTCACTTTTACCAATGCAGTGTGTTTTAAATGAAATGTGTGATTGAATGGTTTGCAATCATCACATTACACAGTGTCCTAACTTTTTGGGGAAGTAAAGTTGTAGATTGTTGCTCACTGACTTCCCATTGTTTTATATAATCAGGATTATGATGTCAAACAAGTCAGTGTTTTAACTTTAACAGGATACACATAGGAAATCCTTCTAATTTGGGGATAATTAAATCTTTCAGCGAAATCCGGTATGATAAAAATACTGCTTGATGTGAATTTCCTGTATGACGGTTGTATTGTTGCTGAAAAGCATTTTTGTTTTTCTGCAGACTTATAAAAGTGGCTCAGTGTAAAAAACATCATGTATGGAGCGAAAAATGTATAGATTGTAATTCTATGTATACGAGTGCCCCCATATTTTCTGACTATATTTGCAGTCTGTTCTATCTAGTGCGGTATAGATTGTGATTAACCATATGCTGAAGATTTTACATCGCCATGCAAATTGCATGCACACCAAAGCTGAGCCTATCCACCACTTTAAAGAGATCCTTTCATTGTTTTAGTATGCATTCAACTTGCATGCTCATCAATCATCTCCAGTGCTGCAGAATGTCAATCCCCAAGTCTATCAATCAGTTATGATTAATGAAAACCAATGCCCTCCCTATGCCCATAGATAGGAGATGAGCATACTCCAAACACTTCAGGGGGGACTGGATGATGACTATGAGTCTACAGCAGTGGTTCTCAACCTTATTAAATCCGCAACCCCAGAAGTGTCACTGACGCTTTCTAAATACTTAGTTGACACCCCGCGGCCTTACTTCCAGCATGTTTAGGTAAGTGTAATGTTCCCTCCCTCCTATTTTACCACCCAGTTTCTGCATATTATGTGTAAAGTGGAAGTTAGGAGGGAGCTTGTGGGCATCAGCACTGCTTTTTGTTAGCTTCAGCTCTGATTTCAGTGAACTCGGCGACCCTTGTGAAATTGTTAGACCCCCAAGGGGGTCCCGACCCAAAGGTTGAAAACCACTGGTCTACAGGGAGCTGTGCGCCATCAGCTTTTGGGGCTTGATTCTCTACCTGGTATTAAATAGCAACTAGATCAGGGGTGGGCAAAGTAAGGCCTGGGAGCTTTCTTTTCCGGCCCTATGTCACATTATTGAAAACATGCTCCCCTCCTCCTGTTCTCTGCAGAGTGCACATAATGCCTAGAGGTGTGCCTTGGGGACAATGCAGTGGCGGGATCATGACACTGAATAAGCATTTCTTTGTAAGTGCAGGAAATTTTAAAAGAAAACAATGTCCCTGTCACACATCGCGTCATCATAAATGAAGCCGGCAAAATTGGCATACATGTGGGAGATTGGCATTACAGGCTCTTGGTCCGGTCCCTTTTATTACGTTTAAGAAGCCAATGTGGCCTACAAGTCAAAAAGATTGCCCACCCCTGGACTAGATGGTTATGGATGCTATACAATAAGCTTAGGGAATCTAGCCGTTGTGTATGTTAACCTCCCTAGCGCTCTTGCAAGGTCCAGATTTCTGTACCAAAAGCGCACCATAGACTCTAATGGAATTTTTTTGTGTTGTAGGCCTGTAACTTCCAAAAATATGTCCATACAAGGGTCTTGTAGACATCCTGAATATAATAATGTTTGAAACACACAATTATTATAAAAAAAAGTACATTAAAAAAAATATAAAATGTATCATTTGATAAAATCTCTTGAATAATTTGGTATGAAGGATTTCAAAATAGTATTTATGTTTGTTTATAATAAAATTTTTATTACAATTGGAAATGTGTTTTGTTTCACTTTGAATTGTATTGGATACAGTTATCACTGTATATAATACAATGGCATTTGGCACTCTCTGAAAGGGTTAACTTCAAAGCACATGTGGAGATGACACTGGGGGTGACCTTCCAGATGTGGTCTTTGAAGATAGCCCAATTTGCATATGAATGTCCCATAGACCCCCACACCCCCCCCCCCCAAAGTCAGCGGGGCCGCGGGACATTCATATGCAAATTGTCCTGGGAGAGGGGTGACATTGGCGAAGCCAGCTTAGAGCATGTCCCCCGGGACAGCACAGAACAGTGAGTATGTAATGCAACACTGACATGAAAGTACAGGGACGAGATGGAGCCGTCAGAATCGCTAGGAAGGTTAACCTCCTGGGCGTTCTGCCCAAGTTATCTCAGCTGATAAAACTCACTCCCAGATAACTACACTAAAACTTACCTGTTGGCCGAATTCCCTCGGCGATTTTGAGCATCGGCATACCTGCCCACCCCGATGACGTCACATATGATTTCGGAGGGGAAGGGACATTGACCTTCGTGTAATAGAGAAGGCGTCGCTTTTTCCCAGCACAACTCTGGTGTCACTGTTGACACCGAAGCCCTAACTAGGTCCTTCCAGAAGGCGGCACTTAATGTACTTCGCCGTGAATGACCATGGTACGTTTTTTTCTAAAAAGTGCACCACCTGCTCAACACCCAAAGGTTAATATATATCATGCAGATAAATACCTTAAGATATGATTTCACTATATATGGTCAAGCCACTCTGTGACATCACTATTTTAGACCTGTACACATTATACAGCTTGTCATGTTATGAAATATACTTTGTAGTGTGTACTGCTACCTTCTAGTGACAATAGTGAGAAGAAAATGTGATTTTGGAGACATTTATTCGTAAGAACAAAACTTTCTTGTGTCTTTGCAAAAACATGTTAAACATGTTAAAAAGGAGTTGGTCACATATACGGCACATCCCAATTCACTGTCAGTGTGCATGTTGCTGCGTTTTGCACTAGTACCATTTTTTAAGAATGCTGGGCTCTGCATCCGGTATACTGCAATGGGATATGACGCAAATACAACACGGAGCTGCGTCCAATTGAAATTGAAGTGGGACACACCATATACGTAATCCCGCATTTTTACCGCATTTTTGCAAAGATGCAGTGGAGTTTTAGCTTAAGGCTTGTAATTTTTAGTATTTTTTTTTGTTTTACTGAATACAATGAAATTATTCCTATTTAATGTACCTACCTATACAGTACTGACGCACAGTATTTTTCCTAGCAGAAAACTATATAGACAAACTAGTTCCTATCCTTAGGTGCCATTCATTGGGTGACATTAGGTGTCGCCTGATAGCTTTTTTGGGCCTGTGTCCAATAGGGATAACATGGGAGCATTTCTGAATGCTCCCCAAGTGCTTGCACACTGTGTGTTGGTACACTGGGGCATGTGAGCACTTTTCGGCTGCTGTCGATTGGCAGAAGCCCAGAAAGTAACCATGTGAATAGTGCTGTACTCATCTACTGGGACCCATGGTGCTAGCTCACAGAACTTATTTACCGTATATACTCGAGTATAAGCCGACACGAATATAAGCAGAGGTACCTAACATAGAAAAAAATCTGGAAAAACTGATTTTCGAGTATAAGCCTAGGGAGGAAATGCAGCAGCTAAGACCCAGAAACACACAGCAAATGTGCTTTTGTTAGGAGATGTTATTGTTTATATTTGTAAGTCAATTACAAAGCCCCTGAACATGATCTCATCACCAAAATTGCTGGAGATGTAGAGAAGTGTTGTGGGAACATTTTAGGGAAAAAAGTGTTCTAGCATATGTAGTTCTTGCACAAAATACGTTCAAATTTGACTGACTTTGAACCTAATTTTTGCAGAAACTATATGCTAGAGCAATAAAAAAAATTCAAATGTTCCCAACAACCCTTCTCTACATCTCCTGCAAATTGGGTGATGATAGCATGTTTGGGGGCTTTGTAATTTACTCATAAAATCCACCTACAAAATGCCGCGATTTTTTTTTTCTTGACCCGAATATAAGCCGAATTCCATTTTTGAGTATATTTCAGGTGCTGATAAATTCAGCTTATATTCGAGTATATACGGTATATGGACGGATTGGTTATTGAGTATTTAGTGCTGTTTTGGTCAATCAAAGTGGATGTCTGTGCCCTCCTTGCAGCACCTCATCCTTGCCTCTGGTGTTTTCTGTCATCTAGATTGACTGGCCAGGGATGATGTTCACAGGAGTTAGGTTTTCCCATGCACATGTGTGATTTAGTGAAAGATTGATGCTAGCAGGCATGAAATAACCTTTGTCAGAAAAGACCTACGTAGTTTCTTCTGAAATTAAAACTTAAGGGTTAGCAATTTTTAAAAACAAAAGCGCATGCCTTGCATTGCTAAGCTCAGCAGATTTTTACCAGAGATCATTTTTTCACACCAGCCACAACCCTACAACTCACTCACTCTGGAACTGGAAAACTTTATTGAGTTTATTGTCCCTTCCTAACACACCTTTTCCTGGAAGTCGCGTTTTAGGGCCCTCTTACACTATGTGTTTTTTATAGGCATGCGTTACGGCATATATACAAAAACCCATGCGTTTTTCACATTACATCTGCGTTTTTGAACAAATCAACGAAACATGCAGGGAAATTGAATCAAAAATGCATACAGCAGTAAGTTTTTAAAAACGCATGCAGAAACGATGCATTTTTATAAACGCATGCAGTGTGAATGGTATTGGTTGTCTATCAGGTACACATCCATATAGTATATACAGCAAGTTCAGCAGTGACTGTATACATGTTGTATAGGAGTACTGCTGAAAGCCCTAGTCAATGTTTCTCCTCACTCTGCTCTGTGAGCCGATCTCCGCTGTCAGCACCTTTCTGCTCTCTCACCCTCCCTTCTCCTAAGTGCTGATGTACAGCATGTATACAGACACTGTAAAGCAGCGTGTATATCTGGAATTAGGAGGAGGAAGGGGAGAACTTGCACTGTGTCCCCAAACCTCCTCCTAATTCCCAATATACATGCTGCTCTACAGTATTTGTATAGATGCTGTATATCGGCACTTAGGAGAAGGGAAGGGGTGAGAGCAAAGAGTGGGAGACTTAGGGCTTGTCCCCTCTTATGGTATCGCCCACGTTCTCCCGCGACACTGAGACCATGGAAGAGTCTTTTCTTTTCCACTTTAAAGTCAGACAGGAAGTGGGGGTGGGACCAGAAATCTTGCCACACCCGTCCGTTCGCCACTGATTGCACGCATAGAGAATTAATAAGCAGTTAAAAATCAATGGCCTAACCATTCATGTCGTTATCGGGTACGCCAGTAAGCTGCGTTTTAGATTGCGGGCCTTAATGTGGTCGACCACAGCTGTGGTGATGAGTTCCATCAAATACATGGGCGCAATCTCTGCGCCACAATTATAATCACAGGAGATCGCCTTAGTGTGGACAAGCCCTTATGCTAGGCATACACATGCCGATAAGCGGCCGATTTTCAATCTGACCGACGGGCGTGCGCGCTCGCGCCGTCGGTCAGGTTTAAAATAGGCCGCTAATCGGCATGTGCCCCCTGTCGCCCTACAGCTCGGCCGGCCAGAGAACGGACATGTCCGATAATCTGGCCGGCGCGAGCCGATGCCATAAGCTGCAATGAAGACGGCGTCTCCATCGCAGCTTATGGCCGGCACACAAAGGGTGCCCAGCCGATTGAAGGGGCCCCACAATGACGTCATCACGTTAACATCTCGGAACACACCGGAGTAGGTCGGTCTGACCTACTCGGTGTGTGTATGCCCAGCATTAGGGAGCATTCGCACGTATGATTTTCAGGCTGATAACAATCTCACTGTGTTCAGGCGCTCGTGAGGCGTTCAGATAATTTCCTACGTTATACATATCTGGGGGATGCCTCATGTAGCGTCTTCCCAGCTTCAGCGACTTTGAAGCATCTGGATGTGTGGATCACAAATATTTTTTCCTTGACTCCCTCCCCAAAACTTAGGATGTGTCTTATCTTTCTGTGGTAACTTTTCCTTCTGTTTAAGTCCAGTGCACAACCGTTCTTTTTATTTTGTGTGATGGTGGATCTCATAGCTTGGAACCATGTCTAGGTGCTCTTTCTATTCTGATGAGCAGTTTTTATACTTTATGATATATAGAGATAGTATAAACAGGGGTGCACATAAGTGGTACTCAAAAAGGGCCCAAAACTAGCTATGCGTACCTGCATTATTGTTACAAAGCTCCTATGCGTACTAACAACTTGGAGGCACTCCGTGTCTGGGCAGCCACAGCTAAATGGTAAATGTATACAATTTATGTCACTTGGATACCTGCAGTAAAATATGAATAAATATGAAAGGTTGCAGTTAGGGGTGTGAAATTGTGAATGTAAATTACTAATCCAAAAAAAAAATGACTAAGGGTGTTGGAGATCTGGGGGATGAAAGTCAGAGTAGGCATCTGTAAGGGTAAAATCTGACAAGAGAAAAGCACTGTGTGAAAGCTAGAATATGACTATAAAAGGATGACCTTTAAACTGCAAGTAGTTTTAGGGGTTAGGTATGAGTTCTGGGGCTTTAAACGGTGTTGTACTGTGAGAGTTACATTTGACCCAAAGCCAGCTGGTGACCTGTGGATAGAGACAGCTAATTGGAGGATCAATCAAGAACAGGGAGGTCCATCTGCAGCAGAACCTACCATGTAGGAAGCAGAGGACAGTGAGGAAGACCAGCCTACATATGGGGTGAGTGCCAAACACCATCTCCTGGTACTCCTCTGAGGAGCTTACTAAAACAAAGTTATGTGCACCCCTGAGTATAAAGCACTTCAACAATCTTATTAGGTTGCAAACGTTTGCACTAAACCATTAGATCGGTTTTTTCCTTAATTTTGTGTAATGCTCCTTTTTCTTTTAAAAACTATGAAACTGCATTTATATAAAAAAAAAAAACAACCTAAGCCCCGTCTTTTAGCTGAATTGTGCATCTGTGATGGAAATGAGAGCCTTTCGTCTGTTGGTTGGCGACCAGCGTTTTATGTTGTGCCACGAACAAAGAAAAAACGGTTCTCAGTCACTGCAGTCTATGATATTGTGTGGTTGCTAAGAACACCCACTCACAGGAACAGGTCTCTGGACATTCTTGGTATATTAATACCAGTGGCAGCCAAGTTCTGGAATAATCTTTCTTGGCATAGGGTAATGGGTGAAATGTAACTCCTTCATTTTCCAGCCTTGAAAGATTGTGAAGTCTGAGAAGAACGGATTACAAAGCTGGAAAACCGTTTGAAGGCAAATACGGCTGATAATATTAGGGTTTTCGTTTTCATGGTTCTATTATGGATAGTGTGTTGTCAAAACATTGCTTTTTCATCGGGGATTACACTTGAAGTAACACTTTATACAGAACTTCTTTATATAAGGAAATAGCACAAAAAGCTAATTTTTCAAGTTAGTCATGAAATTTGCACTAGCTGAATTGTTCGGGTTTTTTTGGCTCATAAAATGCCCCGTGGTATAGGACGCACCCTATACAGCAGAGTGTCAAAAGGTCGAAAAATGGTCCCACGGGCGCCCCTAATTCATTGTCTTTGGCTCTGTGAGAACATAGATTGCTTCTGGTCTGAGGTAATAGCATACATACAGAGTGTAACGAAGGAGATCATAGTCAAAGAGCCCATGCTCATTTTATTTGCCTACCCAGATAGGACTAAAGGGTCTCATATTAAGTCCTCCTTATCCCACTGGGCTCAGCTGTGTCTTCTGGCGGCGCGCTGATGTATCCTAACAAAATGGTTGGCTCCAGAGGCTCCCGATATTCCCATGCTACGAAAAGTCTTACTAGATCTCTTCAATATGGAAAGGTTGATGGCAGATATGATGGGAGATAAGCAAATAACCAAACTGTTCAGGAGATGGCGCAGGCCGGCGACTCTCACTCCTCAGGAGGTTGTCATTCTTATGCAAAACTACAAGTACTCCACCTGGTATGCGATGGCTGATCTCCGAAATACTCTGGGCCCGTTGCGTAAGGCCTTGTTTCCATTGATGCGATTCTAGGCGTTTGTAACCGCGCGGTTGTAACCGCGCGGCTGAACGCATTGCATAGTTGTCACGCGTTTTTACGCGACGCGATTTTTTACCCATACGCGCCCAGAATACGCATCTGCTATGCCATGCATTCTTGCGCCGTTTTTCGCACGTTTTGAAACGATCCATGATGCTATCCTCTGTTTGGGGTTTTTTGGGATTTTTTGTGGGTTTGGGGACGGGATGGTTTCAAAACGCTGCAGGCTAGCGTTCAGAACGGGCCCTATTATAACTCGCATCCGCGCGCGATGGCGCGCAAACCGCACCCAGTGGAAACACATACTGTAAGTTCCATAGATGCGGTTGTTTGTGCTTGCAGCGGCTGTTTCCAGACGCGCGGAAACACGAGAATCGCATCAATGGCAACAAGCCCTAAGAGAGGGCAATTAGTGGAACTTCTGAGAGAGGTGGCACAAATTAGCAGGATGATAATGGACATGATGGTAATGTTGCGAATGATGCTGGTATTGTGTTGATTGAAGGTTAATATGTGGTTTGTGTTTATTGTTTGTAGTGTGTGTGGCTGAGGTTGATCCCTGAGCTTTTTTTTTACCCTGTTTCTGGTCTCAGGAGGGCTATGGTCTGAGTTCAAAGGTTGTATAATTGCTGTTTATCTGGAATGTTAACGGATGGTAGACTGTGCCTATGGATGTGCTAAGATGGCTGGCATGGAATCGGCAATCTCTGAACCCTTTATCAGAACTGTTTTAAAGAGTCGCTGTTGAATGGTAGGTAAAGAGACTACTCCTTTTTGTTCTTGTACGTGACTGTGTTTGCAATGTATGTGTATCCTTGCTTGTGTTGAAAAAAGTTGTCCACAAAAATTGTCAATAAAAACAATTTTACAAAAAAAAGTTCGAAAAATATTTAGTCTTTCCCCCACTCTGCCCAAGCCCAAGGACTCTTTCATGTGACAGCTCCTCCGCCTCCAGGCTGAGCTTATCGCCGGAAGTATGAAGGCGCCAGGGGGAATTCGTTACTTCTGAACAGGGTATCATCACTAAAATTGTGATATAGAGAGAAGGGTTGTTGGAACATTTAAAAAAATTGAATTGCTCTAGCACAGGTAGTTTTTGCATTAAAAAAATGTGCAACATTTTTTATGTTAAAATTTTAACTTGACTTTGAACATTATATATGCAAAAACTTAACATACCCTTGTTTCTTTTTCCTGTTGTCTGTGATTCTTTAAAAGTTGACCTATAGAATATTTGACATCAGCTCCATGTAACTTTAATTCCTTTCTGTAGCACATATTGCAGCTTAACAGTTAATGGAAGGGTCCTCCTTATTCTCAAGCATGGTCTATCTTTAGTGACTAGTAAGGTCTAGTCTCCACTGCTTTAAAATTCCTGTATTTGGCGCATGATGCATTTTAACACATCGGCAATGTGTGAATATCATGTTTCATGAAATTTGTATTATGGAACTGCATTGGATGTATTAACAGCATGTTAAAAACACTTTTCAAATGTGTTAATACATTTCTAACACCAAAATGGAGACATGGCCTAACTTGTTACTCCCAGGTGGTAACTGAGACTTGACCTTAACTTTAGTGGGCGGTGACCAGCAGTTATTAAGGTGATAATCACATTTACATGCCTGGGCCCATTGTCTTTTTTTCTGCCATTTTGTAAATTTCTGACCTCGGTTTTAGTGGAATATCTTAAAAATTTCAATGAAACAAATGAACATTTCTAAATTATGTAAGAGGCTTCTTAAATCAAAAGCACCATCTCTAAATTGAATGGGACCTGGGCTTATTGAAAATATATAGTTTTCATATGCTGAGGAATGGTAAAATCTAACAAAAAAGTGAAGAAATATATAAGGTGAAACATGGGAGGTTAGGCCTAGCAGCAAAATGGTCATTATATTAACAATATGGAATAAGCATTAAACGTATGCAAGCCATATGTAATATTACCATACATAAATACTGCAACATGTGGTCACTGAGAATACTGTCATGTGAAGGAAGCCAGGCAAAAATGTGCAGCCTTAGTATTTCATAACATTTAACAGACTTTAAAGGAAGTTTCTAGAAGTTTGTGGTTTCAATCAATACATGACATAGCTATAAGTAGAATCTGTGATCTCCTCAGACCCACATATACAGACAGTATTTATAGACATTACATTCCCATAATATGATACCAGCACATTTTTACAGTAACCTTGAGTTCCGGCATGATGTGTTCTGCACTCGCTCTCCTTTTCTGTTTGCTTTCTAAGAATTTGATGTGGTACATGTCAGCATTGCTAAAAACCATTGTTATTTAGACTAAACTCTCAAGAGCACTCTCATTTGTCTAAAGCCTAGGACATCCAGTTTGCCCAGCGTACCCAGTCTGGACATGAAAAGTCTGTTAACATTTAGGACTGCTCACAAATCATTGTGGAGCTTGTGGGTGTATTTTGTTACTGTTGGCCTCTGGAAAAAGTGGCAACAACTCCATCATGAAGTTCCTTGTGCTGGAAGGCAGGACCTGTCATTCTCTGGGTATGGGCAAGCCAAGATCTATGCCCATCGCTAATCAGAAGGAGGTCTGAGTTGGTGGCCACTCTGTGTTTAGATGCTGTAGGGCAGTGGCTCCCAAACTTTCCCAGCAGGGCCCTTCTTTTTTAAAAAAAAAAAAGCAATATTATGGAGCCCATCCATTCAAACTACACAGGTTCAGATTGAGGGGCATTTCACACTAGCCACGTTTGTGTCATAGTACCACAATACAAAGTGCATTGAGTAACGTGACTTTGCGTTTTGCTGTAATGTGCAAACACACACAGAGACATGCCTTACATGCACCCTACTTACTGTCTGCAGCTATTTCCCCCATGGCCGGCTTTCTGCTTGTTCCTCCCTCAGGCTTGTCAGATTGGCTGGCAGTGGTAAGGGAGGGTGGGTGGACTGTGTGCAATCTACAGAGGGAAGAGAGAACTTAAAGCAGGGAGAGCTAATAAGTAGCTGAGTTCTGCAGTTCTCTCTTGCCCCTCTCTCTAGCTGACAGCACAATAGAGAGATTCAAGTGCCATCTTGGCCGTGCCCCCCGTTTGGCAACCAATGTAGTAGGGGGATGTTGTAATCATTAAACCACTAACTGTTAGAAGACAATGTACATAATGGTGGCAGAACCACTGTGGAGCTTGTCTGTACATACAGCGCTGGCAGCATGGGTGGGCCATGGGGGCCAGCCCCACCCAGCCAGGCCGGCGTTCCCACTCAATAAGGGACCCCTACCTATGCAGCCGTCCGTCCCAGATGTAAGCGTGCCCCCCTAAATGGCTGCCCATGTACTCCTGCTTTTGGTGCTCTGGCGCTAAACCTGTGTACATACAACTACTTATTAATTAAATTAAAATACATGAATTAAACAATTAAACAAAATACATGAGTACTATGAGTGAAGGGGACACACAAAGCTGTATCTGTAGTTAGAGAGGGTGTTGAGAAGCTCATTAATGGCTGTAATGGAAAAAGTAGGAGTTAAGAACTCTACTGTATAAATCAGACCGACCCCTTATTCTTGATGGCTCCTAATGTTCAGTATCTGGCTCCTAGACTTTGGAAACGTTTGGTCAGTACATGTTTGGTTTTTTTAAAGACTCAGTCTGTCTGGTAAACTGGTAAAATTTATAATCACATAAAAATCACATAAGAACTGCCAAGTTGCTTAAATGTTTTCATGATCTGGGTGGATATGTGGTGCTGCGCTTTATGACTTAAATTCTTTGTAGCTTTAAGCAGAGGAATGGATGTTAATAAGGTGCCTGGCCATTGAGCCCAGCCCCATGCTGAGTTGCCCAGCGGTATACTTTGGATCCATTTCTTTTGTTGATTGTTGGATGTTGTTTCATCCTAACAAAACATTTCTCATTTTCTCTTGAATGATTCAGCTCGAACATTTACAAATTACAGGTGGCTTATATAATGTTGAGGAGATTTGAAATGTTTTTTTAACTATTGAAGCAAACTTATTGATAAGGCAAAACTGCAGGTTTTCTTTATTCCCTCATCCACCCCCACTCCCCAATGACATGTTACTTTCCCTTCTCTCTGGGAAACACCCATTATGCCTTTGCTCTGTGTAAACTGGGATTCATATCCTACACAAGGCTTTCCTTTCAATCAATGTGAATTTATATATTATTACCCTGTACATTATATTCCCTCTCAAGTAAACAATTGAAAGTGTTTCTTGGCTGTAAAAGAATATTAAAGCTGGCCTGTCAAATCTTTGTTGTGATCTTTGAGAGTAAATTCCTTTACATTAAAAGCATCTAGATAGGTAAAGCCCCCCACACACCTTCAGATCACTCTATACAATTTCCATTAAATGTACCAACAATTATGTAGTATAGTATCGCTTCTCGGCCTTTAGGCTAAGATCAAGTGTAGTATCTGTTCTTATCAGTTCCTGGGGAGTACTTCGGGACTCCTTTCCAGTGATAGAGATGCTCTGGGGTAACTCAGACATTCTTTAATCTAGCATGGTCTGCGGTACGTGGTAGCGCCGATCGGTCTTTGGGGCTGCTGGCTGACTGCCGCCATGTGGGGCAATTGGTGACGGCATGGGAAGCCGTGTGCGTGTCAGTACCGACCTTCGAGATGAACAGCTCTGCTGAATCTTGTGACTGGCCTGGGGCTGAGGTTGAGCCTCTGGTTGGGACCCAGAGGTGCCATAAAATCACTGGTGGGGGACCACCTTTATGGTACGTTTGACACATCTCACTTAAAGCACAACTTTTATAGCAACCACCTCCTGGGGGCAGCCTTTTGGCCTCGACCGGAGGTATTATAGCTGGCTGCTAGGCCCGTCCCGTGCTGGTCACCAAACACTTATTTATTTATTTTTTGTGTGAGTTTGTCCCCCCACTCCCCTTGCACATTTTTTGTTCACTAGTACAGGTCGACTAGTCTTTCTGGATTGCCCCGGAATGGCCCGGCAGCCTTTCCATGTTCTCAAGCCCCGACTCGGGAGACTAGGCCTCGCCACGGTCACATTCACCTGCTATCCTGAATGCACCAACTATAGAAGAGGCTGCTTGGCTTTTTTGTGTTCCAGAATCTAACCACGGTAAGGGGCACCCGGATCTTAGTACAGGGGGACTTGGCTTTCCGGTCGAGGCCCTCCTGGGGAAAAGGTCATTCGAGGGACGTGTGGCTTCGGCTGCGGTTCCACTAGCCACCCCCCTGGGGGTATCGGTCCTTTAGCTCCTTTTGAAATGGGAACATCACAGGCAATCTGTGCTTGCTTGGAGTGTTTTCACTTTTTGTGCACTCACTTTTTATTTTGCACTGGTTGCACAATGAGTTTTCGTTTGGGTGCTTGCACTTGCGGGGGCTCAATAGAAAAAATTAAAAACAACTATGTAGTGCCAGGTCCTCCCTGATAGAATACATTGTGATTGGAAGGTTTAGAAAGGTCCTCATATTACATGGTTTTGGTAGATGGGGGCCTTAAGAGATGGCTTATGAGAAGTATTAAGATATCTTTATGTTAAATTAAACATAAAAAGCGTTTTGACAATTTTTTTACGCCTCCAGCAACGACCAGCAGCGTCTGTGGGCTGGACAGCGTGAGCCAAACACGCATACAGTGCTGATTGAACAGCTGCCCGCTGACAGCTCCTCACTGGCTAGGCTTATTGCCGGGAGAGTGAAGGTGCGACGGCCGCAGATGGTCACGCCTTCACACCAAGGGCACAGGCATTTTTTGAGGGGGGATAGTGTGTCTTGTGGTAAGGAGAATACGCTCATTCGCAGAATAAGCCAACCCAAGAAGTGCAAGATTACTACAAGGTTTATTTTATGTTCTTAAATGTCACCATGCATAAAGCATATACATTTTCTTAAATAGAAAGCTGAGCTATGGCACAATATATAATGTAGTCTGTAAGTAGCATTTACACAGTCATTTTCACTCTTCGTAGCCCCCCGTAACATTGTTATGTATTGTCTGTTGATCCTACAGAATGATAACTCAAATGCTGTAGGCAGCGTCATTTTAAATGAACAAATCCTTTTGAGTTAAAGGGAGAGTAGACACCAAGTACCTGCAGGAGTAGCCTGACCTGTTACCTGTATGAAAGACCATCCATGTCCATAGAAGCATCCATGTCCATAGAAGCAATCAACCTATTCAAATTCTGCACCATGCCCAAGACCAAGATGTTAGGGACAAGATTGTATACCTACACAAGGCAATCTACAAATGGCTAAATGAGGAGACAATAGGTTCACAAATGGAAGAACCATAAATTAACTGCCAATCTCCCCTCATGGATCTACAATGAAATGAAGGTTCGAGTTGCCCAAGATCAGTCATGAAACATTAGACTAAAGCCCCCCATACACGACTAGATTTTTCATCCAATCAACTCAATCCAATCAATTTTTTTGGTTGATTGGTTGAAAATCTATGGCAGCCCACATGGTTAGATCAACCTAAACCAATTAAAATTGGGAAAAAAATTGATTGAAAAAGGATTGGACACGTTGGTAAATTTAAATTGGTTGTATTGAAATGCATTACACTTTCAGTCTATCTACAGAAAGTTGATCAAATATCTGTTACTACAGTTAACAAACATACAATCAATCACAGATTTCCCTGACCCCAAAAAATTGATCTTTTTTAGTTGATTGAACAGAAAATCTAGACGTGTATGGCTAGCTTAAGACTTGGAGAGGATATGCAAAGAGGAGGAGGGTCAAAATTCAATTCAGATTTGTGAAAAACTTGTGGCCAACTACAAGTCACATCTGAACTCTGTGATTGCCAACAAAGGTTTTGCCACCAAGTTTTAAAGCACGTTTTACAAAGGGATCCAATACTTATTATATGCGTATATGAAGTTCATTTTCCTGATTATTGTCATTTGTTTTGTTTGTTATATAATAAACTTTCGTTTTTTATTATTGTTTTGTTTGTTTGCCTAACATCGGCCACCTCCATTAGCGAACAGACAGAGGCATTATAAAAGTCTCACTTCCGCCTTTTCATGGGGAAATTCAAATTCACTGCCTGTTTGTGAGGAATTTGAATCGTAAATACCGGAAGTGACATCACTGACACACCGTTCCTTATTCTGATTACCGGACGTGACGTCACTGACGTCTCTTCCGGTTTTAAAGCTGACTTTTTTCACTAGAAAACTGGGTTTTCTACCTAGTCTCTAGTGAAAATATTCTTTCTCTGCCTGGATCTTTCTGCTACTGATCTGGCCGGCGGAAGAGTAAAAATCTTCTTGCCGGCGAACATGGCAGGTCGAACACCCGTACTGTACGCCAGCCAAACAGTTCGGCCATCACTATTGTTATATAGTAAACCTACCATTGAAATTATAGACTGATAATTTCTTTGTTAGTGGGCAAAATCATCAGGGGTTCAAATATTTTTTGAACTGTACTGTATAAGAGAGGAAAATGTACATGTTTGTCTGAAATAAACTAAAGCGGTTTAATATGTACTGATAAAGAATTTTCTTTTCCAGGCAGTCAAATTAGCAGCTTTCCCTGCCAGCCTGGGATTTGTAGCGTTTCGTGTCCATGCAGAAAGTGAAACAAACACTCCTTCCCGAAAAGTCCTAAAAGTGGAAGAGGTAAGCCACCTTTTAAATGGCCAATGTTGACATAATTCATCAAGAGCTTGCTTAGGACTTGTGTACATAGTCATGCTTCAGCGTCTTAAGCAGGGTACAGACGGCTGATGTACCCTGCAGCAGCGTGATGACGTCATCACGCTGCTGTCAGATATCGGAGGAGCCGGGGAGAGACAGTTCTGCTCTCCCCGGCTCAGCTGAGCTTCGGACCTTATTTACGGTCATATCCCATAAGGCTGTTTTCGAGCGGGATTGATTTGTCCTGCTCTAAAACAGCGGTGGGCGCATATTATATGGGCCAGATAGATGGCCGTGAGCACGCACGGCGCTCGAAGAAGTGGCCATCGATTTGGCCCATATCTTAGCGTCTGTACCCTGCTTTAGTCTGTATGAATGCAAAATAATACTCAAATTGCTCAGAAAAAGAACACAGAGTGCACCCAAATCCAGTTGAATATTGAACGATGTCCAAATCGTATAGGTGAACTTTTATGGAATTCGATCAATAGGCATATCACTAGATTTAGCTATACTGTCTATCCCAGTGGTGGGCAACTGAGTTGATATGGAGCGGCCCTCAGCATCACTCAAGGGTCGCACATAACATTTTCAATCTATACTAACATTTTCAATCTATACTGACTGACTATACTAAGCATTTTTTTATTAATTACAGCAGACATAGCTAGAAAATATTAAAAAAAAACAAATCTCGTTTTACATAATACTTTCAGCATTAGGAACACTGTAGTATGGTAATGCTCATTTTGTGTTATATACACCATCATAGGTTATTATGTGCCTCTTGGATATAATCAAAGCCTTCAATGATATCTATGGGGCACATAACCTTTGATTCAAAGGTAACGTGCCCCTATTCTCAGATTTGGTGGCACAATATAATACAATCACCCCCTCGTTCATTGGTGGAATAGTAGGAGCATAGGCTCTCGTATGTCTGCTGATCCCCCTCAACACTAGGAGAAGAGAAGGAGATCTGTGTCGCCGATTGGATTCTACGTATACCTATTATGTAAGTTTATTGCCTCTCCTCTTCAAACTTCTCTAAGAAGATCCCGGGGGAGGACCTGTCAGCGGGGGATCGGCAGACAGGTGAGTTTCTATGCAATAACAGTTTTTTTTGACAGGTTTTGGGGGCCGTCGAAGAACACTGAAAGGGCTGCATACCGCCGCCCTGGGCTGCAGGTTGGGCACCCTGATATGGCTAGTTTTGTAAGGAGATTTTGCCTTCATTGGGTAACTATTTTATTTGTGGGCCGCATTGCTTTTTAAATTTGATAAAGGGGTTGGACCAAGAGCCTGTAATGGCCCACCCTCTAATGATGGTGGTGATGTGTAATAGGCAATAGATAACTCCTAAAGACTTTCTGTCCTCCATGAGAATGCGCCCACAGTGTCAGGATCACGCCACTGCATTGTCAACAGGGCAACGTTTGGATACCTCTAGGCATTATGTGCACACATTGCAGAGAACAAGCTGAAGGGAGCAATATTTCAACAAGGTGACAAAGGGTCGGACAAGAAAGGTAAACAGGCCAGATCCGGCCTCCAGGCCTTTGTTTGCCCACCCCTGTCCTATGCTCATGTCACAGGACAAAAAATGGAGGGTATGGTCAAAAATGGAGGGTATTGTGATCATGAGAGTGCTGACAATGTAAGAACATGGCTTTAATGCCTTTACTGCCAGTACTTCCATATGCTGCCTCTTAACTCAAGGTGGTATTCCCATAGTTTAATGTTGGAAAAAAATCACAATCTCTAAGCATCTAAAATTCTTGAGCATGTGTTTAGAAATATTGTAGGTTAACTTGGGGTAAAAAAAAACATTGAGGGATGTATGTTTATTCTGTTACAAAACAGTGCTAGGAACATAGGACAGATTGTGCAAGAAAATCACTTACCTACCTCTAAATACACCCAACCACTTCTTAGATGCCTATGTGTTAGAGTAAAAATCTCTATCATCTCCACAAAATGAATTGTTTTTAAATTGGATTTCCCATATGCTATAATGTTTTTCACTACTGATGTTATTTATTGTTTGTTTCCAAAATGTGCAGCTTTCCCTGTATTCCAGCCCAGTGCACGAAGCCACATTTGTTGAAGAGAAGAAGACTGAACTTGAGGAGGGGATTTCATGGGTTAGACAGTCTGCAGCTCCCTATACTAGCTGGTGTCAGGTATTGTATAGGATGTCATAGTATACACTCAAACAGTGCTTGTGTTGTCAAACATTAACTACCCTACGGAGTGCTAGTCAACAACAAAGACTTTGTTTAACTAAAGGGATATTCTTAGTTTCAGAGAGAACACTGAGTAATTACATGACAGTATGTAAACAACCTGGGAATATGCTTACAGAGCAGGTTTTCTGTGGACTAAGAGTTCCTCTAATATTTGCATTCTCATAACCATAGCCAAGAGGAAAACTATAGTATATACTAATGATGCATTACCCATATGACATGGGATATGGTTCAAAGTGTATCTACACCTTCGTGGTTTTCTTGGTGTGCAATTCTCCACAGTTTTTAGATTTATTAGTAACCCCCCCCCCCCCCCGTGTATTTTATATATATCTGAGATAACCATGTTTATCTTACAAAGCTCAGGCAAAGCAGGGCTGAGACATGGGCTTTTTTATTTTTTTTGATCGATTCCTGAACGTTTGATGCACACATTCGCCATGATCGTTGGGGATCAATTGTTCAGGATCAAAAGCAAGAATTCAGGATCAATTTTTCAGGAACCAAACTGTTGGTAAATCCCTGTTCGATGTCTAAAGTATCAAATGGGATCAATTGCACAAAGTCGTGCGCAACGATTCGCCGTTTAATCGAGTCCTCCCAGCCTGATGGGAAATGTAAACATTGATGAAAAATAGTAATAATCATACTGGTAACCAAGGAGAATAAAAAATATATATAAAATAATATATATATAAAAATAGGCTTTGGATAGCAAATCTAAGAAAACTACACCCTCTAGCAGGTGACCTTTATAATCATTCTCTACACATTATCCCCACTAATTGCAGTTAATGAGCGGAGAGGAGCCAGAGTGTCTTGACACTAAGATGACAAAGGGTCAGATATGGCCCCCAGGCCTTATGCCTGCCATACACCCACAGACAGGCAGACAAGCTCCGATGAGCTCTGTAATGCAACGTGATGGCGTCATCACGGTGCATTCTGGAGCTGCTTTAATCGGCCGGGCACCCTTTGTGTGCTGGCCATTATCTTCAATGAAGACGCCGGTCTTCGTTGAAGTTAATGGCATCGGCCAGAGAACATCGAACATGTCCGTTCTCTGGCCGGCCGAGCTGTCTGGCGACAGGGATCTGTTGGCCGATGTGGGCACATGCCGTTTGGGGGCCGATTTTGCCGCCGACCGACGGCGCGAGCACGCACGCCCGTCGGTCAGCGGAAATATCGGCCGTTTATCGGCGTGTGTATGCCAGGCTTTAGTTTGCCCACAACTGCACTAACCTGTCCGGGTCTTTACTGTTCTCCCTGCAGCGCCAGCAGCCACTGTGGCTGGTCCAATGTATTTGGTATTCTATGTTCAGCATTCCCTCGTGAGGCATAAACTTGGCCGGCAGCGCCAACTTTTGAACATTTTGTAAATTTTTATTGAATGGTGGAATTTCATTTTGAAAGCTCCTCTATCTGACTTTGCAAGTAGCTGCTGCATTTCCCGAATTAGGAACTTATATTCGGGTCAGCTTATACTCAAGTATATACTGCAGTTATATAAAAGTTAACTTTTTGCCCAAGCAACTTTAGCTCCTTTTTAAAAACCTTTTGTCTCTATGACAAATAGAAAGGTAGAATCTAGACAATAAATATATTTAAGAAATCTTAAATAGCATTTCCATGTGCTTTCCTATGCTCCAGAACTCCTCAAGAGCTAAAAAAGACCTGTTGATCTGCCAGAAATCCAGCATGTTCCTAATTTTCTGGTATGAACTACTAACTTCTCCTTCCAAACATTTCCCTCTTCAAATTATTTGGATGAGAAATGGACCAGATCCCTAATCTAATGCAATTCTCTTTTACAGATACAAAACATACTGCCCATGGCTAGATTTAAGCTAGGCACACACGGGTAGATTCCTGTGTAATCATCCCTCGATCAATCACAGCGTGGTGACGTCACCATGCATTGATTGTTTAGGGATCAAACGAAGGGAAATCAATGTGCAACACATTTGCACATCGATTACCGTTCAATGGGGACCCGTTCTCCCCAGCTTGCAGCCTTGAGTGAGTGAATCTCTCACACACGGGCTCACACACGGGCTGCCAGCTGGGGCAAAAGGCATCCAGCCTCACACAGCTTTAGAGAGACGTGCTGGCTCCGCCCCTTCAAACTGACAGCCGTGTCTAGGCTGTTCAGGAGTAAGGAGCTGCAGCACATCCAATACTTTCAATGTAGATTCATGTCTATTTAAAGTAATGGAGATTGAACAGGGTTTTCCAACATGTTGGAACCTCGTTCAATCAAGTTTCTACGAGCGGGATCTATTGATCGAAGGAAGGCACACACGGGTAGATTTGTAAACAGATTAGAGTACAATCAAGCACCGTGACCGCACACGTTGCTCGATTGTATTTGAATCTTTTTACAGATCAACCTGTGAGTTCCTAGCTTTAGTGTTTACTGCATTGGCGTAGCGTGGGCCCTCGTCGCCCGGGGCCGACCGGAAATCCGCCGCCCCTCCACCTAGCAACCCCACACAGCACACACAATATCATGGTGATTGCCGCCGCCCCTTTTGATACGCCGCCCCTTCACCTAGCAATTCCACCCCGCACACACAATATCATGGTGATTGCCGCCACCCCTTTTGATACGCCGCCCGGGGCCATGGCCCCCTCGGCACCCCCCTCGCTACGCCACTGGTTTACTGTGTACACTGGTAGCAGATGAATACATAGATTTTTGATCATTCCTTTATGTAATTATTTTCCACACAAGTAATCCCTGCACATATTTTCCCAGATAAAGTCATTAGTAAGGTATTCAGATAAGTGGCACAGGCCGTTCAGTTGACGTGCTGCTTCTCCAACAATATGAAATAGTTTGACAAAGTACAGCATGTTATCATTTAGCAGTGCACTTGTCTAAGGAAGGGAGATTTTGATTTATAAAGGTTTAATCTCTCAGATGGTAAGCTCTTTTTGCCATGGTTATATGGCCGTCACTTTTTTACAGACAATTTTGTTCCACCTTTTCTTCCTGTCTAAACCAATATTTGTGTCGCCTTAGCTGCAGGGTTCTGGTGTTTAATGAATAACTTGAACTTGGATAAAATATTTGTTTTTGCTATTGAGTTAAAGTGAGAGTAGACACCAAATAAAAATAATAAATGGCTTTTATACTGCCTGTTGCTATCGTACAGTCATTTTGTACGTTTGCCATTAACAAAGAGAAGTGTCTATAATTTCAGTGGTTGTTTTTTTTTTTAACAGTGAGAGACAGAACAATAACAAAAATCCTGAAAATGTATTTAAAAAAAGTTATACATTAATTAGCATTTTCATAAATTAAGAAAGTATTTGATACCTTTGCAAATCACAGAGGTCCAATGTGCCTTGTAGTTGGCCACAAGTTTTGTGCACATCTCAAGCCCACTCCTCTCTGCAGAAGTCCCTAATGTTTCATGGCTGATGTTTGGCAACTCCAAGTTTAGATTAACATTGAAACTCCATGAGGGAAGATCTCCAGACTGACGGAGATTGGCAGTTATTTTATAGTTCTTCCATTTGTAAACCAATTGTTGTCTCCTCACTCAGCTGCTTGGGGATGGTCTTCTAGCCCAGTCCAGCCTTGTGTAGGTCTAAAATCATGTCCCTGAGATCCTTGCACAGGTCTTTGGAGTTTAGAATCTGGATAGATTGATTGCTTCTATGGACAGGGGTCTTTTATACAGGTTATGAGTTTCATGTTTGGCACCTCTAGAGCTAGCCACACACGGCTCGATAAAGTAACAGATTAGAGGAAGATTGGGCGGCATGCGCGCTCAGGGCTCCCAATTCTCTTGTAATCTGTTACTTCATCTGACCCATCCACGGTTCCTTCGAGCAGGATCAATGAAGTTTCTCCTAAGTAGTTCTGGGCTAATGTTACACATAGTTGTCATTAAAGTAAAACTCCATGAGGTGAGGTCTTGCATGGAGCTCAAGATTGTCAGTTATTTTATGCTTCTTTTATTTAAGAATAATCGCACCAATTCTTGTCACCTTCTCACCCAGCTGCTCATGATAGTCTTGTAGCCCATTCCAAGAAAGATAATAGGTAGTTGCGCACAACCTTCAGCAGTGATTACACAGCTGCAATGATATCAGTGGCCAGAAAGGCCCTCAGTTGGTGTATGGGGCCTGAGCAAAGATTGCAGAGTAAAACAGAGTCAGTATGAGGGGTGGGTGTTTAAGTTGTCTGTAGGTGTGCAGCTCTCAAAATGGAGGAGTGTTGCCCCGTGTAACAGACAATTAAGAACAAGGACAGAGGCGCACAACCTGTACAACAAATTGTTAAATCATGTGGAATGGGATAAGATAAAACCAAATGAAAAACAGACAAGATACTTACATTAGGAGTGGTTTACAAGGATGGCACGGGCAAGGTTTCCATGGTGGAGAACATTTTCTTTTTTTATATATGTGAACCTATAACTGTTTATTTTTTTATATGTTAAAACTTACTGAACAATTCTGCATCTAGTTTTGGACCTTTGACCACCTATTGCTGAGTGTCCGTTCACAACAGGCATGTGTTGTTCAGACCTCTGCAAATGTGTTCTTGTGGAAAAAAACTAGTTGCTGAGCCAACAATTCATTATTACTCATGTTTCAGTTGAGGTGTTGGCAGAATATTACCTGGTAATTAAATTGTACTTTAAGAGATCACGTGAGCACGTTCTACGATTACATGATCATGAAATGTAACCTGAAAAAGTCTGTATTTATCTTTGTATGATAGCACAGCAAGCTGAATTTCCAGACAACCATTTATTTCTGTAACACTTGGACAAATCCTTTTTTTGTGGTAACCTACCCTGTTCCCCCGAAAAAAGGCACCCTTACATTTTTGCCTCTTGCTGAAATATAAGGCATCGATATAAGATACGGTACTGTAACTCTGGAGAGGGGGGATCAGAGGGGGGAATCAAAATGAACAGGAGGATCAGAAGGGGTTACTAAAATGGTAATCCCCCCTCTGAGTCTCCTGTGCCATTTTGATTCCCCCCTCTGATCCCCCCTGTGTCATTTTAAGTGACCCCCACCCCCCCAGTGCCGTATTCTTCCCCCAAAATAAGACATAGGACATCTTTGGGAGCAGAAGTAAGACATAAGACTGTCTTATTTTTTGGGAAGCGCTGTAGTTGTTACAGGTCGAAGTAAAGAAGTCATTGGAACACTAGTTTATTGGGTTTATAAATCATGATTGACAGTTTAGCAAGTTTTTGAGTCTCTCAAGAAATAAGGGTATCAAATGTATTTTTATTGTGTTTAATAGTGTAATTATTTTGATTATGTATTGACTTAGAGAGTATAAATGACAAAAATGGCATAAATGTGTGCTAGTAATTCACTTTATATCCATCATTGTCACGGATAGCCCTCAAGAATGAAGAGCAATCACCATGTGTGTGGTATTGAGCATTATATGATTTACACTGCAATTTAAAACAAATCAGCTTTAGAATATGAGTTTTTTGGTTTTGTGCTTGATAACACTTTAAATATTATATGATGTGTTTTCTTTTGTAGGATGTATACACAAAAACCAAGCCTAAGGTGGAGACTGCAGTGGAACATTCTAAAGGTATATAGTGTATTTTGCTTATGATAATACACACTGGAACATAAGATGCAGCCATGGTTTTAGGAAGGACATTAAGGGGGAAAAATTACTTGCAGATTCTGGTCTCTGAGCAGTGCAATCCTGTTTGTGCATACTAATGGACCATTAGGTATACACATATGGAATTGCAACTTCAGTGAATATATAACATGCTGTTTTCACAGTCACTGTCACATTGCATGTCTGCTACATCATGCATCATGTGACATCCAGAGCCTGCTTATTGACTGGGAATAGCATATAATATATTCACTGCACTTGCAATCCCTTTTGTGTATATTTAATAAGTGGCTCATTTGTATGGAGACTGACAGAACAAAGCGCACAGTGGGGAGAAAGACTGGCTCTGGCTCTCAGCAGTGCACCTCCTTCCCCAAAAAACATGTTTATTAGCTTTATAGGATCCACAGATGTTTCATGTAATGTATATGTCTGCACTCCGTTGGGACCCCCGGCGTTAAGTGCAGTGCTTGGAAGGGATCTGGATGGAGAGCATAAACTGCCCAGCGGATCCTTGTTCACATGGCGTTGAGCCGATTCGCCAATGCAGGGGTAAACGGAGTGCAGTACGTTAAACTCAGTCCGGCAGAACGCAGTGAGAACAGCCTGTCCGGTAGGAAGGTATGTGGATTGGCACCTTCGGGACCCCAGCCAAGGAATGCACTGAGCGCAGGGGGCCCAACGGAGCCAGGAACGCAGTGGAGACATATCCTTACTTTAGGTTATATTATTATATAAATATATATATTATATGCCAATTATGTGTTTAATCTCTTATGCAATACATCCACAGACGTGCAGAGAGCCAAAAGAAGTAATACTTCATATGAAAGGATGTTAATGACCTGTATTGAATTCTAAACCAATTTAAGGGTATTTCCTTGTATGCTTTTGCCTTTGTTCTTTCTGTAAAGTCATTTATAGCTTCTATTAATCTGCAGAAAAGTTATTACATACGGGCAAAGGTTAAGACATCAGCTAATACAGGCAATTCAGTCTGGTAAAACCTAGATTTAGCTGGTTTTTATCAACGTGCATTTTCATTTTATTAAAAAGTTTGATTCCAAGGTCGAGGTGAATTTTTTTTGACAGTTTATCATTACACATTCCAAGCAGCTGAATGAAACGCATACAATTACAAGTGTCTTCTCAACTTATATGCACATTTATGCAATAAAGAATGGAAGGCCTGGAGCAAACTTATTAATTGACAAATTAAAAATGGGAGCCCTAAGCAGTTAGTGTCATAACCTTAATGTAGCTTGGGATAGTTTTGTTTACAAATATTGCACTAGGGTTAGCTTACTTGTTCCAAGTCTTCTCAGCTCATCTTCATGGTTACATTGATGTCAGCGATGATGCCGGGGATATGCATGGGAGTTATGGGTGTAGAGCAGGAAAGAATACTAACAGATTTTAATCTGATGATTTTAAACAGAACATTTCAATCTGTTTGTATTTCCTGTATTGCTTTTTAAACAGAAATGGGTGTTGAGTAGACTGCTAGGGAGGTTATGATGAGCCATTGCTGCACTCTTTTCCTGTGCAGAATGACTGTTATATCTACATAATTTTTTTGTAGGCTAGATGGGTTGGTGGGCTGGGTCCTTTCCTCAGCTCTGTATTCTGTGATGATACTGGCATAACTTTTGCCTTCTGTTCACAGTTTGTTTTGTCTACCATGCAGTAATGGTAATACATGAGGATTAACAAATTTAGGCAGCCGCACACGCACGAGGTGCAAAATTGTCCGTCGATCACGGGTGCCCATATGGGGTAACAGATCCCTGTCGCCCCAAAGCTCAGCCAGCCAGAAAACGGGCATGTCCATAAATCTCTGGCCGATGCCATTAGTTTCAATGGAGACCAGCGTCCCCATTGAAACTAACGGTCGGCACACAAAGGGTGCCCGCCGATGCTGTGAGCGATGGCGTGCAGTGTGATGACGCCATCGCTGTTGCACTCCATCGCTGATCTGTGGGCCCCCACTTGGTATTTGTGTTGGGGCCTTTAGTGTACCTTTATGTAAACATCACTGTATTTTATTATGTAGTGCGTTAGCTTTAAGACTGTTCTAGAAATAAATGAATCCTCACAAATTGTTTGTTGCAGCAACATATGAATATCTAAGAGATGCACCACCCGGATTCTACCCAAGACTTGGCCTGATTGGATTTGCAGGAATTGTTGGTCTATTCCTTGCAAGAGGTAAGCGTTTGATTAGTTACATGAAAATGGCACTTCAGTCACATATACACTTTAAAGCTTAGGATTCACTTCATATGAGTTTAGTTGTGTTATTTTTCAAGAAAAGCTCATAAAGTAAGAAGTAGATGTTTGATTTATTTGTCTTTCTAAAATAAGTTCCTTCTGTCTTCTTTTACAAAATCTGTCTCTGTTGGATTCTAATGGAATAGCTTTTTAATCATAATTAATTATATCATAAATAATAATTTGCATATTATAATATTCTAAACATCCAAAATAATTTGTATGCGCTAGGCTTGCCCCATCATAAGGATGTCTGTAGAAAGCATGCATTTGCTCTACTCAAATTCTTATTGCCTCCTTATTGGTGGAAAGGGTGATAAATAGTCACGCTTATGTTGGTTAGAGCATAGTGTAGTGATTACACGTGCGTGCACACACACACACAGATTTTTCTCTTTCTTGCATGTCAGCTTGAAGGAACCTAAACTCTACAGTTAAAGCGGACCTACCACGTTGTAGGTCACTTTGCACTATCGGCATCAGGCTGCC
>CM070033.1:149674455-149689859 GCA_036250615.1 Ptychadena robeensis
ACACGCACCTTCCAAAAAGTTCAACTTTTGTCTCGTCGGTCCACAAGGTATTTTCCTAAAGTCTTGGCAATCATTGAGATGTGTTTTAGCAGAATTGAGACGAGCCGTAATGTTCTTTTTGCTTAACAGTGGTTTGCGCCTTGGATATCTGCCATGCAGGCCGTGTTTGCCCAGTCTCTTTCTTATGGTGGAGTCGTGAACACTGACCTTAATTGAGGCAAGTGAGGCCTGCAGTTCGTTAGATGTTGTCCTGGGGTCTTTTGTGGCATCTCGAATGAGTTGTCTCTGCGCTCTTGGGGTAATTTTGGTCGGCCGGCCAATCCTGGCAAGGTTCACCACTGTTCCATGTTTTTGCCATTTGTGGATAATGGCTCTCACTGTGGTTCACTGGAGTCCCAAAGCTTTAGAAATGGCTTCATAACCTTTACCAGACTGATAGATCTCAATTACTTTTCTTCTCATTTGTTCCTGAATTTCTTTGGGTCTTGGCATGATGTCTAGCTTTTGAGGTGCTTTTGATCTACTTCTCTGTGACAGGAAGCTCTTATTTAAGTGATTTCTTGATTGAAACAGGTGTGGCAGTAATCAGGCTTGGAGGTGACCACAGGAGTTGAACTCAGGTGTGATAAACACCAGTTAACTTATTTTTTCACAAGGGGGGCAATCACTTTTTCACACAGGGCCATGTACATTTGGAGTTTTTTTCCTCCCTTAACCTCCCTAGTGCACCGCCCGTATCGCGCCGTTGTAAACGATCAAGGCAGTGTACAGAGTACAGTGTACGGAGCTCATTACTGACAACAGCTGCGTGAGAGGGGAAGCCGGCGCTCCTCCATTAACATGGAGGTCTATGGCGCCCCCGCCCCCTTCCGCGTCACCGTGACGCGATCGGGGCGGTGCCGCCAACCCGGAAATGCTGCAGCGATGAAGACAATCGCTGCAGCTTTCCGGGGAGGCATAGGGTCTCCCCGCTGCCTGCTTTCCCGGCGGTTGAGGCGAGCCTGAAGCTCGGACGAGCTAGGCTCGTCTCAACCGCTAGGGAGGTTAATAACGTAAACCTTCATTTAAAAACTGCATTTTTTGTTCAATTATGTTATCTCTGACTTATAGTTAACGGTTTTTGATGAGCTGAAACATTTAAGTGTGACAAACATGCAAAAGAATAAGAAATCAGGAAGGAGGCAAATAGTTTTGCACACCACTGTATGTGTATAGTTGCTCCTGAATTGCTGTTGTTCTTAGATGTTATATTGCCACTTAAGCAAGACATACAAGGCTCGATTTTTTTAATAGATTTGAGCGCAATCGAGCAACATGTGCGATCACGGCGCTCAACTGTGCCACAGCCTAGAGCCTGTGATCAGCTCCTGGCAGGGTAAAGGGGGAGGAGCCTAGCACAGCTGTGTACACTACACAGACTGTGTGCTGTGTAGTGTACACAGGGGAACGGTGGTGGGGCCTAGCACAGCTGTATGCACTACACAGACTGTGTGCTGTGTGGGGGGGAGCCCCCTTCTGCTGCCATTCTGTGTCTGCTCTCCCAGCTGCCTGTCAGCAGCTCCCAGCCAGTGTGAGAGATTTTCCGTTAGGGTCTCCATCGAACGGGAATTGATGTGTAAAGTGGTGCAATTGACGTCACCACACTGCCATTGATTGCGGGTTGATTGCATGGATAACGACCTGTGTATGGCCAGCATAAGAGTTCCCTAGAATATTTAGCTAAAGAAACATTTTACAGATGGCCTTATAGGATAGCTGCTAAAAGTTCCCAGATCTTCTCTATTACTTGCAATACTTAATACTGTAATTAATATACCACACTGAACATTATAAATCAATTTCTGACATGCATGTGCACAGCAAATCCTGCAGGCATGTTATGGTGCTGCCAACCAAGATTTATGGCTATCACTGTTCTTTACTCAAGCATTGCATCCTCTCCTTATGTTGTCTAAGGAATAGTAAACCATTTGCATGCTTTGATAAGCATAAACACAAATTTTCTTGTTAACATGACCTCTGGTTTCTGGAAGGCATAGGTTTGAACAAAGACAACCATTCAGGGAACTGTGCAAAAGTTCATTTACTTAGGGCTATGGAGATATGGAGAACAAGGAATTATATCATGATACACTTCTTTATTATGCTGGGATCATTTTACGCAGTATAATGCCTTACCAGGTCAGGAGCTAAATAAAGAAAAGATGGCCAGTTCCACTTTGCCAAAATCAGATGAATTGACATTGGTGGATCTAAATCTGGAAAGGTAATCTTTCAGTTCTGTCATTTGCTCAAGCAGTGGTGTGGTTTGTTGAATGTTGCATGAGCATTTGATTCAAATGGGCTGTTTATTAGTAGGGGCTGTGACAGACTGTTGGTCTGTCATGGTGTAAATGGACCCATCAGGTATATCCTGGAAGGAGTCCAGGAAAATGTTGAACAGCAGCAATAGGTTGTTGTACAGTTTTGTTTCGTTTTTGTTTTGGGATCCTGGATTCTGGGATGGGAGGGAAGGAACTGGGTGGGCCTTCCCATTCCATCCAGGAATTACACCTGATGGACATCAGGGAGGTGCTGGGTGTATCTCAACAAAAGAGACTGAAGCCACTCAGTCAGGGCTCCCAATGAGGTTGGAGACATTGCTGCTGGGCGCAGCAAATGCAGGGCGCACAGGGAGTGTGTGGCCCCATGGTGGTGGCTGCTAGGAGGCAGGCAATTAAGGTGGAAAGAACCATTGTTTGATCAGGACAAAGCCAGGAGGCTTGGCATTTTCAAGGACTTGGCTGATATTAACTGTGAGGGTGAGTTTATTTTTGGACTGGTGCTGTTAATAAATATGGGCAGGAGCCCTAAAAAGAATCCTGTTCTTGTGGATATTCCTCATTTACAGATGCCGTTTCAGCTGAACCCCCACAGGGTTTATTAATGACATACCTGTCAACCCTCACATTTTGGCCAGAAAAATGTTTAATGTGGCTAGCCAAATCCTGATTTCACAAAAACCCAGCTTTTCTCTGGGATTTTGAAATTGGGAGAAGGTAGGAGGCAGGGGGCGTTACTCTCCCTCCTAAAGCAGGGTACAGACATGAAGATATGGGCCAGATAGATGGCCAGATTCGAGCGCCATGCGTGCTCAGGGCCATCCAACTGGCCCATATAATATGCCCCTATCACTGTTTTCGAGCGGGCAAATCAATCCCGCTCGGAAACAGCCATATCGGACATGTCCGTTAAATATGGCCGATGTCCGTTGCTTTGCCTAGAGACTGCGGGTCTCCAGGCAAAGCATCGGCTGAGCTGGGCAGAGCTGTCTCCCCAGCTCTGCCGATATCTGACAGCAGCGTGATGATGTCATCACGCTGCTGCAGGGTACATCGGGCGTCTCCAATATCGAGCCGTCTGTACCCTGCTTAAATTCCCAACCCGCTTGTGCGGATGATGTGCGGGGTGGGACATTACTAGGGAGAGAAACTAAATAGGAGGGAGGAGACTTTAATCTCCTGATACAGGAAGTGACGTCACTGACCGTATTACCAGCTGGCGAAATTGACAGCTATGTAATAATTTTATCAATATATCCTCATTTGTTTTTTATTGCTTGGCGCACCATTCTGCCATTTAAAAACAGCATTGCGGGTGTGCCACTTTGTAGCGCAAGAGTGTCCCATTCATCAGAAGAAGAAGCAGTGGACACAAGCCCTAAAACTATGTGCTCCTGCCAATGCAGTGGGAATGCGCCCTTAGCCATGGGCCCTCAAATCTGCCATCTTGTGTCCTTCCAGCACGGAAAAAGCAGAGAATTCATGCCACAGTGTGGGGAATGAGCCTACACCCCAAAGGTGCACTCGCAATTATGTCAGTCCACACAATCTGCTTCTCACATTTGCTCCTGCCCATGTTTATTAGTGACACAACAGGTCAAAAGCAATAACCCTCGCAGGGGTAATAGCAGGGATGCAAATAATGTCCTCACAGGAAAAATGCCAAACTTCCTGGCTTGCAGGCATCAACACAATCCCATTTATCCACTGCTTCGGCAGCACAGTGTCTCCCCACCTCATCAGGAAGCCGTGACTGACTGGTCCCAGCTCCTTATGTGGAGACACACCCGGCCATCTCATTAGGGTCCAGCAGGTTTATCTTGGTGGGGTGGGAAGGCCCACCCAGTTCCTTCCATCCCCACTCCAGAGTCCAGCTCCCTGTACCAAAAACATAACAAAACTGGGCAGCAACCCACTGTCACTCCCCAACACTACTCTGGACTCCCTCAAGGACACACCAGCAGACCCCTTCAGTGCCGCACATGGACCACTTACACCATGACAGATGGCTGGTCTGTCACAACAGGTAAATCAGGGGCTGCCGACTGAAACCAGAAACACTCAACTTTGCTGTCAGAATGGCAGCCACCTGCTCCCAAGTACAATATGCTTCTAATAAGCAGAGCACAGTGCACTTGTAATGGGGTTTCTATAATTAGCAAGGAGAGGTGCATTCTCCTTGTGCAATGTGGCTGTCAATTTGACAGCTTGAGTCCCTCCTGCCTTTATTTATGAATGAAAGAATCTACTGTTGTGTTTTCTTATATATTACTGTTAGTTTAAAATAAAAATCATTTACACCTATCCATACTCAACATTCATTTTTTTATGACTCCTTGATTCCTTCTTTATTGTTTTAATATGTATATAATACTTTTTTATTTGTCATGTAGCACAAAAGAAGCCTTTTACTTTAAAATGTTTACCGTACTTTAAAATAAAATGGACAAATCTGCAATGAAGGAAAAATTTGCATTGTTTCCTTCACTGTTTATATTTCATTGTTTTACATGACCAAGCATTTGACCAAATGAAGAGCGCGGGCTGCGCCCAGTTTGGCACCCACGGCCTGGTGCTGGTTACACTGATTTCAATTGAATCTGTAAAGAAAAACAGCTGTTGTCAGTAGGTGGGGACTACTGCTTCTGTCATGATAAACTGGTTTTTAAGTGACGGAAAATTGTCAGTCTTCTTGTGGTAAATCTCCTTCAAGCTATGCGTAAATTGCTTCAGCACATAGCACGGATATTTAGAGCTCCTGTAAACACATTTTTGTGTTCATCTCGTGTATATAATACATAAGAAGCATTTGTTTTGTTTAATTTTTTCCTACTCTTGTGTGACAGACAATCGCTATTCTATTGTGTGTCGTCCATACTGGGCCTCTGTATATGTATATACAACACTTGTGTGGTTGACTGACTGAAGTTTCCTGGTGATCTGGATCAGACAGGCCCGAGTCACATGACTAGAGTTTCCTGTAAGTATGAAATGAGGTCATAACGAAACTTCTGAAGTGCTGACCCATTAAACAAGCAGACTATTGTGAAACCGTCAGCGCACGGAGCTCCTATCTTAATATTTTTTGTGAAAAGGAAATGTTGTCAATTACCGCTCGTCTTCCCACCCAGTCACCAGTGTTATTCTTCTCCCTCGGGGAAATAATATTTTGTCAGAGCACGTTTTTACAGGCAGGAGTACAGGAAAAAAAACATGTGTGTTAAGACCCCCATACACCTTACAATCTTACCATACAATTTTTGTACAATCAACTTTTGTTCTACCAAAACCATGTAATATGAGGATCTTAAACCTTCCAATCACTATGTATTCTATTAGAGAGGCCACTTTACTACACAGTTGTTGGTAGATGGAAATTGTATGGATCGATCTTAAGGTGTATGAAGGGCTTAAGGAATTTATATATTTTAAGTAAACCAGGTCACCACTTCTGCAGACGTGGAGCTTTGCATACCAGCAGACAAAAACAATCTCTTCTAGGCCACTGGGCTAATGTTAGAAATGACATTTTGTTGATATTTAACAACAGAACCGGTTTATCCTGCCTTTGTGTATTATTTCAGCTATGATTTTGCGTATGACACAATTAAATAACATTACTTTAATATTAAACACCTTTTTCCATGGAAATGTACACACTACCACTCCCTCTGCTGAACAAGTGGGTGCGTCTGCCAGGGTAGAGCAGCTTTTAATATAATGACATTATACATGAGATACCCTGTATATGGATTTGACCCACATGCATATCAGACTGTCACAGTCATGAACTCAAATATTCAAAAAAGGAATATACAAGTCTTGTTTTACAAAAATATTTGTTTTTCCAAGATATAAGATATTTTCCTTCAAACAACTACTGTTACCTATAGAATGCCCTTACATGCCAATTTTAAATGTACAAATCAGCATACCAGCAAAGTATCTACAGTGCATCCGGAATGTATTAACAATGCTTTTTACACATTTTGTTATGTTAGTTATGTTAAGGCCCCCATACACGTGTCGGATTCGCACCGGATTCCACCACGATCGATTCCGGGCGCGTGCACGCGAAATGATCGTGCCGGAATCGCATGCAGCCCACCTTGTCCAATCGATCAGGTCCGATCGTTCAGGGGCTCAGAATCGGATCCGACGGAGAACCAACATGTTGGTCTTTCTCATCCGATTCTGCCCGGATCAGGGGGAGTTGCCATTTGTGAGGTGGAATCGGAGGTGGAATCGCACACGGAATCGTGCCGGAATCCGCTCGGACAAGGTGGTATGCTGCAATGGATACTCTTAATTGGCCGATTGATCACACCTGCGATTCCCGGCAGAATCGCCGGAATCGATTGGATAATGAATCGATTGGACATGGAATCTGACACGTGTATGGCTAGCTTTACAGCCTTATTCCAAAATGGATTCAATTCATTTTTGTCTCCGAATTCTACACACAACATCCCAGAATGACAACATGAAAAAGGTTGAGATTTTGGCAAACATAATAAAAATTTTAAAATTGACAAAGCACATGTACATAAGTATTCACAGCCTTTGCCATGAAGCTCAAAATTGAGCTAAGGTGTTCCCTGTTTCCCCTGATCATCTTTGAGATGTTTCTGCAGCTTAATATGATTTAAATAAATTGCATGGTGGCGAGGGGTTGCTATACGGGAGTATGGAATGGAGAGGATAAAGGGATGAGTCCTGCCCCCATGAGTACAGTCGAAGCCTACTTTTCTCTGAAGTTTATTCGGGCGTGTGTGCATCCAGAGAGCGTAATAGTAGGCATATCTCTCATACGCTATTGTCCCAGTATCCCTCTGCAGTTTTCGCCAGTTACCCATACTGCCGTTCCGGTACTTGGGCCACGCCAAGGCTGCCATGGAGCCATTGCTGGTGTGCCCTCTACTCCAACCCACCATAACCTTTATCCAGCACCCTGACATCCATTGTGCCTATTCGTGCAACCCCTGGCCATAGGAGCTTGTTGCCTGTACCGCCATCCATGACATGACAGCGACATTCTATTGACTAGTTACATGGGACTCATTGCTGAGGACTATACTGATTTCAACTACCTGTTTGTCAGTTCGGTTAAAGCAAGGCCTGTGCCTGACCTCGTGGTATAATAAAGTTTCAGTATAAGCATTAACAGCCACCTAGTGTCATCTGGATGGTCCTAGAACCTTACAATTGGTTGTACAGAAATTGTATGGAAAGATTGTAAGGTCTATGGGGGCCTTAAGATTACATTTTGCAGAAACTTTTTTTTTATTCCTTGGGTAAATGAGTATTATATCTTTTTTATCTGGTATTAATGTATCATGGGTCAAACGGGTCAAATGAGGAAACGTAAGAAACATATCAGATTGTAGAGAGAGTAACGTTAATATTTGGACATTGTCCCCCATATTACCGAGGCACAGCAATTAATCTCTTTTCCAAGCTCAGTGACTTGGGCTTTTGACCCTTTTTATTCTCCTGTAATTATTATTTATGGCATGGAAAGTATGTTCATGACCTTGTCCACTTTCTTTAGACGCTAAGGATGCAGACAGGAAAAGGTAGTCAAAATAGTATTTAGTTATCATAATATGGAAGAAATTACATCTTCAGTTTAAGTGAACAACACCAAAAACTCAGTCCTGCCTAAAGGACAGTTTAGGCAGGAGCAATAAGGCGAATTCAGTGCCAAAGTGTAGAAAAGTATAACAACCAATAACAATTCGTCTTTTACAGATTTACTTTTTATTCTTTTTTTTTTTAATGCATCCTACTATCAGTAGCGGAAAGTGTTCTCTCTCATTTTACTTATATCACTTTCAACAGTTCCTCATGTTCTAGATGCAGCAATGCAAAGTCTTAATTTGTCAAATGGCCTACTCTAAATTCCAAGCTATTGGATGGCCAGCATTGTACAAACTTTTCCTTTGTCATCCATCTGTACTATATATTCCCTTCCTACCCATGGGCTACTCACTAGGAATTGTACAAAAGAGCAGTGATGCTCACATGAATTTAACATAGCATTTCCACATGAAAAGTTTGGGCAAACCCGCTCTACATTTATAGTCAGGAGTGCACACATTTTGTAGTGAGCTCCGCAGATGAGTACCAGGAGATGGTGTTTTGTACCCACCCCATATTTATGTGGTCTTCCTCACTGTCCTCCGCATCAGCTTCCTGCATGGTAGATTCTGCTGCAGATTGACCTCCCTGTTCCTGATTGAGTCTCCGATTAGCTGTCTCCATCCACAGGTCACCAGCTGGCTTTGGGATAAATGTAACTCTCACAGTACAACACTTTGAACCCCCAGATTTCATACCTCAGTAGTACAACCCCAAAATTTTCTGGCTTAGTAACTAACCCCTGAGACTATCTGTAGTCCTAATGTCAACCTTTCATAGTCATATTCCAGCTGTCACACAGTGCTTTTCTCTTGTCAGATTTTACCCTTACATATGCCTTTTCTGACTTTCATCCCCCAGTTCTCCTACACCCCTAACTCCTACCTAACTTAATAGTTATTCATATTTCCCTGCAGTTACCCAAGTGACAAAAATTGGATACATTTATCAGTGGCTGCCCAGACATGGAGTTCTTCCAAGTTGTTAGTACGCATATGAGCTTTGTAACAATATTGCAGGTACCCAGAGCTAGTTTTTGGCCCCTTTTGGGTACCAGAGTACCACTTATGTGCACCCCTGCTTATAATGTATGTTATATGTGTGAAAAACATTGTAATGTCTTCTGTCAAGGAATTCACTCCTACATAATTATTTTGTAATATAATTGGCAAGATTCGCCTTCTGAATAACAAATTAGTCACAATCCCTTTGAATGATTCACATTATGTTAAAAAAAACGATGAACCAGACCTGGGTGTTTAAATAGAAAAGACATACAGTACACGCAGAGTTAATCTCTTAGGACATTCTGATTCAGGAAGTTGTGTATGTGTAAAACCAACAACTGAACAAGTGAAACAAGACATGCCTGTACTGCAGTCATGGTAGTACAAGGAACACAAGACCGTTTAAGACAGATCTCAAGTATAGGACACTTTGTTTCTCAATAGCATTCCATAAATACAAATAATTTTTACTTTCCCAATAAACTGTTGCTACCTCACCTCTAAAGTATTTTTGTAATGTAATGAAAGGAACACTACTGAGTACAGAACAATGGGCATGTGTGCAAATATACGGAGTACCATTGTTAAAAACATAAGTAAACTAGCTGTCTAACAGATCCACTTGTTACTTGGATCCAGTGTGTGTCAAAAGCTAAAGCTGGGTTGTTTTCCTGTCAACTTTTTGGCAAATCGGCTGCGTGTGATGATGTTATCATGCACGCCCGCTAGTGCGAGGCCGAGAATCGGCTGGGCACCCTTTGTGTGCCGGCCATTACTTTGGATGGTGACTGCTCTCCCCATCCAAAGTAATGGGATCAGCCGGGAATTTACCGACATGTCAGATCACCTTGCAATCTGACATGTGGCAGATTCCTGGTTGAACTTGCCAGGTGGGCGCACCCAATTTTTGCGCACGGGGGTCAATTGCCCGAAAAATCTGGCAGGATAACGCGTGTCTCTTAATGCCAAATAAAGCAAAAACTATTTGGATTTTATGGAAATACCTGTTAAGCTGGCCATAGACGTCTCGATTTCCCCAAGATCGTTTTTTTTTTAAAGGATCGTGACATGCGATTAAATCTTCGATCATAAGTCATACATCGATTGTAAAGTGCACCATTTTTGGGATCCGATTAATTGCCAATCAATCGCCGATTCATCACCGAATGACGTAACTAAAGATCGGCTACACAAAATAAAGTAATAAGAAATTATGAAAGCTGGGATACGGCCTCCATCTGAAATATTCAGACATGTCCGATCCCTGCACAATCAATTTTTCTGCGATTTTGATCATTCGCTAACTTCATGCATGCATGGGCTTGTTAACCATCGATCGCATCGGCCGATTTCCTATGAAAAATCGAGACGTCTATGCCCAGTTTAGTATTAAATATAATCTTAACATGTTGATGTAATTTCAATTGTTTCTATCTTATTAAATGTCATGGTTGGTGTTAGGGACTAGGTGGGCCAGTGGACCCTCAATGCCAACGTCATGGTTTAAAAAAGTGCCACCATAGATGCAGACCCTGCAAGAAGTGATGGGCTTTCCCAGATTGGGGGTCTGGTGCAGAGGGTAGCTGACTAGCAGGAAATGATATAAGGCACCCAGGAGCAAAGCAGAGTGCCAGGAAGCCCAGATTTTTTTTTTATTCCCAATACAGGAGCTGGAACTTGGAAGTCAAGACTTAAGCAGGGTACAGACATGTAGATATGGGCCAGATTGATGGCCAACTTGAGTGCCGTGCGTGTTCACAGCCATCTATCTGACCCATATAATATGCGGCTATTGCTGTTTTCTAACGGGACCAATCAATCCCGCTCGAAAACAGGGATATCGGACATGACCGTTAAATACAGCCGATTTCTGTTGCTTTGCATGGAAACCGCGGGTCTCCATGCAAAGCATCAGCTGAGCTGGGGAGAGAGCAGAGCTGTGTCTCCAGCTCCTCCGATATCTGACATCAGCGTGAAGACGCAAGACCACTATCCACATACTCTAGATGTTAAAAACCAAATCAACAAAAAATCTACTTGAAGTGGTTCTCATCACTCTCAAAATAGGATGGCGCTTTCACAATTGAATGTGTTTATGCATTACATTCATCCATTCAAAGATTTATATAAAAAGCTATCATTGCTATAATGTATTGTACAGAGCTATGAGGATCATGGCCTATTTTCTCCACTTTGATGACAAGGGAGGAACTGACTGTAGTGTGGATGTGATTCATGTGTTATGTATGTACAATTAGAATCTTCAAGTCATTTCCTACAGTTCACATGTCTGGAGGCATAATCTGGTTCCATTTTACACCCTGTGTAAAAATATTACTGCGGATGTGTTACATAGTCTGTCCTTTAAACTATAATTGTCTGTTTAGTATGTTTATATAACAAGTCATGGTAACTAAGGCTGCCTATACACGGGTCGATTTTTAGTACGAACAATCGGTTGCCATGTGTGTTCATGGTGATTGATTGTTCAGAAATCAAACGCGGCCAACCTTTCTTCGAGCAGGATCAATCGATCGATCAGTTTTGATGATGTCACCATGTCTGCTCGATGGGGTATTGACCGTGTATGGGCACCCTAAACCTCTTTACTTGTGGAAGAAGTGGTGAGTTAGCCACGAAACGCGTCAATGTGAAACATACCTGTACCAAATTAAAAGCATTATTGTTATTAATTCTGGGCGTCTGGCCAGAGCCTTTTTTCCCCGGGGACCCCCTACAAAAGCATACCTAATCCGAGGAAAGGAACAGCACCACTGCTGAACTGACCTCGGCAACCCAGAGGCACCAGAGAGCGACCACAGACAAACACTGAATAGAGACAATGAAAAAATCTCTCTATATAACCAAGCTACATCACGGTTGCTGGCACACAAGTTTACTCTTGCGCCCAGCAAACGAAAGTGTAATTACTTACTCCAACCTAACCAAACCTTTTGGCCTCATTTGATGTTCCCACCCATTTGGATTAATATGGAATATTATGGAACTGATTTCTTTTTTCTTCCTTTTTTCACTTCTGTCCTAAACCCTTCGAATACCCACTAGGACTTCAAAAAAGGACCATTCCTCCCCTTAATATTTTTAAAATGAGCAAACTTGTCCCTACTGATATTTTGAAGCCAGGGAAGCCTTTTAAACTGCTGTACTTCCTTGCTGTTTCATGAAAAAAGTGAAGCAGTGGGAAAGCCTCCAGCCTTTGACAACCGTCAGCCAATGGGAATGCTCTCTGCAGTGTACATGTGTGTACTGTGTTTCCATAGCCTGATGTCATCCAGAAATAGTACATATAAGGTCTGGTTTTTGGCAAATCATTCATACTACATACTGTATACACAGTTTTCGTTTTGATGGTTTGATCAATGTCAGCAGCTGTTATAAGGAACTTTTAAAAGAGAATCAGACAGATGAAGTTGAATAAGCCAGCTGAAAGGTTAAATCTCTACAAACATTTTACAGTTTGGGTTTGAACATAATTGGTGGCTATGGGACAACAAAGATTGTTGATATAACAAAATCTTTCATAAATAAGGTCTTTTGTAACTGCTAACATAGATAGTACTTAGATTTTCATAAAGCTTCAGTCATTTTCAGCCAAGTATTTTAACAGTCACAGAGAGCTGCTTATTTCTGTGGACCTGGCACAGCTCAATCATGGAATTACAGCATCTGCTTTGTGTGAAGATACTGTTTTTAGGTTCCTCGTGCTGATGAGAGTTCAAGTTGAACAGTGAACATTCAACTAAATAAATTTGCCCCTAAACTCAATATAGTCAACTATATCAACACGCTTCCCACCTAACAAAGCCCTTTGATGAATGTTCTGTTTATTTTCATTAGTTTAAATTGCTTCCAACAAACAATGGAAATTCTGACAAACAACCGCTTTCTATGTAAAGAGTTTAAATCAGGGTGGGTTTGATTGAAATCAAACTGATTTAAAACTCAATTGAAATCACTAGTCACAGTAAGGCTTGATTTAAATCCTAGTTTTCTACATAAAGACTAATTCTTGCTGGTATAAATTTAATATGCAAGGAGATGAAGATTTTTAGAATAACAACTATTCATATTAGTAGTGATGGCCGAACTGTCCGCAAGGCAGACAGTTCGGCGGCGAACATGGATGTTCGCCCATCTTCTCGCCGGCGAGCGGTGCGGGTGTTCGACCCGCTCCGTTCGCCAGCGAGAAGATGATCTCTATTCTTCCTCCGGCAGGATCACAACCTGTGTGATCGTGCCGGAGGAAGAATCTTTTCACTAGAAGACCAGGCATAAAGCCGGTCTCCTAGTGAAAAAAACGGTGACATCACATCCGGCTCCAGGAACCAGGAACTATGCGTTCCAGTATGCGTTCCAGGGACTGACGTCACATCCGGTTTTTCTGATTCAAATTCCCCGCCTTGCGGCGGGGAATTTGAATCTGTCCGCGAACAGGCGGACGGCGGACGTCTTTAGAAGTCCGACCCGCCCGTTTGCGGACAGTCCTGGCCGATGTTCGGCAATCACTACATATTAGGTTTTTATCCCCGGTTTAGGTTAATCATTCATATTTGGACAACTTTTATATATTTGGAAGGAGAAAAATAATCATTACCTTAATAAGAACAATTTAAATAGATTTATTCAACGGAATGCCCCACCCTCCTCACGCTTAGTTTCACTTTCTTTTTGTACAGATCTATTCAATTCCAAACAATCAAATCAAATATTGTTTCTATTCTATTCACCAAACTTCTTGAAACTTAGCACTGAATGGGTTGATTCTGTATCCATAGGTTTGTAGATCAATAGGATTAAGGTCTTTTTCTCAACTCTGTTCATGTTATAACATTTTTGCTGTGAAGAAGAGTCATGTGATCTCTGCCGAGTCACATTCAGTTTGAGAACTGCTAAAGTAAACCAAGCACCTGTGATAATCTCTTTAAACCTTTAGATCTCTCTAAAGTCCCTTATATTACATGGTTTTGGTAAAACAAAAGGAGAGACAGAGAGATCTAAAGGTGTATGGGGGCCCGTAGGCAGAGAAACTGCCCAATAATCTTACAAAAAACTCTGGAAGAGCATGAAATTGTGAAATTTTTACATATACAGCTTTATTCTACATAATTAACAAATACATATTTGGAATAACCTTTGGATGGTAATATATTTTCTTTAAAAAAAAACATTTTATAAAAAAATATAAAATCCTATTTAAATTTTTAAAAAAATTGTGCCCCTTGTTTAGTTTCTCACCCATGAAACCCTTAAGAGAAAGGTTTTTAAATGTCCAGCTTGTAGTACAGTTAAAACTTAGTAAACTAATCAGGTTCTATTTACAGTAATGAATACTCTTGTATTTTTACTTATTGTTATTTGCTACATGGAGCAGCTAGTGTTGAAAAGTCCGTGCAGGATGTATTGTGAGAGTGGGGCCAATGCTCGCTCTTACAAGCTGTAGCCCTGCTCTCTGACCTGCACGTTGCTCTAATATGCAGAGAAAATTGTAACTCATTTCTATAATTGCTGTATCACAGTAATTAACCAAATATGAATTGAAAGAGGCTCAGAGCCAGCAACTGCTTGTCCCAGTTTTCCCACATTTACAGAAGAGTGGGCACACTGATGAAAGTATCTAATAGTTTCAAAATTTCTAGGCATCCTGAGAAATTTCCGTTTTAGGGTTTGTTTCCACTAGAGCGATTGGCCACAGATGGATGCATTTTTAATCGATTTGCACCGTCCACCGCCGATCGCTCCCCTTTGCGTTTGCACGCGATTGTCCGACCTTGATTTCGAACCTTCTTTTTTAATCGCGTCCAATCGTGTGCAATCGCACCTATAGAAAATGAATGGACATGGTCAAAAATCGCGTCCCTATTCACTGGGGTAAAATTGTGTCCCTAGTGAATAGCGATCAGGCACATTTTTTCCGCTAGGGCACATGATCAGGAACAGCACGCGGTTAAAAAATTCGGTAGGGTAGCGCTTAAAAACTCCCCCTTAATTGCTTCCGCGCCCGAACGAGTACATCCATGTGCAATCGAATAAATGGAAACTGTAAAATGATTTTAAATTCAAGCCAAACGCTCTAGCGGAAACAATACCTTACTGGAACCATGTGGACAAGCACAACCATTGATAACAATCCCCCTCCAGTTCTGTTCTTCTGCCTGAAATCCAATCCATGAAGCTCTCTACACAATGTTCATGAGCGCATCTGATGGCCATACAAAGTTTTTTAATCTGTAGCTCTTGCCCTTGCAGAAAGTTAGCGACTTCTGCACTATGTGTGCCTCACTATGCACATACCCAATCTTCGTGATTGTATCTGGGCTACAGCTTTAATGGCTCCTATTGTTCCCAATGACTTCCTCTTTGATATACAGTGCTGCTTGAAAGTATGTGAACCCCTCAAGTGGTGTAGATGTTTCTG
>CM070033.1:149694363-149723522 GCA_036250615.1 Ptychadena robeensis
CAGTTTGGGGACCACTGCACTATCCACACTGTGATAGCAGTTGTGGTTTCTGTCCAAAACGGACATGGTATCATTACCACTAGTGCGACTGCTAACCACATCTGTTACCAGCGCTGCGCTTGGGTCTCTCATACAAGTATATGGTAGATGCCTGTGCTGCACCTACATTACTAGAAATGCAAGCGCAGGTCTAGTGTAAAAGGTACACAGGTTTCCATAGGAAATATTGCGTTGTCTCTAGCTAGGCTGTGGTACTGTACAGAGCAGCTAGTGTGAACGAACCCTTAAAAAATAGGTAATATTATTAATATCAACAAGAAATGGCATCAGAATGCATCTACCCTGTTTCTCCAAAAATAAGGCATCCTCCGAAAACAAGGCACCCTTAAATTTTTGCCTCATGCTTAAATATAAGGCATCCCCCCGAAAATAAGGCACCCCCGAAGATATGGTACTGTAAGTCTAGACAGGGGAAGCAGAGGGCGCAATCAAAATGACACAGGAGGATCAGAAGGAGTCACAAAAATGGTAAAAAAAATTGTCTCCTGTGCCATTTTCATTCCCCCTTCTGATCCCCCCTGTGTCATTTTAAGTGATCCCCCCACCCTGATAACCCAGTGCCGTATTCTTCTTCATGGAAAAATAAGACATCTACCGAAAATAAGACATAGGGCATCTTTGGGAAAAAAAGTTAATATAAGACACTGTCTTATTTTCGGGAAAACATGGTAGATACTTCCAGATTTACATTAAGGGTAAGGCTCCACTAAGGATCGCACAAAAACCACATGTGGACGTGGCCGGCGTGGGCATACATTCGAGCCATGGATTTCAGCGTGGTACAGTGCGGGCCTGGAAAAAAAATGTATTTACCAGCGGCCGCACAGCACTGCATACAATCCGCAGCAGTGGAGACAGGCTCATTGGGGGTTATAGGAGTGGTTCGGGCGCGGCATCCACTCCCAAACCGCACAAGTGGTGCCTTAGCCTCACTGCTTTTAATTTGAAAGGATGACAAGGGATCAAAGTCAGTAGTTTCTATGAAGGGTATCACTGGACACCCAGTTAAAGATATCCTGTTAGAAATTCAAACAGTAATAACTGTCTTCCCCCGACACTAGTCAATGTAACTTATTCAGCAGCACTTCCAACTGTCAGCAGTAAGAAAACAAGGGGAGCCCTACTAACTGGTTCGGTTACTGGTAACATTTGCAAGTAGGTCTTTAGCATATACACTCACTGGCCACTTGCTCATCTGCTTCTAAATCTATGCAATTAGGACATTAGGAATTGTCAAGACAACCCACTGAAGTTCAAACAAACAAAACAAACAAACAAAAAAAATGCTTAGGTTTCCTCCCTTTCCAGTGTAGAGAAAGAACATGAAGAGCTTATATGTGCTGACATTGACTCCTATATACAAGGGAGGAAGCTGTGTGGTTACCTGGAGGCTTTAAAGTTTATAATCAATTTGTATCTCCACTCGAATGTATTGTACATCACTGCGTAATATGTTGGCGCTATATCAAGAAATCATGATAATTATAATCAATTGCCTACAAGCTATACTGGACTGTAGTTTGACATATAAAAGTCAGCCAAATGTATTCACAATGATACACTGCAATGTCTGGTTCTTGCGGAAGTCATTCTTCTGGATATTGACTCATGTGGCTTCTTATTTTTGGGAGAAAATATTGTAGTTTTAACTCTGAAGTTAGTTTTAAACCTAATACCTGCTACCAATCCACATGGCTAATTTTGGCCTTGTATGTCAAGGCTTTGAAATGGAGGAGTGAACTTTCTCTTTACTAATGCCTGTACATACAGTATATAAATACCATGTTTACCTACAAATAAGACAGGCTTATTTTTTAGGCAGGTTTCCTTTTCTACTAAGTAATTTATTTGATGTAATATACAGAATGGCAACAATATGTCATCTAAGCTTTATTTTTTTCTGCTACTCCGGTTTCATAACACTTTGTTTACTTATTTTCCTGGGGGGGGGGGGGGCTTCACCTGGTGCTGCACAGCGTGTGTACCTGAAGAGATGGGCTTGCAGGCACTTTCTGGGATGCTGAAATTTGGCACCTTTGTTCAGGTGCGCACAACGTAAAAGCATGGGTGAGGGCGGGGAGGGTATGTTTGGGAGAAGTGACACCACGCATGTTCCCTCAATCGGTCTCATTTTCTTGGGAGGGCTTATATTTGAAACACAGGGTAAAAAGGAGCTAGGTCTTACTTTAGTACTATAGTTCATAAACCAAAAAATACATTTAAACATTTTGGTTATTACGAAGTGTGATTCCTCTAAACTTCTCCTTGAAGTCCGAGTTCTGTGCCAAACACCTCTCACCGCTATGACCAGGATTTTAATGACTTAAAGGCAGTACTTTCCTGGACAATGACAAATGTATAGTAACAATAGTATGCTTAGGTAAACCGTTCATAACCTTTACTTTGGGCTTGTCCCTACAGGCAAACTTGGCCACAGGGCAGTGTGGTCCTGGGCCACTTCCATTATTTTCAATGGGGCTGTCCCCACTTGTGCAGCTGATTTGGCACACTGGCATCCGCGTTTTGGCCACTAGCAGCGGCGGCTCGAGATTTTTATCAGCCTTTGTCATTTGCCGCCAGCTGCTCATGAGACCGCGCCGCCACATGGACAGCTTCGTCTGTGGGGACAAGCCCCTAATTGTTCTCTCCCAGAGAATGCTCACAGGGGTACAATCCCAAACTCTTGTCAAAGGAATATATAAGAGAGATAATCAGCCTGTTCCATGAATAGTTTTTACTGCCTCACCCCCAAATCTCAAAGATAAAAAGTAATTGGTTTTGGGGTATTTCCATAAACAGGAGTTGTCCAAAGCAGGCTTTTACAGCACATATTTAACACCTTGCTTAGTTAAAAGGATGATTTTATTAACACATGATTAAAACATATACAGGATTCCTTTCTAGAGGGTCTTCCCACAGTTTCAGACGATTGGTTTTGTTTTAATTTTGTCCTAACCCCCTTTGGATACAACTAGTGTAAGTAGTTCAAATACAATTGAAGGGCACCTATCTCCTAATTGGCCATTAAGCTAATATTTGTATATCTTGTTCCATTGTTTTACCTTCAGTGAATGTACAGGCAATCCCACACTCCCTGATGAAGCCCCTTCTTTGCATGGGGTGAAATACATTGGATTGATACTTACCAGAAGGGATAGCCAATGTAAATATGTAGTAGTGTTTGTAATCTGTTTATATGGGTTATGTACTGAGTAAACTGACATTTTGTGCAATTATGTCATCCTTTTAACTAAGCAAGGTGTTAAATATGTTCTGTAAAAGCCCCGCTTTGGACAACTCCTGTTTATGAAAATGACCATAAAACCAATTACTTTTTATCCAAAACACTTGTCAGTAGAGATATCAACCCACAGGCAGTTGTTTTGGTAAAACCCATAGAAAGACGAGTGACAATTAAGTATAATAGAAGAAACAGACCACCGATCTAGGTAGAACACATGCTGCTCTTTAATTAAAAAATAAAAAATGACACAGGTTAACTATACAAAAACCCTAAATACCAGTGTGTACACTGTACACAATCAATGACTTACAAGAATGAAGTTACATATATACACACAGAACTGAGGATCTTCTTGGTAGGGATCTTTGAACAGTCTTGAGCTGTGAAACGGATCACTAAATGAAGCTGGGAGGATAACACAACTGAGGATCTTACTGGTAGGGTTCCTTACAATGGTCTTGGAATATGAACAGCATAGCTGACAAAAACTAGAGGGTGACAATTGTACTGTACAATGCCACAAGTACTAAAAAAGGACTGGAATTAGTTGCCATGCAAAACACTAAAAACTACTAAAAAGCAGGCAAAAAGCAAAGCAATTTTATTTTTAAGTAACTGAATTTCTTTTCAGGAGGCAGAGTTTACTCCTCAGCCGCCATCTTGCACAGGTACTCCTTGTCAATTTTAAATAGGCGCCAGCCTTCTTCGGTGGACAGGTCTGATGCTCCACGTCTCTTGTAGAACCTGATGGACGGCTCATTCCATTCTGCCACCAGGAAGTGCATGCTGCTACAACGACACTTCACCGCAATCTAAAAAAATAATAAAAATTACAGTAGGTCAGGTGGTATTCAAGAAGCTACAGGTCAACATAATCCTAGTTGGTCATTAATTACTGCTAAAGTACAATTGCCAAAAAATATATTAAAGTAGGATATGTATCTGAACAAGCATGCAAATGTTAGTTCCTTTTTCGGCTTTACATAAAATGGGGATTTTTTTTTAACCAAAGCAAACTAAATATCACCTTCAGACAGCTGACAAGAAGTTTCCCTATTTCAACATTTCCTCTCATGTGAGGTTTCAGCTTCATATGAACTTTACTATAAGAGGCTCTTTCACTACCCTTGGCGCTCCATCTCCTCTATGACATCGCACCATGGCGGCCCCAAGGGAATGTGGGACAGTAGACGTCACTTTTGATTTCTACTTTCCTAAAGCCCCATGAGCTAGCAGCATTAGAATCGAGTGATGGGTACGGAATGTTACCCGGTTCAGATGCGGATGGAGCGAGAGCAGAAGAGTCTCACGCCTCCATTTTGAAGCTTGGAGGACAGGACACTCCAGGCATGGTGGCGCAGAAGTGAGCAGCCAGGAAAGGCAAGTTTTTTTGAGTCACTGCTCATGGATGAAGCCCCAATGTAGGAAAGTAATATGTAGGTTTACATTTTGTTAAAATCATCTTTCAAAGGAGGCAGTCGGAGGAGTCTGTAAACTGCATTTGCAGTGCCTGGAAACTGCTAAAACTGGGTTATTAGGCATCTCTCTGGTGCTTTGAGTGCCTGTCTGATGTTGATAGAATGAGGGAGCTTTTAAAGTCCCATTGTGTGCAGGTGCCCAGGTATTTGTGCTGAAATTGTGTGCATGAATGAAACCAAATCAAAAGTCGATTTCTCTACTTTTGATATTTCTCTCTCACTTTAGAACTACTTGATCAGTAGTGTACTTAAGGCATTCCTGCCAGTATGACAAAAGCCCACACCCCTAGACTAGACTGAACTCCATGTACTCCCTTCCCAACACATTGAAGGCCAAGTGCCACTAGGTGTCTGTACCTTCATGCAATGTATGTTGTGGGTGAGCCGTGAAGGTGCTGTACATAGCTCCAAGTGCAAGCTATGACAACACCACCATGCTGAGCCCCCATTGACAGAGTCTTTGAATCTAGCTCTAATCTTGATGTTGCATGGCTTTCCTTTAACCAATGTGGGAAAAGCAGATTGTGTGCTGTGAAAGTTTGCTGAACAGATATAGTGGAGCACAAAAAAAACAAAAAAGGGTTAAGGTAGGTCAAGGCTGGAATTCAGCAGGTACTGTATTTTTCTGACTGTAAGACGTGCCCAGTTTTTAATGAAAAAAAATAAATAAATAAAGTTTCATGTGTTTAAATGAATAAGGGAAAAAATCCCCTGCAGTACCCAATACCAGCTCCAAACACCAGCTACACCCCCCCCCCCCCCCCCCCCCCCATTTTGAAAAAGTGTGTCTTATAGCCAGTATTTCTGCCTATTTGCTGGAGTAGTAAACAACCTCTCGGCCACAAAGAGGAACAGTACGACATGACACTCACCTGACTTAATTGCTTGAATACGTCTGACCCAATGCCTGATCCTATAGGGGACAAACAAATTTAGAGAAACATTAACACTGGAACTTTAACAGAAATAGGCATACAAAAAGGTTTTGAAGGCTTGAAACATTTAATGGCCAACACATACCTCTGAACTCATTCATGACAAAGAAGTCTTCTAGGTATAGAAGCTTTCCTATCCATGGGTCATACGTGAAGTAGTACATAGCAAACCCAACAATGGTGAATCCTGTGAAAAGACAAGACACATTTAGCAGGGAGCATAGAACCAAGAATAAATACGTAGCAGCTCATATGGAGATACACCTTCACAGTCACAAATCAAGACACCTGGAACCATTTCATTTCCAATGTACTCATATACTTTATGTGGTAAAACTACCACCAAGCAGCAGCAAGACAATATGCAAGTTAAGGCGAGATTTCCTTACACGGCAGTTCAGAAAAGTTGCCTATACGCTAAAGGATTAACCCATACTCCAGGAGCACTAAATCCCAGACTGCAAAGACTGATTCGAGAAGACAAAAATAGATCTCTTCAGTTGACCTGAAAATAACTTCGCATTTTAGCCCAGAATGCCAGAAAGAGGGAGATTTCTGCACACCAAGGAAATCTATTGCAGAGTTACGGCCATATCTGGATCAGCTCTCGTATAGAACTGCTGGGAACTGGTTGCTCCAAGAATAAAAAAACAAAAATTTCTTTGACATTTGGAGAATCCTACGAGTTGCATGGGTTTCTGATCTACCGTGTTTGTTGGTTATGGTTGAATGGAAGTCCCTGGTGGCCTTACCTCGTTTCATGCTCATCTATGTTATTGTGTAACGGATCTTTTAGTTACCTCCCCGCCCACCCATGTACACGGAAGGGCCATCCATGTACATGGCGAAGCTAGAGACTGTAACCTGAAGATTGGGGACAAATTAAAGAGAAAATATGATTTAACAAATATTGCATCTGCTTATATACAAGAATTGCCGCAAGGCTAGAAACGGAACATTGAGCAGAAAAACAAAAAAATAAAAACATCTCATTACCATCAGCAGTCTGGTTCTCTTTTGGTACTTCAGCAACAAGACAGTGGTAGAAAGGGTGTTCTCCAAATCCATCTTCTAAAAGATCTTTAGACAAAAATAAATAAAACACGTTATGGCCACAACCCTCGGGTGGTTTATGTCTAGTCAGCAAAATATCTAGGCAGAAACTAGCCCACCCAGAAGTAATTTCCCCTTAGTCTGCCCTATTTATTTTGGCAGCAAGTAGCCCGCCAGTCATTTTCCTTCGATCGGTCATGTTATTTATCCAAGCCACAACTCATAAGACTGAGCTGGCACTCTGCCTATTCTGGGGACTCGGAACGGAAAAACAAGACAGCCATTTTGTTCTAAGAATAGGCAGTTTAGAGTTCAGCAACAGGTGCCTTCGAAACAAAGGGAAGCAAGAAGTTCATAAATCCAAGCTGACATATAAACCTGGACTCCATACCTTTCTCAGTTAACACTACTTGGTTTTCCATTTCTTCATATTTTGCCAGTTCCTGGAAAACAAGAGATAAAACAGGAATTATTGACCAAGTCTACGTGGCTCCAAGATAAGTCATCAGCACCCATCAGGCTTCCCTTTCATACAGCTCATCAGTCTGAGGAGGAGTAGAAAAGGTCATCAGATAGAGAGGGCTTTGTCCTCATCCTACACATGTCCTGGCACAAGAAGAGGAGGAGGAGGGAAGGACAGAAGGACAGACTAGACTTATGGCTCTTTGTTCAGGTTATGGGGAGGGAGCAGGAAAGTGATTTCTCCACATTCCTCATGAAACAAAGAGACAGCAGAGTCAGCCACCAGACAGTGAACGATGTAGACCGCATCCCCAACCACACGAGATCCACCACAAGAACGCTCTTCACCTTTATGAGTCGCAATATGTCTTTACAGTCTCCGGGCACAGCAGATCGTATGATATAATTGGCCATTTTCGTTTCTTGCTCTTTTTTCCTTTTCTGACTAGACCTCTGAATGTGAAGAGTAGTAGAAGGTGTTTCTTCATTCGCTTCCCAGGGGCTTCCGCTCCTTAGTCAGTCTGGGACCCTGACTCGGCACAAACTCCTTGAATCAGCCACCGTGCACGGCCAACTTCGATGACGAAGTAATGTCCGGCCGTGGGTAGCGCTATTTATGGGTGTTATATTAGCCTAACCACACCCCATCTGCCTGCTATAGCCAATGGAAGAGGAGCGTGACATAACTCCGGGCGAAGCCTTCTCCTCCGCCCTGCCGACGTCACACTTCCTGGAATGTCTGACTCACGGGCGCCGGGGTGTAGACAGCGCCGCCATCTAGTGGTCATGAGGGTCTACTGCAGGCAGAGGGACCAGCGCAAAAGGTTTGTTATCTAAAAGTGTATTGAAATAAAATACCAATAATTATACAATAAACACTGGCATTCATGTTTTTATTGTTTATTATTATTATCATTTCTTTGTATTTGTTGTTATTATTATTAATATTACTACTATGATTGTTGTTTTTTTTATTATGAATCATACTGATGATGTGTTTTTCCTTTTACCCAAAAGACTTAGGCTATGTTTCCATTACGTCGGGACCCGTCCGCTAAGCATATACACTTAGTAGGAGGTCCTGACATGGCAGATAGACTTTCCTGCTCGGCAGAGGATCTGTCTTCACTGCGCCGAGCCGCTACGTCGATGTAAGGCTGAACATAGTCGAATATGTCGAGCAGGCAATGTCTGTGTGATACGTCGGGATCTCTGCTAAGCGTATACGCTTGGCGGAGGGGTCCTGACGTATAATGGAAACAACCCCTAACCATTAATAAAGCAATTGTAGTTACATCATATAAAAGTAAAGATAAAGGCATAACATAACCTATACAATTAACAACAGTTATCTGAAGAAAAAAATATCATATCCAGTAGCTTATAAGTAGTGATGGACGAACATCGGCCACGTCCGTTCATGAACAGGTGGATCGACTGGGGAATTTTAATTAAAAAAAAAGGGAAGTCACGTTACTGCCATAACTTCCGGTACCCGGAACCTGTTCCTGGTTACAATCACTGACATAACTTCCAGTTTTTGAAGTAGTCACTTCCAGTTTAGAAGACTGGGGTTTCTACCTGGTCTCTAGTGAAAGAATTCTTCCTCGGGCCAGATCTTTCTGCGCTTGATCCGGCCAGCAGAAGAATAATAAACTTCTTCCAGTCGATAAGGGGGGTGGGTCGAACACCCGTACTGTTCGCTGCCTTCATACAGTTCCGCCATCACTACTTATAAGAGCTGTAAGAAATGGGTGGCTCGTTTTAGCCAGGAAACTACAGTTTTTCACCCCTCTTTCCTGCCCCCATCCCGGATTGGTATTTTTCCTGTAGATCTCCTGTAGATCCCCTGTACAACTGACAAACAAGAACAAGGACAGGGGCGCACAACCTAGTACAACAGATGGTTAAAAAATGTGGAAAAGGATAAGGTAAAACAAATGGAACAAAATGAGACAAAACAACAGACAAGATACTCACATTGAGAGAGGTTTACAAGGCTGGCTCTCTCAGGGCCATGTGCTATCCAGGAGGACCTCACTTCCTGGTGGGGGAGAAGAGATCACTTCCTGCTTACAGATACTGGGGGGCTCAATAGGAACAATGGTAGCCTACAGATGAGGTTCATGGGAAAACTTATCTGGGAGGATTGTGAAAAAGAGGCGGATTGAGGGGTGGAGAGCTTGTCTGGAGGATGTGTGGGTGGTAAAATAGGCAGGAGGGGGCATTACCCTCCAATTCAAGAGGATGTGCAGAGCATCACGTCCGGATTTCGGAACATGGAGGTGGCAGCTTGCACAGCACCAATGACATCACTTCCGCTAAGTTTTCCCTTATTTAGAAAGGGAAAACTTGACAGGTATTGTAGGGGCATAAACAATATCTTTAATAAAGAAAGCAGGCTATTGGCTATCAAGCCAAAAAATAACTTATATACTAAACAATTGTTAGGACTAATGAGTGCAGAAAAGGAAAAAAAATTAGAAAAGTATCAGGTAAAGATCTGTGGAAGCAAAGAATCATGATAGTTCTTTCTTATTGAAAAGAACACATAATTATTTTTTTAAAAAGGCTTTGTGCTCAGTGTCTTTTGTAAATCTGACTTAATGGCTGTAACATATGTAACACTAATCCCTAAAATCTCATATAGAGGTCTAAATTCAAAAGTAATTTTTATCTGCAGCCTTCATAAAAATAACAGTGTTTGATGCTGCAATTAAAATCTTTTAAGATTAGTTCTGACAAGTGACAACTCAATGTTGAGGGGGGGTGCAGATGTCCATTTCCCTCCCAAGGGGCACAGGGATATAGATTATAATAACAATACTATGGTTTCTAGGTCCTGTGGCTATACATTATACAATCTGAATATACAACGTTTTACATTACCAAGACAATGTAATAGAGACAAGCCTACACATTATATACAGGCTATATTAAATCAGACAGACCTTTGCAATAGTAAATGCTAGTTCTTAAGAGAATTATACAAAAAGTATACTATTATGCAAGCTTTAGACTGCTCATGGCAGTGCTAATTAAAATTTTGATGAGTGAGATAAAAATATATATAAAAGTTATTTAAAAGTGTATGAGGTCAACTTTTAAAATAGCAGCAAGCATCAAGCCTTCTTATGGAACTGCACAAGAAAACTGTACGTAGGCTGGTAACTGAAGGTTTTAGGTGGAAATCCTTCATCTACCTCTAGAATTTATGTTAAAGAAATTAACCAAACCGGGATAACAGGTACCTCAAATCTGTAGATCAATCTGGGGCATGTCTTTTTACTGTTGGAATATTAAAAAGTATTTTTTTAAATGTGCAAATAACAGCTCTGAATCCTGTTTTGACTGGTCAAACAGGAATGCAATGATTTTGTATATGTAAAGGAGGGGAAGGGGAAGCTGCTGCCAGTGTCTGTTTATAAGCCATTACTGTAAAAAAATAAGCATAACAAAGCCTTGGGTGGAGTTGTGAGCAGAATCCAATGCAAATAACATCATCTCTGCCAGGAGATTGACGCAAGCCAACAGTCAATGGCCTTAGAGGAACATTAGCGTGTTAAAGAACCCACAAAAGGGTAGGGCTTGCTTGGTCTAAAGAGCACAGATGTAATATTGCATTCAGAATATATTATTTTCTCCCTTCCACCTATCTCCCCCATGTGTCAAGTGTCTTTAAATAATGCTTTGGGCCTGTCTTTTTTCCCCCACCGTGCACCCTCCTTCACTTCCCCCATTACACCCATAGCTTGTTAAAAGAATGTTTTGTGATTTTCGTATTTGGGGCATAAATGTACCATGTTTCCCCGATGATAAGGCACTGTCCTATATTTTTTTAAACGCCAAAATATGCCCAGGGGGATGTCTTATTCTGATCACTCTGTGCCATCGGTGGTATCGGTGGGCTACGACTGAGGTCCACATAGTCGTAGTGGGGCACAAGCGTGAGTGAATATTTTTTTTGATGTATGGGTGGTCTGTGCTAATGTGGGGCTTCTTCGCTGTGTCACAGTACAGAGCGGAATGTGCCTCAAAACTTACTTTTTTTTTACATACTTTATAGAAAATAAAAGTAATTTTTTAATCAAAAGTTGCATTCAGATGATATATTCCTCAGATGATTCCAGCGTATGAATGAGTACAATTGAGGTAGATATAATCCTAAAATGTTATAAATCTTATATATACTTTATCATGGTCATGTGTTTTTAAAAACATTTTCATTTGCTGCATGTAGTTTTCATTATAATGATGCTTGGTGACCCTGCTATGAAGATCCTTGTTCAGAAAGTTTCTTTGCAAAGGTCAGAATATGTGATCCATCGGGACCCCCCGCCAAGCACATTAACGTAGGAGGTCCCGACGGATTGCAAAACACTGTGGAGACATAGCCTTAGGGTGTACTACAAAAAGTAAAAGTAGTGCTCTAACAGAAATAGTTTTTGCATAAAATTAGAAAATCAAGTTCAATTGGCGAAAAGGTGAAATTTCGACTTTGACTTGGGACTTAATTTTTGACAAAACTACATTTGTTAGAGCAATAAATACATTTTCAAATGTTCCCACAACTTTTCCCTACATCTCCAGCAATGTTGGTGATGATACCATGTTCAGGGACTTTTCGATCAACGCACAAAATTTCTGATCACCCCCACTTCTGATCATCAGTATACTAGAATGTGGAGGGTCATATATTATAACTGACTCTTTGACACCTTCCAGGAGTCAGTTTGTTTTATACAGTTTAAGTAACTGATGCAACACCAAAACCTTATGTTATATACTTTTCAAATATTGTAGTGTTGACCGGGATCACCGAGCATTTCTGTTTGCAGGCTCATGCTTGACCCCAGGCCAATCTCGGATTTTACACTCCACTAGATTTTACACTTGGAATTTAAACTCCCTTTGTGTGCCGGCCATTACTTCGGATGGGGACAGAGAACTAATGGGATCGGCCGGGAATTTACCGGCATGTCGGATCACCTAGCAATCAGACATGCGACAGATTTCTGGTCAATATGATTTTCTGCTGACCACACACGGCGGTTGATCTGCCCGTCTATTCCCAGTTTTAGCCTGTTTTCACTCATCTGATCAGATGATGTTTTCCTTCAGTTGTATGGACTGATGCCACAGTATAATCAGAGTGCTCCACAGTGCTGAAAGAAATGTTTTTTTATTTTTAATTTTTACTTCTTTCATCTTTGGAAATTGATTGTAAAAGTACCAGCAAATATTGGGTTTTAAATGTTCAAAGATCTGCACATTGTACATTTGGAAACTTAACTGAATGAGAACATTTAGAAAAAAGAACATCAAATTATGAAGATTAACTAAGAGAAATTTCTGAAAGATCTGAGAGATTCTTCAGACTTGAATCCATACTATGCAGAAGAAATAAAGAAACAAAACCTAATAATGATTTAGTTTATACTTTTTCTTAAATGGTAGCAGTTGTCATTGAGAATGTCCTAGTTAAGAACAAGGATCTGTAACAACTACATGATTATAGAAATAAGGGTTTAAAATTATTAAAAGAGCCTGATGCGTTTGCAATTTACTGTATAATACCTCTTTTTATTCCGTAAATTCAACATCACAGGCTGCCTATCTATCTAAACAGATTGTGGAACAGTTAACTCAGTTAGCAACAATATAAAAACACTCATACAATACAAATCCAATAGTTTTACAGAAAAACACATGACTATTAAGTACTAACATTCAAACCCTATATGACAACAAAAAGAGCAGTATTGTAGTTTTGAAAGAATTTTCAAAACATAAACATCTAGATTTTCTGTTAAATCAACTTAAAAAGAAAACATTTTTGTATGTTTGCCAACTGTAGTAACAGATATTTGATCAACTTTTTTAGGATCACCTGAAAGTCAATTTCAATACAACCAATTAAAATTTACTAGCACGTCCAATCTATTTTTTTTCCAATTGTTATTGTTTTAGGTTGATCTAACCATGTGGGCTGCCATAGATTTTCAATCAATCAACAAAAAATTGATTGAATTTAGTTGATTGGTTGAAAAATCTAGATGTGTATGGGGGCCTTCAGTGCTTTCACTGTCAGCCCCTGACTCACATTGTTCAGGCTAAAAACCATTGTTCCCATCCTCCCACCATTGTTCTCCAACTCCCACTGGGCCCCATTGTTTTCTTTACAACAAATAAACCCTGTGATGCCTCTATTTTCATCCAGCTGGGCATTATTGACCCTCCTGCACCCATATTGAGCACATTTTTTACCTCCCCTTTTTATTGGGCATTGGGACTAGCTCATAGCATTGTTATTATTTATTATGCTATGAGTATAACAACTTATAACTGAAGTCTATTCCAGGGTAGGCAAATTGCTGGAGTTATATGTGGCTCTTTAGCCCCTTCAGTCTGGCTCAGTAGCGTAGGGACCTGTTCTTCCTGCTACCTGGTTTTTATTTTAAAAAAATTATTAACCTCCCGGGCGTTACTGTAACATATATTCTAACCATATATTCTGCTGCAAAAAGCAGCTGTACAGGCTATTCCCTGCCCTCCCCCTCACCTCTTAACCCATCGCTGGCGTCATTGAGACACCAGTTTTGTGGGCTGGGGAAAGCGGTGCCACCTCCCGCCCCTTTGCCGTCACCAATGGTGCTGAAGACACAGGGCCAGAAGCACCAGCATGTGTCTCTGATCCCGGTATGGGCGCAGTTTGTTTTATGAACAAACTGTGCATGTACTGGCTTCGTGCATAACGTTAGGGAGGTTTATGTCCAGGCAACCCCCAACAGCAAAACGCCTGTGCTACCACCACCAACTACCACACATACCAGCCTCACAGGTGGTGCAGGAGCCGCAGCAGAGCCGGCCTCATCTGAGAATAATCTCGATCGGTAGTGAACTGCACTCCAGAAAGGAGCATACAGTGGGACAAGATCTGTGGTTGCTATAAGGGGGGCTTTGTGACTACCTGTAAAGAAGTGGGCTCTATTGAATGTTTTAGGAAAACAAGATGTAATTTATTTTATAGACCTACACATACGGTACATCACATTTCAGATTTCTAGTATGCATTACAAAGGAGACCCTGGACACTCAATAAAAGGCCTAGGGACGAAGGTCTGGTAACACCCTGTTATCTCGTCTCAGCGCACCAGCTGAGCATATTATTGATTATATTGTGATAGAAATGGGAGAACAATCATCATGTATTCCCATCTTTAAACTTTATTTATTATTAGAATCTCATAATTAATCTCGTTGGACTGGGTGCCATCGAACAATTATCTGAAATTGTTTGTAAACTGTTTCAGATAATTATCGGACAAATGTTGAAGTAGATAATTTGAACAATGATGTTGTATTTTGATGTATGAGGCTTTATGCTCATGGAATACAGAAGAGAAGGGCTTCCATGCTGTATCCATAATACACAGTAAATAATGACCATTATTCTTAATATTCTGAGGATAAGTGCTGCGTCTATGTGTGTGTGTATATTATATATTGTTTTGTGTGAAGGTGCTGCACAGTAGTGGTTCTCACTGAATATTTCTATTATTTATGTTTGTGAACATACACTCTATGATACCTGAACATTCTGTCCTGTCTCCTCTATGGTTTGGGAGGACCGGATAAATAGAGGGGCGGGACTGACGCTGATTGGCTGCGCCGGAGGAGTTTGATCTGTGTATCTGTCAGTGTAGTGTCCCCGGTATGATCACCATGCTGCTGTCACTCAGGTAGATCGCTGCTGATGCGGAGCTCACACATGTCGGTCGTCATTGTATTATAGTGTTAGTGTGTATTGATGGACTGCTGGGGTGCTGTGGGGAAGATTTGGGGTGTGGTGTTGAAGGGCAGGGCATGGAGCCTGTGCAGAGCAGGGTGTGAACTTCCATGGACACTGATCAGCCTCAGGAATGTGGCAATTCTGGTGTCAGCTGGGCTATGTTAGTTTACTATCGCTGCCCCCACATCGGGAGATTTAGTACCAAAGTGTCAGAAAGTTTACTGAGTCCCACCAATTGCCATCATGTATCAGGGAGTTTACATAGATCTGATGTAAAGTATGCTGCACTTGATCTCAGCCATGGACTATGTTTATTTCTTAACTACAGAACAATGTCCCAGAGCTGCAGAATTGTCTCTGTTTCATGGGGGCTGCCATCTTGCGTGACCTTTTCTACATAGTTCATGTGCCTGACACCTTTTTGAAAACAAAGGGTTACTTTTTCCTAACCAGATTCTCAAAGATAATTGTCTTTCTTCTGGGTCCATTCAAACCAGCGCCAGGAACATGTAGTTCAGTTCCCATGAGGTTCAGAGCCCAAGAATATAACCATTTGAATGGACCCTTATGGTTTTCTTATTAACAAAGAACATTTCCCCCTTGTACACTAATCTCCCCTAACCCACTCTACCTCTCTGCAGGGATAAACTTACTGAGATATGACAACATCTAGAGCAGTGAGGGCGAACTTTTTAGAGACCGAGTGCCCAAACTAAAACCCAACACCCACTTCTTTATCTCAAAGCACCAGCATAGTAATTTAACCTGAATTACACATCTCTACACAACTCAAATACACACATAAAACATGTAAACACTCTTCTTTCTTATAAGATAGAGATTGTGTCATAATCTGTACCTGTGTATTATCTTGTATTGTATCTCTACTCTAATGTATTGTACAACGCTGCATAATATGTTGGTGCTATATAAATGTATTATGATGATAGATAGATAGATCCGAGTGCCACAGGTTCACCATCACTGATCTTCATGACGATAATAATAGGCTTCCAGTGACCATCTACTGTATGTATGGTGGCTGAAATCAACACAAAAAAATCATACAGATTTATAAATGACTGTTTTCTTTTGCCATTATACCAGAGCATCGTCTGGTCTCTTCTAATAACAGTTTGATGGCCCAGGTCATAAATGTAAATGTTTTTCTGTTTTCTTTTCAGACCTGGTGTAATGGTGGGATCATGGCTTCTCAGAAGATCATTGATGACTGCAAGTACAGTACACTCTCAGGGTAGACTGCTGGATATGAGTGAAGGTAAGACTGGTAAATGTATACAAGAGATAATCAAATACTTGGCAGTTACACATAGAGAACTGATAGGAGAAAAGCGCAACCATGTTAGCTGTCAAAAAGTGCATAACTGGCTCTGTTCCCATCACAGAGCTCTACATCATTTAGTAGAAGGATCTATGTGGACCTTTGGTCTTCTGCAAAATGCTGCATGAGCAATAGACAACATATAGTGCTCTCCACTCTCTTACCATTACCAATTGTGTATTTTTTTTCATTCTGTAGGAGTTATAGAACTGTCTGTTGGTTCTGGACCGACCCTGAAACTAGTGCTTACTGCTTCGGCCTGGTTCTCCCTCTTTAGATGGAATACCTCTTGGAATAATCCTTTGGCATAGTACTGGGGGACCTGGCTCTAGTCATTCCTCTAAAGGAATAGGGACATTTTAACTTCAACCTTACTGTCTATTGTATTTAAACCCTTCTCCCATCTGTAGCATTCCACCCTAGGGAGTTAGGGATATCGGGCCATAGTCTCTTTCGAGATGGGACAAATGATAATGCTGGGTACACTTTTTTGTGTGGCACATGGTGTGCATTCACACACTGCAGGCTTCTTAAAAAAACAGCTTTAGGTTAAGGTCTGAAACGCATTTTTTATGTTCCTTTTATATTTAGATAACATTATGCAACTGACAATTTATCAAACCTATGTTGCTATATTTAAAAAGTAAGGTCCCTTTCACGCTAGCTACGCTGAGCTTGCAGTTGCTCCGGGCGTTACCAGCAAAAGAAAAATAGATTTTTCAGTGCGCTGCACTTGCGTCTCCCATACTAGTGTGTGGAGGATGCTTGCTCTGTGCCAGCAAAAAGTTTGGTAAAGCATGGTCCTGCATGTTACTGGAAAAGCAAGCACTGGGCTACTGTGAATCCCTGTGTACCTTGCGTTGACCCTACCGGCCCTGTGTTGCAGTACTGTATCGCTGCTACAACATAGCCAGTGTGAACAAGCCCTAAAAAATCCTGGTGGATTCAGTTTATAGTTACTAAAAACCTGAAAGCTCTATATACTGAAGACCTTATCATAATCATACCATTTCATCATGGGCTAAATTGGTAGCAGAAGTGTAAAGCTTTCACATGTATTGTGTGCATCATCCACAACTAGCACACAGAAGAGGGTTCAGCCATTCACATTACTGGGAGGGTATAGGACCATTTTACACATTTCATGAGACTTCAGGTTCACAGTGGTGTGCTTGTAGGTGTTCATATTTTATGTTGCCCAAATTGTACCTTGCTTGAGTAAATTTTTATTTTCCTTTATAGGATGCATACCTGTCCATGTGAATAATGGTGTGTGGTAACTTAAAGCATTTTCATAGCCATCCCCTTGCTTTAAGCCTCTTCCCTCTTGTGCATTTTGCTCTGGCTTTTGGATTGTGGATTTGCCAAATTTTTTCAAGGTGCACACTGTGAATATATTAAAACTAAAAATATTTTAAATAAAAAATGAATCCTTCTTGATTGTAAGATGTTGCTTTAATTGTGCAGTTAATTTATTAAGTAATTGAAACAATATTTATCATTAAATTGTCCAATGGCTTTGGCCATGAGTAGATGTTGGTAGCTAGCTCTGTTCAACTAGACATGTTTTGTAACACTGATAGTGCGTCTTAGTCTATCTAAACCACTTTTTCATTCTGAGACTAGGGAACAAGTGCCAGTATTTATATCCATATCAGTACCACAGGGACACCTCAATCCAATCACCATAGAATGTGTCAAGACAAATTTTGATTGCTCAAGATCGATGGGATGTATGAAACTTGTGGAACGCTCTGAAATTATATACCTCCCATCCTGTATAGTAGACACAACAGCGAGTGAGAAGATCTCTTTACTATGGGAGATCTTCTGTTGGCACCAAGTGTTCCCTTGCAAGATTTCCCATTTGATAGTAACTCAACGCCACAGTTTAGTATTCACAGATACACTGGATTTCTGGGCAAAGTGCATCACACTAACAGAGACCGCAACATAAAATGACAATGGTTGCAAACCTTCATCATCATTAATGTAATTTAGAATTATTCTTATCTTATAACACAATTATTTAACAATGCTTACCCGAATATCACTACAAAATATTGATTTAAATATTGGAATATGTGTGCAGTAAATGATGAAGCTTTGTAAACTAAATCCAGCCAGCAAAATGCATTGCTGCTTGCCCCATTGAGCCGCTCATACATGCATGGATACCCCCATTGTTTCTTTTTGTATTTCCTGTTATAATGTCTTCTATGCTTGATAGTATTGTGCTCTTTTTATGTACATATTTCTTATTTTATTAAAACACAAACAATGATTCCATGTGAGAATCTTCCCCATTGAACAGGCTCTCTAGGGTATAGTGCTAGGGAATTATTACTAGAGGAATTTGCAGAAGATCTTTGAAAGTCTAGATGACCAAGCACAAATAATGGCTATCAACATTTTCAAAGAGAACTGAGTCCACTCACCTGTCCCTGGTCACAGATCGCAGGCATCCAGGCATTGCAGCAGCCTCTGTGAAGCTCCGTGTTTCCGACACCAGCTGATGAAATGTAAAAAAACACCACACTGCCATCTGGTGGCCGGTTACTGTTACCGGAGTTACTAATGGAAAATAAGCTAACATTCCATAATAAGAAAGATTTTTTAAATGGAAATTTATTTTCATGTTTGAACATAAGAATTACCTCAAAACCCCATTATGTAATAACAATAAACCTGTGTTCTCTTAACTTTATTGAGGTTGTGGCACTAAGATTAATCCTGTTTGAATAGTTCCTAGGGACAATGGTGCTTTCTCTATATTTTTCTCATTTAGAAAACTCCACTATCTGACTTTGCTTTTGCCACCCTTGGCTTATACTCGAGTCAATACGTTTTACCAGTTTTTGTAAATAAAATTAGTTACCTCTGCTTATACTCGAGCATATACTGTAACTATGGTGTAAAAATAAATTTCTAAGCAGTGGTTGGCCAGTTCAAAATGCACTGCATGATGTGTTGGTCATTAACTGACTGCAGTCACCTTGAACAGTCAGTGAGTCGCAGTTAAGTAAAGTTTTGCATTCCCTTTCCATCAATACGTAGCTGAATGATCTACTCGGCATTAGTTTACCATAGCATCTACCTTCATCTTCTCATTTTACAAAGTTAAAGCTACAGCTATTTATATGAGTTGTAGATTACAGGACAGTGGGTTCTAGAGATTATTGCAATAAAAAAATATTCTCTTGTGAATAACACAGTGTGTAGGATCTGACTGCCTGATCCCAACTTTTGGAAGTTGTCAGTGATGGCAGACCATGCTGATTTTACAAAATCCTAGCGAAGATTTCTTGTTTTGATAAATCTGCGGTATGGTGGCAGGTTCCTGCATTTCTTTTGTCTATTGTACTGTGTATCTTTTAAGCCTGTTCTATCTTTATATGGTGACCATGTCCATTGGGGTCTCTTTCAGTTCGTGATAAACTTAGGGAAATAGTTGGAGTCTCTACAAACTGGCGGTAAGGTACTTTTTTTTTTATAGAAAAGGAGATGTTTGGCAACTCTTATAATATTGAGTAACCTATCTTATATTGAATCATATATTAGAGATCATGTGCAAGCCATGGAGGAAAGGAAGGCTTTACAGTCTTTACTGGCTAAGAGGCAAGAGGACCTCTCAGCACGTAGAATGAAGGACAGTTACATTGAGGTCATGCTGCCGCTTGGTAGCCAGCCAGAGCTACGAGAAAAGTACCTGAATGTTTACAACAATGTCCGGTAAGAAAAACCTCTATAGTTTTTTTTAGAATGTCAGAGATTTTTTTTCTGGCTAGAATCCTGTAGTTTAATTTATTTGTCATTTTTCACTTGAGATTTATATATTTTGGTTATTTTTTTAATGTAATTCTTGCTGTTTTTTGGTGTAGGTTTGGCCGAATCCTTGAAGATCTTGACAGCTTGGGAGGTATGGTAATTTACTACATTGGCAAAGAATCAGCCTGCATGGCATGTATTTATATGCATTTTATTAACATCATAGCTTCAAGGTGCATTAAAGACTCTTGGCCTGTGTCAAACTTTTTTAGAGATAACCCGTAAGGCTAGGGCTCCAGTGTGCGCTGGCATCCACTGATGTCAGCGCAATCCACCACTGCGTTCCTGTGGACGCAGATGGGCTGCCTCGACATTAAGCTGATGTAGGTGGGGACTGATGAATCAGGAGCTCTGTCGGGCTGTGGAGACAGCCCTGTCAAAGCCCCATTGCTGTCAATGGGCGGCTTGTGCACGCACACGCCATGGATAGTTGAGCCCTAACCTAGGGCGATGTTTTTCATAAAGCTGATGGATATGGTCAGAACCTCTGTTCAGTGCATTCAATGAGGATGTTATTTTGTCACATATGTATTGAAAGTAAAAGTTTAAATATATGATTTTTTTCAGTATATACAATTATTTGTCTTTTCTACTAGTTCTCATCTGCTACACCCATACCAAGTGTGAATCAACTCATACATCTCCTCTTTCAATAGTCACTGCCCTAGTGGACAAGATTGGTGAGTAATCACAGTTTTTTGTACATAATGCGCACAATCTACACTTAAGTAGGTTGCAGGGTTGACATAGAGGGTATGCAAAGGTGTTACGAATACACACATAGCTACTCACGCACACAAGCGATTAGCATTACATGATCATAAAACATACAATATAACACAAAGACAAGTATATGCATTACAAAGCAAATTTAGAAATCACTTGTGATTGGTAGAGAGCAGTAATGGATGGGTGATCAAGAAATCACTACTGTGGTCTGTTAAGGTGCCCACACACGTAGCGAGCGGTGACTGACAGATGAGCTGTGGAGAGCAACGTGATGATGTCATCACACTGCTCTTCATCACTCACAGCATCGGCGGGCACCCTTTGTGTGCCTGTCGTTAGTTTGGATGGGGATGCTGGTCCCCATTCAAGCTAATCGCATCGGCCAGAGCACATCGGCTGCCCCTCGTTACGTGTGGGGACCTTTAGAGTGAGGTAAAGGTAGGTGAAAGAGCTTACAATCTAGCTGTATTTTCAAGATATATGGTATTAGAAAGGATACTAATTTATCATAGATACACAGAGAACAAATGGGGTCATTTGTGTGCAGTCTGTCAGGGATTAAAGAGACAATATATTAAATAAAAGGTGAAAGCATCTTATATTATTTTTATATAACACATGGATAGGGTAGAGGTAGAATCTGACTTTATGTGTAGGTCCAAACCTAATATACAGCCTAGAATCTCATTTGGTCGTAATCCAGCTCTTGCAACATGATGACCAACATTGCCAACTACCAATGGCACTGGTTTTTATTAGACAAGGCAATAGAATTAAATTCTATCACTTTAAATGATTACAGTTGTGCTCTATTATAATATTTTACTTTGATTGCTTTATATTGATTTCATATTTGCACTGGATCAATATAGCTTTTATTACTGAATTTTGTTGTACTTACCTTTACACATTTCAGATCTACGTAAGCAGAAAATTTCTCCTGACTGTGACATTAAGCTGACAGGCCATGTGTCGTGGGTTGGAAAAACTTCAATGGAAGTCAAAATGCATATGTTACAGGTCTGTATCTGGTTCTGGCTGATCTGTAACTAAAGCTAGGCACACATGGGTAGATCTGTAAATAGATTTGAGTGCAAACAAGTGCTGTGCGCACTCACAGAGCTTGATTGTGCTCTAATCTATTTACAGATACTCACAGATGTGTGCCTTCCTTCAAGCTGGATCTATTGATTAAAGAAACTTGATTGAATTCAATCTCCATTTCTTTAAAAGGAGACGTGAGTCTCCATGCAAAGTATTGGATGTGCTGCTGCTCCTGGAGCTGTGTGAAGGGGGCAGGGCCAGCATTCTCTGTGTGAGTCTGGCTGCCTTTCTCCAGCTTGCAGCTGTGTTGTGAGTGAATCTCTCACTACACAACACGGCGGGGAGCTGGGGTCCCCATTGAACAGGAATCGATGTGCCCATGTGGTGCACATTAATTTGCATTCAAGTGATCCCCGATCAATCACAGCGTGGTGACGTCACCATGCTGTGATTGATCGCTTGTCGGTTGCACAGGAATCTACCCGTCTGTGTCTAGCTTTAGAGTATTTACTTTGTTGTGTCTAAAAGAAATCACAATTGCCAGAAAAAGTTATCACAATATTCTTGTCTGGCCTGTTTTTATCAGTTAGTCCAAGGGGAGGGCACACTTTTTGACTCGTGAGCCACAATACGTTTTCAAATTTGACAGAGGGGCCCGGCCCCAAGCCTGGGTGATACATTAAGGCAGATTACATTGATAAATTGATACATTTTGCATAATGCCTAAAACAAGTTATATAATAAAAAATAAAGTTATATCATACTGTCAGGGAGGTTATATCAAAAAGAGACTTTAGATAGTCAACCTCAACATTTTATTGCAGACATGGGCAAACCATGGCCTGCAGAAGGAGACCATAACGGATCATCTCCATTTATATCAAGATAAACCTAGGTAAAATATACAACTTGAGATGATCAATCAGTAGGCTAACCAATAGCTGTATATTGCAGTATAATCCCCTTAGCGGTCTGCCCTTTTATTTCCTGCCCTCTCGCTTTTCACATCACATCTGGGTGAGGACCCATAGTGCCATTGCTTGATTTGCAATGCTGACCCACCTCCTTGGCGTCGGCGATAACACAGAGGGGGTGGAACCCGGAACAAACAGCAAGACTGCCGCAGGGACCATAAAGTAGCCCTGAATGCAGCTTAAGGTGCCCATACACGTATAGATGGGCTCTGTAGAGGTTTTTGTAACTGCAGGCCTCACTCATTGGGTTCTGGTTCCACTCAAAGTCCTGGCACCAGTTGGGTTGCTGTTTCTATACTGATGTTTGCTGATTGCTAGTCTTCATGCAGAGGCCACCTATTGGGGCCAACCGTTTTCAAATGAACTAATCACACTTACAATTGTACTTCTATTTGGGACTCCCCCATTTATAGAAGTAGGTTGTACTTTAACATTAATAAGCTCAGTGGCTGCTTATCTGGCGTATAATTGCATACATTTAAAAATATTTGTTTGCCACAGCTTCATGATGGTGTTTACAGCCCCGTATTGGATGCTACATTTGTTATGGTAGCCAGGGATCCAGAGAACAAGAGGTAAAAAAAAGTGTTAATTTATGATTATATGCATTTACTATTGTTACCCATATAAGGTTTTTATAAAATATATATATGAATGCTTGATGTCCTTAGGCCAGCATTTGTCAATCCCTTAGTTCCTGAAGGGGAAGAAGAGGAAAATCTTTTCAAGCAAGGAGAATGTAAGTGTTCATATAACCTGATGGTTTTTATGAGCAAACTGATTACATTTATAAGGATTTCTGTGGCTGTATATGACATCGCTCCTCTTCCAGTTAAAGGGGCTGTTTAAACTAATAGTGAAAAAATACACATACATTAAACAGACACATTACTTATCTGTCAGCAGTTCAGATCCTGGAGAACTGCCAAACAAAAAAAGAAAAACATACTTACCTTCCTCCATGATTTCTTTCTTGGTGGCAATCTTAACTACTGGAAAGCTAAAGTAACTTCTGGATACACAGCCAACACCAACCCCGCCCCCCTCCCCAACTCCTCTGCCGAAGCTCTGGCGTGAAGAGCCCCGGTGTGGGGGGGGGGGGGGCTGCAGAGATGACATGTGTCATCCATGCAGCTGCTGGGTGTTGAGAGGATTGGAGCATCTCTCTTTCCACTCATCACCCATCACAGAGACTAGACAGACGCAATCTCCTACAGCCACAAGGTTACCTGGAACAGAAATCCCAAATACCCTTGCAGCTGTGTTACGTTTCGTCAAGGCGAAGCGTCAGAGACTGGGAGGGGAGGTCTGCAAAGTGACCTACGAGGTGGTAGGTCTGATTTAATATTTATTATCATTGCATAGTAATTGAGGGACTTACATAGAAACTTGAAAGCTTATCAAATGCTGAAACATGTTTACTTCACAGCAGCTACCTGGTGTTTAATCTTCCTATATTTTTTTTCTTCCCATTAAGTAAATAAGTCAAGACGTGTTGCCTTCAGTACTGCGTCACTTTTGAAAATGGCTCCAGAAGCAGATGAAAGGAAAATCGTCCATGACATGTTTCTGAACACGCTTGATTCAAAGTATGGGCATGGTGATATCATTTAATTTGAATTGTATCTTTTCTGGAATTTCTTACAAATCTCTTCTAATGTACTGCAGGACAGTGAGCTTCAGAAGCCGCGTATTACCTGCCAACTCCATGTGGATGGAAGATGCTAAACTCAAGGGATTGGAGATCTGTCACCCACAGGTATTGCCTTTTTGTATAATTTTTATTTATACATTTTCATTGTCAAAAAAACTTAGGTACACTGTTATGTAACCGATACCTTTATTCATATAGAGTTAGCAGCTGTCACTATTCTCATATTTAGAGATTTGCTTTACTGTAGATGTTCTCATTTCTATCTCAGTCTTCAGAACTCTCTCTAAACTTTTTTTTTCCTCCAAATTAAGCAAAGGAACATCTTCAACAGGATATTTGGTGGTTTTCTAATGAGAAAGGCCTATGAATTGGGGTGGGCTACTGCGTGTTCATATGGGTAAGTGACTTTTTCAAAACTGTGAAATATTTCTATACCACTATGAAATATGACACATACGGTATATATAAACATTTTACATGCGGTCCTTACCAAGAAAGTGCTTAAATGTTAGGCTGTTTATTAGGGCTGGGCAATATCACATCCGGATATAGCTAAATTTCTATCCCGATTTACATGATGATAAAGCACATTTTTGTTGAATTAATTAATAAATGAAAATGCATGATTGGCTGTGTTGGCCGATGATATGAAGTGCTCCCCAAAAGGAGGTGGGGGGAAGTGGGAAAAAAAATCTGAAACAGACCTGATATTAGTTTCTGTACATTGTGGGATATGTGACATACAGTAGGCACTCCACTTTACTACAAGTATGAAACTGTATAGGTGATAATACATCTGCTGTGTTATTAGTAGAAAGTGTTGCAGTCAGGGGGTTGAAATTTTGCATGGAAGTAGGCTCAGGGGTAAATTGGTAATTTCAAGGTTTTATGTAGGGTTTCAAAGATCTGGGTGTTCAAAGTAATGAACTAATGCATATACGAGGATAGCTCTAGGCTATAAGGAAGCATTATATCATAGCTGTACAATTAGCTGAAATTATATTAGTAATTGGGGGGGGGGGGTGAAACTAGGGGTGTAAGTAGTAGTGGGGTATTTCACTGAAAGTTTTATGATAGTACTATTAAAGGTTTTCATGATATGAATGTTTAAAGTGGCAGCTGGAGGGAGGAGCAGCCGAGGCTGTGTGTGTGCTCTTGTGATTCTACTGGCTGTTGAGACGAGGTTGTGTGCGCTCCCGCATTACCACAGTGTAAACGATAGCACTTCACATGAGGCAATAGACATTTTTTATTGCTTAGAAGATATATATCGTCATATCACCCAGCCCTATTGTGATGTAGTCATATTTATTCATGTTCAGCCTAATGTATTTCATGGTGCCTGTTTGTATTTTTAAACAATAGTTATTGTCCCTTCTAGTGGATCCAGACCGTATATTGTAGCTGTTGATGACATCATGTTCCAAAGGCCAGTGGAAATTGGGTCATTATTATTCCTGTCCTCTCAGGTAAGGCTAAGGCTGTGTCTACCTAGGTATAAGATATGTAATTTATTATTATTTCGATGTAAATAATTTGTGTAATAAGCAATTTAAAGTACTTCTTCAATATGTTGGTAATCAATCTAAATCAGGAAAGCCAGAAATAATTGTATTAAGTCCGGCAACATTGGCATACAACTGCAGATATACAGGGCAATTTTAATTATACAAGTTGCAATTTTGATTGGGTGAGCAGTGATGACATACTTCTCAGGTTTCTTTTCATTATCTGCAAAAATGTGTTTTTTTAGTTCTATCTTTTTAATTGCCAAATCAACATAGAATTCTGAAATAATCTGCTGCAAATTACTAGGCTCCATTAACTGAACCAAATTACAGCATTTGTCACCCTTAAGACGCACTCCACCTTTGGAGAGAATATTTAAAAAAAGGAAACCAAAAAAAAGGTTATATCTGAGACACCGCTATTCACACATTAAGTGAATGTACAGAATGTTCCAGCAAAATAGGCCAGTACCAGGAGTATATAAAAAGCACATCAATTGATAATCATAGGCACATTAAGCCACACTACATCAGTACAGCCCACCCACACATAAATGTATATTCTTAATACTATTAGACTGACCCCACTAATGCATGTGCCCCTCTATGACTGTGGACTATAAGGGCCTACCGGCTTCACTATGTGGGGTGAAATGCCTGACGTGTAGTGCTAGAGAAATCTCCAGTCCCACATGACTCCTCCATGCACTGATGGACATTACTATACATTTATCTATAACACATTTTTATATATCGAACTCTAAAAAGTATCCATAAACAAGCAACGGGTGTGATGAGCATTTATGGACAAAATCGACACATGGGGGATAGAAAAAACGAACCCTTCAGTCCTACTTTTCCTCCTCCAAAGAGTACATAAGGTGATAGTCTCTGAGCAGACTCTGCCAGTGTCAAGAGAGAGGTCTTCCAGCAGAGGGTCAGGGCTGAAACGTAACTTTTTCTATACAGTAGCAGTACCCATTTTCTTAACACGCTACTCAAATTATTAAAGGCCCCCACACACGTCTAGATTTATCATCCAATCAATTTAATTCAATCCATTTTTTTGGTTGATTGAATGAAAATCTATGGCCGCCCACATGGTTAGATCAACCTAAAACAATTAAAATTGGGAAAAAATGTATTGAAAAAGGATTGGACATGCTGGTAAATTTAAATTGGTTGTATTGAAATGCATTATACTTTCAGTCGATCCCCAAAAAATGTATCAAATATCTGTTACTACAGTTGACAAACAACTTACCCATCAGCAGCTATTTACCTATGGGAGAAGATATGAGTCTGTGTCACAAAATTTATCTATTGCAATGCAGAATATTATTGTAAATACAAGACTCATGCTATCTAATTGTAAAATGTGTCTTTGCATAAGTTGGTCAGTGTGTTCAGAGAATGGGTAGTGCTAGTGCTAATGCAGCTGATATCTTCTTGGCAGTGGCTTTTTGGCTTGGCTGGAGGGAAAAAAATTCCAATCTCCTTGGATGCATAGCTATTGCTTGCAGGGTAATGGGGGACTAAGAAATTTTTTACTTTCTGGACCATAAGACGCAGGGATATTTTCACATTGATTTTAATGGTTAAAATGTGTGTCTTTTCAGTATGAAAAATAAAATACAGTATGCATGCTTGTTACTAGAACTATAGTTATTTTCTGTTGTACGTTGTTCTTGTTGTAACTGTTAATATTAATAATTAATTTGGCTACCTTAGTGTAATTAGTCTATGCTAAGGGACATTTTTATAATCGGCTATACAATTGGTTTTATTGTCCAGCTACATGACTAAATATTGAGGACTCTTGTTCTGTTTTTGTGTAGGTGTGCTATACAGAGAACAACCATATCCAGATCCGAGTGCACACTGAGGTTTCAGATCCCATTACTAGGGAGCATCACACAACTAACATCTTTCATTTTACATTTGTGTCGGACATGGAAGTGCCTCGCATTATGCCAAAGACATATGGGGGTGAGTAAACATTGATCATGTATGATCTTATTGAGGATACACCAATATTTAACACAATGGAGGTTGTTTACTAAAGGCTGTTAATGTGGTAAAGCACATTTTACCATGAAATGTGGCAGAGAGAATAAATATAAATGAAGTAAACATTTGTTCAAATAATAAGGGCCCCCATACACCTTTAAGCTAGCCACACATGGTTTCATTTTACCGTCGTTAGATTTTTTGACTGAAAAATTTATCGAAGTAATCAAAAATCGTCGATTGAATTTCTCTTACCAATGTAGTTCGATGATTGTACAATCGAACAAAATTTTCCAACCTGTCCGATCACGATTCAATTGATGATTTGACAAAAAAAATGATCAATAATCATCGATTGTACTATGTGGGCAGAAAAAGGATTTTCTTTCAATCAATAAAATTTTTCATCGAAAAACGGCAATTGAACGGTAAAATCGAACCATGTTTGGCTAGCTTTAGATTTCTCTGTCAGATTTCCTTTAGATCTGCTTTTGTTTTGCCAACACCATGTAATATGAGGGACTATCTAAACCATCAAGTCTACCTGTGTTCAATCACAGAGGACCCAGCACTACATAGTTGTTGGTAGATCTAAAAGGATATCTGACAGAGAGATCTAAAGGTGTATGGCCAGCTTTAGTTATTTATAAAAACAATAAAAAATATCCATATCAATAAAAAAAATTAATGTATTTTCAGATGCATTTCCCCCTTTCTTCGAGGGGAAACAATGTGCACGGCTAATATTGTAAATGTGTGGCTGAATACGGCCGAAAACATTGTATAGTTACCAAAACTTGATTGTGGGAACATTAACAAAGTATTGCTCCAGCACACGTACTTTTGCATGTAACAAGTTCAACATTAATGTTAAACTTTATTTGTGCAAAACTAAATATGGTAGAGCTATGTTCTTTTACTTTTTTTTTATGTTCCCACAACAGTTTTCTACAGTTTTCTACAATATCGATGATTTTATAGCATGTTTTGCTATTAACCTCCCTGGCGGTTCACTGAGGTGCAGATTTCTGTACCAAAAGTGATAC
>CM070033.1:149723622-149733792 GCA_036250615.1 Ptychadena robeensis
CATAGACCATGGATCCCTGGGAAACCTCTGATCAAACAACTGGTTCAGGAGTCTAGAGACTGTATTTTGTTTTTAACTACTATGTGCTATAGCCTGACCTATATAACTAAGACATTATATATACTGTATATATATATAACATTTGTTTTTTGGAGTTGGATTAGGGAGGGACAAAGTGTGTATATACTGATATATATATATATATATAGTGTGACAAGTAAATACAAATAAGTAAAAAATCTTTGTCTGCAATTACTTAAACTGACAACTGATAAAGTTTATATATTACTTTTCCCCCCTTTTTTATTTATATAGAGTCAATGCTGTACTTAGATGGAAAGCGACATTTTGATGCGGCAGTACAAACCAAAAAGGGCAAGAGCGTGTGATCAAGAATTACTATCCGACTGGCTATATTACCAACAAAACCTTGTTAAGCCTGTTCCAAAGAAAGGAAGAAATTATGAAAGAAAAGGACACTAAGCACTTTGTAAAAGAGCTGGATTCTTTTTATTATTTTTTTTACTGCAATGCCTTCCATTTTATTAGAAATAATTTTTATAATCACGCACATTTCATTATTATAAAATAAGTGTTTGCTGTGTTTTATGAAAGCATGTTCATGTCAATGTTTTTTCTTGCATTTTGAGGTTTGTATATGAATTGGTGCAGTTTTTTGTTTCTTTATGAATGCTTAGCTTGATAAGCATAAATGTATTAGGTCAAAGAGTAGACGGTCATTGTCATTGACTGACCATGCTGACTACTGCACAAGGTTGCTGAATAAATGCTGTGGTATCAAACAATGTGAGGTAGATATTGTATGCAAGTAAATGATACCAAAAAAAAATGCTTCAAATACAACAATCACTGGCATTAAGCAAAAGATAAAAGTCTCGGCGGCTGACAGACTGGAGGAGAATATGGAGAATCTATGTTTCAGCACTTTTCTTCCTTCCAAATAAATGCCAAACTCACAGGTAGTGGTCTCCAGTATTGGGAAGTTTTTTTTTCAGAATTTCCATTTGCGTGTAGTAGTCTGAAATAAGTTTACAAAATATATGTACAAAGTACTGGTAAAAAAAGTACAATGTTCTGACAATAGCACTGTAAAGAATGTCCTGTATACAGTCAAGAAAAAAATATCTAAACCCCTGCTGATTTTGTAACTTTGCCCACTAACAAAGGATGAAAGGGTCTATGGCTGTGTCTACATTAGGAAGCCTCAGAAACCAGGTGGTGTTATGGACATGCTGGCATGACATGCCTATAGCAGCCATCTGCTGTTTTCTCGCTATTCAGGTGCTGTTTGTGAGAGTTTAGGGTGAAGTATTTGCCATGTCGGCAATACTGCACCCTATATTTTCCATTAGCAAATGTTTTGCGCCCATGTGTTTCCAGTGTGTCTACGGGATGCGGGTGGGCCAGACATTGTGGATTCGGCGCGTGTGAAGCGCTCCAATATAGATTTGCACATTATTTCCGGAGGGAAATACAGGGGGTGGCTCCACTACATGGTGTAGACCCAGCCTTAAATTTGAATGGTTGATATTTCCAAAACAGTGAAAAAGAGAGCAATAATTAAACATTCCAGAAAAATGCATTTAAAAAAATTATTTAGTTCTGGAGATTTGGTCCCGTCCCCTGGATGCTGTTTTCCTGTCACCTGGGCAGAACCCCCCCCCCCCCCCCCCCCCCCCCCCCCCCCCCCCCCCTCCCTCCCAAAGCATGATGTTTCCACCTCCATGTTAGATGGCAGGGAAGGTGTTCTTGGGAGTCATAGGCAGTGTTCATTTTCCTCCAAACATTGAGAGTTAATGCCAAAGAGCTTGATTTAGTCTTAAAAAAACAACACTTTCAACTAGTCCTCCCATAAATTATTTAGATGTTCACTGGCAAACTTCAAATGTACATGTGCTGTCTTAAGCAGGGGGGCCTTGGGGGCGCTGGATGATTTCAGCCCTTCACTTCATAGTGTTATTCACTGTTTTCTTGGTAACTATGTTTCCAGCTGCCTTAAGATCATTGATAAGTTCCTCCTTCTTGGCTGAAACAAGGTGAGATCTTGTGTGGAGCTCCAGACTGATGGATAGGCCCGGGAGCCAGAAATCTTGCTGATTGATAGGTTATAAAATACTTCTTTCATTAATGAAAATTATAATTCATTTGTAACTTTTTCTCTGGATTTGTATGTTATTGTTTCATCTCACTGTTCAAGTAAACCTCTGAAATTTAGACTCATTTATTCTGTATTCATGTATTGATCATTTATTTGTTAGTGGGAAAAATCAGCAGGGGTTTAAATATATTTTCTCATACTGTAAGTACTAATTATTAAATTGCCTTTTTTTTGGACTAAGATGCACTGGACCAAAGCACACACCCCTTAGTTCTGAAGTGAAAATATAAAAAAAAAATACAGAGGCACAGCCATTTGCATATAAAGTGAATATACAGAATGTTCCATCAGTGTGCAGGGCTTGGTCATGCAGTATTCACAATATTCCTCCAATAGGCCAGTACCAGCAGTGATATTTTTTTTGTATATATATATAAAAATATAGTTCATTAAAACTCCACACAAATTACATTTTTTTAAACACATGATTAAATAAAAGTATGCTCAATACACAAATTCAAAAAGCAAAACTTAAAAACCATTCAGTTAAAACAATCAAGCAAAATCAAGTTAAAAAAACTATCGAACCTCATTCTAGCAGAGTGTGTGGGCTGTATATTTAGCATGTGTCCATACACTAAAGGGGCCCATAAACCCGTAGATATGGGGTAGATTGATGGCTTACAATGGTCGTGAGCGTACAGGCTCACGACCATGTAACTGGTGCACATCTAATGCGGCCATCCCTGTTTTCCCTGATAACCGCGTTATCAGGCATGACCGTAAATCACCACTGCCATTCCCATCCATTTCTTCCAATGGGGATGGCACACAAAGGGTGTCGGCCGATCCTCTGAGGGGCAGGCTGCAGCGTATTGATCTCATCACGGTATTGAAAGTATTTTATTTTATATAACAATGCATATAAAAACAGGATTGTTTTGAGGCACATTCTGCACTGTACTGCAGTGCAGCCCCATGCCATCACAGCCCACCCACACATCAATAAATACACATGTGCCCCATTACGACTGTGGACCTAAGGGGAACACCGATATATCTAACTAAGGTGAAATGCCTGACGTGCAGTGCCTTGAAGTCTCCAGTCCTGCATGACTCCTCCCTATAGTTAAATATACATCCTGCACAAATGTATCTGAATAATAAAATCCATTTAAACTCACAACTTAATGCATCATTCTCCAGCAATGGGTGTGATGGGGAAGGGGATCATCATGCTTTATGAATTTGCGTGTCATCCTTGCACAGGGGCCATGCTAATCTTCTCTATCAATTTTAGTACATGTGCTGCTGAAGACTGTGGAACATCACACTGCAATCGGCCCCTCATCTATCAAGGGATAATCTGCCCTATGTGGGCAGCTTAACAGTGCCCATTCTCTGAACATGCTGAGCAACTTTTGGAGACACACATTTTACAATCTTTACCCATGAGAACCTATTTACATATGGGAGGAGGGATGATAGCATGAGTTGTGTACTTAATTGTACATTCTGTGTAAGAATCTGTATCTCATTTTTGGCAGTGGTCTTTTGGTTTGGCCGGAGGGAGTGGACTAAATTACAGCCAATATGGTCCAAAATCTGGACCAATAAAAAATAATTTCCTTAACTGGTGCAGGGATGGTAATAAAAAGCTGCTGTTAGATTAAAGTAAACTTGGCTTTAATCTATTACTTTATTTCCCAAAAAGTTTGATCTCTACCTTTATTTTATCAGTTATGCAAATTGTAAGGGGATGCTCCCACATTAGCGATCAGCCGTGGCACGTATGTAAATCGCACGACAATCGCTTCCATTTTGTTAAATGGGCTTGTCCCCACTTCAACGATCGGATGCGGTGTGACCTGCGATCAGAATCGTGGTGGGGTGGGGCAAGATGTCCTGTCCCACTTCCTGCAATCTCCATGCTGCAAATATAATCGTGGGAGATCACTGGGTGCCAGCGACTGATCGCTAATATAGGAGCATACCCTAATAGAGAGAGGCAGAATCCAGGAAAAACGGAGGGGGAAAATCCCAGCAAGTAAAGGGGACACAAGGGGGTGGTCGTCATAAAGTGGAACTCCAGCCCCAATTGCGCCCCAGATGCTTGTATGGGGACCATCCTCGCTATATGGACATTTTTTTATCCAGCTGGGGGAATGGTTTATAAACAAATAAATATGTAATCACATGGAATTGCATTGTTATTTTGTCACATCATACTGTATGACATGATTTCCCATCAGCCAAGCCTCTGCCAGCTCTATCATCACATCATAATGTACGACATGCCTCTGCCAGCTCTATCATCACACTTCTATACAATGTCATGTCTACTGCCGCCAGTATTGCATCAGCCCCTCAGCTGTGTCAGGCATGAGGAGGGGATGCGATGACCCCACACCAGAACACTTCCGGTTCGCCACTCACGTTTCAATGAATGAACACACATCGAAGTCTACTATTGGTTTGTGTCTCGTCCTCTCCCTGCACATTCTGTCCGGTGGTGAAAGGGTGCTGTCTATTTCGCCCCTCCTCTTATCAGAAACGAGCCTATTGCCGCCAGTGAATAGCTGGATTGGACGTGTCTATGTGTCAGGACGAGGTATGGAACGCAGCATGTCCCGGAAATGGGTGTAGTGAGCATTCTGGGACTAGTTGCCGTCTGCTAGCGACTTCCTCTTCACCAAGATGGCGGGCGACGAGCCGGGAGTGACTCTTGGGCAGCCTCATTTATCTAGGCAGGATTTGTCTACTCTGGTAAGTATGTCTGCTGTGGGCCCCTTCCGTTCTCTGTGTGCTCTGTAGCCGGGACGGAGGGCGCTGTATAGTCTGGGTGTGAGTATGGAGGGGCCATATCACTTGTGGAAGTAGTTCATGCCGGCCGGGGTTATCTGCTGCCTCATGTGCCGGCCTCCCCATGGATGGTAACCTTATTCCCGGCTCTCATGGCTTCTTTGCGGCTGAGAGACGCATCCGTGCCCTACTAGGGTACCGACATTGTCTATGTATGTGAGGATGCCACTGTCTATAGGACCGATACAATGTAATGTATACAGATGGCACTGTCTATAGGACTGATCATTGGTAATATATACAGATGGGACTGATCATGGGTAATGTATACATATGGCACTGTCTATAGGAGCGATACTTTGTAATATATACAGATGGGACTGTGCACAAAACTAACCATGGGTAATAGATACAGATGGTACTGTATATAGGACGAATACCCTATAATATAGATGGTACCGTCTATAGAACTGATACTCGGTAATATATATACGAATAGGACTGATCATGGAGTAATATTATACAGATGGCAATTGCTAGAGGAGTGATACTCTGGTAATATATACAGATGGCACTGTATATAGGAGTGATACTCTGTAATTATACAGCTGCATGTCTAAAGGAGTGTACTCTGTTAAATATACAGAGGCACTGTCTATAGGAGTGATACTCTGTCATATATTTACAGATGGCCACGGTTCTAATAGGAGTGGATCTCTGTAATATATTTACAGATAGGGACGGTGCACAAACACTAACCATGGATTAAATATATACAGATGGTACTGTATATAGATGGTACAGTCTATAGAAAGAATACTTCGTATAATATATACGGCTAAGACTGTCTATAGGATGTTCATGGGTAATGTGTATACTAGAAGACTGATCATGGGTAATATATATAGATGGTACCATCTATAGAACTGATACTCCGTAATATATACAGATGGGACTGTCTATAGGACTGATCATGGTTAATGTATACAGATGGCACTGTCTATAGAAATAATTGTGGGTAATGTATACATATGGTTCTGTCCAGAAGACTATGGGTAATATATAAAGATGGGACTGTATCTAGGACTGATACTCTGTAATATATACAGATGGTACTGTCTATAGGACTGATCATGGATAATGTATACAGATGGGATTGTCTGTATGACTCATCATGGCTAATGTATACAGATTGAATTTTATACAATATCCATGATCAGTTTTACACCCAGGGTTATGCATACAGTTGAAACTTGTTAAACTGGCCATAGACTTGCGGTCTGACTTTATAAGAGAAACGTGTGTGGTGTTCCTTCTCAGTAGGTAGAAGGTCCTATCACTCATTAAGACAGAAGTTGTGAACACTTGTTCTATTTATACATTAGTGAAGGTCATTGAATCCATATACTCTTTTGTCCTGTGACATGTAAAATATCATCCATATGTGTATGTCCGCTGTATATCCAGCGGTTTGCCTGTTTTTTGTATTGCACAGCAGTCCCCACCACACCCTGCCCAGCACTTCACTATCAATCCTTCCATCCCCACCATAGTGACAGTGTAGTTTTGTGAAGTGCCTGAAATTAGCAATATTGTATTATAGCTACAAGGATTATCCTTACTGTAGTCAGTGGGAGAGTTTATTAGGCTACTGAACCAGATAGTATAAATTTGCATGCTGACTTTTTTTCCTAATACTCTTTTATCATTTCATGAATCGGTAACCCAAAATATAAACGTGTATCAGAAGTCCTAGTATTGCTTTAGCTGGCTATGCACCTTTAGATCTCTCTGTCAGTTATCCTTTAGATCTACCAACAACTATGTAGTATAGGGGATTGTACATAGACTTGTTTAGAAAGTCCCTCATATTACAAAAGAAGATCTAAAGGAAATCTGACCGAAATCAAAAGGTGGATGGGGCCTCTTTGTTTTAGGGTTCCCATACACCATTAACTTTAAAGTACTGGTGGCAGGTAATCAATGAAAGCCAGGTATACATTCTAAATACATTAGCAGCTACATTTAAATTGGGGGATCACATTTTTTGTAAATATATTGCCACTTGATGATTACATATTGTTTGTTCATATGAAATGATCTTTATGTGCTCATACTTGCAATTAAATTTAAGGCAAGACCAGCTTTAGAGAGAGCTGTAAAAAAATTCTGATTTGAGATTTATTGCAAAGCCTCTGAACATGATATCTGCAGTTCACTGCTTGGTATGTTGGAAAGAGTTGTAGAAACATTTAAAAAAAAGTATTGCTCCACCACTTATAGCTTTTGCATAAATTATGTTCCAAGTCACAATTTCAACTTAAATCATTTCAATATGACTTATTTTGAATTGACCCATAAAAGTTGATCAGAGTTTGGTTATCCTCTTTTTTTGTATTTTGTTGTTGTAAAAACAAAAAAGGGATAATTTATTATAAAAAATAGTAACTTTACTTTGAACTTTTTACAAAATGTACTAGAGTAGTAACTTAACATGTTCCTGCACCTCCAGCAATTTTGGGCTTTGCAATTAACTCACAAAGTCAGCAAGTTGAAATTTCACAAAGCTTTGGTGTATTTGCCTCATAGACCTGAAATTACAATTGGCTGTTACATGAAAATGAATCTCTTCATGTTGAAGCAGAACCAAAGGGGAAATAACGAAAAGCAATACAGTTATACACATCTAATTGCTGGTCATGTTCCATAAAGTGGTTCTAGCACTTCTGTCTTCAAACACCCTCTTGGAGCTCATTCTTGGCGCTTTAGTTTTTATATAATGTTTCCGATTACCTATTAAGCTTTTATAACCTTTAGCATGAGTATAGACAGTGTGTATATGTTGACACAATGAGTGTGTTTATTTGGATAAATATTCATATATTTGAGCAAAAAAATTGTAAGATAATGTATGTTGTGTTTGTAAATACAAATAGAGTATACTAATGTTTTCTATATTTACACAGGATGTTACGAAGCTGACACCTCTCTCACCAGAAATCATCAGCAGACAAGCAACCATCAACATAGGTAATATAAAACTTTCTACTAGATCTGTTTTGAGAAGCCCAAATTGTTTGAGACCAATAATAATGGAATGTAAATGTCCAGTATAGCTAAATATAATGGTTCAGGTCACCATACCTAGTTTATTTTATCAGGGGTGCTTACATTGCCTTGATCTACCACCTATATATTGAATTAAAAACTAGTCCAGGGAACATTCTATTGTATTGCTGCAATAAATGCTGTGTTGTATGTTGTAGTAAATATTTTCTTTGTGTTGCAGGCACCATTGGTCATGTAGCCCATGGTAAATCAACAGTAGTTAAAGCCATCTCTGGTGTACACACTGTCCGGTTTAAGAATGAGCTGGAGAGGAACATCACCATCAAACTTGGTTATGCTAATGCTAAGGTATTTTTATGTTGCTGATATGTAGTCCATTTAGATGCCTGCTGTTCCACTGTAAACTCCAGGGCTGCGTTGCTTGTACTTCTCTATGTATCCCCAGTGATTTTGGAAAATATTCAATGGTTTCGCTTAGTCTGCCTACTGGTTTTCCCCTACTGACACCCACTCCTGCTTGGTCATTGAAAGTGTGGGCAGTGAGAGAGGACTGGAGGTGGAGTAGGTCAGAAGTGAATGGCTTCTATAGATCTACTCTACCAAACACTAGATTGTTGCTTTTATGTATACGTGTTTGTGGCATGCATGAAGACACAGCCAGTGTTCCTGGCAGAGGTAATTCCAAAGCAAAGTAAGTGATTATATGGCTATTTGTGAATATAATATTTGAGGCCGGGGTTCTGACAACTTGAGTCTATAGTGAAATATAGAAGATAGCAACATTGACCTTATAAAAAACAGTGGCAGAGAGGTTCCTGTGAGGTTCCCTTTAGGCTCACAGGTCTCTCTACTGAAAAATATTTGAAGAGATTACCACATTTGATCATTTGAAGCCTAAATACTCAAATGTTATTATGTCTAGTACTATCGTCTTTTGTTTTATGGGATCCATTGCACCACACTATCATCACATTAGTGTTTTTGCCTTTAAATCACTTCACCTTCTGTGCCACTTAAATGTCCAATGATCCATAAATATACCCCTAGTTACCCCGTCCACTGACCTACTGATGACATCCCCACTTATAACATCATCACATGTGCAGCTTCAAGACTTCTCAAGGGCCGCTTCTACCCTCTGGAACTCTCTCCCTTGTCCCATTAGACTTGCTTCTACTCGACATTTTCAGAAAAGCCCTGAAAACCCTCCTTTTCAGTCTGGCCTACCCATACTTAACATCACAACCATGCCAGTCTCATCCAACCCCCACCAATTGTATATTCTGTTCCCCCAACCTATTGTACCTCGATTGTTATCCCAATTAGGCAGGGTCCTTCTCCTGTGTCATAACTGCACCTGTATTTTATTTTTCCCCCTCAATCTAAACAATGTTATCTTTGCAGATTTACAAGCTTGACGACCCAAGTTGTCCTCGACCAGAGTGCTATCGCTCTTGTGGCAGCAGCACTCCTGATGAATTTTCAACAGACCTACCCAACACAAAGGGAAATTTTAAATTAGTCAGGTAATAGGTGATTTCATATATGTGTGTTGTACTAAAATATTCTTTTTTTTTTTTTTTTTTTTTTTTGACATACAAAAGTACTAAAATATTCTAAGTAAAATGTTTTACTTGAGTTTTTACAATTGTATACATTTTTTGGCAGACATGTATCCTTTGTGGATTGCCCAGGCCACGATATTTTGATGGCTACCATGCTGAACGGTGCAGCGGTTATGGATGCTGCCTTGTTGTTGATAGGTGAGTGTGCATTATTATGTATGTATGTATGAACTAGTAAATGCTTTAAAGAGAGGGTATTTTTTTTATCTCTTCCTTGTGTGTTTATAATTCAAACATGGATTTCAGTATTTTCTATTATTAGATTTATATAGGAATTTATTTAACAGATCCAAGCCACGCAGTGCATGCACTGACATTCAACAGGAAATCAAAACTCACTAGGACCCAGGCAAAGTGTGATACAGGAAGGGGTTCACCTCTGTGTATCTTGAGTTTGGCCATAGCACAATTGTATAGTTTTACTGTTAAGCAACTATTACAGGATTTATGCCACTTGACTGCGCTGCCCTCATTTCCAGCACTGTTTTTGTATTATGTCTAGTCTTTACTGTTTTTTTATTTATATTTTTATAAAATTTTGTCAACAAAACAAAA
>CM070033.1:149774911-149790552 GCA_036250615.1 Ptychadena robeensis
TTGAAATCTTTCATACCAAATAGGTATTCAAGAGATTTTAGCATTCAAATGATACATTTTTGAATTTTTTTATAATGTACTTTTTTTATAATAATTGTGTGTTTCAATCATTATTATAGTCAGGATGTCTATTAGACCCTTATACGGACAGATTTTTGGAAGTTACATGCCTACAACATAAAGAGGTTAAGTTAAAACTTCACATTAAAAAGTGACTTTTGTCCTGCAGAATTTCGATTAAAAAGTAGAAGATTCATAATCTCAAATATTTAAGATTTTCGATCAGTAGTGTTGATCGCAAAAGTGTTTATTGCAAGAATCTTTTTCGGTCACAGAATTACCCAGCAAACACAGCGCTCAGAGATCTAAGCGGCCGGGCCAAGAAGTGAGGGGATGTTGTAGGGGATCTTAAATTACTCACTACAGGTACGTTTTTTGTTTTTTTTTATGCTTTCCTCCCTATAATTGTTTGCACTTCTAGTGCCATTCATGTAATGATCAATTTCTGGTGGTAGGTCGCTTTAAGCTATTTGCCTTCTTTGGGTTAAGTACCAAAAATAGGTGTTGTTTGACTACTTTGTGTGTGATACTTCCTGTGCCGTCTATGAGACAGGATGAGGAAATAGTAAACAGGGCTGACTGCTAGAAGAAAAATAAATGTGTTGTATAAGTTTTTAATATAATGATGTCTGTGGATCCTTTTACATATGTTCTGCATAGACCAGTGGTGGGCAACTGAGTTGATTGCATCACTAAAGGGCCGCACATTACTTTTTCAATCTATACTGACTTGTATAAGCATTTTTTAATTCATGTTTAAATAACAAAACTTATTTTAAAGTATACTTCAAGCATTGGGTAACACTGTAGTATGGTAATGCACATTTTGATTCAGAGATTATGTTCCTACGCATGAACAGTTAGATTTCGGGAGGCGCAAGTGGAGGACTGAGGGGGGCTGCTGAAGAACGCCCAAAGGGCCGCATGTAGCCCTCGGGCCACAGGTTGGGCACCTGGGCATAAACAAACCTTCCATATGATGTGGGTCTAGTGTGTGTCCATAGCCAAGAATTTAAAAGCCAGATCCGGTTTTTATTAACTTTGGAGTTCTGAGATTTTGTGAACTACTACATAACGATAAGTAGAAGCTCCTGTCTGTTTTCATGTACCAGGAAATTGTAAGAAATCTCAGCAAGACAGATCACCGATGGATCCTGTCAGCAGAATTTACAGATCAAGCTAAAGTGAAAGTAGAAGGGTTGGAAACCATTTATCTGTAACATGGGTAACTGCACTGGTCCACTTATATTTATATAGTAATAAGTGTTAAGGCCCCCACACATGTACCAAGTGGGGGCTGACAGATCAGCGATGGAGTGCAGCGTGATGACGTCCCTTTGTGTGCCGGCCATTAGTTTCAACAGAGACTAACGGACATGTCCATCCTCTGGCGGACTGAGCTTTGGGGCGACAGGGATCCGTCACCCCACGTAGGCACCCGATCGGCGACTGATTTTGTCGCCGAGCGATGGCTGCAGGCACGCACGCACATCGTCGGCGGCAAAATCGCCCACTGCTCGGTGCATGTGTGGTGGCCTTTAGCTGTAAAAAATGTTGAACAGGATTTGTAAGAAAGTTGTTTTAGCTTCTAGGTGAGTTGTCAATCCCCCCCTCCCTCCCCCGTATATATTTCCTGTGGGCATGTCAGGTCAGCAAGGTGTGTCTTCCAATGGCCTGTGTGAACTAGCCCTACATTCCTCCATAGATACACTGAAGTGAATGTGTCCAGGCAAGAGGGGTGTTATTGGCAGGTTGAGACCTTAAAGTTAGGCATACATGGCTCAGATTTGTAACAGATTCGAGCACAATTGAACACCATGCGCGTTCACATCGCCTGATTTTGCTTGAATCTATTACAAAATTTCAACCAGCCAGGCTTCCTTTGAGCGGGATCAACTGATCCCACATGAAGTAGCTTGGCCGAACAGGCTTCCATCATGTTGAAAATCCTTATTTTCCATGGATCCCCATCCAAATAGTAGCCGATATTAATGATATTGACTCGATATAGATACAGCTTAATATAGATGAGGCTGGGCATCGGCCGCATGGGTCACATCTACCCATGTATGCCCAGCATTATCTAGGACACCTTATGTAGACACCAACAACTAAAGACACCCATACATGTGTAAATATGCAATTGCTTCCCCAAAGATCAATCTCCATGCGTGTTCCCACAGATCGATCGGATTCGGCTCCCTACCTTAAGAGATCGTCACGAAAATATTGAAATCGCCCAAGGAACAAATCGAACAGGGATGTGCCAAGATGGTAAATCCCTGTTCGATCCGATTACTTTGTATGAGTGGGAATCGATGTGTCAGTGGCACACATCTTGATTCTTGTTCGTTTTGCCGCTGACCGCAAGCAGCATGGTGATCGATCACTACAAAACTAACAGGGATCTAAACATGTATGGCTAGCTTAAGGTGTGAGTCATTTTTTCGTTCTGATGTCTTCTCACCTCCAACTATTTTCCTAGAAAAGTAGGGAGAGACAGTAATGACATCACTGGATGTAAAATAAAGTGCAGAAAAAATATTTAATATGTTGATGATGAAATAGGGAGCAAGGCTGAATATTACATTGACATTTAGCCGTGCTTTGGCGGCAGGCTTATACCCGGGAACGGCTCGGCTTCTAGAAGCAGGCAGAGAAAGTTAGGCAGACTCGGGGACGCGCACGCGCACAGCTGTCCTTTGTCACGGCGGAAGCGCGCATGCGCAGTACTCGCGCTGTGACAAGTGTAGATAAACCGGCTGTAGGAGGAAGCTGGTGCAGTGCAGCCAGGCTGCTGGGCTGAGCATAGCCATCGTATGATTGGATGTGGTCACACACTGACATATCCCGGAGGATCGACACAAGGACATGCTTCTGTCTGCTGCAATTCTACCCTGACATCGGAGATTCCATAGACAGCCACATGACAGGTGCCCCTGGTCTTCTATGACATCGGAGTACCGTGTCCTTCCTATGATCAGCCAGCAGGATCTGCCAGCTACTGTCACCTCTACACCCAGCTATCTTCTATCACCAACATCTTCATCATCTACTATGGGATCTCAGTAATCAGCTCCCCGGCCATCCTTCTGCAGAGCATCCTTCCATACCAGTGATCTGTCATCACACTTTATACCTTACAGACAGGTACTGAGCAGAAGGTGAACCATGTCAGCCGCCTTCTACCTACTGACCACCCTTGGTGGCTATCTGATCACATCAGCCCTGCTCCTGAAATTCCCTAATCTCCTGCACAAGAGGAAGCAGCAGAAGTTCCGATGTAGACACATCTCCCACCGAGGAGGTAAGCACCCATCACTAGGGTTAGCCCATGCATGGCAGGCATACATGTCACTGGTGGGATGGACATTGTCAATGACCTCTTCTGAATATGTCATACGCCTGGCTGTCATGATCATCCTTTGGCTTCCATACAGTGACACGTGTGATGATCAGAAGTGATGTCTCCAAACACTTAGAGGGAAATCAAGCTGGAGACAGCCAGGCAATGAGCATTTTATAAAGAAAAAGCTCATTAATAACGACTTGGGCTTCCCAGTACGGGTTCCATGTAAACATACAAAGTAATGTTATTGTAATACATTCCTCCATGTGATATTTACTGCTCATCTATTGTGATACAACGATAATAGACAATATTATAAATACTGAAAAACAAAGCCGTGTTTTGTAAGCATTGTGATTTTATTTGCATACATTGCATACTATTAGTCTTTAGGGGTGATAGGCGGCTGTAAAACTATACTGTGGGTACCCCCCTCGGGGGGGAGGGAGGGGGGTCATATTCCAGGCTCTTTGCTGAGACCGTGATCTGAATCCATCTGGGGATATATTACCTCTCTCTCTGCTTTGGCAGAACTCATTTATTTACAGAAACACAAGAATCTATAGGGAATTGGTGGATAATAATGATCATAGGTCAGGACTGCATCGGTGACATCATGGGCACACATTCATGGCACTCACCTATCATTACCATTGTGTCATCTCAGCAAAGTCACCAAAACCCTGCAGTGGGAAAGGTGAAGATTTGGAGACGCCTGGTTCTGCAGTATTCGCACGCAAAATGCGGCAGGGTCACTTTAAGAATAGAAATCTCCGAACCTACATGACACATGGTGCCAGGTCACATTGGCAGTGCCTACTATTCTACCATGAAATGTGTGTGTTTGGTACAGGCAGTCTAGTCTAGCATGATATTGGATCCATCAGATGGGAACACCTGTCTTCCTGCACCAACCTAGAGACCGTCTGTCTGTATATCTGTGCAAAGACACATTTCTAGGTACAATTCGAGCAGCTGCCATGTGCCGTACAACTAGCGGTGCTAGATAAAGGGCCCAGATGTAGTTCACAAGATATGCCAACTTCACCTAGGCACAGTCGCCCATCACTGTATGAAAGAAGTTGAACACCAATAATTTATTTAACCAATAGTAGTAATATAGTCAGTTTGAGTTTTCAGTAAATTACTTGTTCATTATAAAAAATTTTTTTGCTGCATCCTGTTCATGTAACACATAGTAGTCAGACCACTGCGCTCACCCACAAGGTAAAAGCCAGGCTCTCCAATGGACATTCCCCCAAACCTTGTTCTGATCTACAGTCAGGTCCATACATATTGGGACATTGACATAATTCTAAAATTTTTGGCTCTTACAAATCCACAATGGATTTTGAATGAAACAAACACATGGTGCTTTAACTGTCAGCTTTAATTTCAGGGTATTTACATCTAAACTAGGTAAACGGTGTAGAAATTACAACAGTTTGCATATGCGCCTCCCACTTGTTAAGGGATCAAAAATAATGGGACAATTAGCTTCTCAGCTGTTCCATGGCCAGGTGTGTGATAGTCCCTCATTATCCCAATCAGGGTGGATTTGATTTAAATCAAACCGATTTAAATCACTAGTCAGAAAGGCACGATTTAAATCAATCATTCTTGCTGGTTTAAGTTTAAAATGTGAGTAAATGAAGATTTTTAGAATAACAACTTTTCATATTCGTTTTTTTTTATCCCCAGTTTAGGTTAATCATTCATATTTGGACAACTTTTCTGTTGCACTTAGTTTTGAGGACTGCAAAAGTAAACCAAGCATCTGTGATAATATCTTGTTGGTCGAGAAACTGCCCAATAATCTTACAAAAACAATAGACAGAAGTTGATGATGGCATAAGCACATCATCAAAATTTCCCCTTGAATAGATATGGTTAAGGGGACACAAAAGCAATACATTGATTATACACCGTGCAAAAAATGAAGTAATGACCATCATATCAATCAAAAACAATGCACAATGTTGCGGATGTACACGTCTTTACAATTAAAATAGTCCAAATGTCGCAAATTTTACCCCAACGCGTTTACCCCACCAGTTTCATTGAAGACTTCTTCAGGGGGTACGATATTTCATTTCATTGGCCAAATCTACATAACACAAACAGCCAACATATCATCAGCCATCAGTCATATTGAATAACCAAATCAACATAGAAGTGGACACAGACCCTCAGGGGTCACTCGTCCATAGATCAATATATAAGGAAAGACATGATTTCTGAAGATGGTGTCCCCTCTGGTGATCTGCGTAACAAGACCAACCCAAACCATCAACTAATCATGTTTACCAAAGTAAATGTATTAAAAATCTTTCGGTCTTATTGTACGCAGATCACCACGGCATTTATGCAGATGAAGTCTCTCTGTCTCTCCGTTCCCCACTGGTGTCAGTGCAGTGGGGACACCATTGCGCATAGTTTTTGATTGATATGATGTCATTACTTCATTTCTTGCACTGTGTATAATAAATGTATTGCTTTTACATATTGAGTGGCCCGTCCCCTCACCCTTGTCTATTCCAGGGGAAATTTGGGGTGATGTGCTTATGCCATTATCAACTTCTGTTATTGTTTATGGGATGTTGGCCACTGTACATCTGAGAGTGTAGTTTTGTTCATTATAAAACCTTACAAACACCTCTGGAAGAGCATGACATTGTGAATGGATTCATTTAATTTATTTACCACAAAAATTAAACATATACAGCCTTATTCTACATAATTACAAACTAATCCTTAGTTCATCATGGAATAACCTTGGAATGGTAATTTTTCTCAAAAAGCACTTTATTTTTTAAAAATTCAACTTAAATCCAAAAAATCTGATTTAAATCCAAAAAAGAGCAAGCAGGAACTGAAGACAGTTGCAATAGAGGCCTGGCAGAGCATCACCAGGGATGAAACACAGCGTCTGGTGATGTCTATGCGATCCAGACTTCAGGCTGTAATTAACTGCAGTGGATTTGCAACTACGTATTAAAATGGGAAAGTTTGATTTATGATTATTATTCTGTCCCATTACCTTTTGCAACTACGTATTAAAATGGGAAAGTTTGATTTATGATTATTATTCTGTCCCATTACCTTTTGGTCCCATAACAATTGGAAGGCACATATGCAAACTGTTGTAGTTTCTACACCGTTCACCTGATTTGGCTGTAAATACCCTGAAATAAAAGCTGACAGTCTGCAGGTAAAGCACATAGTTGTTGTTTCATTCCAAATTCATTGGGGTGGTGTATAGAGCTTAAAATTTTAGAATTGTGTTGATATCCCAATATTTATGGACCTGACTGTACATGACTCTCTTTGTAAGCAGTGCTGCTGATTGGAGTTGTGATCTGGTGAAACTCAAGCTAGGATAGAGACAAGTCACTTATAACCAGTGTAAAAATTTAAAAGAACGGCAGGTTCATGAAGGTATGTGTAGCCTGCCGGCATTAGAATAATCGGTCCCAAGGCACACAGCGGTCTATAATTCTGGGGATCTACTTGTATTAGCATATATATATAAGCCATTTGCTGCCATTCTCAGGATATAAGAAACATTTGGTGATGTCAGAAATGCACATTATTACATGAGAGGATTGGCTTGTGTCCAAAGCTTGGGGTGATGTCATATTTCCTTTTGTTCTTCAGATTCTCAGTGTCCCAACACACAAAATTGTGAAATTGCAGCCCCAGAGGCACTAATTCTTTTTATTCCTCTGTGTGTGAAGCACACACAAACTGTGAAACCCAGTGCCAAACAGTGAAGTTCATAAAAATTTACCACACAAAAACACACGAAGGGTGACCAGTGGGCCAAGCAGCCGAAGCTACCAGGCCCTCGCATTCCCGTTACCTCAATGACCACAACCGGAGTCCAGTATCCTAAGTACTAGAGACCAGAGCCACCATCAGAAATTTTAGGGCCCCATGCACTGTAATTTTTTGGGCCCGCTATAACTACCAGGCCCTGCCCTCGTCTGAGGGTTCCAGAGGATGCTCACCACAACCCCTAGCACCACCAACCCCTAAAGTTTACCTCCTCCCCCAGCTAAGGGCTCCATAGGCTGCTTACCACTAAGCTAACAGGTCAGCAACATGTCCGCAGGACAGGAAACACAGTTGCCATGCCACCACAATTGTGGCGGGCATGGCACTGACCTGGTCCCCCCCTAGATGGTTAGGCCCAGAACAGGAGTGCCCTGCTTATAACCGTTGGGATCCTCCGAAGAGGACTCCCTTTAAATTGATTGTTTCCAAAGAGGGTCCCTCATCTTGAAGGGACTGCTGGACCAAAGCAGTCCCTCACCACCACTTTCCAGTGTTTAAGTCCCGAAGGATCAAAAAACACCTGTACGAGTGCATTAACTAATCGGGCATAGGGTGCTGGGGGAACAGACTACAAATAAATAAAAAAGTGCCCTCTGCTCAAAAAGCATAGGGCTGGCCTTCCGGCCCATTATAAAAATTCCTCCAGTTGTGGCCAAAAGGCCACCCTCAGGAGGTGGATGCTCAAATGGAAGTGCTGTAAATGGTGGTTCCCCACCTGTGAATTTTATGGCACCCCTGGGTCCCAACAAGGGGCAATGAACACAGAGGGCCTCCCCTTAACCGCCTGGCCAATTACACGAAAGTAGCAGAGCTGCTTCCTACCAGCAGACAGGATGACTCTAGCTCCTGCTAAAGTCCACTAACCAGACCTAAGTCTGACTTGCATATGCTCCCTTGTTGACTTGTTAGCCTGTAGTCCTTCCTGGTATGGAGCTCAGTGTGATGCTAAGCACTTGACCAGACAAATATTTGATGACTTGTTGCCCTCAACATTAGTTTTTCTTTTCTGGACAATGGTTCAGTTAATCATTGACTGTATAATGGATGTGGTCTATATACTCCTTGAAGCTTACAGGTTATTTGTCACACATTAAGTGCCATATGTAAGAATGTAGAATAAACAAAATTAGATAGCAATAGAAAAAATTATATGCAAAACTTTCTCATGCCCTCCGACCCTTTCCTATTGGTCGATGAGGCCGGCAATCAGAAAAGAGCATCCTGTATGTTTGGGTCTGCTGACCTTTTTAGCACAATTTTTTGTCCTATTATATATTTTTAATAAGCTTATTAGTATCTGTGTTTGTTGTGACTTTAACTGGATTCAATTTATCACCAATTCCTGTACTGTCATTGAATGCAGGTTCTTTGCCAGCTTTATCTATAACTGGAATAGAACTCCAGCCCACCATAACAGTTGTTAGAAGGTGATTGGTCAGATTGGGTTTCAGGTTTCCTCATTTGGTGAAGGGGATGTATGGGGGTAACTCTTGCATTTCTGTATCCAGTTTGGTCGGGGAAGGAGCATGGTCGAGTGTCTCCCATTTATCTGGACCCTTCCATGAGGGGTAATTGGTAGGTGGTGTTGGGAAGCCATGTCCTCACTGATTATGTGTGCGAGCACATTCCCAGGCTCAATAAAAAAGAAAAATGGTCAGTTTGGCAATGTAAACATTTTTATAATTAAATAAATGGCCATCCAGAGGATGATGCTGATTCTACCACATCGACAAGCCACCAACATACAAATTGCTTGGCAGGCTGAATTTTTCCTGAATAAGAATTTTAAAATATATTTTCAGTCAATGGAAATGTTAGAACCTTATCTCAAGATCCATTAAGGTGATTTCTCCTGACTGCCTCTACTCTAGACTTTCATGCCATATTTAGTATGTCTATGTCCACCACACAACAATAAGAAGGACTGATATCAAAACCTGTAAGTACACGGGATGTGACATACAAACCTAAACCTCAGTCTACGGCAATGGTAGTCAACAAACATAATATAGGCATCTCCAGGTACATGGTGACATCACCAAAGAGCCACAAGGATTGCAAACCTGCAACAGGATATGGGCAGAGAATGCTAACATACTTTTGGATTTAAGTAGAAGTCAAATACCATATTTTTCAGACTCTAAGACGCACCCAAAGTTTTGGAGAGAAAATGTAGGAAAAAAAAAGAAACACAGCCATTCAGATATCAAGTGAAAATACGGAATGCTCCAGCAAAGTAGGCATGACTGGACCATGCAGTATTCACCCTATATTCCTCTAGCCAAAAGGCCAGTGCCAGGAGGGAGATCTTTACTGCAGCAGAGTGGGCAGGGCTGAAACTAGCAGTACCCGATCTCTCTAAACACACTGATCAACTTATGAAGAGACACATTTTACAACCTGACACTGAACAACTTACCCATGAGCAGCTATTTATGTATGTTAGTTGGAACAAAAAAATAGTTTTTCCATATCGGACAATAGATGCAGGGACATTTTTCCATTGATTTTAATGGTTAAATGTGTCTTATAGTCCGAAAAATATGGTATATTCTGCCGGAATTGATTAGCAATTATCAAGGCATGTTGTAGTCAATCCAAGCAGCACCCATAAGCTTGCCATTTTTCCATTCAGTCATATTAAGCCGTTCTTTGAAAATCTTTATTTGGATCCCAATGAAATTGGATAAAAAAATTGAACAAAAAATCGATCAAAAACTGATCCAACCTGTTGGTAAATTTCAGTTGACCATACCAGTATGTGACATGTTCTCTAGGTATATAGATCGATTTGTTTCTTATGGTACTAAAGAGCATGCAAACAGGGCTAAGAAAAGGAATCTGTTTGGAATCTATCATATTATATGGTGGTAAATTGATCCAAATGTAATACGATCGACTTACATGCAATCGTAATGTAAGTAGATTGAATGGAAAATCAAATGGCGCATGTCCAGCCTTATCGTATAGTTGCTCGGAAATGTACTTTCTTTGTTTGTCCTTATGACCATTGTAAGGATAATTGGGAATACTTGTTCCAATGACAACTAAAGCTGGCCATACACCGCATGATTGTTCGTTGATTCGATCATCTTGTACGAGTCCCATATCAACTGGCAGTTGAACATCGATTGATTGTACCCCCACCCAGTGTAATCAGTTCCTTTCCTAAGTTCTGTGCACATGCTCCATAGTACCATCAGATACAGATCTATCCAAATACCTATAAAATCTGTCAGATACTTGAACGATTGACTAAAATTTACAGACCGGTCTGATCACTTGGCGATCAATTTTCTGTTCTAGATTGATCACTTTGGGCCGATCGTACCAAATGGGCAGCAGTTAATTCCAGTTTGATCAACGTCAATAGGTTGATTTTTTTTTTTTTTTTTTGTGGATCAAACAAAAATATCGAACCGTGTATGGCTACCTTAAGGGGATTCCGTTTTTCTTTGTGTTACATCCCCAGCACAAAAAGTGCAACACATGTCTCTCCTACAGGATCAGAAAGAGCAAAATTAAGAAGGTAAAAATCATTTGGCCTGTACGTCCATTACCCCCCTGCCGTTCCTGACGGTCCCAGCCTAGGACGAGCTGGGTTCGCCAGGCAGAGATCGGAGCCACAGGAGAGCAAACTCACTGATCCTTTGTCTCCGATCTAATAAAGAGGCAGCTGCAGGGGAACGGATCAATCCCCCCCCCCCCCCGGCTCTTCTACGTAACCTGGCACATCCGCAGCGCCATCTAGTGGTTGCAGTGCTAATTTATCCGATACAGTGAATTATTGAAATCTTCATGATCTAATATTGTGAGTTATTCACAAAGCACCTGAACATGTTATTATATCCAGGATGTTACCAGACTCCTGTATGGACATACTTTGGGAAATTACAGACCTACAATGTAAAAAACGTATTTTTCGTTAAAGTCTATTGTGTGCTTTTGGTACAGAAATCTGTACCTCCGCAGTGCGCTAGGCAGGTTAAAAAAAAAGCTAATCCAAATATCTATTTACTAAAGGATGATATAGGAGTTCTCGGATCTGGGAAATGAATCTGCCCTGGGGTGTTAGAAAGGATTTGTCTTTTTTTTCCCTTTGGCAAATATTACATGTGTTCCCTCTGGAACAAAAGTGTAGGCATTTCTCCTATTGAAATATACAACAGCCCTATGTGACTATCATACAATGTGCCAACAAATGTACATGGAAACAGCTGCACCATGATGTCTGTGCCAAATACAACTGATCTGCCCCAGTCCTAACAACAGGGGGACCTCATATGGCCCTGGCCGCCAGCTGAGAATGTCATGGCATATTGGTTGTACTACAGAGAATACAGGGAAACAAATAGTACATTTTATACATGTATTTCAGATATTTTCTTTTAATGGCACATTTACTGTTGACACACCAGTTGTTGTATAATCAAATATATGTGTACCAGGTCTAAGACAATCAAGCTGAAGTTTTTTAAGTAAAATTCCAAATATAGCATATTGTCACAGGTTAAGAAGAAATGATGCAATAAAGTAGACCCAAACTTCTAGAAAAAGTTACCTAATTTTGCCATGAAATTTTTAGTCTTTTTTAATTCCTACTAAATCCTGTTATTTGGAGAAGCCTAGGTATTCCTGTATCTTCAAACTTTTATCAAACTTTTAAAGGTAGCCATACAAGGGCATATTTTCCCTCGATAAATGAGGGACAGACTGCAGCATGATGACATCATCACACTGCAGCCTGTCATTCAGAGGTTCGGTGGGCACCCTTTGTGTGCTGGACATTACTTTGGATGGGGGACGGCAGCCAAAGTAATGGGATCCCCTGGGAATCTACCAACATGATGGATAACCGTGTGATCCAACATGCAGGAGATTCCTGGTCAATCTCGCCAGTTGGGCGCACCCGGTTTATGGCCGGCGATTGGCGGGAACGTGCATGGCAGTCCATCAGCCGAAAAATTAAGTGGCCCCACCTGGTGAGATAGACCAGGAATCTCCGGCATGACAGTGATCTGACATGCCGGTAAATTTCCGGCCATTTCCATTACCTTGCTGCAGAAAGTAATGGCCGTCACACAAGGGCTGCCCGTGTGTGGCTACCTTTAGGCACTGTTGATTGCTATCAGCAGTTTTTTTATTGAATCCTGATTGTGTGTATCTCACTTCTTCTTCTGTGAACATTTCCTGATGACATAAGCAGCCATCAAAGGACAGGCATATTTATAATGAAGAAAAGTCCTTATCTATTACCAAGATGCTCACCTTTACATTCAGAACACAACCGTCAATATAAGTAATTTTTTTCTTCCACAGTTCTGATCCTCGTAAAAATATAGTTTTTTAGTATTTTGACATTTAAAAGCACAATGATATATTGTGCTATAGACAGATCAGACAGAAAATATCATGATAACGATTTGTATATATGTTATGCTTTCATGTACTGTATGTGCTTGCATGCTCTATATACGGTATACCTTTGAATGCACAAACATTGCCACCTGCTTTACCGTGCTACACAATACTTGTGTATACAACCGTCTCTAACAATGCAAGGCTCTGAGTCTGCAAACTTCAAGAAAACAATGCTCTCCCCATGTGGCTGATATCTTATTTCAACAGCTGTTCAGCATGGAGGTTGGCTGACTTTGGAGAAATATGCATATCATTGGAGGGGCAGAGCTAAGTCATACAACTTCATTATTTCTGAATCTTTTATATTTCTATTGTCCCTGATGTGAACAGTCATATATTTGAGCTTTGGATAGAGGAGGCAGGGATTGTTAAAACCTTATGATTTTTTTTATCACATTGACTTCTCAAGAGCATTTTCTCATGACAACGGTCCTATTTGCCAAGAAATGAATGGTATTGACAGTAATTAAAAACCTCTACCTATACACCATACAGTTAAATCATGCCCTCCTAATTGTATTTGTATGTTTGGATAATCACACAAATCAGATTGTACAATGTCACCAACATCCAAGTAGGGCACAGGCTTGTCTGATTAAATACATTGAAAGGATTGTTTAGTCCACTTCTTACCCTACATTGCTGTTGAAGAGTGTTCATAGATTGTACAATTACTATATATTGTTATGTGTGTGCAATGGTTAAAAAAAGCAATTGTAAAACATTAACAATTCATTCATGGTTTAAAGAAAGCATAAAACTTTCAAAACCTCACTACTTGTTGTTGTTAATATTTATTTCAGAATCGGGAACAATTATTCTTCATGATACAAACAAAGTAATGTGTACATACCTTGTGTTGTAGATGGATACAAGGAGAGGAACATATCAATATTCTGCCCTTATTGGGAAAGATTAAGATAAAAAGCTAGAGTTAGAAGGAAAGGATTTCAAATAAGGACATTGCTCAAAGGGCTTCAGGATGTCCTCCATGTGGTAGCTTAGCCAGATCTTTGTAAATAAGGCCCAATCATTCACCAAAGTCCATGAGACAGTTGATGTTACATTTTTTATGAGTTTGCCACTGCAGTTGCATTTTCAAAATAGAACATTTGAGTATACCTAAAATTGGGAGGTCATGAGTTTAACAGAAGCTAAAGAAATCATTAAAGCTGGGCATACAAATCACATTTTTATTTAAAATTTTAGTGCGATCGTTTAACAAACTCGATCGCGCGATCGGATAAAAATTGAAGCAGGCCAAAAGTGTCCGAGGGATCAATTTTCCCAAAAATCGGACATAAAAACGATCGTGCATGGATCCGTTCTCATTGAAAATTTTATTAAAAAGCACATGAATCGAGTGCTGTTAGTTGTCTCATGCGATAGTTTTAAGCGATCCATCTATGATTCTTGTGGAAATTACCTTTGTTTGTGTGCTGTTGGTCACTGACCAGTTCTTCAGCTAACACCACTCCAAACCCATGAATGTGGGCGTGCAAGACATATTGAGACTTTCAGGATAGAATCGCCCAGAAATTGAATGCATGGTATGTTGCAGTTTGCGATCGTTTTCGCAAATTAAAATCGATTCCGGAATCGGATTAAAAAACGTGACGTGTATGCCCAGCTTAAGAGCTTAAGTTTAGCAAAACCAATATTGCATTCCTAAATGCCTGTTTAAAAAAGTACTTTCTGTACAACCATCCACTCATCCAAGCCAACTTAGTCCCAGCTACCATGGTGAAAGAGCGGGTAGTATTGGCAACAGAAATAGATAATATTGTATCAAATGTGCATGATACTTGACATTGACCACCAAGATAACTTAATGATATTAGAGTACAACATAAGCCAGTTGGCACTAGTATTTTGGGGTGATCCAGCAGAAGAGTATAAGGTCTGTTACAAAAGCCAATGGCCAATGCAGTAAAGTGTTTGGTGCTGTTGCAGTTTTACATATTTGTGAAAAACAAAATTACATAGGGCGGGATGCTTCCATAGTTTATGGCAGACATGTCAAACACAAGGCCCGCGGGCCAAATCCGGCCCGCCAGGCCTTGCAATGTGGCCCGCGCTGTCATCACTGCACGCCGGGGGGAGTGGCTGGCCGCATACTGACAGGACGTGTCTCTTCAGAGCTCCGCTCGATCCCGCCACTAATCCCCTCTAATCCAGATGATTTTTAAATCAAAGGGACCCCCCAGCATCCCAGGGGATATACACTATAGCTCCACTATACCACCACGGAGCTCCGGCGCGACTTTCGGTGAGAGGCCCAAAATCGAGGCCGCGGCTCGGGCCTAGGCCGTACCTTCCGGCGAGAGGGTGCCTCGGAACCAGCATCAAGAGGCACCGGAGCGGTTCATACGCTGAGAGGCACGTACCACCTGCGCTCCGGTTTTCATTGTCCGTTTATGACAGTAAACCATTCGGCCCGCGATTTCGGCCCGCGATTTAGGCTAGATTTTAGATTTTGGCCCCTTCTCTGATTGAGTTCGACACCCCTGGTTTATGGTAATGAAAATAAACATAACCAATCAATTTCAGGCAAACAATAATTAACTTCACTATGCAATAGAGAAGTTGTAAAGCTTAGTGAACGAGGAGAAGCTTTGCCGGCTAGCCAATCATGGGCAACCAATTTGCCACATTTCTTTGGCCCTCATTGGGTATTCTCTGTAAATTAATTTTCCTTGGCAGTGTGTTAGACTAAATCAGCTCCAATGTATACACCGTTCTACAGCTGCAGATTGTGTACACAGATACATTCACAGCACCAGATGCCATGTTAGTTTATAATATGCAGTACACACAAATGAGTAGAATATGCGAGCAAAGTCTGTAGAGACGGAATGTTTGAGGCGGACTTATTTTGTTTGTCAGATTAAAAACAATAGCAATTTTAATAACTAAAAAGAACAAGTATTGCCAGAGAGCATAATGACATTTTCCCCTCAAATATATTTGCTCT
>CM070033.1:149812846-149844992 GCA_036250615.1 Ptychadena robeensis
TTATATTACTAAATTGCTCATTACAAGTACGTTTTTGGGGTTTTTCACTGCATTCCTCCACTTCTAGTGCCATTAATGAAAACATAGATTCCTGGTGGTAGGTCCGCTTTAAGACCTACAGAATATGTGGAGGTTATCTGAATATGTTAAAAGAAGCCGCCAATTCGTATCTAATCAAAACATAGATAAAGATTGATCAAGATTTGCATTACCATGTAAACATTACCTGGTGGTAGCTGTAAACAGATGAAGAAAACGATGAGTTTGCACATTTTAATATCCAAGTCCTCCTCACAGGTCACACATAATCATTCATCTAATATTCCTGTATGACAGCTTTAAACACTTTACAAGTAACCACTGCAGCCTTGAATGGCTAAAATATCAACTCCAGATATATTAACCATTATAACTTTGTAGAGAAAAAAAGGTGTCCGATTTAGTCCGGTAATTTTTTTTAGAATTTACAGGAAGGAGTTAAGATAAGTTATTGCTTGCTTTAATTCCCCCTCACCCCACCCCCAAGTGCCAATGTTGTTTGGTTTCTTAGGGACAAGATTCAACCTTATGAGCATGCTCTTGATTCTTTCCAATTGGTAATTTCCAGGAAAATATATATTCGGTGAAGAATGTTTGACACAAGTCAAAGTTTATGCTGCATCTATGGAATGTAAATAAGGCTTTGCCTAAGCAGAATTGTATCTCTAGCTGTCTTTGGGTAGATGTTTGCTTCCTCATATTACTTAGATGGAGGAAACTCTATACCACCTTAACTGGTCACATGGGACCTTTTACATGTCAGCAAATTTACGCCTGTGCTTCTCTTGGAAAAGAGGATGTTCTCCTGAAAGTGCTGCATGTCCGACCACATCAAAGCATTTCCTTTCAACATCTTCACTAGGGCGATGCAATAATCCTAAGCCTAATAATACATTTGCATGCTGTAAATTCCAGTCAGAGACTTTTCTGGCAGGAAATCTTCCAGCATTGTTCTGCCAATAGACATTATTGTAAACAAGATTTGGCTTGTTTTTCTTTATAATCTTTTAGTGAATACAGCATGTTTAGCTCACCGCAATGAAGGACAACTCCAGTTGGAAACGGGATCCCCAATTATCCCTTACAGTGTGGGCTCCTAGGAATAGAGATAAACGATAAAGGTCAAGATCCTACCTCGCATCAGGAAACCCACCACAAGATCCGATCACTGACATACCTGAACCACTAGTTGAAATCTTATGTCCAGACCAAGATAGGGCCATGGCCTATCTAAACCCCCCCCCAGGGGGTGACGAGACGAGAATGGGGAATTCTCTGAGCACATATCTGAGTAAATCTTAATATATCTCAAAGTCAAATGACTGTTGGTTCATGCAGACTTGTTTATATATACAGTAGAAATAGCTCCTAAACTCCCCCTTGTCCCTCCTTAGGTCAGGTATTTATGATTTTGAGTAAAGTCCATAAGTCCTAAAGTCCTAAGAGAATAGCTGGTGCAGGACTTCAAAATAGTTTGGCCATTGATCAAAACCGATCGATTCCTTTCCCATGTTAGACTGAAAGCCACACACACAAGCTGAATGATGATTGATCTAGTAATAGATGGTGTGTATGGCCACCTGTATACTCTGACCTTGTTGGTGAGTCTGTGACCTGAGGGTCTGAGCCTTATGCCCCCCATACATACACAGATTTTAGCATCCGACAGACTAAAAACGATCAATTTTTTTCAATCATACAATTGGAGATTGATGGAAAATAGAATATACTCCACATGGAATAACCAATTTTTGATCGATTTTTTTGGGGGGTTTTTTTGGATCGATTTTTTTTGGAATTGAAATTTGTACTCAATTTGTACTCAACCGATCAAAATTTTCCGACATGTCCGATCATGTTTTGATCGATTTTTTTTCACAATTACGATCAAATTTAATTGATCGGACCATGTGGGCATGCACCAATTTTCAGTCGACCGATCTAAAAATTGATCGTTTTTAATCTGTCGGCCGCTAATATCTGTGCATGTATGGGGGCCATTAGGATTTACTGATCAGCAGCCAGTAATTAGTGTTGCCATCACCTACCAAGTTACATTTAAAAACAAGATAATCTGGTTTCTACTAACTACATTTGTTTTATTTCTTCCAAAATGTTTGTATTTTAAGGGGGGTAATAATATTTAAGAAGGCTTTTATTGTCACTACTTTGTAAAGGAATTGTGACAGCAGTGCGGTCTATCCGTCTCAGGTTCCAACCACAACTGTAACATATGGATAGTCTCTGATTATCTCCTGTAATATACTGACTGTCTCTTATTATTTTTTCCAGAAGTTCATTCTTTGACTAAATTCTTTAGTATTACATACTATGACCATGTTATGTTTGGTGCTTTGGTAATGTCAAGGATCACATTTGAGGCCAACCGTATCACTGATTTGAACATTACTTTGGTGTGAATTGAGTTACCGTATTTTTCGGACTATAAGACATATAAGGGGGGAGTGCCTGTGTCTTATGGTGGTAATATGTGGGTGCGTCTTGGCTTGGTGGAGGAGCTGTCAGAGGGGAGGTCCACCTATGGCCGGATCTACCATATGTACTGTATTGTTTATATCAGAAGAGCCCTGCTGATGAGATAGATCAAAGAGCATGCGATCTCCCCCATCTATCTCTGCCTGTGTGAGGAAGCTGCACTCGCGCTGTTGCTTCCCCACACAAAGGCAGAGCCGTAGAGGGAGATATTGCATTGATTTGATCTATTGCATTGATCCAATTGATTTGAACTTTTCAGCAACTTTTTTACTGCTCTAAAAACTGGGTGGGTCTTATGGTCCGAAATATACGGTATATAGTAGCGTTTGCGATTATAGTCATATAATATTTAGATATTTTTATTAAATATCTAAATGCAAACATATATTGGCATATCCATGTGCCAGTAAAAGTAGGCTACAGAAACAAAAGTTTTGAGCTGACTGGACACAAAGAACTCTGCTGCTTTGCTTAGGTAGTCAAGGTGAGACATCTCTAGTCCTAAGGTGGGCTTCTGTAGTATTGGCCCCTAGTCAGCTTCTCCCTTATACCCTTTGTTTATTGTCTTGTATGGTTGCTACATTTATGAAATATTGGAAATAAATTATTTACAGAACACAGTAGAACTATACATTTTGAAAGATGTATTTTATAAAATGTCTGTGCAGTTTGTGTTTGATGGATATGTCTGTTTACAGAGAATATTTGTAGGAGTACATTGTTTGTCTGACAGCTAACTATATGTTTGTCTTTGCAGGATCTGCCTCCATACTTGTCTCAGTTGGATGTGACATTTGAAAAGGGTATTGAGAAATATTTTTTTAAAATTTGCAAAAATGTTGTATTTATTTATTTGTTGGGGATGAGTCTTGTTTATATGTATGTTGATTTTGTCAGAAAAAATACCTTCTATGTTAGGCTTAATTAAGAGATTCCATTGTTGTCTCCTGTATTTATCATTTGTGATCTTTCACGCTGAAATCTCTGTACTGGCATGCTGCCCACCCCATTCACCTGTCTGCTCTATGGAAAGGCTGGGGGATTGGATGAGTCGGAGGTGTCTGGCTGGGTCCTCACCCTGGTTATCGGACAGATGGATCACTAGTAAAGCCTGCCATACACTCACCGAGTGGGTGCCGACAGAGCTGTTCAGATCAGTTCGGCATAGCAGCGTGATGACATAATGGCATCGGCTGGCATCGGCCAGAGAACATCGGACATGTCCGTTCTCTGGCCGGCCGAACTGTGGGGGCACCCCCGATTGGCGGCCAATTTTGCCGGCGGCCGCAAGCGCGCACGCCCATCGGTCGGCGGAAAAATCAGCCGCTGATCGGTGTGTGTATGGCAGGCTTAACCAACACTTGTCACTGTATAGACCAGTGATGGCGAATCTTTTAGAGACAGAGTGCCCAACCAGTAACCCAAAGCCCCAATTATTTATCTCAAAGTGCCGACTTGGCAATTTAACCTGAACTACACACATAGAAATCCTCTGGGTTATAACTCGGGGTTCAGTTCTTGTTCATAGGGGATCAGTGCAGTTACAAGCTTCCTGGATACTAGGCTGCTGCTGATGGACTAAAGACCCAGCATGCATCTTATGTTCAGTTAGTGTCCCATGGCTTTCTGATGACATAGCACAAAAGGCCAACTTGCTGTGTAAAGAAACTATAACTGCAAGCATTATATTCTGCCAGTTGCTAAAGAACTACACTACCCAGCATTCCCTGCTGCTTTTTTTAGCTGTTGTAGAACTACAACTTCTAACCTGTGAGAATTCTTCTGCCTTCTCTTATCATTCTGTCTTCTAGTCACTTACACACATTACACACACTCTAGCTTACGCTTTACATACATACATACATACATACATACATACATACATACATACATACATGCTGCAGTTCTTTACTCCATCAGCCTCTTTGTTGGCTACCAGGTTGGGTGCCCACAGAGAGGGCCCCGAGTGGCACCCGTGCCATAGGTTCGCCATCACTGATATAGACACTAGATTTCGAACCAAAGTCAAACCTCTGTCAAAGACTTAAATACACTTCATTTTCCCTCTAAAAATTATTTTAGTGATTAATTTCTTACAATACAACAAATTCATCCTGTATAGACATAAGTGTTCCAGATGAGAAACAAAGTGCCCTGCTGTATTTTTCTCCCAACAATAGTGGGTAATGGTAGATGTTTAGTGATGGAACCCAGCAGATTACTTAATGACATTGTGGGCCCGCTACCGTCATGCGTCCACACAAGGGCAATTCTATATTTTGTATAATATCCTCCTACTCCTAGCATAAGGTCTAAAGGCTCCTTGGAGGATTACTGAGGCAAGCTACTGTAAAGTATTAAAGAAGCTTTGAAAAGCACTATTGCCATCCCTCTCCCCAGCCAATGTATGCGTGCTTCATCGAGATATGGAGATATGTATGCCTGCTTCATCGAGATATGCAGAGATCAAGTGATGGAATCATTGGATAGATAGATTTTTTATTATTAAGTATTAAAAATGAAAGGGTTTGGCCTACAAATATCATTGGCTTGTTGATTCGAGAGGAATCCAGGGAAGATAATGTTGAAAAAAACTTTAGCTTTAGGTCTCGTTACTGGGGAGGACTGGAACAGAAAGGATATAACTTAAGGAACAAGTAGACTTGTAGAGCTGACCATACACAGCTCTATCTTTATACAATTCCTGAATGATTGATTGCTGTGGACGTTCATCATCATTGATCGTTTGGTAATCAAACGCTGCCCACCTAGAGCGATCCATCCCACTCCAAAAAAATGTTGATCAAATAGGGATCTGACATGTTGGTATTTCCCTGGACTGAGGGTTCCCATTCAAAGTATTAGCCAGGGATTGATTCCCCCAGGTGGTGCGCATTGATTCTCTGAATAATCGTTGGGCGATTCTTCATGACTCCGTTATGATTAATCGCCGGGGAATCGAGCCATGCATGGCCGGCTATAGTTGTATCTATTGTATGTAAACTCTTTCCACCTTCTAGGTATTTGAAGACTCTTTAATTGTGTAGCCAAAAGCTAGCCACACATGATACAAACAATATCGATCTAAAAGATATTGCATATATTGGTAAATTTTGCTCGTATAAATATCTGATTTTTTTCTAGGTATTTTGTTTGATTTGTTTACGATCATACTTCCGATCATATTTATAGTCATATTTACAACCATAATTATGATCTCATTTTTTATCATAATTTATGATCAAGAATGCAATCGTAATTTTGATCAAAATTAAATGTTGTATTTACGATCTTAGTTATGATCAGAATTACACATGCAATATTAATCATACACATGCGCTCCATAGTATGATTGTAAATCAAGCATCTTTAACATGAACACACTGTGTGGTGGTACGATCACCTAGCCATACACGTATAGATTTTTGCACAATCGATGATAGATTCGATCAGGATTTTCGATATTTTGACCGAATATGGATAATGCCTATGTCAAATGTATACACTCTATTTTAATTTGCCCTAATGAAATTTCGTTCGGATATACTCGAACGCAATATCTTTCGATTACAAATGTATCAAAAAAAACAAAAAAGATCGAATGAAATTATTTGATGTTTTCAATTTACATTTGATTTACATACCAATTAGATTCAAAATGTACCAGCATGTCTGATAACTTCTTCTTTTTTTATGTTGGATATTGATAACATTTTATCGAAGGAACAATTTTTTCGTTACTTGATTTTTGTTCAACTGAATGAAAAATCTTTCGTTCCCGCTCGATTGAACTATAATATCGACCCGTGTATGGTCACCTTTAGACTGACCCACGATCATAAAATCGCACAACATGATTGAATCTAAAGGCCCCCATACACCTTACAATTTCACTATACAATTTCTGTACAATCAACTTTTCTTCTACCAAAACCATGTAATATGAGGACCTTTCTAAACCTTCCAATCACTATGTATTCTATCAGGGAGGACCCGGAACTACATAGTTGTTGGTAGATCTAATGGAAATGGTATGAAGTAATCTAAAGGTGTATGGGGGGGGGGCTTAAGATTAACCTGTGTATGGCCACCTTAAGTGAATTCTTCTGTCTGTTGTAAAAACTACAACTCAGCGTGAGTGTAGAGTTGAAGCAGGTGTGTTTGTTGGTAGTATATCGGTTGATTACTGACTTCCATTCCCCTGGTAATAACTAATGACAAACTCTTTCCTCAGATTGTTGTTGTGATGGTGGAGAAGACAAGCAAATCCCTCTTCTGAAAGACGTGTTTGAAGCATTTCCAGAAACTCCCATCAACATTGACATCAAAGTGAATAATGATGCTCTTGTGAAGAAGGTATCTTAGAACTAAGATTCACACTTACTCTAGGTGGATGTCTCATACTTAGAATATGGTCAGAGGGCGATTTCCTTCCTATGTCTTCCTGTACAGGAACAACCACCATGTGTACCTTATAAATAGTTCCTAAGCTGCCTCCTCTCTGTAGCTTCCTTCCTAGCTTGTCTTCCAGAAGCATTTTACATGCGAGTTTGTGTTTATTGATCTATTGGGACTCTAATTCTTTCTCAGCGGAGACGTCCAAATTCAACTGGGAATAATAATTTATAGCCGTTCAACACATGTTCCACTGTACAAAGCCATTATACAAGTGTCGCCTGTTTACTGACCTTGTGCTTTAATGACTGCAGCTAATGTATGCTGTTACAGCTTGGTGAATCTTTTTCTGGGTTATGTAGTAGGAAGAGGCATTAGCAATGTCAATATCTGCAAGGGTTTGGTATTTGAATAACAAATAAAGGAATTCCTGCTGTAATATATCGTTATAAATATTATTGTGTATGTAAGCCTCTGATTTCTTTCCTCAAACTTATCTAAGTAAAGTTATCAAGGAGTTTACATCCACTTGGGGTGAATTATTTAAAAAATAAATGTTTCCCTTCTTCACAGATTTATTTGAATTACCATTTCGAACTATAAGATGCACCCAGTTTTTAGAGCAGGAATCAGGAAAAAAGATTTCATGTGTTTAAATGAAGTAGTGAAAAAATCTCATGCAGTACCCCTTTTCAGCCACAAAAATTGTGTCACTAGAGAGCACACTTTGCTTCTTCCTCACACATGGGGAAGTAAGGGGCCCCTGGTGGGGAGCCATGTTACGATCACCGGTGTCCGCAGGTGGTCGCATATTCACACAATTTTGGGGGTGAAAAAGTGCATCTTATAGTCCGAAAAATACGGTAAACAAAATTTATAGTAAAAGTAATTTTTAACAATGTTAATAGACACATTTATTTAATGTCTTGATTTTATAATCATACTAGAAGGGTTAGGTTAACATACCCTTCCCTAAAGTCCCCCGTACACAGGTGAATACCCGTTTGATTGACCACAATGTTGTGATGTCACTGTGCTGCTCTTGATCGTGGGTCAATCAAACGGTGAATCGATGTGCATCACTTTGCACATCGATTCCCTTTCAACGGAGATCCTGGTCCTGTGTACACCCAGTGTTCCTATGTAGTAAAAAATATCTCAGAACACCGGCTGGGAGCCGCTGACAGGCAGAGCTGAGAGCAGGACACAGGATGCCTGCAAGGAGGGGGGCTCCCCCCACACTGTGCATAGCAGCCCGCTCTCGGCTTTTGAACACGCACGGCGTAACGTTGTGTCGTGTTTTTTTTATAAAAATTTTTAGATTGTTACCTGTACGGAGATATTCCAAGTCCCTTGGTGTCCTTCACGCTTTATCACAGTGACAGTTGGGAATAGGAATATTGGGAATATGTCATGTCACTATGTCTTTATACAAGTGGAATTTTCTCCCATTGAGAGCCATTACATCTGGCTTTTTTTTTGGTTGGTTGCACTTAAGAAACAATTACGTTTAGGTGCACCCCAAAGCAGGGAAAACACAGCTAGATATTGGAGCTGTTCCCTGCCTCTAGCTCCTCCGTCATCACATTGCTGTCAGATATCGGAGGAGCTAGAGACACAGTCCTTGTACTCTGTCTCCAGCTCAGCCGATGCTTTGCATGGAGACCCGTTTGAAAACATGGATGGCCGCATATGATATTGGCCATATAGATGGCCGTGAGCGCACGTTGCTCCAAGCGGCCATCGATCTTGCCCATATCTACACGTGTGTTCTCTGCTTAAAAACAATGGTTTACTTACTAAGAAACAAAACCAAACAAGGCATAGTAAATGATCTTCTGCCTTCTTTATGAGCAAACACCGAGACTCCAGGTCCTCTTTCCTCTTTAATAAGTCCTATTGGGCTCACAAAAGGCTCTACACAACAAATCGTATACTAGCTCTAGTGTGTACAAACACCACCATGAGGGTAAATGATTGGTATGAGTAATATTGCTAATTATACAGTATTTATACTAATGCATTTTTTATTGAAAAAATTATTATATTACCGTCTTCTAAACCTTATACAGATAATGGAATAACTTTTTGGACCAACAAGTCCATTGACTAAATTTAACAGAGAGACCTTTCCCTCTTGACCATTGCAGTGCTGTCTTGTTTTGTAAGAACGCTGTGTAATCTGTTTTCTCTAAATTTTTTATGTTGGGAATGGTTACAAAAGAGGTGCATTGTGCCTTTTTATCCAGCCATTTTTAGAAAGGGAACGTGGGAGGAAATGTACCTATCTAACATGCGCTTTGTTTATTCCCCAGGTGTCTGAACTTGTAAGAGAATACAAGAGAGAACACCTGACCGTGTGGGGTAATGCGGACTATGAAATTGTACAGAAATGCCACAAGGAGGTGAGAAGATGTTAACTCTGGAGACGCTGATCGTAGTATTCTAGCATAGGACTGCACTTTCTAGCACCTAGGTGCCCTCCTCAGTCCTCCACTTGCGGCCCCTGAAACCTAACTGGTCATGCATAGGGCATAGGAACTCACCTGTCCGCCAATCCCCGTTCTGACTGGTCCTTGTCCAGGATCCTCTAATGCTGGGCATACACATACCGAGTAGGTCAGACCGACCTACTCCGATGTGTGCCGAGATGCTGACGTGATGACGTCATCACTTTAGCACCCCGTTGCATTCTGGGGCCCCTTCAGTCGGCTGGGCACCCTTTGTGTGCCGGCCATAAGCTGCAATGAAGACGCCGTCTCCATTGCAGCTTATGGCATCGGCTTGCATCGGCCAGAGAAGATCGGACATGTCCGTTCTCTGGCCGGCCGAGCAGTGGGGCGACAGGGATCTGTCGCCCCATGTGGGCACATGCCGATCAGCGGCCGATTTTTAACCTGACCGACGGCGCGAGCGCGCACGCCCGTTGGTCAGATTAAAAATCGGCCGCTTATCGGCATGTGTATGCCTAGCATTAGAGTGAGAAGAGGAGAGGCCATAATCTTGTCAGATGGTGCCTGAGCAAATTCCTCGCCTCCACCTCTTCTCCTCTATTGTTGGCGGGGGATTAGCAGATAGCTAAGTGGCCATGCTCCCACTATTCCACCAATGAATGGGGGATGATTTAATAATATATTGGCACATAACCTGAGAATAGGGGCACATAACGATGTACATGACACCAAATGTGCATTACCATACTACAATGTTCCCTAATGCAAGTATCATTTAAAACAAGTGTTGTTATTTAAAAATTTTAAATAATGTCTTCTAGCTATACCTGCTGTCATTGATTCATAAAAAATGCTTATACAAGTCAGTACAGATTGAAAATGTTATGTGCGGCCCTTTAGTGATGCCGGGGGCCGCACTTGTGGCTCTCCATATCAACTCAGTTGGCCACCACTGATCTAGCATAAAAGCACTTGTACACTTGTATATTTTATTGTGATGCTTTAATTCATTTTTATTTGCTGTAAAGAAATGTTGCAAACCTCGGCAGGGTTTTATTACTGATCTAGAGAGATTTATCCTTTCTATATATCTCACTTTGGAGAGATTTCTTGTAAATTCCTTGTGTCCCCAGGACAGGATATAAAGAACAATGTCATTAATGGGTCAAAGACAGCAGAAAACATTCAGATGTTAATTGTTTCTAACTTTATCCATTTTTTTTAAATAACAAGTTTTTATTGAATGTTTGAATTTACCAGAGGGGAACATCAAGGGTGGTGGGAGAAGGGGGGGGGGGGGGTTGGTCCCATTATATTTTATGGGACGCAACTCATCTGTATACACATTTAGTATTGGCAGCTTGTCGTTAAATAATCAGATCCATAATTTTTTTTTTAGAATATTCTGGCTTTAGATTTACTTTAATATTACTTTTCTAAGCCTTATGTAAGCCCAGCTGTCCCCATTCAATGTAATGGATTTTGACCAAGGTTTTCCAACATGTTGGAAACCTGTTTGGTCGAATTCCTTCGAGCAGGATCCATTGTTTCTGCGCAAAGGAACTGTGGATGGCTCAAATTAAGAAACAGATTAGAGGAACATTGGGAGACGCGCGCATGCATGGCGCCTGATGTTCCTCTAATCTGTTACTTCATCGAGCCGTGTGTGGCCAGCTTTAGGCTTCAACTCTATTACAATGTAAGATTTTCAATGCACAAAGCTCAGACACCAGAATAATCCTTATTGTCAAACAAGGCGATTATTGAGTTGAGGCTGAATGCATTATGATGTTATTTACAATTAAAGTCACATGGCGTAAAATAAAGATTTCCGAATAAAGCTTCCATACTTGCACTTTGTTAACAGTGAGTGTATAAAGTAGGGCTATCTGCGCATGCACAGTTGTAATGGTAGGAAAATATCACAGAACACCGTCTATCAGGCACTGTGGTCTTATGGGTCGTAGTCCTGATGAGCCATTCATGGTGTAGATTGCTCTTTTTATTACCAATCTAATGCTTATAGTTGGTACTGCATACAAAAGTGTATTGCAACTCCAGTTTTTTCCTAATCATGTTAATTTTATAAGAAGATTTTCAAGATTAAACAATAATGAGGTATGGTAAACATAATGTCGAGGCACAGAGTAGAATCCGGTACGATCCATGGCTGATTGATCCAGGTGTGTGTTCCCGACAATCGCTCGGCGGTTGCTTGGCCGCAAATCGGATGTGCCCACCTGGACAGATCGACCAGGATCCCACCGCAAGTCGAACCCCTATTTGGTCAGATATGTTGGTAAATTCCTGGCCAATCCATTTCTTTGAATGGGGACCAGCATCCCCATTCAAAGTAATGTACGGCACACAAAAGGTGCGCACCAATCCTCTGAGAAACCGGCCGAAGCATGATGTCATCACACTACAATCGGCCGCAAATCGTTCCGTGTATGGCTACCTTATGGCTCCTGTGGATAAGTCCTCATAAACTAGCTAGATTCACACAATATGCCTTTGTTTACCGCACTTGTTTTTTTTACTGCACGCATTTTTACATAGACAACCAATGTTACTGTTCACACTGTATGCTTTGCGTTAAAAAAACGCAGCATTCCGCCCGGCTGTATGTATTTTTGATACATTTTTCATTGATTTGTTCAAAAACGCAAACGCATATGTAATGTGAAAAACGCATGCCTTAAAAAACGTGTATAGTGTGAAAGGGCCATTAAGGTCCCTATACACGCTGCGATTCACTGACAATTTCACGGCCGATCGATCGGCGTGCATGCTCATGCCAATCTATCGGCCACAAAATCATCTGCAGATTGGAAGATCCCACATGGAGCAGCCGATCCATGTCGGCAAAAAACACAATTGAAAGGAGTGACGCAAAGTATTCGCTGAGATCTGCATTGCATTCCTGATGCTGCAAGTTGTCACCAGTGACATGATCTCTGATGTGGGGAAAACTAATGATCCCACCATCTGTAAAAAGAATAGAAGAGAACATTGTTTGGAGAACTTGAGTTAGTGGGTGACCTAGTGACATCTCAGGGGGACATATTGTCAAAACTGCCATATGGTTTTTGTTGTAATTATTGTGTCATATCTCATTGCCAGTCTGTTCTTCTTGCCAATCTTCAGTTTTGTGACTAACGTTAAATGTCAAATCTAAATAAGTGCTCATAGTGGTGGCACAATAATAAATGTATAGACTATGAATGTTGTGACCCTAGAGCTACTGTATCCACTGTCCACTGTATGGACTCAAACGTCCATACATTTCATTCTTGTGTCCTTTTATATAGTTATTAAAGGGTTTGAGATTAAGGATAGTTAAGATGAAGTTATACCCCAAACAATTAACTACGATGAGGACATTTGAATGTTCTGCCAGCCAGAAGAGAACGGGTTTATATCTTGAATTTAATGTACAGCACTATATGTTGGCACTATATAAATAAAGGTTAATAATAATAAAGCTAATAATACATTCTATTCTTTTAGACCCGAAGCTTTTCTAAGTGTCCTGTTTTTCATCAATAATCCAGTTTAATTCGAACAAACATCAGGATTTTACGGCATGAACCTAAAATAAAATGTTCTTCTTCCTCCAGAACTGTGACATCCCGCTGCTGTTCTGCTTCCAGCGTGTCCTGCTGCTGGTGGGGTTGTTCTATACGGGTCTCCTGCCCTTCGTTCCAATCCGTGAGCAGTTTCTGGAAGTCCCCATGCCTTCTATAATCATGAAGTATGGAATGCTGCTATTTTGTCCTAATTTGTATAAGGATTCATACAAAAAGAAAAAGTCAATGTTTTCATAGTGACAAAGGAAATAACATGGGTCTCGGCTGTAAATCAGCTTCTTCCAAATGTCTATGTAATAAACCTGCTACCTTAAGCTAGGCATACACGCACCAAGTGGCGGCCGATTTTGCCGACGACCGATGGGCCGTCGGCAAAACAGGCTGCCGATCAGGGGTGCCTACATGGGGCGACAGATCCCTGTCACCCCACAGCTCGGCGGGCCAGAGAACGAACATGTCCGATATTCTCTGGCCGATGCCGGACGATGCCGTTAACTTCAATGAAGACAGGCATCAACTTTTGTTCTACCAAAACCATATAATATGAGTACCTTGCTATTCATGCCCATACATGCATGGATATCCGCTAGATTGATGGCCGATTCGAGCGCTATTAGTTTGGATAGGGACCACTGGTCCTCATGCAAAACATCAGCTGAGGCATGATGCAGCAGTGCTGTGCTCCGAGCTCCTTTGATATCCGGCTCAGCCCAATGATGTCACTGTACTGAGCTCAAAGGCTGATCCATCTCATAATTCCTAGAGACTGTCTGTTGTTACTATGGGGATGTGGCCAAAGTGTCATCACATGCTTCATCACCACTGCTTCATCCCCAAGGAAAAGGACACCTCTATGCATCATGTGCATAACAAGCGAAGGGGGGCATCTTTACAACAAGGTAACACAATGCCAGAAAAGAAAACTAGTGATGCCCTCACCTTCTATATCTTGTATGGGTGTCACAGGAAGAGGAAATGAGTGAGAACAGATATGTATTAGAAATGTACTATTTGCTCAAACGTTAAGTGGTCCAATGATTCATATATCTAAAGTCATAGGATTGAAATATTTGAAGTATTATATAATATATATATAATATATGAAGTATTTTAGGTTTCAAGATGGTCAGTTTGAAAGGCAACAGCTACAATTTACAGCTATGGCTGGTAATGGTAGCTTCCATTTTAACAAAGGAATATTTTTAACTGGAAGAAAGGTGAGGCCTGGTGACACTCTTTCAAAACCCATTAAAACCTTTTTTGTATCGGAACAAACAATGGCAATGCCAACTTTCCAAACCCACCTTTGTATACGATATAGTACTTCAGTGGCTCTTAAATATAATAATACATTTGGTTATCATAAAAACCTTTTGTAGCCTTGAAGATGTATAATAAAATATATAAAAAGGGGTTTCTCCTATTAAATTCAGTTACATTGCAGAAATATTGCTGGTTGTATTCAGAATGCTGTTACCACTGGAATAGTAATAGAGATAGAATATATATATGACATATCATTCTGAAAAGTTCTGTGTGCAATAAAGCAAAATAGACAGAAACTACACAAAACGCTATAATAATGAATTATAAAGACTTATTTTTATATAAATAAATCAATATTCTGCAGATTACCAATGATAATAAAATTACAACCTGGTGTATCTATTACATAAAGGTGAAGATGTATTATGTTTAAGCAATACATCTCATACATCGCAATATTAAAACTCCATATTATCATATATAATATAAGTAAAATGACGATGTAGTGATGTCATTTCAAATCTGACAACTTTCCCTCTTTTTTTTATAACAACTTAGACAATGGTAAACTTTTGATTTTAATTGATACTGTGATGCCATTTCCATTATAATATGAAGTGATATTTTATTCTGCAGACTTAAAGATCCATCCAAAATGAGCCGAAGTCACAAATTTGTGGTATGGCTTGCAGATGCGTAAGTAGGATTTACTCACATTGAATGAATAATACCATTAGAAATTAATCTGCACTTTAATGTTTTTTTACTATGTAGATGTGTGTTGTTAGTTATATCAGAGTATTAAATATGTGGGAAGATGCACCAACATCCCCCAAATAGGAGTTGCAGGTCCCTGTGCTCCACAAACGGTCCAATCTTTGAAGAGATCAGCATAACACTTATTACACAGTCGCATATGAGTTAACACTCTTCAGCTGTTGGTTTACCATTCGGCAATGCCTTGGTTGTTGGTAATCATGACGTGTGTGGGATTTTCCACCCTGACATTTATTTGCACTTGTTTGCTAGATCATTTGTACAATAAGTTGTATTTTGATTTACCAATATGTCTTTTCAGAGCAAGTTTCCTAAATTCCTTGACAATTTGATCATATTATTGTAATCGTAAAGGAAAGAAACGTTTATAATTTATCATCGTCTTTATTACATTTAGAGATCAAAGAGGATCCGATCCAGGGTTTAAGTGTGGTCTTTTAGACACCCTTAACATGCACAGGCAGAGAGGGGAGACACAAATATTAACCCCTGACAGAGACTCTAACCCTCCCCCAGCCTATTAGATTACATTGCCATATGTGTCTTCTTTTAGAAAACATGTTCCCCTTACTTGCTGATTTAACCTCCCTAGCGCACTGCTGAGGTCCAGATTTTTGTACCAAAAGCGCACCATAGACTTCAATGGTACATTTTTCTTTATGTTGTAGGCATGTAACTTCCCAAAATATGTCCGTACAAGGGTCTAATAGACATCCAGAATATAATAATGTTTGAAACAAACAATTATTTAAAATAAAAATGTTTTTTAATAAAATTAATGAAAAAACACAAAAATCAGGGCACAAAGCTATGCTGCTATGTACTAAATCTCACCCAAATAAAGTCTCTGGTGCCCCAGATGTGCCCATTTGCAGTTAACCCTCTCTAGGGAATCCCTCTCTCACACCAGAGAAGAGTGTTACTGCAAATGGGCACATCTGGGGCACCAGAGACTTTATTTGGGCGATTTTTATTACATAGGTGCACATTGAAAGCAGTATTCTTCCTAGAAAACTGATTTCATGCTATTTACTGTTCAAATCTCCCGCCCCCCGATGTGACGTCATCACTCGGAGGAGGGGGGGGGGGGAGAGACAGACGATCCATGAAGGCATGTCGCATCGGGGACACTGGAACAGCGCAAAACCGTATGCGCTGCCGGAGCCCCGATGTTCACTGGGCGGCACCATCTCATCCAGTGCGATAGTGGGAGTAGCAGCGCTGGACGAGATGGTGCCGTCCTGACCGCTAGGGCGGTTAATGAGCACTGTTTACATATGAATATAAATTCTCTCGAATCGTAGCTTTGAGAAGGGACAAGTTCAGGTACCATTAAAGTCTGTAAATAGTTTTTAATCTCCATTATATGAGAAATAAATAAGACTCATTTATAGCAAATAATAATAATTAGCAAAATGTACCTATTATGCCCTATTGTATTGTATAGCGAAATACATTGTTTCACATTAACCATACATCTATTTAACATTTTCTATGGCCGATCTCCAAAATAAGCAAATGTCATCACAGCTCAGCTTTTATGGTTATGTGAGATATACAGTAATAGCTGGGTGGTTGGGAACTATTAAGAAATATATTTCAATGAACATTTCTGTCCCTGAAGTATTTAAAGTGAATATCCGACTCTAGGTTAACAGCCAATGCCTACTGGAGGCCCATTTACTTGAACTGTAATGTATTATGCATAGAGTATGGGGGTCCCTTGACATTATGGTTTAATGTATGGTTTTAGTTATAAAGCCCTCTATTTACTAATGCGCAGCATATAATGTATACTATTGACTAATTGAGCGGCCAAAGTAAAAACACAGATACCTCTACTACATGCATGTTAGAGCAACTGACTTCACTTTGATTTACAGCAACAAGTGTTGCAGGTTTACCACAAATGTGAGGACAGGTCCCTCTAGTGGTGAATAAATTACAATATGAAATAACTATGGTATTAAGAAAAAGTTACTGGACTTGTTAAAGTTTTCTTTAGCAACTTTAGAAGACACTTTGTAAGTCATATGAGAAGCTTTCCCAACTCAGAATGTACAAAGGTCTATCTTGTGATGATTTTGTGATATGTCCCAATCAACGTAGTTAGGGTGCTGATTTCATTTGCATAATTACAGCTATTGGATATTATCCCAGGCAATGTGTTTAAGTTATCCTATGTCTAAACAAATTGTGATATTTAAATAAAAGAACAATGGTAAAGGAAGATACAATCCTGCTGACCTAGAATTATCCAGTGAATTATAACAATTTCCTGCCACCCTAGGTACCTGCAGAGCAACTTTTCCACTGGTCTTTTGTCCTCATTTCTGTTATGTAATAACCATAAATCCCACACATGTGCAGTAGACTGGAATTTCTAGCCAAGTCTTAAAACCTCATGAGACTTGGGAGAGGCTTCGTCACTCCTTTAATGTTCCCTTTCCAAGTCTCCAAGTGCCTGGCAGAGACATCTGTCAGCAAATCATCATTGAAGAAACCTTCTTTCAGTTTATCAGTCACATGCACAATAATTGTAGTTAGCGTGCAAGTCATAGCTTGGAAACCTAAGTTGAGCAATAAGGAAACTACCAATGATACCAAAAAAGGCCAAATTGTCAGCTAAAATCCCCGATTATTTTGACTTTAAGCCAACTTGTTTTCTCACATGTTACCAGGCTGTATACACTAGAACCAGAATCTACCTACTGGGTAGATATTCTGTTCCTTCTGATGTCACCTCACCTCCTGTGTATCTGATCTGTTGCATCTCATTTTGAATCTCCTGGTAAATAATCATGTCAGGTGCTGCAGGTTTTGGATTTCCTCACAAATGATGTAACCTATCTTTGTTCTCTTCCAGCTTATTAATGAGAAAAACTCTATTTGAGCACTTGAAGGCCAGAGGAATTCAGGTACGATGTATTTGTCACACCACACAAGACTTACCAATGGATCAAGTGCTGGCACTGGTAAAGTCTTTATTCCATGAGATGGTTTCCTAAGAAAGTGACCACAACTATCAAGCAAAAAACTGACATTCAAATAGGAGGGAAGATATCATACTAGACAGAGGTTCTGGTGTTGTATAAACGATGGATGGAGTCAATAAGTAAACAGTAGTTAGCATTTCAAATGAAAAGGGATGTTAATCGCTTAAATTGAATTATATCATCCAAAGTAGGAAAAACACCATGTTCATTTTAACAGCAGTCACCTAAAGCTTCTTATACTTTGTCTTTCCATTCATCCTCCATCTCCCCAATCTTTGTAGTCTACAAAAAATGCCTATATTCCCGGTTCTAACATTTGACACATTTATCGGCTTCCAAAATACATTTCTTTGCAGTGAAGTAGTGAACAATTACTCTGCATTTGTAATAGAAACATACAGTATAACTTTGCCAGCTATGATTTAAGGCAGTGATGGTCACCCTTTCAGAGACCCTTTCAGAGTGCCCAAACTGAAACCCAAACCCCACTTATTTATCTCAAAGTGCCGGCATGGTAATTTAACCTCAATTACACATTTCATGGGCACAGACCTGTCAACCCTCCCGTTTTGGCCGGATAAGTCACGTTTTTATGTGGCTTTCCCGGCCAAATCCCGATTTCGAAAAAATCCCGGATTTTCCCGGGTTCTTGAAATCGCGCTGATCTAGCAGGGATAGGGCGTTACTCTCCCTGCTAATGTCCCACCTCGTACATTATCAGCACAAGCGGGGTGGGACCGTGTGACATTTGCAGGGAGAGTAATGCCCCCTCCCTGCTAGATCAGCCGAGAAGTGCGCCCAGTGCTGGAAGTGACATCAGTGACGTCACTTCCGTTATGTGGAACGCGGAAGAAGCAAGATCCATATACGGGAAGTGACGTCACTTCCTGTACGTCCCCCGTTTTTTTAATTTCAAAACTTGACACGTATGCTCATAGGCACACACGAAATATGTAAATCTTCATTTAGCAGTAATGGTTAAAGCCCCAGCCAGGGAAGAAATTGTCAGGGCTGTTTCTCCCGCTATGTGGAGTATGCTTGGCCGGCGAACGATAGCACCCATCCCCTGCTCAACAACTTAACTGGCTGCCAAACGATAGCACTTAACTGATTCCCCTCCCCCGCTCGACAACTTGGCCAGACAAGCGAGCACACCAACACACCAGCTCTCCCCTTGCTTTCTATTAACACACCATACAGATTCATAAAGAGCCAATCAGTTTATCAATCAGAAAAGAATGAAATATTTCAGTCAGGGAGCTTAGGCTTTAAACTTCTTTTAATATTTCACTAAAACATTTTACAAACTCACAGAAATCTGGTCTGTTTTAGGTATACATCTGGGTGTTGAACAATGAAGACGAATATAAAAGGGCTTTTGATTTGGGGGCCACAGGAGTAATGACGGACTATCCCACCAGACTGAAAAAATTCCTGGAGGCTTACCTTCACTGAAATACAAGCGTGGTACCAGAGCCATCCATCTGACTGATGTTACTGTACAATTAAGTCATCATACCTCATGCATGGTCTAGTAGGAAATCCTTAGATTCTTATACATATGTATTTAAACAGATCTTGTATAGTTTACATTTGTACATAGAGTATACATAACACTGTATATTTAGGTGAAACAAATGTCTTTTCCTACAGACAGCCTGACGTGGAATGTACACAGTGTTTTAAATATGGAAAACCAGATTATTATTTTAAAAAGAAAATGTGTTTTCATCAGCAGAATCTTGTTTAGGATCATGATGGAATTGTGAACTTATCATAGTAGAAACATATGCACAGATGGGGTTATCCCACATATTTTTCTTCCTCTTGGATGCGCAATCCATTTATCAGTAGGAATGCACATCTCTAAGCATCTGTTAGAACAGTTTGAGCATGATTTTATTTTGTACTGAAAACTTTTATAATTAATATTTATAAACGAGATTTGTGGTTGTAAACTTCTCAAAGGGAAGAGAATGAACATCAAAATGTATCATCTAGTACTTTATATAGATTTCATACGAAACAAGGTGTTACAGACCCTAAAAGGTAATGTATTACGGTTTAGTACCTATTTCCTTGCTTATAATGGTTAAAATATATCTGTATTATTTTATTTAATTAGGTAACTATAAATTATATCATAAGAATGCATTTTTCATATGTTGCAAGCAGGTAGTGGTCTGAGTTTTTATTTTATGGGCTCCTGATCTCATGTTAAAAAGAAAAAGGCTGAAGTTATGGGACACGCTGACAATAAAGTGAGTCAGAATAGTGCTCATGCCTTCGGATCATCTACTATACAGGGTCTTACCATCAGGGTATAGGAAAAAACACAGTAGCACTTTGATCCAATCTATAGGTATTGTAAAACAATGCAACCATGGTATAACTTTCATCTTTAAAGATATCAAATAGATGGTAGTAACCTACTCTGCCCTGGACCAACATTCCAAATAGTACAAGAGAAAGTATATGAAGGAACAAATCCTTTTGCAAGGGGATTTTTCTCCAAATTGGAGAATGGAGGACCAAACATATTACTAGATTTTCATAGGTTTATTGATCTAACCTGATGCAAATCGAAGCTTCATTGCTTTCTCCAATACCTGTCCTAACTTTCTTAACAGATTATAACTGCAAAAACTTCTCAAATTGCATAAACTATGTATGATAGAATACTATGTGATAAATGATGGAGTATCATCAGCATTTTAAACATTATTATTATTATCATCATTTATTTATATAGCGCCAACATATTAGCGCTGTACAATAAAATAGAATTGAGACACAACACAACATAACACACAGGTACAGGATATGACACAGGAGGAGCAGAGGAACCTGCCCAGACGGGCTTACAATTTAATTGGTTGGGGAACAGAGGATACAATAGGTGGGGGGATGGGACTGGCATGGTGGTAATGTTAGGGGTGAGAGGATGGGTAGGAGAGACTGAAGAGGTGCTTTTTTAGGGCTTTTAAAAGAGCTGAAGGTAGGAGCAGGTCTAATGTGGCGAGGGAGGGAGTTCCAGAGAGTAGGAGCGGCCCTATAGAAGTCTTGAAGCCGGGAATGTTATGATGTTATGAGTGGGGATGTCATTAGTAGGTCACATGTTTTTACTTTGTAACTTATAATTATCAATAAGCAATAAACCTATGAAAATCTAGTTATATGTTTGGACCTTTAAGTCCCCCAGTCTCCAATTTAGAGAAGAATCCCCTTTGCGAAAGGATTTGTTCCTTCACATGTACTTTCTCTTTTCATCCTTAGAGAGTGGGAAGGGAAAAGCAGGGTTGATATCTGCAAGCATATAGACTGATGCATTTTTACTGGTTGAGCAGCAGATTGCCTATTACCTGGAATGGAGACATCAAATAGAAACTCTGTACAACCAGGACATCAAATAATAGAAAGCTCGATTGACATGAAAGTGGAAGACTGAGGACATCTTGTAGAAAAAAGAAAGTATTGCAGGTGGACTTTTTTTCAAATTCATATCAGCTTCAAGTAGCTGAATATTGTGAATTGATCATTTTAGAACAACCAAAATTTTTCAGTTTTTAATTAAGTGTATGTAATTTACCTTCAGTGAATAACCTGAGAGACGCATTATCTAATAATGGAGAGGAAGGTTTATCAAAATGTCTCCCCTACCCACCTATCAGGCTATGGAAAATGTTTGTTCTATGTTACTGGGTCCTGCTGTCAGATTGACAGAGGTTGGTAACCACTGATATTCTGCTTTTATATTGTATTTTATATTTGATTTTACAGATACTCTTTTCTGAGTTTTCAAATATAGACAAGATCCCCATAGCAATTGTGGATTCAAATAGATAAGATGTTTTTTCAGCACTAGCTGTGTTTAGAATTTCTATTTATCTGTCTAAACTTTCTCTGGTGAGTGATGAGTGGGAGGGAAATAAATCAGGAACATTTCTTATTTTTTTTTTACAAATTCTATTTATTTGGCATAGTGTAACGTTCGCCAGTATCTTTTTCACCGCTTGTGTTGGTGATATTTTAAAAGTTATCCTATAGTTATGTTTCTAGTAGCTGTAGATGGGTCATAGTGCTACTTTGTTTTTAATACCTTCAAATATGGCTCTATCAACCCAAAGGGCTGATAAAGAAATCAGGATTTCCAATCCTTAAAGGAGTCTCGAGTCTTTGTAATATAGTCCTCATATAGTCCTGAGGATTATATCACAAAGACTTGAGACTCCTTTAAGGCTTGGAAATATATATATATATATATATATATATATATATAATTTTTTTTTGTGCACATGCTTTCGGAATTATGGACTTTTGATAACCGATTAATGATTTTGTGACTACTTAATCTTTGATTTTAACTGTACCGAATACAGTGTATGATGACATTTTAGATATATTTCAAATCCTTGTTACTTTGTTGAAAGCTTGCCTAAAAGTCCCTGGGTTTGGCACACCTGATTTCTTTATTAGCCCGTTGGCAATGACGCATTAGACTTTCTCTGCCCTGATTGTTTAATTTAAGCTATTGAAATAACCCTCGTTGAATAATTAAGCAGCCGGTCCTATACTTACCATTACTAATTTTTCACACAGTGTAGTTTAGGTGAATATATTTGTTCTAATTATTATTATACTAAGTTTCAGTTAGACAAAGAGTCTAAAAGTAAACAGCTACTGCTGTGTCCTCTATTATTCTGCGGTTTCAGCATCATGGCAGCATACTGTATTTAATGTGAATTTGTAAAATACAGTTGACTTAAAACCAATATAGTTTCCCTTTTGAAAAAATCCTGATGTTGTGTCTCTTCCTTTTGTAGACAGTGGGTCCTGTTTGACATTACCCCATATATAGAGTACAATATACAATACACATTTTGAGATAAACACAGAGAAGCACTTGTGCTGTATGCACATAAATACCACTTAAATACCATATCAACTGCACTTCAGAAGTGTTCCTCTGTCATTTGTATAATGCATTTTCATTTCTTTCTGTATAGGATATAACAACATGTGCTTCTCTTCACCAAAATCCATTCAGATGTTTTATATTAATATTGTACAAGCCCTTTATCCTCTCTGAGGTCCATGGAGTCCTACCCATGGCTTCATTTATTTGTATGTTTATTGCTAAGAAAGGATTTTTAACATATGACTGATCAAGGCACTGCAGCACAATAATTAAGTGTGAAATTTTCTTAAAAGTTAACCCCTTTTCCTGGTTACTTGGTAATATTTAGATCTAGCCTGTATATGGATCTGTTGGTGGATGGGTTTCATTCTAGCTGTTTAGAATTCACACAAGAACAATTATGAAGCTACAGTGATGTGATATAAAGTTCTGTTTTAGAATTGATGTCTCGCAAAGAACTGGTCCAGAGTCACATAGAACTTCTCAGTACTGGAAATAAACCAGCATTTGCATGGTACATGACAATTCAGCATGCCATACTACCTATTCATTCCCAGTTACCAATAGTAGGTCTTCTCTTCACTAGGGACATGGTACACATTTGCTTTGATGAATTCTCTGATAATACTAATAAGCCATGTCAAGTGAATAAATAATTAAACTAGCAGTCATGTGGGCTGCTCAAATGTCTCCACGCTGTTCCTAATTAAATCTTTTATATATAAAACATCTAGATGTCTGTGTGTTATTAATTAATCATAGTTCAGTGTGAGAATTCTTGCAGCAGTCATATGGACCGGCAATGTACTATCCAGTCTCAAGTTAGCATTGATCCTATGAGCATAAATACCTTTCTAATTAATGAGATGAGCTATGTGAATGTTATCAGTTTCATATGAAAAGCCTGATCACTAAGAATTCATGTTTTCCAGGCTTGTGTCTGTGTATAGTTTAAAAATATAAATGCACATATAGGTAGCTATATCTGCATATGACCTAACTCCTCTGCTTTAGTGCTGAATAGTGTCTCTTATTTGTTTAATCTATGGCTTAAAGCGCACCTTAACCCACCAGACAAACTTTTCCCCCTAGCTAGCCAACCCCACATTATTGGAGCAATATGTAAATAAAAAAATCATTACCTGTGTGGAGATATGTGTATAGTTCACCCCTCACCCTCTGTGGATCATCTCCTCATGGCCGCTGCAGGCATCCGACATCTTCAGCAGCTATTCACATAGATTTTTCCTGCCTTCACTTTGTGTCCATTGAAACACATCTGGTGGCCGGCGTTATTGCAAGCCTGGAAGCTAACACTGAATCTAAAATGGCGGCTCCCACAGACGTCAGCAGGATAGCTAAATATATATTTTTTTGTTTTTGAGCACATTTGAGCTATTGGGTCAGTTTAGAGGTAAGCAAAAATTTTATAACATGTTTTGGTGTTTTTGAGTTTAGGTGCGCTTTAAGATATGTAAACAGAATTTCGGTAGTTGTGAATGACCATTTTTCATCATTCCCAATGAGTTATGTAGACTCTGTGCGTATTCTATTCTATGGATAGGAGTGAAGACACAGTAAAATGTTGATTGCTCAGTCAACTGCTGTTGGCCAGGACCGTCATGAAGGATCCGTCCTGACCAATCAACAAATGTGCCCTACAGCACATATATGGCATATATTGATTGATTCTAATTTTGAAAATCAATTGTTTAAAATGATTAAAGCAGCAAAAAAATTAAGTCTGTCTTTTCTAAAATGATTCCTTTTTACCGGATTAGTCAGCCATATATAGAAAATGAGCAACAAATTTAAAGAGCCAATCAGTCATGTTGGAAAAGTTGATGGTACAAGTATCTAAAGGGTTTTCTAGGTATTTCAAATGATTCGTGTCCAATCGTATTATGGAATGTGCGCTGACCGTCTATATTTAAATTGCAAAAGCAGATCGGATTGAAAATTGATCTAGCAAATGTTGATGTGTGCATGACTAACATTAAGATATTTGGCTGTGATCATCATGATAGATCATCTCGGCTGACTATTGGCTTAAGTGTGTATGAGTCTTAAGAGCCAGGCAAAAATTACATAACTCTGAAACAACCAGGGCCTAAGAGCAGAACAAAGTTCACCTCGCCTATCTCCCTCAGCGTGCTGCCATCTATCACTGGTCTTCTTCTGGGTATTGAATATTTGGCCATCCTTATAGGCCAGGTGGAATAAAGGTAACTCATGCAGATGCACATGAAAGTTTATTTAACCTGGCATTGACTAATTCCCAAAATGTACATGGGATTATATACCGTATATATGCAGCTCAATGTACATTGCAATGTAGATTGTGTATTAACTGGTAAATGTGATTATTGCAGAATAGATATAGTGTTTCTATTCTATACTGTATTTAATACCTGTTTGATTACAGTGTTTTTAAATCTTAAAATGTTATTCTACTTTAACAGGACATGGAACATTGCACTGATTTTGTGATTGTTACTGCTGGCTTAAGACCCCCATACACCTTACAATCTTACCATACAATTTCTGTACAATCAACTTTTGTTCTACCAAAACCATGTAATATGAGGAGCTTTCTAATCCTTCCAATCACTATGTATTCTATCAGGGAGGACCCGACACTACATAGTTGTTGGTAGATCTAAAGGAAATTGTATGCAGTGATCTAAAGGTGTATGGGGGGGCACTTAAGCTTTTAGGGTAGGGAAGTGTTCCTCTAATGGTAGGCAACTATAACAGTAGAAATAATTAATAGCCAATTTCATGCAGATTGAAACTGTTTGAGTCTGCATAGAATTTGAATGCTAATATAGACATTTTGTTATGTCATTGACCAACTGTACCGATTGCAATATTTATTAAAAAAATAAGTTGAGGCATCTACTGCTTATGGAAGAACAAAGGACCTTTTATTACTGCACAGCTTACGGGACACGTGTGCACCTGCAGATTATGTTTCCGAAAATGGACAGCAATACGCACATCGCGAAAGTCATTGGTGGTCAAGTCATTGGTGGGAGTGTTTTTGCATTATGATTTCTTTTTTTGCCCTTTTGATGTATGGAACATTGAAACAAAATTTGTTCCTTAAAATATTTTTATTGTCACATTGATATATAAAAGTTTTATATTCAGTTAGCTTTTGTTCTACTCCGCAGTAACTTAGCAATGCAAGCTTTTACTTTATTGTTAATAATAAGGCATTTAGACTGTATGTGATGCAGATAATACGAGGTACATTGAACTGTAGATTTGATTCACATACACACAGGCACCGTATATAGCACAGTCATACCCCATACACCTGTCTTTTCATCTCATTATTCTTCAGAATCTTCAACCTCTAAAAAGAGAAAAGTGCAAATAATTAAAAGGTTTGGACAAGTGAATTACAGCCATGACATGTACATGTACAGCCGTGCTTTGTGTGGCTAACCTCCTGTACTGCAACTGTTAAATTATTAAACATATTAAGCAGATTTGCACACATCCTATTACATTTCACATAGTATTAACCTCTTTGGGCATGTTTTCACAGCACCGAGTGATTGGCGGAGATCCTGATGGATCACATACACTTTAGCTGACCGGCTGCTCTGTTCAGACATCCGCCGATGCAGGGGTTAACGTACTGCACTATGTTAACCACTGCATCGGGGGATTGGCTCAGCGCCATGAGAACAGAGCATCTGCTGAGCAGGTAAAAGGTATGTGCTCCGTTGGGACCCCCCGCCAAGCACTGTGCTTAGTGGAGGGGGTCCCGACCTAGCACACAGCGCTGTGGAGACATGGCCTTTCTGACCTGTATAGCAGGTTTTTTATTTGGGGGAAAGAGAATCTGAACATCAGGTCAGATAGTTGAGCTGCACTGTTCTCTACACTAGACGTCATGCATTTGTTTGCTTTCATGAAACTAAACCTGAGGATTGCCTGCAGTTTGGAGAGCATTAAGCACTAGAGATCGTCGAAAATTCAACCAGTTTGACTTTGTGTTAGAGCCATAGAGTCATTTCAGGGATATCATAATGTTGGAGACTAGTTGTATGACAACAGCAAGTATTTGTGTTAACACATGCATGTGAAGCCTTATGAAAGGACTAAACTTCTCTAAATAAGAGGGAAGGGCTAGGGACAGCAAAGCTGGAGAAGAAAGAACAAATTGATCAGTTTGTTCAGATTGATCTATTTCCTGTTTTAAGAATTCTGTAACAATAGAGTTGAGACCTGCCCTCTTAGGCTTTGTTTACATTGCGTTGGAACCCCTCGGCTAAGCGTACACGCTTAGCGGGGGGTCCCAACGTAACAGATAGACTTACGGTACCTGTTCGGCGGACGGGTCTGTCTTAATTGCGTTGAGCCGATCCGCCGGTGTCAGGCTGAACGTAGTCGAGTACGTTCAGCCTTTACACCGGCGGATGTGTGAACAGACCATCCGCCGGCAGGCTGAGTCTGTGGGATACGTCGGGACCCCTGCTAAGCGTATACGCTTAGCGTAGGGGTCCCGACGTACAATGGAAACAAGCCCTTAGAATTGATGCAGATTCCCTCAGCAGACTCCCTCTCCTGTCTTGATGCAATCACTTTTGTGGATAAACACCAGGTGTGCGGCTAGCCCAACCCTGTCTCCCAAGCTCACTTGATATGATTCCAAAGTGAAAAAAGGCAAAAGTCCTGCACTCTTGGTAAAAGTTTTACCGTGAAACACTTAATTGGCACAAACACCCCTGAGGGTCTTCTCATTCTCGGACCCATTTTATCCCGTGTTGTAGAGATAAGTCCGGACATACATAGGATGAAACACGTCAGAGAATGAGAAGACCCCCAGGGGTGATTGTGCCAATTTAGTGTTTCACGGTTTTAATGTATGAAGAATAAAATATTGGATTAAATGTTTACCAAGAGTGTGGCACTTTTGTCTTTTTTATTTCCTGTTTCAGCATCTTATAAAAATTTTGAGACCTAAGGTGTAAGAATACGTGTGTGCAGGAAAATCAGAGTAAGCAACTCAGTATAGAAGATGAGCCTGTACAAGATTGAATGTTGGGTGAAGGTTCAGGTTGGATTATACTACTGTGACAATCCTCTTGGACATCTGCCCCTCTTTACAAGACATTTCTTTGCATAGATATTACGTTTTGAAGCTACTACTTTTTTCCTGGTCTTACCTGATCCACTCTTTCTCCTCCGCCAGGGGCTCAGATCCAGTGCTGGGATTTGTGAGCAGTTTACGAAGTCCCGCGGATAGGTGTTTGCTACAAAAACGTTTCGGGGGACTTGAGTGATGCCTGTGTTGTCACAGATAACTCGAGAGAATGTAGCTTTTTCTATTGATCTCAACTGAGATGGTGTGAACTGACCAGCACGTTCATAGTAAAAGCTAGAAGGGAAACATTTCCAGTGATGAAGAATCATAAGAATGCATACAATTAAAAGGGCAGTATCAAAACAATAAATAAAAAACATCACTGAACAAGGTTATTGCAAATATCTATTATATTACTATTCACCTGTCTCCATCACGGGTTCTACGGAATTGGTTTCCAATTAAGCAAGCCAATAGCTCTCCTACGCGGGCATTATTCAAAAGGGGTTCTGCAACAGCTCCAATCCAGATATCAATGTTTTCAGGGGTGCCATATAATTGCATGAATTTCTCTGCTAGTTTTTGATTTCTTAGCACTTGAGACAGTTCTTTTACATTACGAGGGGCACTGAGACCGCAAAATCTCCTCCATGTATTGTATCCTAAATAATATAGGTATGTTACAAATAAAAGAAAATATAGTCTCGAATCTATAGACATAAGCTGGCCATACACCTTTAGATTTCTCTGTCAGATATCCTTTAGATCTACCAACAATTATGTAGTATAGGGTCCTCTGCAAATGAACACTGGTAGACCTGACGGTTTAGAAAGTCCCTCATATTACATGGTTTTGGTAAAACAAAAGGAGTTCTAAAGGAAATCTGACAGAGAAATCTAAAGGTGTATAGGGTTCGTGATTGATAAATACAATTTATAACAATAACTGAGCTATAACCATATTTTTTATCGATAAGAATTACAATATTTATATTTCTAAACTTAAATGAGATCCTAAATTCTGATAAAAATCTTTTAATTCTATTAACTTTTTGTACAAAAAAAAAGTAAACATTTTTTACAGGTTACCTGGTAGTCCATGATCCCGGCCTCGTTGCAAGTTAATAGCCCCCAGGTCAAGCCCAAGACGTTTAAACAGTTGAAATAGACGGTCTCTGAGCTCATCTACCAAAATCTGGTTTTGTCGGTTGAGTTTTGCTTGGTTTGCCATTAGACCACGTAGAAGTGGGTCAACACCTCCTGCGAGAAGACAACAATATAAATGAATGTATGAAAATCGAAAATGCAGTCAGAAAATCTGAATGTTTGAACGTTTTCGGATTTTTTTACCTTCTCTGACGACTCTCCAGGTGTTGAAGAAGGTAAGATGCAGTGGAACTGGAGGCAGGCTTGATGACCTTTGATAACGATCCACCAGTCGATAAATGAATGGTTGGATCATTGTGTGGCCCATACGAAACACAAGACTGAAAACGTTGGATGCTCCTGGATCCACAGAATCATTGTAGGAAGTATAACGTGGAACAACCCTGGACGTGGCAGAGCCCAGCAGCAGGGGAAGCCAGTCTTTATAGTTTATTTTCTGCCAAAGAAGAAACTAATTCAGACATTTTATAAAATAGAACTCATTCAAATTCTTTAAATGTTCACAGCTCTGACTAGTCCTCTCTCTGCGTGCACACAGAGAGAGAAGCACTGACCTGCGCAGCACCCTGCATATTCCCCCGTGTAGTTAGAATGTATTAACATACAGCTTGGGGTAATAAAACTTGGTTGGTGGTTACATTTGTCGTGCTGCTTTTGGTACAGAAAACTGAATCGGACCACCAGAATCCCTCTTTTTTTGAGAAACATGCAAGCCAGTTAATATGTTATTTTATAATGACAATGTCAATGCCATGGGGTATGTGTGTGTATGGCGTCTGCTGGTCCTGTCTTAAACTTGAAACTGCTAAAAGTAAACTGTAACCAGATGGTCAAACCAGCTCACACATGCTTGATTCCTATTGGCTTTTATAGCAAAATCCGTTGCTTACTTGTGTCACAGCCCCTAATATTTTCCTTGTTTCCTGGAAAAGGGTTTCTCCATTCCATCTTGGGTTAAAGCGGCGCAATGCAGTTGCAATGCGGTTGTGTTCTCTCACAAAGATTGTGTGATATGCGGTTAGGCCAGGCTGTTCGCTGACTCGAGAATCTCCTAAAGAACACATAGAAGGTTTATAACTTTGAAATGACCAGTTGACACATTACAGATCAGATAAGCTTGTGCAGCTACATTTGCAAGAAATAGTTAGCTAGAAGTGACACAGATTGAAGGTTAATAAGGGGCATCATACAATCTAGGCAATCTGCAGTCATTTTATATTAGGATTTTTGATTAGTATGTCTAAGGACGACACTTATTGCAAAGCAATGTTTCACTGCTCTCACCATCAGCAAACCTGCTCTGAGAATTGGTTTCCAGCAGTTTGTGGAAAGCATATATGCAAAGCATAAAAAAGTGTTTTACAATATACTTCAAAGTAACAGCAACTGTAAAATAATTCAACCCACCGGCCAAGAAACATGGTAGACCTGAAGTTCTGTTTGTCTGGGTACAGAAATCTTCTTCTTCTCCCTTTGTGTTGAATGGTAAATAGGCCCGTCCATTATCGGTAAACCTGCTGTTAACATCCATAAGGCCAAGCTGATTGTTCCTGTTACGAAGTTTGTTGGCCAGCTCAATGGTGCTGCCATATATCTGACTAGCATCAACGTACGAAGTAAGAACATTCATCTGTTCACGTACTGGGGATCTAGGTGTGCTGGCTGGAGATGAGCGGAAGAGTGGTATGCAGTCAGTGCGATTTTTTATGCGAGGGTCATTAGGAGGGATCTGTGAAGTAAATTGTATACCAGCAACCGTGTTATTCACATATTTTATTAAATTAATATTCACATAAATAAATATATACATAAACACATCAGCAGTGTGCAGGCTATATGCACTGATGAACCATTTGGAGCATATATGGCATATACATACAAAACTGGGCAGACCCAAATCAGTCACTTCAGCCCTCGAAAAAATTGCTATAAAAATGATCCGAGGGCTTCAATCCAATATTTAGAAAACTTAATTGATCGGGTGTGAACATATATGCAGCCAATATAAGTCTTACTGTTTAACAAAGTTCTGTGCCACAAAACAATATATTTATGGGCCTTCAAAGTATTAAGTAAGGTTGAATATCCAAATTAAAATTGTTGTAATTCTGTAATAATGATGCTTGATGTACAAAAAAAACAAAATGAATGGATGAGATCTGTTTTAAGTCATTTCCAATTATTGTTATAATGATAAAATTATTTTAGTGGAAGTTACCCTCAGAGGAAAACATGGCAGCTCCCGGGCACAGCTGTGATCACAATCAATGCCTCTGAGAAAGGTGGATCTTGATGGAGTCTCTGGTGCCAGGTCAAGATCGTGATCAATCCACTGACCCCACTGCATGAACATAAGTGATCTCTGTCTGTCTAGGGTCTGCTGGTTTTGTGGGAACTGGATAATCTCATTGGATACAGCCCTTGCCTGCAAAGCACAGAAAATGTGTTAAGGACATCAATGAACAGTTAAATGAGTTAAAATGTAAGTGCAATCAAACTTTTTTTCTTAGGTTTGGATAGAAATGTGGCGAAGCTTGTGCGCAAATATTTATTATCTTTCTTAAGGCCCCCATACACCTTACAATCTGACCATACAATTTCGGTACAACCAACTTTTCTTCTTCCAAAACCATGTAATATGAGGATCTTTCTAACCCTTCCAATCACTATGTATTCTATCAGGGAGGACCCGGCACTACATAGCAGTGATATATTCCTTCAAATCGCTGTGTATTCTATCAGGGAGGCCACCATACTACATAGTTTTTGGTAGATCTAATGGAAATTGTATGGAGTGATCTAAAGGTGTATGGGGGGCTTTAGTTTGTTATACATTAATCAATGCTGAAGGTTGTGCGCAACTATTTATTATCTTTCCTAAGTTTGGATAGAAATGTGCATGGAAGTCGTAAGGAACATTTTAGTGGGCTTCAGCCACCCCCCCCCCC
>CM070033.1:149866050-149905919 GCA_036250615.1 Ptychadena robeensis
CACCCCTCTAAAATACCTCTGCGCGTGGCCTTTAGTTTGGGAACCACTGGTATAGATAATGCAGGTTGGGCTGGTGGCCCTATGTGAAGAAGCTTAAGATATTAACAAGACCAAGACCCGCAGTTGCATCATATAGCTAGGGCAGTAATGTATTTCTAGAGCAAAGGCTCCCCTTTACAAGGTAGTATTTCAAATGAAATTGGGATGAGCAAAACTTTTATAATATCCAAATTTACCTCTATGTGTAATAATGACATTGTTAAAGCTGAGCGTAATTGGAATTGGTAACAGTTTAGTCTGTTTTTACATAAAGCACATATATTTGTCCTTTATTTCATACTCAAAGGAATACCATACTCTTGATACCATACCATACCTCTAATCAAAAAAATAAAAAATTAAAAACAGAGCTACAATGGAGTATATAGTAGGTAAAGTGCAAGCAGTCGTACATTTTGCTTATCGAATGAATATCATGACAGGAAACAAAGTGTAGTGAAAATAGACTTTATTATAATAAAATGTATTTGCATTTGTAAACAATGAATGTTGCAACACCAACAGGTGTCATTTAATGCTTCTAAACATATCACGGGGGTCAACCCGAAAGCTTCAAAACAGTGAACTTTTTTTTTTACAAACATGCAAAAAAATAAATAACATGGACACTGAAAGCATCAAAATGCTGGCCATGTGATACAAAATGCTGGTCACAATTCCACAGAATAATGGCTCTGATGCTGGGAGAAGACAGTAGCAACAGGGACAATGGAAATAGGACGCTCTGAGTCGCTATATACATAGATCCCCCTGGCTTATTCCTAATTCCTCCCATACCTGCTCACAGCAGATAGAACTTTTGTAAACATTTAAAATATCAAACCAGATAAAATAAGGCAAATAAACATTCAGTTTTTTTCCAACATGCACACAACATAACAAAGCTATTTTCCTTAGGGGAGAAGCGCTATCAGGTCTCGCCGAGGTTGCTAGTTTGGCGGTTATTCTCTCCAGTATGGAGTCGAAGTTTTGCAGAAGTGTGGCTTCCTGCACAGCACCTCCCACAAAGTGGCGCACAAAGCCAGGGAGAAAACATAGTGCAAACATTCCACGTTGTCCTAGAAGGCATGGTCACTTTAGTGCCCATATGACAAACTATAAGAACCAGAACCAGAGAAAAATCCAGGGTTCTGATCCCTTGTTGCAGCTCTTCCTTTTTCAGAGTTCAAGGCATACCTACCCTCACTATGTTTTCAGACACCAGTCCATTACATTCATCATTTTTCCTTGCTGTCACAGACAACAAAAAGCCTCACAAACCATTTCACAGTAAATACTATATACAAATTGCAAGGCTGACCAATTCCAGATGGGCCAGTGGATAGAAGGTACTGGACATAAGCGGATATGACCTTTCACATTAAGAAGTGAATTATTGCTTGGACAGGCCAGGCCTTTCTTCAAATTACTTTTTAGTTCTTCCCAGAGGAACCTAACTTCTTAAAGAGCTTTCTTCCTTTAGAGAAGAAACTTCTCTTTTTCTTGGTAAAGGTGACGTCTTGACATGCGTCGGATCTTTCAGAAATCACCTTAGGTTCACTAGGTTGGTCACAGGGTAACGATTTGTTTGGAAGAGAATATGGCTGACCGGCACCAACATCACAGCTAAACTACAGAAAAGCAAAGAAACAATTAGCTCAAAGGCAGGTGAACTTGATGACAAAAAAGTATAATTACAAGGATTTAGAGGTTGATTGCTAAGCCTGTTAACATGAAAATAACTGGAGACGTAGAAAAAGGTTAGAAAGCATTGTTCCAGACCATGTTGTTTTTGCATAAATCAAGCAATTTCAGCAATGATACCATGTTCAGGGGCTTTGCAATAATTCCCAAAGCCAGCTTACCAAAAAAATAAAAAAAAATAATCAACTAACTTTCTCTACAAGCATTCCACCTAGCTCCGACCAATACCTTACCATTAAAAGGGTAATGGCCAGCTGCAACATTCACAAATGGACCCCTAGGGTAGTGATGGTGAACCTGTGGCACTCGGAGCCCTCTCTGTGGTCAGCCAGCGCAGAGGAGAGACCTGCAGAACTCTCAATGCTGTCAGTTCTCTACTCCTCTCTTCTGATTGCACAGCATCCAATACCCTCTCCTACTCTAGAAGAAAGTAGAGTGTGTGTTTACATGTTTTGTGTGTATATATGAGTTGTGTAATTCAGGGTAAAATGCCATGCTGACACGGAGATAAATATGTAGGGTTTGGGCATGCAGTCTCTAATAGGTTCACCATCACTGCCCCAGGACTAAGAATTCAAATCAAATTTCTACAAATGAATTTTTTAGCCGTCAGAAAGGGATGCCTTTACTTTACTGTACGTTTCACCCACCAAACATGCTTTACCAGCATGGATTTCATGAACATAGGCAGTCAATGCAGCGCTGAGATGCTTTAACGCACCATGTGGGAGAGGAAATCACCATCAGGTCAATTATATAAATGAGAACTATGGCCGAACGAATCAGTTAATTCAACCCCCATGTAAGGGGCAATTGCTTGATTACTTAAATGATCAGATAAAACAACCTACCTCTCAGTAAGGTTCAGGCACCACTAATGCAAACAGAAAAACACATGCTGTAAGCATGCGTTTTCTCTTCGGATTAGCTGTAGTTTCCCCATGTTTTTGTATTAGTCCATTGCTGTCAATGGACTAAACCATGGCAAAATCACGTCCGATCCATTGATTTCAATGAACAAGGCTGTTGCCGCAGCTTAGAAAACGCAGAAAACTGCATTTTTTTGGCTTGGCCGCACAGTCTAAAAAACACCTCTGGGGCAGTTTGGGAGCAGCTCAGGCATGTTTTTTAGACTCGTCCGAACACGGACACTGTGAACACGGCCACCATTTCTTTACAGGGGATCGATCAAACAGTGAACCAACATGTTCATCGTCATTAAAGCATTTGTCGATCGAGTGGGTATCGACCAGTGTATGGGGACCCTATGACATAAAATCGCACAACACAATCAAATCTAAGATCGATCGTGCAAAAGTTGACCTGTGTATGGCTAGCTTAATGCTCCGATACCCCCACAATGAAAAGCTTTTTCACCTTTCAAATAGTAACTCCCCCAAAAAATGGAAACTTGGTATACATAGTGCACAACAAGCTAATTAACAACTACCATCACTATAACATAAGGAGGACAACAGGGATTTTAAAATACAACTACTTCATCTACAACAAGGGGAAGGAGTGCAAACATCTATACTTATTCTTCTAGTGCTGGGAAAGGAGATCTCACTTACATGTCTGTCTGTCCCTTTCTCTGTCTAAATCTATCACTTGGTTCTTCTTCGCAACCTCTGACGTTCCCAAAAATGAAAGACACAGGCACAAACAAAAAGAGGATACAAATTATACTAACAAGCAGCATAAATTACACAGAGATCCACTGCCGCATCATTACTTATAGGACTAGTTATTAAATATATTTCTTGAATAAAAGAGCAAGCACAAGGAAATAGAAATCATAGTAAAAGATGCAATGTGTTCCCCTATTTATAAATGGTTTATATGTATTCAGTAGCATGTACACAGAGCACTGTTCTCTCAATAAAATAATATATGTAACTTTAATTTGCAGTAAAACTTCTCCTATAATATGTCTGAGTGGGATCTGTACAGCAGTTTTCTAACTGCACTTACATGGGCAAACTAAACGTTTTTTGGTTTTAAAAGGAAGTAAAATACTGCATCCCTTCAGCGTAAAACAATTTGCAGGTAAAATATTACAATGGCTTTGTTCAAATCAATTTATACATACTAGGTAATATCTGCAACGGCCCAGATATAATGGTTGCACCGTTTTATGACCTTTGAGCCTACAACTTGTTCTGGACATGATAAAGCAGTACTTCTCCATCCTTCAAAGTATTCACAAAAACCTGGCCTTTCAGTAGCCATTACAAAGGGGCTTCAATGCTTTATTCTGTCCATGAGTATATAAAATATTTGACCATATTTCTTAACCCCCTCTGCCTCTTATCCATGAAACTAGATCCCCCATCTTCTTCCCAGGGCTCCAGGCTGATCTCATTGTAAACAATGATGTGCCAATAGCCCTGCTACAAGGTACCATTGTTTAGACAGGAAATTAGATTGTGGAAGTATGGAAGGGTAGGGACTTTTTAAACTTAAATTAATTAAGGTTAATTCTTATATAACTTTAAAATAGGGAAACACCGAAATGCTAGGATAAAACCATGAACCCAGATAGAGTTCCCCCTGTTAAACCAGGGGCAAGAGGACTTTATGTGCCACAGTGGCATGGTCAGGTTAAAAACGGTAAGATTGGTTAAAATCCACAAATGTATTCATAACAATAAAAGTCAAATCATTCAAAAGCGTGTAGGTTCAATCCCAACACGAGTATCATCATGGATAGCTTGCTCAGGGGGTTGTTTAACCAAAAGGTGGAACCGCTACCTACCAAATAAAAACCAGATACAAAATCAACATCGCCGGGGAATTCAGTAATGACCAGCATCACTTAGACTACGACTCTAAGGCTTCACTTTGTTACCCTACGAATGGAGATTGTAATAGGGATTCCAGGCTTACCTTGATAATACACACAAGTGCAATACTGCTGTGGCTACATGGTCCAGTGACTGGCTCTCCGGTCCTTCCCGGGCGATGTTATTTTGTATCTGGGTTTTATTTTACTGTCACCATGCATACTGCTTGCATTTGGTAGATAACGGTTCAACCTGTTGGTTAAAGAACCCCCTGAAGAAGTCATCCATGCCAAAACGCACGTTTGGGTTGAACCTACACGCTTTTGGATGTTGTATTCCCATATCTCGAAGCAATTGGTTGGCACAGTTCATGCAGACGTAGTGTGTTAGGTCTGATTTTACTTTTATGGTTATAAAATTTGTGGATTTGAACCAATCTTACAGTTTCTCATCTGACCTTACCACTGAGGCCTTTAAAGTCCCATTGCCCCTGGTTTAGCCAGGGGAACTCTATCTGGAATGATATCCTACCATTGCCGTGCTTCCGTACTTTGCTGCATTTGGGATGTTGGCTTCATTGTACTATAGGGTAGTATAATTAAGGATTATAAATTCAGATTTGTGCTTTAATTGCTGACGGAGGGCCCTTTCACACTAGCCACGCTGTGCTTGAAGTTGCTTTTTTTGCCATTAACGGACGCAGTAGTGGTATGCTGTCACGGCCACTAACCGTGTTACCGGCAAAAGAAAAAAAAAAAAAAAAAAAAAAAAAAAAACACATTTTGCTTGTGCCTCCCATACATGTGTATAGGCTGCAGAGTGTTTTGTCAGAAAAGCAAGTGCAGGTCTAGTGTGAAAGGTGTACCAGTTTCTTATGGAGACTCGTGTACCTCCTCAACTGAATCTATGCAAGACATAATGGGAAGCCAGTTTACATTTCTGCCCAAAAAAATCCAACATTAGGAAAACATACATCTGTATGACATAACAAGGAGCTGAAATACAGCCCAGTCTTGCAAATACTCTTTTCACAGCACAATTTAGCAATCAAAGTAACAGCTCCTTAAACCGTTTCACAAATCTGCTTTTGAGGACAGATGGTCATTTCAGATGTCCTCACCTCCTTATCTTCTCTTGCAGGAACTGTTACTTGTGACTTCATTTCTTCAGTTTGAGTCTGGGAAACTTCTAGGTAATTGGAAGGAACAAATCCTCTCTGCCCATTGAGCTCTCCCTGTTTGTAAGGATAGAGAGCATATTTAAAACATGCAAAATCATTTAAAAAAAAAAAATAGTTCCCCGTTAGGATTCAGGGAATTATTAAACCGCTGTAACATGTTACATGACACAACATTAAGACACCAAAACCAAACAAATGTCAAAAGTTACAGAAGGAATCATAAAACCCTGCACGCACATAATAGAATCCATCTTCATCCATTGGTCCAAACACAGTTATGATGTCCCCAGCAGTGAAGCTCAACTCTGCCTATTGGGGAGAAAAAGATGCAAATACATTATACATGAATTCATCATTTTCCTTCACACGTATGTTAGGCACTGCTCTGACATTGCGTGTATGGCATGCATGTATTTGAGGCCTGTGGCATGAGCTTAACCTACTTCAGAAGACTAAGACTGTGAGATTTTCCCTAAGTTCCTGCAAAGACATTCTGTCACCATTTGCAGAAATGGTGACAGAAAGTCTTTGCAGGAACTTAGGGAAAATCTGAATCACAAATCACTGAATTACAAATGTAAGAATTACACAACTGTATATAGATTGTGTATTTTTTGTTCTTTTTTTGTTTTCTTCTGCTTTTCCCTTTCTGTTTTGGTTGGTTTATTTATTTGCAAATGTAACGTGATGTGATTCAGGACACCACTGAGGTATGTTCCTAGAAAATACCAGAATCTATATAGAGACACAACACTTATGGATAATGGGCTTTACTCTTTGTAGATCTGTGTAGTTCAATCTACTTGACAAAGCTGTTAGTAAAGCATTTCATGGATTGTGAAATGCAGTAGCCCTCAGTCAATTTAAACAGGTTTACTAGACTGAAAATATCCACTCATTCCCACTCAGCCTGTTGAATATGCAATCTAACCACTTTCACTCTTTTCCTTTCTAATTTGATAATGCAAAGCTCTAATGAGATAACTTCAGTTAGCGGTATATTCTAAGTATATATATATATATATATATATATATATATATATATATATATATATATATATATATATATATATATTTGTATCAATATACACAATTTTTTTTAACTATAAGAAGTTCCAAATATGCTGGGAGCAATAGCTTGTTCCATGAGTAAGTTGTTAGTGCCAGACAGTTAAATGTGTCTCTTCGTAAGTTGTTGGTCAGTAGGTACAGCTAGTGTATAGACATAATTTGAAGTTTTAGACCTGAACACTATACTGGAACTAAGACCTCTCTCCCGGCTTGGTTGGAGGATGCAGAACAAAACCTCCTGCTACTGGCCCTTTGGCTTGGCTGAAGGAAAATAAAGTGAATACTACAAGGTCCAGTCCTGTCTTCTTTACTATTTTCCCAGTCCATTGTTTATCCCAAGTATTCTTGCTATGAAATTCAATGTATGGTGCTTTTACAGCACTATGTGTCTATTTAACATCTGTAACTCTGGCCTACTAGATTCTGTAAATATTCTTGCTTTGTTGCTCAAATTATTCCATGCAGTGCACAGCGCTTGTCTACTTCTAGCCATATGTTCATGGTTAAATTAATGTATAGTAATCTTCCATTAAATATATCTGAAGACCGACCTGTAAAAAGGCAGTGCATACTGTGTGTGTTTACATGTGGCAAATGGAGGTGTTTACATTACCAAAGCAGAAAATCATGGCATTTTTTCCACAGCACAAATTGCATACCTCCACATCCATATTTGGAGAACTTTCCCTTGGATTGTAATCAAACATAGCCACCATCTTTTTGGAAATGCTTAGGTCAGATTTGCTCGTTTTTAAGTGCTTATCTAAAAAGGTAAGAATTACAAATACATTAGTTGCAGCAATTCACCAACTAGACCTAAAAGAACTATAAAAAATTTAGTAAATAAAAATGTGTATATGTAGCACCAGACATTTTCAATAAAAATTTGAATACATATAGTTCTTACCGGCTACATCATTCTCTGCTGATACAGAGGCCCTTCGTACTGTAAAAAAAATAAATAAAAAAATCAAACAAAAAAAAACTCAAATCCACTATGTTTAAACACTGAATGTTTCAAAAGTTTGCATTAACTGTCAGCAGCAATTTCCTGTTCCTGATTAACCAATTACTTAGATGTCCACAAAAAGTCATATGCAGACTATCATTTTTAATTTCATTAAAACTGAATACTGCCCCCAGGAAAAGGGGACATTCTATGTTGGTCCATTGACATTTGCCCTCTAGTAAAGTTCTTGCTGATTTTTCCTGACATACTCCGTTTAGCTTAAGGCCTTGCCATCACAGAATCAACAGCCACATTCACAAAAGTGGTATTTCTTTGTGGTAATTTGTGGAACCAAAATTTCTGCTTCTGTCACTCATTTGGTCACCCCACCTAGTACACTTTTGATAAATCCAAAGTTTAGGTATACGTTTCTCATTGTGTTTGATCTTTCTTAAGGTCGCCATCCAGGTTTAGATTCTACCTGGATAGATGAGGGACTGACTGCAGCGCGATGACATCATCACGCTGCATCCAGTCATGCAGAGGATCGGTGGGCACGCTTTGTGTGCTGGACATTACTTTCCCAAGTAATGGGATCGGCCGGAAATCGGACATGTTGGATCGCACAGTACAGGAGGATCTTGATCGTTCTCACCAGGTGGTCACACTAGATTTGTGGCCAAGCAACCACCGGGCGATTGGTGGGAACGGGCATGGTGGTCAATTGGCCAAAAAATTGGGCTGCCTGTATATGGCTACCTATACAAAACAGCACACCTATCCTATGCCAGACTTCAGCTACATACCAACATAGCCATTTAGCCACTTGAAGCAATCTTTCTTGATCATTTCCAGCAACCACAGAACCAATTAGCACTGTACACTGCAGCATCCTCTACCATAGGTATTAGCAAGTAATTAGTAATTTAGCAAGTAAGTTCAGCAACCCATCTTGTTGGATAAGTCAACAACTTAGCTTGATAGCCATACTTCATTAGATCATGTCTGAGAACTGCTTGATTGATTTTATGTTCAATGTTGTTCCAATGTTTGAATCCAATTCAATTTTGATAAAAAAAAAGGAATTGTTGCTTAAAAGATCAATTTAATACAATTGTTTTTTTAAGTCGCTCTAATGGAAAATCAAACCATGTAAGCCCAGCTCCTAGTCTTTAGTCTCCTGGATACTGGGATCTTGATCTATGAAGTGAAAAGAGTTTTATTATCACCTGGTCACATCATGTAGTAGATCTGACATGGCGATTTAAATTCGTAAAACCAATGAAGCTGTGCTACCAAAGCACTGAGGAATGTTATTACAAGAAAAGGTATTCCTACCGACTCTGCATTACAAGTGCACTGTGCTGTTGCGCACCTGAAGCTCCTCTCCTTTAGAAATCATAACTTTGGAATTCTTACTCCACTCCTTAAATTGGAATAGCATATTAAGGCGCCAAGCAATCTTGGTTAAGTACTTACTGATCTCAATAGGATTTCTGGCAGGTAACAGACGTGCTCGTGTTAAGTGTATAGAAGACCCTTTCACAGGTCCTGCGAAACTGCATGCAGCAGGGCAGTTCAGTAACACGTGGCATTACGCGTTAAAACACAAGCACAGCACTAATGTGAAAACAATAACACTGCGGTACTATAAAGCACCTGCAGTGCAGCTAGTGTGAAAGGGCCCTAAACCAGACAGAGTAGTCTCTTGGACCAGTCCAATTGAAATAGTATGTGTTCTGAATAAGGTTGGGGTAGATTGTAGATCTCCAAATGAAAAGGGTCAACAGTTCTCTTCTAATCTAAGGAAAACCAGACTGACTAAGCCAAATCAATGCCCATCACAATTGTAAAAAAATAAAAATAATGAATATAAAAAAATCTTACTGGTATAGGACAATATGAAATACTACAATAAGTACTGCTGATCCTGATAACGGGTATAACTAAAAAGCTTTATTCTTTATTCCCAATTAACATGCCATTATACAAAACAAATACACACTCTGGTCCTTCGTCACACACTCAAGAGAGAAATAACAGCTATACGTAGAACAAATTGAACAGTGTGAAGCACATGGGAAGACAGACCTTTTTTGGAGCGCCTGGGTTTTGGAGGAGCAATGGCTGAGCGGCCAGGATGAGCAATAGGAGTAGGAGAAGGAGAAGGAAGAGGAGAGAAAGCTCTGGACTCTTCAAGAGAAAAGAAAGAAGCAGCACAAACAAAAGGCAATGGCTGTAAGCAAATTACTACTGCAGTTGCAACATTCAGGAGCTACACACATGACACCATTATAATAAGCAGTCAGCCACAGGAATGTACCGTATATACTTCAATATAAGGCAAATGTATTTATATTCAAAAGGGCATTTTAAATATAATCTTCGCTTATATTCGAGCCACTAATGTCCTTACATCTCAGTTATCCAGCCATCCTGGTCCCCTTGGTACCCTCTCATTTCCCTGCATCTGTCTTCCTGATTTTGTTTGTGTCAACTTTGATTGACTCCTGTTTAAATGACTCCTTCAAAGGAGACATGAAGGAAATAGGAGCAGCACCTCAGATATCTACCTCTGTAGAAGAACCCCCCTCCCAAAAACTGAGCTCCTTCAGCTTCTATCAGGGCTATACCATTTTCACCCCAGGTTAGACTTTTACTCAAATCAGCCTATATTCAAGTATATACGGTATGCAATGAGGTTTATAGCGCTTCACAATAGCTCACTGCTCTGTAAAAGCAAATTATGTACATCATAAAACAGGTTTATTTAATACAGAAAACATACATTAAAAAATTCAACTGAAAAAACAATTTTGTGATACAGAAATACACTTAGTTGACAGAAATAATAATGACTGGTCAGACACAGCATCATAATATTCTGTGTTTCCCATTTCATTACCTTATAGCTGCATAAAGTTATGTTTTTCTATTATATTGGACTTTGTTCAAATATTAAATTGGTTATTTACATCTTTACTACATAATGGTTCTTCAAATTTGGCTCGCCAAGCAAATATTCTTGGCATGCGGCAGATCTGCTATATTTGCCTTCGTGGCAGCCCCTCTAGCAGCTGCACTCACCACCCCTCCATCCTCCCATTCTAGGAGTAGAGGGTCCTGGCTGTTCAAAGGTGCGTTCCAGTGACATCACAGTGAGCATCCGTAGCCTGGGGTATTCTGGGATCTGTAGTTCTCTACTCCAAGGACAGAGGCATGGTGAGTGCAGCTGGTAAGGGGGCTGCAGGGAAGGCAGAGCTGGGGAGAGGTGTAGCAGGATTGGTCTGGGTAAGGGGGGGGGGGGCAAAAGTACACAAAGTCTTCAACACAGGAGTGGGGGTACACATGAACTACACACACACACACACACACACACTGTACACACAGGGATGGGGGCATCCATGGACTACATGTCGTCTGCACTCTACCGTCCATGTGTGCTCCCATCCCTGTGTGTACAGTGTGTGCGTAGTTCAGAGATGTCAAATTCTGAACCATGGGCCAAAAATGTCCTGTAGTGTAATTATTTTTTTAAATAAATATCAAGCTTGGCCCCCGACTTTGTCTGAGTTTTTACATTTCACCCACTGTGTACTTGGAGTTTTATACCCCTGCTCTAGGACAATAAAGAAATTGGAAACATAGGCTTGAATTACATTGCTTACATTTTGAATGAATGTGACTCTTTCTATACCCTCCAAAACTAATTCATTCACTATTATGCTTTAAGTGCTATAAATAAAATTCTATATATATTCTATATGGGATATTATGGTGCAGGCTGTCCTTTATCAATATTTCAACACGGATTAGTATTAAAAATCACGTTTGCATACCGATAGTGATACTAAGAATGGTAAACTATTTTCAAATATATTGCAAAAAATACTGGGCACACCTCTTGAAATCATACAAAAACCTTTCAAAGTAAACATGTTAAACTCAGTTAATCAACTCTAAAGGTAGCCATAGACGTCCAGAATCTCTCTCGATAGAGGGACAGACGTCATCGCGCTGCAGCCGGCCCGTCAGAGGATCGACGGGCACTCTTGGTCTGACATCTCCATCCAAAGTAATGGAATCGGACGGGAATCTACCAACATGTTGGATCACCTTGCGATCCGACATGCGGGAGATTCCTGGTCAATCTCTCCAGGGGGCAAACCCTATTTTCAGCCGAGCGACCGCTGGGCGATTGGCAGGAACACACATATCCCATGTATGGCTAACCTTTATACTCACCTTACAAATATACTCCCCAGCAACAAAAATACCTAGGGCTTCTACATGGAAGCACGTTTGACAACCGCCCATGTGACCGTGATTAAGCCTAGAGATAGGCTACTATACTTAAGTATGGTCACATGAGAAAGAGGTCACCACTGTCTTTTGTATCCAACACCAGCTGAGATGGTAGATTATGGTGCCAGCTACGCATGAGAAAAGAGCAGCCTATGAGTAAGTATATTTTGGTCAAGGAGTCTCTGCCCCCTCAGTATGTTAATTAATATCAATTCTAACCAAACGTGCTGGAGAGAAAAGGTCCAGGGTATACTTCAAAAAAGAATTGCTCCAACACAAATATTTTTTGCAAAACTAAGTTCAAAGTATGGAAGGATAGGAATTTCTACTTTGAACTTAATTTATGCAAACAACTACTTGTGTTAGAGCCCAGATGCCCAACTTGCAGCCCTTTGGGTTTTCTTCAGCAGCCCCCTTATTCTCCACTTGCTGGCCACACAATCTAACTGTTAATGCAAAGGGCATTGGAACTCACCTGTCGACCAATTACCCGCTGGCATGTCTTCGCCCAGGATTTTCTTAGGGCAGGAAGAGGAGAAGAGGCGAGGGACTTGCTCAGATGCCATCTGGGTCGCTGATGGCCTTTCACGTACTCCAGTGGCTCAGCCACAATATATATGGTATAAACAGGTGAGTGCCTATGCTTCCACTGTTCCAGAGAGCAGGGGATGATCGTATATTATATATTTCAGCACATTACCTGAGAATAGGGGCATGTAACGTTTGAATCAAAGGTTATGTGCCCCATAGATATCATCAAAGGCTTTAATGATATCTATGCGGCACATAACATTCGATGATATATATGACACAAAATGTGCATTACCATACCAGTGCTCCCTTATGCTTGAAGTATAATGGAAAAATGACAGCAGACATTTTTAAATTGTTTTAAAATTTTTCATTATAAAATTGTATGTGTGGCACTTTGGTGATGCCCTCAATATCTGCTCAGTTGCCCACCCCTGTGCTAGAGCAATACTTTTTTTAAATGTTCCCACAACCCTTCCCTATTTTATATTTAGTTTGGTCTTTAACTTCTGAAAATTGTTCTGCATTGGGCCCAAAACTTCACTTCACAGCTCTATATCTGCCATACAAGAGCATCAAACTGCTAGCCTCACAAGATGCTGCTTCATGATCTATTCTGGTTTAATCCCTCACAAGAAAAGCCATGCCTCCACCAAGATGGCTGCCTTCACACAGAAAGAGTTCAGAAGGTAAATCAGTAAGGTGCTGGAAGCCTACACAATACTGGTGACCAGTTCTTTGAACTCTGCTGGTCTTTTAGGAAAATGCCTTCACAGTTCTAGTCAATGTACGTAATATAACGTTATTTTGACCACATATTTTCAAAAGAACAACACAGTGGTATGCAACATTACTTTACAAAACTTTTGTTCCTCTTTTGTGGCCTAATGGCTACCTTTAAAAACCAAAACGCGACTTCAGACCCTTTACTATCGCCATTTTCACAATCTCCTCTTTGATAAAGAACAAACCAACAGCATTTGGAACAAATCAATAAAAAAAACACACAATGCTACTATTCTGTGGAAAAGATTTTTAGATGAAAACTGCCACAGAGCAGACGTGGCTTACCTAGGTCACTCAGCATTGATGGTGATGATAGACGGCCTTGTCTTAAAAGTTCCCTTCTAACTTCTTCACTCTCTACATGAAGCTCAGACACCATGTTGCAGGGAATGTATCCAGTTCTCCCCTCTTGCTTGCCCTGATAAAATCCATCTGTATCTTTGTCTCCAAAAACCTGAACCAAAATATTTATTAAAGTTACAATCGACTAAATTACCACATTTTTCAGACTATAAGACAAACTTTTTATCATTAAAATCAATAGGAAAATGTCCCCTGCCTCTTACGGTCTGAATATGTAAAACATTTTTTTAAGTCCCAACCATCCTGGGAGGAATACATCTGCGTCCCAGAAGACAGCTCCTTTCCCTCCTGCCAAGCCAGAAGTCCACCGCCAAGAAGGAGATATCAGCTGCATTAGCACTAGCTGTACCCATTCTCTGAACACACTGACCAACTTATGGAGAGATACATTCTACAATTCAATAGCATAAGTTGTATATTTACATTAACATTCTGTATTGCAATACATACATTTTGTGACACAGACTCATCGCACATATGTAAATAGGTGCTCATTGGTAAGTTGTCAGTGCCAGATTGTAAAATGTGTCTCTCCATACATAGTGTGTTCAGAGAATGGGTACTGCTAGTGTATAGACTCATGCTAAGGTTTTTGCCCTGCAGGGACCTCCCTTCTGGCTTTTGACTGGGCTGGAGGAATATAGAGTCAATACTGTATGGTCCAGTCCTGCCTAATTTGCTGGAACATTCTGTATATTTACCTAATATGTGAATGCCTCTTATTATTTTAATTGTTGTTTCTTTTTTTAAATTTTCTCTCCAAAACTATGGGGTGCGCCTATGTGGGTTATGGTCTGGTGAGTCTTATAGTACATAAAATACGGTAGGTGAAATCATATGTAAAACATCAGTGGTGGATAACTAGGATAGAATATTCTTTGGCCTAAAAAAAACGTGCTACAAAGAGTGTCAGGAATATACCTGTAATATCTGTCCTTCTTTAAATGGAAGCTCTTCCATGTATGCATCAGGATTTGGGGACATGGTCTCTGGGTCATAATCAAAAAGAGCGACAAACATTCTTAAAGAATCCACTTCTTGACTTTCTGAGATGCAGTGTTGCTTTTGTAATCTGTTATCCTGGCGACACTCTGGAAGTGTGGTGGAGACATCTGCATATATATTTAGCAAGGCAGAATATTGCATGAGACAGAAGACATTCATAAATATTGTGTAAAACATCCCCCAATGATTCAAGTACAAACACACGAAATGTAATGGCAAACCCCTGGCGGTTTGCCTGAACCCTGTTGGGGCAAAGTTTGTTTACAAACTATGGGGCGGTTATCACCCTAGACCTCCATGGGTATGTGCCTACTTTAGCTATTTCCTGCACCTCGTGGGGCAGTGATCGCTACCGATTTTTCGGGCAAGTGATCAGGAGAGATCCAATTGCCCATACAGAATGAATGGGGACGTGTTTAAAAATCGTTTCTCAATTCATTGAGATGTGATTTTTAACTGCGTCCATTCATGTCTTAATAATCATGTGTGTGGAGTTTTAGATCAGCCACGCCCGATCGCAGATGTGGGGTAGAGCCCATTGAAATGCATGCGCATGATTGCCCGTGATTGCCGTCAAAATCACGGGTGACCGCGGACGATCTCCAAAGTGGAGACATAGTCTTATGGAGGGGGCTTCGGTTTCCCAGCCCACATGTATAGAGGGGAGGAGGGAGGGCAGACCTCCTGGGCATTCTGCTTGACCTGTTAAAACTCACCCCGAGAGAACTACTTAACCTTCTGGGCGTTGTGCACGTGGCGAAGGAGATCCAGTGCATAAATCCGGCGTCACTGGAGATGCCGGAGTTATGCTGAAAATGGCGTCTATGGCGCCGCCTACACCCGCCCCCTTCGCGTCACCGGTGATGCTATCGGGGGTAGACCCAGAAGCATCGGCATACATGCCGATCCTCCTGACCGCCGAGGGTATCCAGTGGACAGGTAAGTATCTCTCTAGTTAACTCGAGCAGAGTTTCATGATGCATTAACGCGTTAACTTGGGCCAAACACCGGTCCTTTTAAAATGTATTTATTTTATCACTTTCAGTCAATCATACCAGGTATGCAGACTATTATTTCAGTACGATCAATAGTTTTAAGTCGATCTAACAGAAATATTGAACTAAGTATGACCATCTTTAGTTCCAAGGAAAAAGCTTTCTCTCGTCTCAACATAAGGGTAGTGGCTTGGTGTCTGAATGGAACACGGCTAACACCCTGCATTAGATGTCACTGCAGCAGAGAAATCATTGGAAGGATTATCAGGTATTAAAAACAAAAAAAAAAATGTATATTAGGGAGATGTACTGTTTTTTTTTGTGGCCCAGACAGAGTTGAAGTTTACAGACCTGTTTCAGAGTCTGAGGCCAAGTGAGTTAGTCTTCCCCTCTTTTCTGACACTGTAGTTCTGGGATTATCAGGATGTAATAGCACCTTTGGTTCTTCATTCCAATCATCCTAAAGAGATCAACACATCAAGGATTAAACTTGTAATAGTTCAATATTAACCTAAAACATAGACCAGTAATGGTTCAATATCAACCTAAAACATAGACCAGGCCAAGCAAAGTCTAGCATACAGAAACAAAAGCAATCTGACATTACATATAATACTCCTCAAAATAATTTACAACAACCTTTTCTAGTAAGGCCATTACAGATTTTAAAAATGTGAAAAGGTGGTACAAGGTTACAATATTTAAATGCAAACTTAAACCGAAACCTGCAATTCAAAGTGACCCTAATGCCATATATTACAACCAATTCGCACAGTCGGTTTTCATGCTTTCACCAGATAGAACTTTTTATAGGGTTGTTATCAAAACGACCCGCCAGCATCTATACAAGTAAGCAGGCGCTCAAGACAGGTCATTTCCTGGGCTGCTGTCAGACTGTGTAAATTTAGCCTAGGTGACCCCTTAACTATGCAAGCTTGTGAGCAAAAACATTTTGCTAAATTACTAATCTACAGATCATTCGTTTTTGGTTATCCTTCCATAAGATCATCTTTAGGCTAATAAATAAATCAACAGTGTTTTGCACAAATATTGGTTTTCATGGATGTCCAATCACATAGCCAACAAAGCTGTGGCAAATGACATTCTAAAAAAGTTAAAAAGTATTGTGCCAAGCTTTATATTAGAGGGTAGTCCAGCTTTAGAAAGTGCCAGCTGAGTTTTTTTTCCGCCAAGATCACTATACAAGATATAGAATACATAGGACATAAAATCAGCCTTGTAAATTATTGCAGAGGAATACTGTATGTTTAATAGACAAATAGTACATTGATCTACAAAGCATATGAAGCAGCAGTTGATGAACAACAGTGAAAGCTCCTGAATGCTGCATTGTCTCAGCTAATTGATTTTTTCATACCACGTATAAAACAAAAGGAAGCAAGATGGGGTCCAACAAAGCCACAGCCACTACAGCATCTAGCCAGGACAAGGATGTGGGATACATGGAGCACACTACTGTAAGCACCGGGGAAACTAAGCATCACCTTTCTGGCACCTTCCCATCGAATTCTCCGCATAGTTTTATTACTTGCTGTTCTGCTGCTTTCATCTTCTTTATGATCACCTCCCTGGCCTCCAGCGATTTGATCAATGTGCAGTAGGGATGTGTGACGTTTTAGGCAGTCAGTACCAGACTGCACTTTAGGTTGCCTTTTGGCCTCCCTTCTTCTGGGAATGGTGACTGGTTCAGAGTAGTCAGAACTTTCACTCCATCCTTCCTTGTCCGTCTGGGAGCTGTCCTCCCAAGTATCTTTTTTTATCCGTGCGGCATAGTAAGTTGGGACTGACATGTCATCCTCATCTTCCGTATCATATTCAATATCAATTTCCAAGTGTCTACTACTAAAAGTTCGAGAAGATTTTGTGGTCACATTTGCGGGAACACGCGGCTGCCGCTTCTGACCGGATCTAGAAACCTTAATACTTTTGTGGCAAGCTTGGGTAGCTTCCCGCGTTGTGCCACTGAAAACCGGCTCTTTAACATCATGGCTCCTGGAATTATGAAGAACAGCTTGGCTTGCATTTGAAGATAAGCGACTGCAGTGGTCTCTTCCGTCACTTTGCTTCTTCCGACTTGATTCAGCCACACAATGGGATCTCTCGTTCACACCACTGTTCTTTTTGGCTTTCAACATTGTGCTTTCAGAAACAGTTGACTTAACCATGTAAGGAGGAGAAACACAATTTCCCATTCTCTGCTGCCAATCCTGAAGGACACCATCATCCCCAGAATAGTCGGCTCTTTTGTTTCCAGCATTGTCTCTACAACATCTCTCTGTGGAAAGGTTTGCACAGGTCTGACCCCCTGATTTCTGTGAAAAGGCTTTACAAGTCTTCACGTAATGGCAATGTGAAGCTTTGCAAGGTGATGGAGCAGGACCTTCCTCTTCTTCATCTTCTTCTTCTGTAACTTCTGGGATACTAAACAGCTTTTTACTGCAATGTTTTTGAAGAGGCAAATCCAAAATTCTCTCAAGAATTTCCTCATCACTGTCTGTCTCACAACAGTCCAGCTATGTGTGTTTGTAAAAGATTAAGGGGAAAGCAAAGTGATGTAATATAACCACAATATACACATGAAAAACATACTGTATATTACCTGCTGACCATAAAATAGTTAAAAGGCAAATAAACAAAACTTAATTTATAAGAATATAAAAACGACCAATACTGTTGTATTAGTACTGAACATCAATTATTTGATCAGACAGAAAGCCAGAAATGGCCTTATTCATCCAGTTTGCAGTCATGTTTTCTCTATATCAGCCTTTCTTTTTTTAACCAAGAGAAACCATTAAAAAAATGTCATGTCTTGGGGTATCCCTGCCTAAAATGATTAGGTCTACTGCTCATAATAAGCTCCAACGGCCTATATTTACTCAACTAATCCGCCAAGCGTTGGATTTGACTAACAGAAGTCTCTGCTCAGGCCTTTTTTAATCATGTGCTCTGCTTGTGAGGGTTTACGGAAAGCATGTCAAATGCAAAAAATTATTTCAGATAGCGTGGAGTAAGCAATGGAGCGAACTGTCCCTCCGGGCTGCTTCTTTCCGTTACTATTTAGGTCAGGATGTGTCTGCGCTGGGCTGTGTGCAGCTTCTCTAAAGGCCCCGATATACGTTTCGATTTTCCCGTTCGTTGATTTTTTAGTAGATCAACCAGAAATTGATGCCAGTCCACATGGTTTGATCGACCTAGATCGGTCAAAATTGACCAAAAACTCGAAAAGTGATTGGACATGTCGGAAAATTTTGATCGACATAATAGTATTTGTAATAAGCATATTTATACATCCATTGGCAGACATTTTTTGTGTTTACGATCAACTTACTTTGATTATGCTTTTGATCGATCAACATCAATTTTTAACATCACTCAAATATCAATTTCTCCATGTGGGGGTATTTCAATTGTCAATTCTTCGATTGTAAATTACGGTCGAATCTGACATCTATCGTAGGGAAAACTAAATGTGTATGGGGGCCTTAAGTCCAACCTCACAGTGCAGATACTAGAAAAGGCTACATATAGATGTTCCACACATTGGTCAAAGAACAAGCCTGAAATGGTTTGTTTGTTATGTATGCTGCATTTGTCTTTACAGCCCTCAATAAATGTACAGAACCTCTTAATATGTTGGTGCCTCAAATATAATAAATATGGGTGTTTATCAGTGGCTTCTGCCCATGCACACGCAGAGGCCTTTGAGGGCAGCAGTAAGCACTTCCTTCTTCTAAAGAGAGGACTTATTTTCTGTCACCCCCTAGTCATAAAAGGAGCAATAAACCTTTGAGTAAAAAGGCTAGGTAGGAACTAATTTATGACATTTAAAAGACAAGTTATAGATATTACTATCAGATTTTATTTTAGTCATCAAAACAAAGTCCAGAAAGGTTTGCAGTATAACATTTTTTTTTATAGAAAAAAACAGCCAAAAGACAGGCATCAAAAAGTGTTAAAAACTATTTTGCATACTTGAATGTAAAACTGTCTTTGTGCATAGTGTGATTTTTTTTGCCACATAACCCTTCTATGTTGTGCCTCTCTGATTAGTTTCACTATTTGTTCCATTTCAAAAAGCATAGCTTCAAATGTCATATAATATAATAAAATCACACTATGACATGGACTAGGAATATTCAAATGACCAAATAATAACATTAAATAGAAAAATAAAATGTTCTAAAACAAGTTTTTTTGGTTTTGTTTTTGATCAGTCACATCATCTCCATTTTTTCCCATTTCTTCTGAGCGCAGAAGTGATGGCATTGCTGGAGGATGAGCAAAGACATAGGAGAAGATGGCTGTCAGTTGGGCAGAGCTGGGTTGGGCACACACAGCATCACTACAAAAATCCTGTAGCATACAGATAAGAATTACATACACTTTGATGGTTATTGCTGTAATTAGACTGCTATGGCATATGCTTAGCTACCCAAGTATTGACTTTATACACGAAGTACAGTAAAACTAGGAGGCGCATGCAGAAGGATTTTCTGGCTAATATTATAGCAGGCATCATATAAAGTGCTCTTTAACTGCAGATCTCATATAGCTGTATGGTTTACTTCAGCATTTCAAAACCCTGTGTAAAAAATAATCTGTATTTGGCACTCCTGAAATGCATCTCAATGCATCACAAAATATATAGAATCTCAGTGAACAATGTGTTCCATACCTTTCCTGAGCCATCTGCCACTGGATTCCTGGAGGTCTGAGCCCACTTTTGGGCACAGGGAAGAACGCTGGAATCATCATCTTCCTCATACTCTTCTTCCTCCAGAATATCGGACAGGTTAGAGCTACGGCTGTGATCTATGTGCGCAACACTTGTGTCTAAAGGCAATTCACCAGCATCCTGAGTTTGAGAAATATAGTACATGTAAACAAACCGTACACCTAAACCCAACTTCATATTGGAAGTGTTCTGAATGTTGCAATGTAACCACAAGCGCAGAAATGATGTACAAATACACAGAGTGCCTTTTAAAGTTACTCTGTAAAGATTTAACCCCCCTCTCCCTCCCCTTACGTTGGAGTTTGAACTCCTTAATCTTAATAGACTATTGGTTTTGACTCTTTGGAGCTTGTGGGACCACAACAGAAAAACCAATGCTTCCACACAGAGAACAATGGACCCTGTTTTTTTTTGGGGGGGGGGGGGGGGGTTATAAAAGGAGAAGATTGATGACTTTACATTTAACTGTACCTGGAAACTATTTCTCCACCTATACGCAAGATATACAACAATAATCCCCTGATGAAGAAGAGACCTGCAAAATAAGTTGGGACTATGCTTGCTTTTTTGAATGGGACTATACATTTTGTTTTTCAATTATACAGAAAGTGGATTTATTTGCGCTCACCATACAATCGAGTATATGGAGTCAATGGCGCTTCACTTAAGAAAAAGCTAAAACGATTGTGTTTTTTGACTTCAGATGACAATGCAACCCACTGGTTAATGTTCACTTCAAGAACAATTGAGAAATATTTTACCCAACAAAAAAATTCAGTTTTAATTGTATAAACCTTGTTGCTTTATTTGCAGGTGTAAAAACCAGAGGTTTTATAAAATACAGCAACTAAAACTAAGAATAGGAAACAAAAGTGGCAAATCACATGAAGAGTTCTGACCCAATTAGTTAGTACACTATAACATACAGTATACCCTATAGTTGGTACCCTTCAACATCCAAATATTTCAAAATGCTACAACGAGAGGTCATTAGAAAATCAAGTACAATAGGTTAAATTGAGAGATTAGAATTACTTTATGGTTTGTTTCAGAACTATCTTCAATGTTTAAAAGTTCCACTGACATAATACAAAATCGTTTGTGACCACTAACCTCCTTTTCATAGGAAATATCAGACCCACTTGTCTCCCTTTCCCTTTTTTTGTCCACTTCCAGAAATTCTTGAAGGCAGACTCCGCGATGGCTTAGGCTGCTAGTAGTTATTTCGGAATCTTCTGGTAACCCCGTCTCTGGACTGGAGCAGTCCTCTTTGGTGTGCGTTGTATTTAATTCTGTATTGTTTTCCATCTTCCATTTTACACCCAGTGGCAGACCACACAGTGCCTGGTCACCTATTTCAGATTCTTTGGTGTCTAGGAACTGCTGCTACAATACAAAACAAGGATTTTATTTTAAGGGGAACATTTATTTAGAGGTATATATGGAAACATGTCTGATTTACAACTAAACCATTAATTCTATTAATAAAAAATGACAGCAATAATAACCACCAGCATTGGGATCTGTGATATGTGTGGGTCAAAAAAAGCAATAATAACCATTACGCCAGCGAAAGCTATAATAACCACTTGGATGCAGCAACTGAAATAACCACCAGCATTATGGGCAGGGATAGTAATAAAAAAAACGCAATACCTAGATGTAGGGACAGCATTATAGGGAATCATAATATTAATAACCACCATTAGGGCTTGTCCCCACTTTGTCAGCTGGCAGTGGACCGCAGGCGTTTTGTCACCCATGCTACCGCGGCCGTGTTTTTTTTCTTTATAGTGCATGTTGGTGTAACCCCGATTGCGCCCAAAGAGAAGGAAAGGACACAGGTAAAAAACAGTTTTTGACCACAATAATAGCCACTAGCATTAGGGTCAGTGACAACAATAATCACAACCATCATTCGGGGCAACAGCATTATTAGCACTTTCAGGTTTCCCCAAGACCAGGAGAAAGAAGTGAGGGAGCACTACAATTTGCCCGCATTAACATGGGTTGATTTCAGGGTGGCTGACCAATGTTATCTACCATAAAAAACCTGTGCAGCAGTTGCACAAATTGTACTTGTGTTTGCACAACACCGCACCCATGTTATCCTTTCAGGCAACCACTGCCCAATAGTGTTGAGCTGGAATATTCGAATTGCAAATATATTCCGCGAATACCGCTATTTGAGAATTTTTTTGATTATTGTGGCAGATATTCGCAACTTTGAATGCTGGCTATATTGTGCACTGGCAAGCTTATGGCTACGCATTGCGATAGTATAATTGCAATGCCATAATAAGTACCGCATGTGACCATTCATTTTAGAGATATTTGCAATCATAAAGCTGTCACACCAGATAACACAAAGCTGCCCTGTTCTGTGTAGGTTATGCAAAGGAACAATCATGTTACAGTGCTAAAGATAACTATAAGTGGCATACATTCAAGGCTCTCTTCTCATTCCTTTTTAAAACTTCATTCAAATACACAATTCAGGAATAAAAAGCTCCACATACCCACCAGTTTGTAATGTCAGTTTGGACAATATATTTAGCTTACCTGACTGTCTTGTAATGATGTCCCTTTTGATGGCTGTGAGATATCTGATATTTCCAAATGGTTACCAATAGTTTTGTGTGGAAATGAGGGGATGGCAGTCTCTGGTAGAGAAGACAGGAGTTTCTCTTGTGAACCTTGGCATGACACATGGACCTCAGAAGGCTCTAAGCTGGAAGATCCTTGGCAGTAACCAGAGGAAGCACTAAGTGGTGAAATTGGTAGAGGTGGTACAGTTCGGGCCGGCAATGTATCTAGGGAGTCCCCTCGGCTACAACTTATGTGGATGGTGTGATTAGCCTGGGGAGTGGATGCTGCTTGGTTGTGAAATGAGCAGGGAGAAGATGAAGTTAGAGGCAAAGATGGGAGAGAGGCCAGGGGCTGCTCGGAGGTAAGGCTGGAGTTAGAAAAGGTCTGCGACAAAGAAGGGCTTTCAGGGACCTTTATAAAGGCAGACGGTATTTGAGCTGGCACTGAATCCACAGATTCTCCACTGGGTGACATCGTTCTCACACAAATTTCCCGACACACCTGCAGCAGAGGCAAGTGAGACGTGCCCACCAATACACTGCCAGCTGTGGGAGAAGTCACTTCCAGTACCTGAAAAATAAACAAACATTAAACCTTTCTATCTTTATGAAGAAAATTTGGAGTTTAATTGATGCCCTTTATTGGCTTACTGAAGTCATTAGAGAAGCAAGCTTTCACGTCTCTCAGGACTTCAGTTAGCCAACAAACGGTATCACTTAAACTCCAAACTTTCTGTATTCATCGATGGCGAACATGGTATAACATGCTACTATCTTTATGGAGAAAAGTTGTCATCATTTCATCAATCTAAACACATGATCAGCCTAACAGACAATTATAAGCCTTTCTCAACTCTCTTTGCCCAAAATAATGGGTTCCAATTAGCCACTGTAAGCACAAAATATTTGGGGGTAAACAAAATGTCCATTACATTGGTGGCCATTGGAACAAATAACCCCTAAATTGGTCTTTATAAATAATAATTATATTATTAGACATGGTCCAATATTTTTCGACTAGCTGACCTTATAAGTTGATTACAAAGCCCCTGAATATGGTATCACCACCAACATTGCTGGAGATGTATTGACAGGTTGTGGGAACAAACAATTGCTCTAGCATATGTAGTTTTTGCAGTAATTACGTTCAGTTGAAATTTCAACTTGATTTATACAGAAACGAATTTGTGTTAGAGCAATATTTTCTTTATCGCATTATACCCTTCGCTCTTCTCTATATTTCCAGCAAGTTTCGGGGTGATACCATGCTCGGAGGCGTTGAAATGAACTCAATGGAACTGGTTGACATTTTCCCCCACAAAAATTAAAGTGTCTTCAGTTACTACCAGTTATGCTACTCTCGGAGCAACCAGTGTAGCATTCACCCCGATATGCGCTGTGAATTATGATGTTTTAGATCCGCTTGTGTTAGCAGTTCAAATACACTTGTATAGGAAACACTAATGCGGGGCATTAAAATTGTATATAGTGTGTACTGGACAATTGACAACGCATAACACTGGTATTGCCAGCACCAGAATTCAGCGCACAGGCTAGTAGTGTGAAACAGTCATAACAGAAGGTTTATTCTGGCCCTGCCCAGCTATTTACAAGGTCTCCTAGTGACCTCTTGAAGAAGAGAAATCAAGAAATTAATGGCTGCTCTAGATCCTACTCCATATTGCTGTACAGTATACACAGCATACAATTATGTGTGTTAAAAACTACTTCAATGTCAAATGCACACAAAACAGACAAATGAATCATTGTAATAATAATGAGAAAGCAACAATTAGAGTCAGTACTGAAGAAGGCAGCACAATGTGCAATCACCTTTTGTCCATCAGCATACACTGCATAGCCAGTCACTCGGACCCCATTTGAAGTTCCAGCAGCATCAATAGTCACTGGGAGCCATGTCATGAGAAGAACACCGGGTTTTGGACCAAGCTCAACCTGTACATCAAGTGGAGCATCAGGAGGACCTTTAAGCAAAAAATATTTTGTTTTACTGTGTGTCTAAAACACTGTACACTGTGTGTCACATACTGTACAAATGTAAATTTTCAGCACAAAAGGTAACAAGATAACACAAACTTTAAAAAATAATCATGGGCAGGTGTTTGCCACAACAATCGCTTACCTTACTCCCCCCCGATGATGCCCTGGCACATTGGGGATTTTATGACAACATTAGGCTCTGCAGAGAAAGCGCTCTTTTATTTGTTTTCCTATCTAGTGGTACCAGGGTCTCGTGTGACATCCATTAGCAACTGTATATATGGTGTTGATGTTACTGTGATTATATATAAAGTTTTTTTTTTACCTTAAAGCTAAAAAAAAAAAAATAATCACTTTTATTAGCATGTTTGAACTTTGTAATTTCGGGCCTAATTAAAGTCCCTGGGGCTAGCCACCTGGATTTCCAGGATTTAACTCTAGATTCTTTCATTACAAATCATTACACAAACTTTATTGCTGGACATGCTCCATCTCAGTAAATTTATTTTAAACAAGCACCTCAAAACCCAGTATTAAGTGGTCATTACATTTGTTAAATTGGAGATGAGATGCATTTGACCAATGTGACACCATATATCTCTATGAATCTCTAATTACACTTCTATATCTTAGATTTGGCAACTAAACCGCAGTCACCTCCATAACTAAACAAGAAGAAATTGGTACAAGCAAAATACATATTCATAAAGTCACACTCACCTGCAGCAGGAGTTGTAAGCTGCATAATTGTAGCTTTCGGTTCCCTTCTCTCCATTGGCAATTCCAAAGGAATTCGTTGAGGCCGTGCCTCCACTTTCACATTGTACATGGTGCTTGGTCTCAAAGTGCTAAAAGTGTACCAGTAGGTCCCTGCCTTGGCCAGGCCACAGCTTTCTTCATTTAGATACAAGGCATGTGAATAGTTGCTGTTACATGGCTGCCACGTGATCTCGGCGGAAGTGGCTGACAAGCTGCGAACGCGAAGCTGTGTAGGTGCTAGCGTGTAACCATGGCCAATTAACATAGTGCAGCGCATCCGATCTGAGCAACCACTCTCTGCCATGCTTTGCACAGAGATGCGATATGTCCGAGTTTTTAGCTCCAGTTTCTCAATCAAGGCTTTAGTTTGTCCTCCACATCGAACATTTTGTCGAAGTTCATTATCCACATAAATATTGTAACTGAGAATATTTCCACTGCCTGCTGCTACAAGAGGAGGCTCCCATCCAACGACTACACTTCGGGCAAGTTGTTTAATAAGGGTCAGCTTTCGAGGGTAAGGCACAGCTGAGACCTCAGTAGCACCTTCCCCATTTCCTTGTAATGGCAATGGGCTGAGGCTGCTTGGATCATCATCCTCCTCGCTTCTCTCAATGCTGCTTCCGCTCAGAAAGCTAATGTCCTGCGCAGAACTCTGTGACAGCTCATTGGCTTCACCAGGGTTAAAGGCTATCAGGTCGTCATCAGAGACACGCTCCACAAAATTAGAAGGAACAAGACCACGCCTTCCATCCATCAACTCCCCTATAAAGACAACATCACATGTAGAAAAATATCAGTAATAAAAGGTAATTTCGTTTTTAAAGTAGGAGAGAAAAATAGGGAAGAAATGCTTTCACAAGTGCTGGATTACTGGCCCCATGCTTAGTCACTAGATAGATTTGTTCTGCAGAGACCTAGGGACCAGTGGAAGAAACCATAGAAGAGTTTGATGGGTAAAGAGTATTCTCCAACAGAAAAGGTGTCCATCCATGGCTCAATATTTTATAGATTAGAGAACAATGTAACAATGTGCGTGTTTACTGTGCTCGATTGTGCTTTAATCTATAAACAAATCGAGCCGTGAATGCTTTTCTTCAAGCAGGATCGACCCATCGCAGTGTGGTGATGTCTCTCGAACGGGTAATCTATTCGGCCAGGACGTGGATGGACACCTTAACACTTTATAGTTTTACTTACTAAACTTTTTAGGCTTTTCTAAGACACTGCAATATGCATTTGGCTTATTATAAACACAAAACACTAGCAACACATCGTATAGAATTAAAAAAATAAGTGTTTCTTAAACGGCATAGGGTGCTGTTTGACCATGCACAGACACCAACCTTCATAAAATCCATCATCATCCATGTCTCCATAAACGTATATGTATTCGCCAGCAGTGAGAGGCAACTCTGCTTCAGGGTTTTCATTGGGCCCATCAAATGGATTGTAGCTTTAAAAACATAAATTACATATTATAGTTTTTCTCCTATAAATATTTGAAAAGCTGAAAGTATAAATATGGGCCTTAAAAAAAAAAAAAAAAAAAAAGGAACACAGGGAGCAATTAATTGAAAATACTACTCAAGTATACTTACCTGTATCGTGCAAGAAAGACTTGCAACTTGGCAGTGGGTCGGGTTTCCGGCTCTGGATTCAGAGACACGCTATCTGGTTCCAGCTCCTCCATTTCACTGGCAGTGTCCACCTGGCAAAATAAGAACCAAACAGCATCCTGTAACAGAAGCTTGGAACTGCGATGTTTTGAATGTCAACCATGGACAACACAGACTATTTAACACAAAGTATCAAATTATCAGTATGAAAGCTCATAGTTTGTATAAACGGGGACCAGAAACTTACCTCTGGCGTGGGACAGGATTTGGAACTCTCCTGTGTGGATTCGGATTTTGATGAGATGTGCGGAGCTTCAGTCTTCGTTTTTTCTTTGGCAGCTGCATGTTTTGGAGTCTCAGCACTGCTGACCTTGGGGCTTGCCTCTGGTATCTTAGGCAACTTTCTTTCTTGATCAGTCGTAATCTTTTCATCGGCTGCCCGAAACACCGAATCATTCCCATCTGCAATTACAAAAACAATTACCAAAAAATGAAACAAAACAAGACCCTAAGGCTATGTTTCCACTATACGTCGGGACCCATAAGCCAAGCATATTGCTTGGCGGGAGGTCCTGACGTAGCACATAGTCTTCACTGCATCAAGCCGTTCCTCCAATGCAAGGCTCAACGTAGTTGAGTACGTTGAGCCTCTGCATCGGTGGATGTCTAAACACAACATCTGCCGAGCAGGTAAGGTCTATGTGCTCCGTCTGGATCCCCGCCAAGCACTGCGCTTAGCGGAGGGGGTCCCGGCGTATAGTGGAAACAAGCCCTAAAAAACAATTACAGATGTAAATGTTTAACACCAATTTACCTCACACAAATGTGAACATAAAGTATTTAATATATCTAAAGAATTTTTTTTTTTTTTTTTAAATGAGACAAGACAATCAGAGAATAAGTGAAAATTGCTGCCCTTCTTATATGTAAGATTTTTAATATACTGCTAACATTGCTGTGCAACACAACTTAAACCTAAGAAGAGTACACAATCATTGCCTAAAAATAGGACTTTTGGTATCCCGGCTTTCTTCTTTTGATTCTATGTCCCAGTGCAGAAGCACTGTTAAGGTCCCACTGGACTGGGACCTGTACACATTTATTGTCCTGTCCCCTGCATGCCGATTCTTTTTCTATACATCAATTTTGTTACTTGCATGGGATAGCTTCAACCTGTGATATACTCATGGAATATATGACAATTAAAATACAAGTTTACATATAGATCAAGAATGCGGTAAAAGGGGGTGCCATTGTTTTTAATAACCCACATCCCCAAATTTATATCTAGATTGTTCCTGGGTTGTAAACCATGAAAGGGAGAGGCTAGACCCCAAGGGATTTTAAGAGTGCCTATTGAAACCAGATGAGGAAATTATATAATATACCCTATTTTTCGGACCATAAAACACACCGGACCTTAAGATGCACCCAAAAGTTTTAGAGAGAAAATTAGGAAAAAAACAGAAACACAGCCATTCAGATATCAAGTGAATATACAGAATGTTCCAGCAAAGTAGGCAGGATTGGACCATGCAGTATTCACTCTATATTCCTCCAACCAAAAGGCCAGTGCCAGAAGGAAGGTCTTCGCTGCAGGGCTGAAACTTTAACATGTGTCTATACACTAGCAGTACTCATTTTCTGAACACACTGACCAACTTATGAAGAGACACATTTTTACATTTAACACATATGAACAGACCACTAACAAATACTTTTAAAGACCATAGTGTCACATCAGGCCTTTTTGTTACCTCGATAATGCAGGTACATGGGGAGAGCCTGAGGTCACATCTTTATTAACAACACAGAGTTCATAATGTGATGCATTATAATCAATAATATAACAGGAAATTAATTAAGTGTCCATTATCACAATGCTGAACAAGCCCCAAATTGAGGGGAAAATCCATTGCTTGGGGGTGTTTTCTGAGGGTTCCGATGGACTCAATATTTAATGCATTTCTCGAAGTGCAAACACATTGTGATTTCTAAAATGTGACCTCAGGCTCTCCTCATGTACCGGTATCACCAAGGGGAATGACCAGATGTAACACTAAAGGTCTACTAAAATATTTGTGTGTTAAAGGTCTGTTTATATGTGTTAAAAAATTTATATTTTCTTTACACCTCATAAATTTTTATTGGTTGTAAGAAAGAACTTCTGGTATCCGGTTTCAGTAGGCACCCCACAAAATACATTGGGGCGTACCCTTCAACTTGGGGAACAATCTAGAATAAAGGTTTATGTTAACCGTTTTAAAAGCATGGCATAAATACTTTTCCTTCATCCTAAAACTAGATGAGCAGACAGGGTAAACAAACATGGCAAATAGAAGAGGTGCTATAAGGTTTTTTGTTCTCAAAATGTCAAAATGATATCAACATTTTATATATATTTTACCAATAAGCCTATCTATCTTCACAACTATTGGCCTAAATGCAAAGGTCCAGAACAGTCAAGTGCTACAACAAACATGCAGGAGGAGCTTCACACCGGTGACACATGCCATGCAAAATGCTTGTCTGACTGGGTGCATTAACATACTCTGTGCATAACCCCACACCAACACCAGGTTGCATTTACACAAACAGGTCCTGAATTTTAATACCATCAATTGAGAGATAAATAAAGCTCGGGCTGCTGCCATCCAGACTAATGTCTACCCAACTGATCACATCCCAGGAGGAGTACTCGTCTAAAAAAAAAGGACCAGGCATTAGAAATCATAACTGCAATATATTGGTCATTGTTTTGGGTCCATATTTTTGACAGTTTACAAACAGAACAAAATTGATTCATAGCATGCTGTATATGTACTGCAAAACTTAGGTCACTATAGCAACTACTATTTAAAGTCAAGGCATTTAGTCATAGGAAATAAAACGTTTTTTTTTTCAATTCTATTGTATTCATAATGCCCCTTATCAGATATAACCATCAACAGATGACCTATTATACGGTTTCTTTAATATAAAAGTAATAAGCAATGCAGCTTGAGTCCTGAATCAAAGTAACTGCGCTTGCTGATGTTATCACTAGTCTTCTGACTGGCTTGCTTATTTAAGAAACCAAAAAGTCCAGTTTCTTGGACTTCCTATTGCAGATATACAGTGAGAAAGCTTTTCATACATTCTTTGGCACTATTCAATTCAACATGGAGAGGTTTGACATTCACTATTTAAACTGTATGTTAGCCGTTTCGGAGAAATAAGACAATTGCTGTTTGTCACCTAAACTCCTTAATTAAAAAAAAAGTAATGAAATAATGAATGAATGAATGAATGAATGAATGAATGAATGAAATAATTTTTAATAATGAAATGATGAGCAATTTTCATATTCCTTTTCACACTACAAAACATTAAAAAATAAATAAATATATAAATAGTCTTTGAAAACATGAACCCTTAAGCTTCATGTAGAGAAATGTTTTGCATTAAGAAAAGGTTTGAGCAAAAATCCTGAGACTCCTGCTGTATGACCAGTCAGGCTAAGGGCTCCACTAGGGCGGTTTGGAAGCGGCTAGGGTGTGTTTTTTGAGCTGCATGTTCAATAAAAGCAATGGACGCCGGTCAGACGCTGTTTTGGTGCGGTTTTTAGTCCCTCGACAACAATGCACTAAAAAAAGAACATGGATGAGCCACGTGTAAAACACATGTTTTTCTCCACTGCACTTTGCCAAAGCTTAAGGGTCCCCATACATGGGTTGATACCCACTTGATCGATTAATGCTCAAGCACAGCATGATGACGTCACCATGCTGCGCTCAATGGATCATTGATTGGACGATGAATCGATTCGCACCACTTTGCGAAATGGATTTCCAGGATCCCCATCTAAAGTAACATCAATGGAACAGGGATTTACCGACATGTTGGTTCCCTGTTCGACTGCGCTCAATATATCCCACTCAAAGTTAGGTTCCATTAGGGAACAATTGATCATCATGAATGCTTGGGGATCAATTGGAAAATCGACCAGTGTATGGCCACCTTAAGCCTAATAGTTCTATAAAAGGTCGCTTTAAACTGCAGCCCAGTATTTTCATGCAGCAGAAAAGTGACTGAAATTTCTAGTCCATCACAACTTATGTAAAGACAACTACAATCTTACCATGCAATTTCTGTACAATTAACTTTTGTTTTACCAAAATCATGTAATATGAGGACCTTTATAATCCTTCCAATCACTATGTATTCTATCAGGGACGCCACTATACTACAAAGGTGTTGGTAGATCTAATGGAAATTGTATGGAGTTATCTAAAGGTGTATGGGGGGCTTAACTCAAGTGGCAGTATACATTACCTTCTGTAATTTGGCATCGTGAAACCTTTATAGAGAATTACCTGATTGGTCTTGTTGCACTGAAGAAACACTAGGAGTGGAGCAACACTGAGGCGGAGGCAGTTCAGAAGTCACCAGTGTAGTGGTGAGGAGATCAATGTTCCCCGTTTGAAGACGAAATTTTTCCAACTCCTGTGACAAAAGGCTGAACTGCTCTGTCTGACTCCGACATTTTTCTTCTAAGCCTTTTACTTTAGCCTAAAATAGAAGAAACTGGTAGAAGTTAGTGTGTGAAATAGAAGAACCTCATATACAGAAGTGTGTAAAATAGAATATAAGATAGTTGGTGCTTGAAGCTGATCAGCAAAATGTCAAATTCAACCAAAGTATACATTTGTACAATGGGCAGTTTTCTTCATTAACAATTGTGTTCTGAAAGAAGGAAATGCAATACTGAATGATGCAGAAAATGCAGTAAAGCTAGCCATACACAGGTAGAGATTTGCTTGATTGATTATTCCATCGCTGAACGTCAATTGATTGCTGAACATTGATCGTTCTACCACACAATGTAATTGATTTGTTGACGATCATAAATCGATCCAATTACCTGGAAAACCTGCCAGATACTTGTACGATCGACTAAGATATGCCAATATGTCCAATTATCGATAACTTAAAAATCGTTAGTTTTAAGGCGATGGAACGGAAATATTAAACCACATATTGCCACCTTAACACACTTACAGTGGGCAAGTGAGATCATTAATATGGGAGATGCCAATGCTGACTAAACTTACTGTTAATGCTCATTCTAAAGCAACTTGTCATTATTCAGGACAGTTAACACTTTGCAGACTTCACTAGCTGCATGCTTTTTGAGGGTCAAAACAGTGAAGAAGTCAGGTTCACCATAATAGCCCAACAGCCATATTTAAAAAGTAACATGGGCTTTCTATTCTATTCTAACCTGTGGCCAGGGGGCCGCATGCGGCCCTTTGGGCGTTCTTCAACGGCCCCCGAAACCTAACTGTTAATGCATAGGAACTAATCTGTCCACCGATCCCACGCGGATGCCTCCTCGCCCAGGATCTTGTTAGAGCAGGAAGAGCAGGAGAAACGAGTGACACACTCTGGCTGAGCACACCTATGGGATTATGTGAAAGCTAATGAGTAACCCAGATGGAGAGTGAGCAAGTCTCTTGCCTCTCATCCTCTTCCCGCTCTAAGAAGATTCCAGGCAAAGACGTGTTGGTGGGGAATCGTCGAACTTTGCTCCCACTATCCCACCAAGAATGGGGGATGATTGCATAATATATATTGTGGTAAATAACCTTTGAATTGAATGTTATGTGCCCCATTTATATCATTCAAGGTTGAAGGCTTTGATGATATCTATGAGACACATAACCTACGATGATATATAAGACACAAAATGTGCATTACCATCCTACAGTGTTCCCTAATGCTTGAAGTATCATTTAAAACAAGTTTTAATTTAATTAAAAATAATGTCTTTCAGCTATGCTTGCTGTAATGTTTTCATTTAAAAAATGCTTAAATGTTATGTGCGGCCCTTTAGTGATGCCGAGAGCCGCACTTGTGGCCCTCCATATCAACTCAGTTGCTCACCACTGGCTTAGTGTATTAGGACCACAGATACTATTCTAAGCCGAGCTTGGAATACATGTCCTACAGAACTACCAGCTCTGTATTCTGTGTTCTAGCGGCACCAGGTTACAAACAAAGGCTGACCTGATCTACTCAAGCATTGCCAGAATGAAGACACACAGCAGGGAAGGCTGATATTCTAACACTTGTTGTTTTTCTTTCTTTTGTAAATATTAACAATTGTGAGGAAACAGCCCTCCTCTCCATAACTTTCCAGTGGCCAATGGCCTTCTTGTCATTCTGGGCTTGTTGCAATAATAAAAGATTGCAATTTAAAACACGCATTCACATCTAGAACATTGATCAAACCCAGGAAGCAGGGAAAGCAAGTACCAAATCTAACAAAAGCTAAACCGGAAAGTCTTTACAATCTAACTGTACAATACATTTTTTGAGCACTTTCGAAGAAACCCATACACGGCTCGATTTGTATAGATTTGTGCACAATCGCCGGGAACGCACACAGTGCACGAAACTATACAAAAAAATCGAGCCGTGTATACCTAGTTGAAAAGGTGTATGGTGGGCTTAAGCCCTTTACCATATCTAAGGAAAGGAAGCATGCCATTATCTGTGCGTAAAGTACTGCAAACTTGCTCAGATTTGGTAAAGTTCTGCAAACTGGAAGGAAGTCATCACATGGTCCTTATACCCTGAGAAGTGCATCTACCAAGGACTATGAATGGGCAATGAAATGGCAGAGGAGGAAGGCAAAGCATCAGCTGGTGTATATGATGAAGAAGGGGGAGGTAGGATACTTCGGAAGGGATAAAGCCTACTTTATATATATATTTATTCAACTTTTTTATACCAAAAGTAAAAAGGGGTGTTTAAAAGCATAATACCAAATCTATTTATTGATCTTACATTACCTGTAATGAATCAAGTGTATTCTGTATAAAAATATAAGAAAAAAAGTCAAATCATAGACAGAGTACCAAATGAATACAGAGTGAACAGTCATGTATGTATAGGACAGACAGACATGCACACGCATACATACAGTACCTCTAAAAGATGGACTGCTCCTTCATGTTCTTTCTTAGCTTCAACCTGGGCCTGGTTTAAAATGCATTACAAAAAAGTTTATCAACATGTAGCTGTGTAGCCTTTATCACAACCGATTATAGTTTTCAATTGTCTGCAACCAGGTTTGTTTCAGACTTTCATATTTAAAATCTTCAGCCATTAATACAGATAATGTAAAACCCCAAAACGTTACAATCTCAAAAAATTAAATTTGATAGTAAGATTTCATTGGAACTGAAGATCCGATATTTAGAGGAAATTGTGTAAACAGTAAGTATAAAGTACGACCAGCCCCCCCCCCCCCAAATAGGAGGGAAAGGCATGCGCATCTATGTGAACTTATGCTTGGACGGTATACTGTCTGTATCTGACTGTATCACTACCTCCTCTCCTCCTAAGGCTATGTGATTCTAATCTAATCTAATTCTAATCACGGCACGGAGCTGTAAGAGATCGCTACCCAGCGATCTCCCACTGGCTTCAGCGGTTAGAATCGCAGCTGTGAGATTGCAGCCACGAGGGGAGGGGGGGGGGTACGGGCAGGACACCTTGCCCCTCACTACCTGATTGCACCCATAGAGAGTGCATGGGCCCGATTGACACACGATTTTTAACCACGCCTATTCAGGTCTATGGCTGTGATAAGGAGTGACCCGCATTTCAGATCACTGGCCTGACCGCCCCCGGCTGAAAATGCCCCATTAGTTGAAGTGGGTGCAAGCCCATTCAACTAAATGGAGTTGACCAGCCACGATAGTCGCACGCGATTAAAATTGCGTTGGCCCCGCGGCTGATTTCCTATGTGGGAACATAGCCTAAAAGGTCTCCATTCATGGCTCGATTTTTTATAGATTAGAGCACAATTGAGCAACGTGCATGTTCACAAAAAGAGCTGGTAAGATGGTTAGGAAACCAAGCTTTTGGTTGCCACTCCCTGCTTACCTGCTGGAGACGTTTAACTTCGTCCTGTCTCTTCTGTAGTGCTACTACGGCATCTTCATGATCTTTTTCCAGCTGTTGCCTTCTCTCCGCCACATCTCGCATGTGCTAAAAGGTAGAAAATTTTGTTTCATTTAGGTTTTTAATGACGAGACATTTTACTTATGCAAAATATAAATTTAAACTCAAGAAATAGGCTTCTGCTCTGATTTATCCGAGTTCATTAGTTTAAAGACACATGATTTATAACCAGAAAACACATGTAAATAAATATGGATACCCAAGTGCGCCTGGCCAAATTTAAGGCGGAATGCAGTCCAACTTGCCCAAAATGTACACTAGATAGGGGGGCATTTTACCATCTTTTGTGGTCTTGCACAGTGTTACAGGATTACTGGGCACAAATTATCCATTTCCTACAGGATGACTGGGCTATTTAGTGGTACTAGATCCCAAGTACTGTATTGGGAATCTGAGGATCTAGGTGTTTTATTCGTGCTGAGCCACTCTTATGCTTGGAAGATCATTGCAACACTGATATAGCTCTGACCTCCCCAGGATTTCAATGTAAAAAAATAAATCGTTGAAGGATATAGTTATATAATAGAAACAGACCACACCATTTCCAGCACAATGCAGTAGACTGCAGGGAAACACACAACCTACAGAGGTACGGTTTGCATTTATGATTTCACAACTGCATAAGTTGTGTAATGCCGGACCTTCATTAGGCAGAGTCTACATTACATTTCTCCTTGGCCAACCCAGCCACAGGTACTGGCCAACCCAGCCTGTGTTTAGGGAGCGCTATTGTTAAAGGTGTTAATACTCCCAATTGAATTGTATTGGCAAAAGGGCCACCCCCCAAAAAAAATTGAATTTCAATGGAACATAATTGCGTTGAAGCAATAATGACGTGCAGTCTTGTGTTATTGTTAAGTATATATTTATATATGTATACAACACAATGCAGAGTTTCAGTACATATGACCAACATAGTATGCACTCAGATACTCAACAGAACACTTTAGACTCCCATATTATTACCACATCCTTGTAAATGTCAAAGCAATACATCATATATATACTCATAATATATATTATGTGATGCCTCTAAAAATCATTGGATTCAAGAGATCCAATTAGTTCCATGGTCACATGTGTATAAAACCATCACCTAGGCATACGGATGGTGTCTACAAACTGAGGAGCCGCTCTCAGGAGAAATGTGCATTCCAGCGTGGTACAGTGATAGGATGCCACGTTTGCAATACATCCATTGCTAAAATTAAATTGCTGCTAATTAATCCAGGGGTAACTGTTCGTGGTATTATAAAAAGCTAAATAAATTGATAACAGCCTAAAGACCTAAAATAACAAAGATGGGTAAGGGCATACTGTGGCACAAATTGCCCAGAAGCCACTAAGGCAATTCTATCAATATCTGGGAGATGTTTAATGTTGCGCCTTCCCGACATTTGCACTTTTCAGGTGTTTGGGTGGTCGTTTCCAGACACCCATGTGATTGCCATCTAACTTTCTGCAGAGGTACATACCTCCAAAATGCCTTCAGATTACATAGAAAGCTTTAAGGAATAGTTGGGTTTCCATGGCCAAGTAGCTGTTTACTAGTCTTAACAGATGAAGGGGTACAAATCAAGCTGATGTAGGGGAAATTATGGCATAGAGTTGGTTTTTAAAGGGCTGGGTTCCAGCAACTCAAAATCCTTCAAGGTAGAAGAGGTTACTTCTATCCTGAAAATTTCATAAATGGCAGTGCACAAGACCAAGTCAAGAAACAAGCACAGGGGGACAACAATGCTACAATGTGCCCAAGAGTGAAAACAAAATCACCATGAGGGGCAGGACTGCAAACATCAAATGACCTACAAACACAGTGGTAAGCAGAGACCTGGGTAAAAATCCAGCAACAACAGTTCAAAAGAGGCTGTAACAGGCTGTTCTGAAGTCATACAAAGCAAGAAAAAAAGCCCTTCATCAGTGAGACACAAAGAATATTTAGGCCAAGATTTAGACCATAAAATTGGACTGTAGAGGATTGGGATGGAGGTTGGGATGGAGGATTACCAAATCAAGGGCCTGTCTTGGCCACCGCAATCTCAAGAAAACCTCCGAAAAGACATCAAAAAGAAGATGAATGGTCAGAAACCTTCAAGCAATGCGGACCTTTTATCTTTTGCACAAGGAAAAGTATTAGGGTCCTTTCACACTAGCCATGCTGCAGCTGTAGTCCGGTACAGTACTGCAACACACTGCAGCCACATCATGTAAAAGGGCCCTAAAATATACCCAACAACAGTGCTAAAACTGGTGGAACACATTGGCAAATCACATAAAAGCTGCATTGCCTAGCGGGATTATTCCACCAAATACTGGATGTTTTTTCCCACTATATGCATTATTTTAAAGGCATACCTTTACACGTATATACAAAAACCCACGCGTTTTGGACATTACACATCTGCATTTGTGTTTTTGAAAAATGCATAAAAAATGCTTGCAGCGGGTGTTTTATTTATTTATTTTTTTTTTAAAGGCAATCATTTCTGTATATACCACATTTTTCGGACCATAAGACACACTTTTTCACCCCCCAAATCAGGGGGGGGGGGGGGGGGGGGGGAAATAGTGCCTGCGGCCTATGGTCTGAATGCTTCAGAGCTGTCAGATGAGATGCAGCCACAGCCAGATCCCTCATCTGCACTGTACTGCTTCTACCAGCAGAGCAGTACAGCAGAGAAACATACATGGAAGCGGCCAGCCAGCAGCTTTCATGTCTGCCTGTCACCTATGATCACCTTGGAGCTCACAGCTGACAAGAAGGGAGAGATTAGTGAAGAATCCACCACGACCCCACCCCTGCTGCCTGAAGTGACGCCATTGTTGTGGATGAAATTGGGTACCGCAGGGAATTTTTTTCCCAAATTTTTTTCGTTGTTGCCTGCTCTAAAAACACCCTTTTAGTCCCAAAAATAAGGTATACCAAAAAGCGTAGGTTTTGCCCATTACATAAAAATTGCATTAGCATTTTTGAACAAAATACATGCAGCAGGGTGTTCTAAAAAACGCATGTGGAAAGCTGTATAATGTGAAAGGGTCCTAAAAACACATAACATTGGTTCTCAATGAGAAACAAAATACTATAAAAAAGCAACACGTATAGAGTAAAAGGGCCCTACATGTTATGACATCACATTTTACACATTACACATGTTACGAGATGCCCCCGTTTCAGTACTAACCCTCAGCACTTGCTCTAAGTTCTCCAGCTTGCTGTGCAGTCGATGATTCTCCTTAAGGGCAGAATCTCGTTGCTCAGTCACTTCAGATAAATATCTCTTCAAGTCAGCATTTTCAGTTTCAACCTATAAAAAAAATAATAATAATAATAATAATAATAATAATAATAATAAGAGAGAGAAGATTAGGGGTCAACTAGATTGGAACAATAAAATGTGTTACTGGAAAAATTGCCTACCTTGGCTGTCCACTTTACTTTGCTACAGAGCCTTGTATTTTCTTCCACGAGGCGCTCATTGTGGCTTTGCACCTCTTGAAGTTTTATTTCCTGTTAAAAGAGAACACAAATAATGAAGTTCCACTAGTAAAATATATTATATTAGAATTGTAAACCCATGTATCAAACCAATCTACTTGTGGTACATTTAACAGATTATACATACTAAAATAATGTGGCAGGTTTTTAAAAAACAAACTGCCCATATGTCCTTCAGCACAGGTTGCCAACCAAAACGCCTATTGATAAAGTTTCTCTTTTTTTTTTCTTGGACTGGGCACCCTTTTGCTAGTTAACATTTATCCTTACTGGCAAACACAAACAAAATTATATGTATACAATCATGTGACAAAGTGAGGACACCTTATGTGGGTTTTTGTAACATACTGGGAGATTCAAGCAATATAGCTAAACAATTAAAACGGAAGGAAACAGTTTTCTAAATCTTTTGTAAAATCAAATCCGGAGGCTAAAAACGACGTGGTACAGGCAGAACACTGGGGAGATTGTTATTTAGCTGCGAGAAAATTTATATTCTACATGAGGACACTTTCTATACAGCTTGGAGAATCCTGAAAACTAGTGTCTTGAACCAACTGTAAAAATATTGCTGCACAAGATTCAATGACAACCCCAATATTGTAATCTGCATGTAAGAGTTAAAGTTACAATGGCAAAACTTTTCTTTCACTTCTACAAGTCATCTCTCACACTAATTAAATATTTGCTTTCAAGTGCAGATGTGCTTTGGGGGAGACAGTCCTGATATCAAGGAATCCTGTCACACATTCATTTTTAATGATAAAAAGCCTTCCAAAAAATGAAATAGCTGTCAGTTAGTCTGGTAATGAGCCATCATAAACAAAATGTGAAAAACAACACCCTTATGTATTTAATGTACTTTTTAGTGGGATGGAATCGTATGTTAGGAAGCCCATTCAATTCAGCAAGCAGCAATT